>CM065594.1:263493506-264093506 GCA_033119425.1 Bufotes viridis
AATAATGGGAATATTAGAAGGAGGATGTCCATAGCATATCGGCACTCTTTCAGCTTATAGGTACAGTTTCACAGGTTCTACTAATATTCTTTTTTACATTTTTTTAAATCTTTATATTAGAGATGAGCGAATCAAAGCTGACGAAGTGGAATTCGATCTGAATTTCTGGAAAAATTCGATTTGCACCGAATCTGAATTTCCTCAGGATTGGTGGTAACAAATCGCATTTTTTTCTAAAATGGCTGTTGCACGTATTAGGACATGAAGCAAAGAACTCTGGGGAACGAGGGATCACCCACAATGCCATGCATGCAGCCAATCAGCAGCCTGCCAGCCCTGTGATGTCACAGCCCTATAAATAGCCTCAGCCATCTTGGATTCTGCCATTTTCCAGTGTACTTAGTGCAGGGAGAGACGTCAGCAGGCGCTAGGGACAGTGCTAGAAAAAAAAGTCATTGTGCTAAAAAAATGATTTACAATTGCATGGAAAATTCAAGGTGTAGGGAAAGGATAGGGAGGACTCATTCCGCAGCATTTATGTAGAACAGGGTTCAGTAGGGAAGGTTACAGCCTGGGTAATAGGAACAATCCTATTACACCTTGCTGCACTGACTGCTGATCCAAATTGCCATTATACAGCTCTGTAAAAGCAAACCATTATTGTTATTGTGGTGCAAGTGCTGTGAAAACTTATTAGCCGTTGTGTGGTGAAGTGCAAAAATGACAGCCTTTTTGTTGTGTATTAGTGAAAAAGAAAAAATATATTTACCGTTCAGCGGTGCAGTTATAAGTTCTAAAGTCCTTTTTGGCATAAATTAGTGGAGAAAAAAGGGGCCATTCAGCCGTTGCGTGGTGAAGTGAGAAAATTACAGACTTTTTTGGGGTGTTTTAATTTCCTTGTCAGACAGAGAAGTGCCAAGCCCTGCACAGGGGAGTGGCAGAGGCCTAAATGTTTCTTGCGCAGGCAGAGGTTTCAGCAGAGTAAGGGGCAGTGGCAGCAGGGCTCACTTCAAGAGGCCGAAGCTCCCAGTGTCAGCTAGCAGTAGTGTCGTGACCAGCAACCCAGCGGGTTCTTAAACGGTTGACTCGATCTTCAACTTCATCGCAATTGACATCAGACACCACCAGCCAAGAGACAGTGGGTTCGTCAGACACAACCCTTAGTTGGCATGTCCCGGGAGCAAGCCCTGTGCCCTCACCTGTCCTCAAACTGCCTCTGTCCTTTTCTGTTCCCTCAGCCAGAGAAATATTATATGCTGTGGGCTCAGCTCCACTATACAGCGAGGACGAGCTACTAGAGGACAGTCAGCAGCTACTGGCCAGCCAAGATGTGGAGGAGACATCCGCCGCTTCCTCCACTAGGCGGGCAAGTAGTGATGAGGAGAGTGGTGTGGGAGCTGGTGTTGTGAGCGGTCCGGTTCCTGACCCAGAGACCGTTGAGGAGGACATCAGTGACGTACAGACTGTAGAGGATGATGATGATGTAGCTGATCGCCCTTGGGAGCTGGTTAAATTCGGAGCTTTATCATTGGGAGAAGAGGGTGGCAGCTTGCCCGTGAGGCAGCAGCCAAGTCAGCAAGTCGCTAGCGTGGCCGGGAGTCAGCAGGGTGGGAGCAGTGAGAGGTCGGGAGCTAAACATTTTGTTAAGCCGCCGGAGGAGGTGAACATGGCCATACGTAGAATCTGTAAACAGAAGGTGATGCGTGGCCAGGGTGCCAATTTTGGCACCACAGCCCTGCGTCAACATATGCAGTGTCACCATAAAGTGGCATAAAGTGGGAGAACCGTGGCTCCAGTGTGATGATCCAGCCTGCCGCAGCAACCGCTGTATCACCCAATGGCATGCACCCGATTTCAGGCAGTCAAGGCTCCACAACCTCAGCCGAAGGGAACTGTCTGTCCTGATGCTCCTGCTTCTCCTACTCCTCAGCAGTTATTTCATCAGAGATCAATCACCGAAGCCATTGCCAAGAGACAACAGTATGCGTGCACTCATCCAACGGCACAGAAGCTGAATGTGCTCCTGTTCAAATTGCTGGTGCTGCAGTCCCTCTCTTTCCAAGTGGTGCACTCTGCACCTTTCAGAGAACTGATGGCTTGTGCCGAGCCTAAGTGGAGAGTCCCAATGTCACGACCCGGGTTCGGAGTCGTGGCTCTGTTCCACATGCAGTTGCCGGCGGCGAGGTGTTGCCGCAGGTGATTATTTTTGCATGTGGTTTTTCCCCTGTTTGCACTGTGTTTTGTGTGGCGTTCACGGGGTTAAGGTGTGGCTGCTCTGTATGGTGGGTGTGGCCTCAGGCCTCCTTAAATATCAGTGTGTGGAGCCTGAGGTCAGTGTTGTTTGTCCAGCCATGGTGGGAGCATGGCTGGAGTGTGTCTCTTCCCACCTGTATGTCTGTGTGAGCCACCCTTATTTGTTATATTGTATGCTTATTGTTTTCCTTGTTGTTTCCCTTCCTCAGTGTGTGTCTGTGTTCCCCATCCCCACCTGGTGTAGTTGTATGGTTGGGTATGTGTGGGTTTATACACTGTATGACGCTCCGGAAGGGGCCTGCCCACCCGGAGGGGTGTGGTACCTACCTGACGGTGTGCTGTCTGGCCTGGATCCGTGCCCATGCAGCGGACCTCCGCATGGGATCCGTGGAGGGTTTGGATCCGCTTTCACTTCTGCCGTGCGGCAGGTAAGAGTCTGTTGTTTATGCTCACCTGTTGTTCGGCTGCACACTGTCAGGATCCCGGCTGCAGAGGGGCCTCTGGAGACTCCTGCTCATCCGTGTCCCTGGGTGAGCAGGTGGTCTCTGCCCTGTTATGTCCAGGGTGAAACAGGGATTAGCAGGGCTACAGGTTCCTGTCGTATGGGCCCTCCTACCTTCGGGGTCGGCCCATACAGTTAGGAGACCAGGGCCAGCGATAGGGACGTGTTAGTCCGCGGTTCCCTTCTCCCTGTTTTTAGCCCTTTTTGGCCCGACAGCCGTGGAAATTGCACGGCGGGGCGTTTTCCCCACGCCCCGGCCGTGACATTATAACAAATATTGGCTCCGCAGCTTCTTTTGCCTTCGAAAGAGGGTGCAGCATGCGTCGCCTGCTATTTTGGGCACGCATGCGCTGCTTCTCCGGAGGGAGAGCGCTCCGGGATTTCCACCGCTTTCGCCGGGATGGTGGCATTTCCCTGTCACCTTCCTTACCGTGTCCGTGGTGGTGTTCCCTCCTCCTTGTCCTTTTCAGGTTTCCTAGCTCCGGTTGTTGGCTCTCTACATCTCCCTTGCAGTCTGGCTGAGTGCGGACTTGGGACTATGGCTGAGGGCAATGACCTGGAGTAGGAGTTTCCCTGAGCTCGACGAGGTCTCCAGGTCTCAGGGTTCCTAGCTCCGGTCGGGGGTCCTCTACATTACCCTCGTAGTCTGGCTGCGTGCGGACTCTGGGCCTATGGCTGAGGCCAACGATCTGGAGTGGGAGCTTTTCCCTGAGCTGGATGAGGTCTCTGTTTCCCTCAGATCTCCTGGTTTGTCGACAGCCTGGGACCTTTGTCTGCGGTCCAGGTAGGTCGGCGGGAGTGTTGAGGTGGAGACTGGCACCTTCTGGGCAGTGTTTCTGGTGGTCTCTTTTCTTTTGTTTTCGCTATCGGCAGCCTGGGACCTATTCCCGGTCCAGGTGTGTTGGCGGCTGTTTTTTTGAAGGAGACACCGGTGCTTTTGTTGCATTGCCCCTCCTCCCTTGTTGTTTGCCCTCCTCCCTTTGTTGTTTGCCCTTCCAACCTCTCCTTTTCGGTTGGGGGGCTTTGAGGGTGGGAGTGTCACGACCCGGGTTCGAGTCGTGGCTCTGTTCCACATGCAGTTGCCGGCGGCGAGGTGTTGCCGCAGGTGATTATTTTTGCATGTGGTTTTTCCCTGTTTGCACTGTGTTTTGTGTGGCGTTCACGGGGTTAAGGTGTGGCTGCTCTGTATGGTGGGTGTGGCCTCAGGCCTCCTTAAATATCAGTGTGTGGAGCCTGAGGTCAGTGTTGTTTGTCCAGCCATGGTGGGAGCATGGCTGGAGTGTGTCTCTTCCCACCTGTATGTCTGTGTGAGCCACCCTTATTTGTTATATTGTATGCTTATTGTTTTCCTTGTTGTTTCCCTTCCTCAGTGTGTGTCTGTGTTCCCCATCCCCACCTGGTGTAGTTGTATGGTTGGGTATGTGTGGGTTTATACACTGTATGACGCTCCGGAAGGGGCCTGCCCACCCGGAGGGGTGTGGTACCTACCTGACGGTGTGCTGTCTGGCCTGGATCCGTGCCCATGCAGCGGACCTCCGCATGGGATCCGTGGAGGGTTTGGATCCGCTTTCACTTCTGCCGTGCGGCAGGTAAGAGTCTGTTGTTTATGCTCACCTGTTGTTCGGCTGCACACTGTCAGGATCCCGGCTGCAGAGGGGCCTCTGGAGACTCCTGCTCATCCGTGTCCCTGGGTGAGCAGGTGGTCTCTGCCCTGTTATGTCCAGGGTGACATAAAATGCAAAAAGATTGTGGAGCCCCAGTTATGGGTCTACAACACAGTGAAAGCCAGATATCCCTCAAAGGAAGGAAAAACAAGCAAAGGGGTGTCTCCATTACAGAGATCACCAAAACCACCATATTAAGTGGCCCCTATGTCAAGATCCCGCTCTTTTACAAGCTTTAAGGATGTGACAGGGAAGACCTAAGCAAGTTATCCATCCACAGACAGCTGTTTCGGGGTGTTGCCCATCATCAGTGTGGAGTAGGATTCTGGCTAACCGGGAGCGATGCTTTGGTGACTACTCAAACAAAGCAATAGCTGATCTTAGGGAGACCAGCTACAAAAATACCGTGGAGCCTCACTTAAGAGTCTCAAACACAGCAATCCAAAGTGCAAGGCTCCCTGGGAAACATAAATGCAAAGATTGTGGAGCCCCAGTTATGGGTCTACAACACAGTGAAAGCCAGATATCCCTCAAAGGAAGGAAAAACAAGCAAAGGGGTGTCTCCATTACAGAGATCACCAAAACCACCATATTAAGTGGCCCCTATGTCAAGATCCCGCTCTTTACAAGCTTTAAGGATGTGACAGGGAAGACCTAAGCAAGTTATCCATCCACAGACAGCTGTTTCGGGTGTTGCCCCTCATCAGTGTGGAGTAGGATTCTGGCTAACCGGGAGCGATGCTTTGGTGACTACTCAAACAAAGCAATAGCTGATCTTAGGGAGACCAGCTACAAAATACCGTGGAGCCTCACTTAAGAGTCTCAAACACAGCAATCCAAAGTGCAAGGCTCCCTGGGAAACATAAATGCAAAAGATTGTGGAGCCCCAGTTATGGGTCTACAACACAGTGAAAGCCAGATATCCTCAAAGGAAGGAAAACAAGCAAAGGGGTGTCTCCATTACAGAGATCACCAAAACCACCATATTAAGTGGCCCCTATGTCAAGATCCCGCTCTTTACAAGCTTTAAGGATGTGACAGGGAAGACCTAAGCAAGTTATCCATCCACAGACAGCTGTTTCGGGGTGTTGCCCCTCATCAGTGTGGAGTAGGATTCTGGCTAACCGGGAGCGATGCTTTGGTGACTACTCAAACAAAGCAATAGCTGATCTTAGGGAGACCAGCTACAAAATACCGTGGAGCCTCACTTAAGAGTCTCAAACACAGCAATCCAAAGTGCAAGGCTCCCTGGGAAACATAAAATGCAAAAGATTGTGGAGCCCCAGTTATGGGTCTACAACACAGTGAAAGCCAGATATCCCTCAAAGGAAGGAAAAACAAGCAAAGGGGTGTCTCCATTACAGAGATCACCAAAACCACCATATTAAGTGGCCCCTATGTCAAGATCCCGCTCTTTTACAAGCTTTAAGGATGTGACAGGGAAGACCTAAGCAAGTTATCCATCCACAGACAGCTGTTTCGGGGTGTTGCCCCTCATCAGTGTGGAGTAGGATTCTGGCTAACCGGGAGCGATGCTTTGGTGACTACTCAAACAAAGCAATAGCTGATCTTAGGGAGACCAGCTACAAAATACCGTGGAGCCTCACTTAAGAGTCTCAAACACAGCAATCCAAAGTGCAAGGCTCCCTGGGAAACATAAATGCAAAAGATTGTGGAGCCCCAGTTATGGGTCTACAACACAGTGAAAGCCAGATATCCCTCAAAGGAAGGAAAAACAAGCAAAGGGGTGTCTCCATTACAGAGATCACCAAAACCACCATATTAAGTGGCCCCTATGTCAAGATCCCGCTCTTTACAAGCTTTAAGGATGTGACAGGGAAGACCTAAGCAAGTTATCCATCCACAGACAGCTGTTTCGGGGTGTTGCCCCTCATCAGTGTGGAGTAGGATTCTGGCTAACCGGGAGCGATGCTTTGGTGACTACTCAAACAAAGCAATAGCTGATCTTAGGGAGACCAGCTACAAAATACCGTGGAGCCTCACTTAAGAGTCTCAAACACAGCAATCCAAAGTGCAAGGCTCCCTGGGAAACATAAATGCAAAAGATTGTGGAGCCCCAGTTATGGGTCTACAACACAGTGAAAGCCAGATATCCTCAAAGGAAGGAAAAACAAGCAAAGGGGTGTCTCCATTACAGAGATCACCAAAACCACCATATTAAGTGGCCCCTATGTCAAGATCCCGCTCTTTACAAGCTTTAAGGATGTGACAGGGAAGACCTAAGCAAGTTATCCATCCACAGACAGCTGTTTCGGGGTGTTGCCCTCATCAGTGTGGAGTAGGATTCTGGCTAACCGGGAGCGATGCTTTGGTGACTACTCAAACAAAGCAATAGCTGATCTTAGGGAGACCAGCTACAAAATACCGTGGAGCCTCACTTAAGAGTCTCAAACACAGCAATCCAAAGTGCAAGGCTCCCTGGGAAACATAAAATGCAAAAGATTGTGGAGCCCCAGTTATGGGTCTACAACACAGTGAAAGCCAGATATCCCTCAAAGGAAGGAAAAACAAGCAAAGGGGTGTCTCCATTACAGAGATCACCAAAACCACCATATTAAGTGGCCCCTATGTCAAGATCCCGCTCTTTACAAGCTTTAAGGATGTGACAGGGAAGACCTAAGCAAGTTATCCATCCACAGACAGCTGTTTCGGGGTGTTGCCCCTCATCAGTGTGGAGTAGGATTCTGGCTAACCGGGAGCGATGCTTTGGTGACTACTCAAACAAAGCAATAGCTGATCTTAGGGAGACCAGCTACAAAATACCGTGGAGCCTCACTTAAGAGTCTCAAACACAGCAATCCAAAGTGCAAGGCTCCCTGGGAAACATAAATGCAAAAGATTGTGGAGCCCCAGTTATGGGTCTACAACACAGTGAAAGCCAGATATCCCTCAAAGGAAGGAAAAACAAGCAAAGGGGTGTCTCCATTACAGAGATCACCAAAACCACCATATTAAGTGGCCCCTATGTCAAGATCCCGCTCTTTACAAGCTTTAAGGATGTGACAGGGAAGACCTAAGCAAGTTATCCATCCACAGACAGCTGTTTCGGGGTGTTGCCCTCATCAGTGTGGAGTAGGATTCTGGCTAACCGGGAGCGATGCTTTGGTGACTACTCAAACAAAGCAATAGCTGATCTTAGGGAGACCAGCTACAAAATACCGTGGAGCCTCACTTAAGAGTCTCAAACACAGCAATCCAAAGTGCAAGGCTCCCTGGGAAACATAAAATGCAAAAAGATTGTGGAGCCCCAGTTATGGGTCTACAACACAGTGAAAGCCAGATATCCCTCAAAGGAAGGAAAAACAAGCAAAGGGGTGTCTCCATTACAGAGATCACCAAAACCACCATATTAAGTGGCCCCTATGTCAAGATCCCGCTCTTTTACAAGCTTTAAGGATGTGACAGGGAAGACCTAAGCAAGTTATCCATCCACAGACAGCTGTTTCGGTATTTTTGTAGCTGGTCTCCCTAAGATCAGCTATTGCTTTGTTTGAGTAGTCACCAAAGCATCGCTCCCGGTTAGCCAGAATCCTACTCCACACTGATGAGGGGCAACACCCCGAAACAGCTGTCTGTGGATGGATAACTTGCTTAGGTCTTCCCTGTCACATCCTTAAAGCTTGTAAAAGAGCGGGATCTTGACATAGGGGCCACTTAATATGGTGGTTTTGGTGATCTCTATAATGGAGACACCCCTTTGCTTGTTTTTCCTTCCTTTGAGGGATATCTGGCTTTCACTGTGTTGTAGACCCACAACTGGGGCTCCACAATCTTTTTGCATTTTATGTTTCCCAGGGAGCCTTGCACTTTGGATTGCTGTGTTTGAGACTCTTAAGTGAGGCTCCACGGTATGTCCAGGGTGAAACAGGGATTAGCAGGGCTACAGGTTCCTGTCGTATGGGCCCTCCTACCTTCGGGGTCGGCCCATACAGTTAGGAGACCAGGGCCAGCGATAGGGACGTGTTAGTCCGCGGTTCCCTTCTCCCTGTTTTTAGCCCTTTTTGGCCCGACAGCCGTGGAAATTGCACGGCGGGGCGTTTTCCCCACGCCCCGGCCGTGACACCCAAGCCATCTTTTCTTTGCCAAAAAGGCAGTACCAGCCCTGCACACACATGTAGAACAGAAGGTGGGCCAGTCCTTGAGCCTGTCAGTGTCTGCTAAAGTGCACGGCAGCGCCAACGTGTGGAGCTGTAACTATGGTCAGGGACAATACATGTCCTTCACGGCCCACTGGGTGAATGTGGTTCCTGCAAAGCCACACCAGCAACTTGCCCAGGTGACGCCACTTCCGCCTCCATGTTGTCACGCCGTTAGTCCTGCCACAATGTCCGCCTCTGCCTCCTCATCCTCCACTGTGTCCCCAGCCTCCACTGCAGGGACAATTCACAGTGCCCCTCCAGCATACCACATGTGCAGGGCACGGCGGTGTCACGCTGTTCTGCACCTTGTTTGCCTGGGCAAACGGAGTCACACAGGGGAGGAACTGCTCCGTGTCCTTCATCAAGAAATTGAATCCTGGCTTTCTCCACGAAAACTGAAAATGGGAACCCTGGAGACCGACAATGGGAAGAACATGGTGTCGGCGCTGCGTCAAGGAGGGCTGAGCCATGCGCCCTGCATGGCACACATGTTCAATCTGGTTGTCAAGCGGTTCCTGAAGTCTTCCACCCTTCTGCAACACATCCTAAAAATAGCCAGGAAACTTTGCATGTATTCTCATACACCACAGGGCACACTCTCCTTGAGCTGCAGAGGTACCTGATTTATTAAACTTGCTTACTTGTTTACTATCTGCTGCTTTGGATTTTTGTTACCTGGTACCTGTTGTCCTTCTACTGGTTTTTGACCAATGGCCCTCAGACTTTTTTTAGTCAGATAGACAGATAGTACTGTCTCCTTTTTCTCTCCTTGAAAATGACGTAAGCACAGATAGTACTGCCTTCCTTTTGCCTGTTAAAAAAAAATGTAAGAACAGATAGTATTGTCTGCCTGTATCTCCCTTAAAATAATGTAGATACAGCTAGTACTGCATCTGTCTCTCCTTAAAAGTGATACAAATAGTGCTGCCTCTGTGTCGGTACTAATGCCCTTTTTCCTCTCAAAACATATATAAATACAGATAGTACTGCCTTCCTGCCCCTCTTTGAAAAGGCTGTAGGTACAAATAGTACTGTCCTCCTGTTTTTGATGAAACAGATAACATTGCCTCTTTGCCTGTCCATGAATAGAATGTTGGTATAGATATTGCCACTTCCCTGTCTGAAATCGGTGTAGGCACAGATAGTACTGCATCTCTGTATTTCCTTGAAAACCGTGTAGTTACAGATAGTACTGCATCCCTGCCTCTCCTTAAAAATGATATAGTACAGTCTTCCCATCTTTCCTTAAGAAACAGGTAGTACTGCCTCACTGTATATACTGGAATATGATGTAGGTATAGACAGTATAGCATACATGTCTTTCTTGGATAGTTATGAAGGTAAATATAGCACAGATCCTTGTATTTCATTGAAAAAATATGTAGGTACAGATATAGTAATGCCTCCTCGTCTCTCATTGAAAACTATGTAGATACAGATAGTACTGTATCTCTGTATTTCCTTGAAAACTGTGTAGGTACAGATAGCACTACATGCCTGTCTCTCTTTAAAAATTATGTAGGTACAGATAGTACAGTCTTCCCAACTTTCCTTAAAATTATGCAAAATCAGATAGCACTGCCTCCCTGTATGTACTTACAAAGAATGTAGGTACAGACAGTATAGCATCCATGTCTTTCTTGGAAAGTCATGTACTGTAGGTAAAGATAGCACAGGATCCCTGTCTGTCATTGAATACTATGTAGACATACAGATAGTACTGTATCTCTAATATGATGTAGGTACAGATAGTACTGTCTCCCTGTATGTACTTGAATATGATGTAGGTACAGATAGTACTGCCTCCTTGCATGTACTTGAATATTATGTAGGTACAGATAGTACTGCCTCCCTGTGTGTGTACTTGAATATGATGTAGGTAAAGATAGTACTACCTCCCTGTACGTAATTGAAAAGGATGTAGGTATAGACAGTATAGCATCCATGTCTTTCTTGGAAAGTTATGTAGGTAAAGATTAGAGATGAGCGAATCGAAGCTGGTGAAGTGGAATTCGATCTGAATTTTTGCAAAAATTCGATTTGCACCGAATGCAAATTTTCTCGCGGTTCGTGATAACAAATCACTTTTTTTCCTAAAATTGCTGCTACACATGTGAGGACATGCAGCCAATCAATAGCCAGCCCTGTGATGTAACAGACCTATAAATACGGTGGCCATTTTAGATTCTGCCATTCACCAGCATGCTTAGTGCAGGGAGAGAAATATCTACAGGCGCTAGGGACAGTGATAGGAAAGACTTGATTGTGGTGGAAAAAAAAACGATTTACAAGTGCAGAGGAAGATTACTCAAGATGTAGGGAATGGATAGGGAAGAAACATTCCACAAGCATTTGTGTTGAACAGGGTTTAGTCGGGTAGGTGAAGGCCTGGTTATTAGGAACAATCCTATTACACCTTGCTGCACTGACTGGGGATCCAAACTGTCATTATACAGCTCTGTAATTCCAGAAAACCTGGCTTATAGGGTTTAAGTGCTGTTTGATACAGCCATTAATAGGGTTTATTACAAGAAAATTTTTCTAAGTTTTATTTGCCCTTGTGTGGTGCAGTGATATGTTCTAAAACATATTTTGGCTTGTATTAGTGGGAAAAAAGGGCTTATTAGCCGTTGTGTGGTGAAGAGCTAAAATTACAGCCCTTTTTGTCGTGTATTACTAGCAAAAGTAAAATATATTTGCCGCTCAGCGGTGCAGTTATCTGTTCTAACGCCCTTTTTTCTGTGTATTAGTGGAAAAATGGAAAAAGAAAAAACATATTTGCCGCTCAGCGGGGCAGTTATCTGTTTTAAAGCCATTTTTTGTGGGTGTTACTGGAAAAAGGAAAATAATATTTGCCGCTCAGTGATGTAGTTATCTGTTCTAAAGACCTTTTTTGCGTGAATTAGTGGAAAAAGGAAAAATATATTTGCCTTTCTGCGGTGCTGTTATCTGTTTTAAGCCTTTTTTTGTGTGTATTAGTGGAAAAAGAAAAAACATATTTGCGCTCTGCGGTGCAGTTATCTGTTTTAATGCCCTTTTTCCCTGTATTAGTGGAAAAAGAAAACATATCTTTGCTGCTCAGCGGTGCAGTGATATATTCGGAAGCACTGTATGTCGTGTATTAGTGGCGAAATAAAAATATATTCGCCATCCAGCGTTGCATATATCTAATGAAAAGCCTGTTTTGTAAAAGTAGAAGAAAATTTGGGCCTAATTGACGTTCTGCGGTGTGGTGTTATATTATGAAGCCCTGTTTGCAGTGTATTAGTGGCGAAAAAAAATATATATTTGCTGTCCAGCGTTGCATATCTCTGTTGAAAAGCCTGTTGTGTAAAAGTAGAAAAAAATTTGGGCCTAATTGCTGTGCACTGCAGTGCAGTGATATATTCTGAAGCCCAGTCTGCCGTCTATTAGTGGCGAAATAAAAAATATTTGCTCTAACATTTGATTATTTGATCTAACAGTATGTCAGATAGAGAAGTGCCAGGCCCTGCACATGGGACTGGCAGAGGCATAAATGTTTCTGGCACAAGCAGAGGTTGCAGCAGAATAAGGGGCCGTGGCAGCAGGGGTCACTTCGAGAGGCCTGAGCTCCCATTGTCAGCTAGCAGTCGTGTCGTGACCAGCAACCCAGCGGTTCTTGAATGGTTGGCTCGATCTTCGACTTCTTCGCAAGTGAACTCTGGGAAGGTGGGATTACCCACAATGCCATGCATGCAGCCAATCAGCAGCCAGCCAGACCTGTGATGTCACAGCCCTATAAATAACCTCAGCCATCTTGGATTCAGCCATTTTCCAGTGTACTTGGTGCAGGGAGAGACGTCAGCAGGTGCTAGGGACAGTGCTAGAAAAGACTTTAAAACTTTTATTTTTCTGTATAGAAGTTCACGGAAAGTATAGTGAGTAGCAGAGGCCTAAATCTTTCTGGTGCTGGCAGAGGTCGCAGCAGAGTAAGGGGGCGTGGCAGCAGGAGTCGCAGCGAGAGGCCTGAGCTCCCGGTGTCATCTAGTGGTCGTGTCTTGACCAGTAACTCAGTGGTTATTGAATGGTTGACTCGATCATCCAGTTTGTTGCAAGTGACATCAGACACCCCCAGCCAGGAGTCAGTGGGTTCGTCAGACACAACCCTTAGTTGGCATGGCCCTGGAGCAGGCCCTGTGCCCTCACTAGTGATGAGCGGCAGGTGCCATATTCGATTTCGACGAAATTCGCGAATATTTGAAAGAATATTCGCTTCATATTCGTCGAAATCGAATATTCGTCATTATTCTAGTTATCGCGATTAATATGCGATTTAAATAATCGCGTATTGCGATTTTAACTTAAGGCTACTTTCCTATTGGTTTGATATCTAGAATTATAGCGAAGATGGCGAATATGACGAATGTATTCGTCATATTCCTCAAAACGAAGATAACAAAGTATTCTACATCTTCGTTTTAGCAACCTATTCGTCAATTTCGCTAATTCTAGCAATCAAATAGGAAGGTTGACTATAGAGACAGCTGTGTTAAATTCGCTATGCGATTATATAATTTTTTTTTTAATAAATAGAATAATTATAATAATTATCAAGTAATATAATTATTCTTTTAAAAAAAAAAAAAAAATCGCATAGCGAATTAAACACAGCTGTCTCTATAGTCAACCTTCCTATTTGATTGCTAGAATTAGCGAGTTGACGAATAGGTTGCTAAAACGAAGATGTAGAATACTCGTTATCTTCGTTTTGAGGAATATGACTGAATACATTCGTCATATTCACTAATACTACCAAGCCAACCATAGTAAACCAGGTCTAAGTAGAAATCGCAATGCGATTAATTCAAGTTATATAAATCGCATTGCGATTTCAACTTAGAGCTGGGTTTATAATGGGTCAGCTTGCTAGAATTAACGAAGTTAACGAATATGGAATATAGCAGCAGTGCTAAGTTGAAATCGCAATGCGATTAATTTAACTTGAAGTAATCGCATTGCGATTTCAACTTAGCACTGCTAGTGCTATATTCCATATTCGTTAATTCTAGCCTATGCAAGATAGCAGTGCTAAGTTGTAATCGCAATGCGATTAATATAACTTGAATTAATCGCATTGCGATTTCAACGTAATTCCTCAAATCCGACAGTACATTTTAGTATATGGAGACATTCCCATGGTGATGGGGACGCTCCATGAGCACGGAAGTCGGCAGAAGCGGCAACGGGCACTGACTAGAGCAGCCAGGAAGCCAGGAATCCTCAGGACAGGTAAGAACTACTTTTGGGAAGTGGGAAAGAAAAAAATATAACAAAAAAAAAACTAAAAAAAAAACGAATATTCGAAATAGCGAATTTATAGCGCTATATTCAAAATATTCGCAAATTAGCGAAGTGCCGATATTCGCTAAAAAAAATGCGCTATTCGAAAATTCGCGCTCAACACTAGCCCTCACCTGTCCTCAACCTGCCTCTGTCCTTTCCTCCACTAGGCGGGCAAGTAGCGATGAAGAGAGTGGCGTGGGAGCTGGTGTTGCAAGCGGTCAGGCTCTTGACCCAGAGACGGTTGAGGAGGACATCAGTGACGTGTAGACACTACTCAATGATGATTATGTAGCTGACCGCACTTAGGAGCCGGGTGACGAAGGTGCTTTTTTCTTTATTTAATAATGTAATATTATAAAATCCGTTGTCTCCATGATAAATCCGCAGCATGGGGGCCCCGTGTGGCTCCCACACACTTTTAAAATAATCCTTCAGTGGGGCAAATAGATGCCGGGTGACCAGGACGCTCCATGACCTTCCCAGGACCTGCTGTCGGGAGCAGCAGTTCATTTCTGAGACGTCCGTATAGTGCGGGGAAATCCGAAAACCCTCTCCATCTCCGTGCACCAGAGGATGTCCTCCTTCCCATTCATGATGCCTGGGAACTCGTGATGTTTCCCTGACGTAGAGACCAGGGGCTGGTAGTTATGGTTTGAATCTTGATGAACTTCACAACTCTTCCGATCTCCAAGCAATCTTGTCTTCTCCTTGTCTGTAGCTACTAGAGGACTGTTCATGCCAGGCAGGTTCCCCCAAAAGTATCTTGCTTGATGAGCAGCCAATACCGCACTTGCATCACTCTTGAAAGGATTCGTCTCCAGGTGGAGAAAAATAGTTTTTTGGAATGCTTTCTCCATCGCAACCATGTCGTTGAATAAACAGAAGAGTGTCCGATTACCTCTTGTCTTAGGCAACACTTAATTTTTTTAATTAAATTTATTAAATATTAAATTGAATCAAAACTTGATTAAATTACAAATTCACCACATTCCCGGACACTCAATATGCCAAGCCTTTTGTGCAGGAGAATGTGTATTATTAAATCATGTTTTAAGCAACACTTTATAAAGTTGAGAAATTTTAACATTCTGTTCTGTCCCATATTCCCTATAAATGAATAAACGAAGCAGCCGCTCTGTGGCTCCTCATGCTGCTAGCCACCTCCGCAATCTTTCATTGTCATGCCACTCTGTCGCCTCCTGATGGTGCTGCCACCACCACAATCTCTTGTCGTCGTGCCACTCTGTGGCCTCCTCATGCTGCTGCCACCTCCGCAATCTCTCATCATCATGCCACTCTGTGGCTTCCTTATGCTACTGCCATCTCTGAAATCTCTCGTCGTTGTGCCACTCTGTGGCCTCCTCATGCTGCTGCCACCTCCACATTCTCTCACCATCGTGCCACTCTGTGGCCTCCTCATGCTGCTGCCACTTCCACAATCTGTCATTGTGCCACTCTGTGGCCTCCTCATACTGCCGCCACCTCCAGACTCGGTCATTGGGTCACTCTGTGGTCTCCTCATGCAACTTTCACCTCACCACTATGTCATAGGGCCACTTTGTGAAGTTCTCATGCTGTGCCCACCCTCCCCACTTCATGACTGGGCCACTATTTTGCCTTTTTGGCTTGGCTGACATTATCTTTTATTTGACGCTTTTTCTTATCAGAAGGAAGGAAAAATGAAATGCACAATGGATCCTGTCTGTGTAGCCGCTGTAAGGCCTGAAGGTCCCATCAGAATTGGCTTGTGATTTGGTAGCCAAAAGCAGGAGTAGGTACAAAACACAGAAGACATGCAAATATTCGGCTCACGTGTCATCTCTGTTTTGGATCCACTCCTGTTTTTTTGGCATTAGCAATACTGGATTAATAACCAAATGCTGACCAAGTGAGTGCAAATGCTCAACAGACAGGATCAGTTTTTTGGGGGGTTATTGTTCTGACGGATCAGAGGAAGGGCAAAATAATCAGTGACATCAACACAAACTTACTGCTGACACCCTCTCCACTTGGGGGTGGGGGCTCTACTTTTATAAGCGTTTAATAGAACAGGTTCTGTAAAATACAGACATAACGGACATGTCCAACTGGACACAACAGTACAGTAAAATATTTAATAGAAAATTATTGAACATTAATAGAACAGGTTCTGTAAACATCTATGTGGAATCAGCTGACGACGGTGTAAAAGGAGTGCGCTTCTTTATGACACTAACATCGACCTGTAAGGCTGAGTTCATACTTGAGGTATTTGGTCAGTTTTGGCCCCGTTACTGCCCAAATAAGTGAAGTGTGCAGTGATTCTAAGAGCGACGCCTGTCAACTGCGTGTCATACGGACTCACAGTATTGTTTCACTCCCAAAGCAGACTCCCTAAGCGTGTTACTGCAAGGCACAGTGTTCTACACCACTATAAAGGCTCTCAGCAGCCAGGAAGTAGCCATTTTTTAACGTAATTTGTTGCGAATATATTCGGATTGAACCGAATTTTTCCCAAAATATTCTGCGAACCAGCGAATCGAATTTTTGAAAAATTCACACATCTCTACTCTCTAGTAAAGATAGCACAGGATCCCCATCTCTCAGTGAAAATTATGTAGGTACAGATAGTACTGCATACCTGTCTCTCTTTAAAAATGATGTAGGTACACATAGTACAGTCTTCCCAACTTTCCTTAAAATTTTGCAGAAACAGAGAGCGCTGCCTAACTGTATGTACTTGAAAAGGATGTAGGTATAGACAGCATTGCATCCATGTAATTCTTTGAAAGTTACGTATGTAAAGATAACACAGTATATATGTATTTCATTGAAAAATATGTAGGTACACACATAGTAATGCCTCCTCGTAGGTGTACAGATAGTACTGCATCTCTGTATTTCTTTGAAAACCATGTAGGCACAGATAGTTCTGCATACCTGTCTCTCCTTAAAAATTATACAGGTAAAGATAGTACCACCTTCATGTCATACCTAAAAATGATGTAGTTACAGAAGGTACTGCCTCCCTTTCTCGTCTTTAAAATTATGTAAGTACAGATAGTACTGTGTTCTCTGTACTGAACCCTCTCTGATTTATTCATTGTAACTGGACAAAATCACGTCACGTTTTTCCTTAAAAATATCCGGGAAACGTCTAACTGCGTGTTTTTCCTACAATCTGTTTATTAAGACAGAATTAACAATATCCTTTCAAATCGCTCTGTTTTGTGCTTCTAATCCTACATCTAATAAACATCATGAGTCGGTATAATTACTGCCTATTCCTTGACCATTACAAGTGGTTACCAAGTAGTCTACCTTAGCTTCTCCGTGAATGTTATCAATTACTAAGTCCATTTTAATTGCCTAATCAGATCCAGCTTATTAACATTTTCATTTAATTACACCGAAGATATTTTTGTATGGTTAACGATTGCATGCTAAATTGGTTGATTAATGGCTTTGTCAGATTGCAATGATCATATACTTGGATGCGTTTCAACAACAATATTATGGTAAAAGGCATCCCTCTCCAACTGTGTCTCCGGATACGATACATTGAAAAGCATTGCACTGAAAGCTCACTTCTTAGACATGAGGTTAAGCAGCCGTCCTTGGCCCAAGTCACTTCTATTTAGAAGAAAAATTCAGTCCAAGTCCATATGTACAAATCTGATATAGACACATA
Organism: Bufotes viridis; assembly: GCA_033119425.1. Taxonomy (NCBI): domain Eukaryota; kingdom Metazoa; phylum Chordata; class Amphibia; order Anura; family Bufonidae; genus Bufotes; species Bufotes viridis. The sequence goes on from CM065594.1 coordinate 263,511,060, forward strand.
GACTATAGACTAGGACTCGGCAACTTCTGTTGTGCGATGGTATGAGGAAGAGAACTTCTAAAATGTTACAGTTTTCCTTGACTAGAGTTAAGTTCTTCTGGATTTGTTCCTGACCTTGACATGATATCTCAGATTTATCTACTATTTGCCCTTTTAGATCGTATCACCTGGTACCTGTTGTCCTTCTACTAGTTTTGACCTCTTGCCCTGCTCCTTGCTTGGCACATCCTGATTCCTTCTGGTCCCCACCGCTGGCTGCATTCCAGATTATACTTTTTGTTCCATCTGCACAATTGTTGCCCCTTTTTCTAGGGATCAGGACCTGAAGATCCAACCAAGAAAGTCCATAACTCCTTACAAAGCATAAGGGTGAAGAATAATTCCTTAGACTTCGCACCCTGGTCTAGCAAGCACCGAACCAATTGTAGCTTGCAGGATCCACTTTTCTGCTATTGTGCCACTATATGGCTGTCTATCACTTTATATGAAGTAAACACAGATAATACTACATACCTGCCTCTTACTGAAAAATATGTAGGTGCAGATAGCACTGCCTTCCTATCTCTTCTTGAAAATAATATAGCTACAGATAATATAGCTTCCCTGTCTCTCCTTGAAAACTATTTACTGTCTCACTGCATTTATTTGAAAAAAATATAGGTCAATAGTGACCACTGTCTACCATTAAGCCACCCATGACTTCATTGTGAGGTTCCAAGGAGTTGTCATATAAGTGTGGACCTAGTGTAGACCGGCCCATGCCTGTCAGTGCAGTACTCCTATTAAGCCCTGTCATAGACAGGGCTTAACAAGGTTTATTTTATCTCCAGAATGGGACTCCCAAAGTGAAGGAGAGCACACCAACCATGCGTGGGGTTCTCTCCATTCAATGCTGTGGGAGTTCCAAAAATAGCTCAGTGTAAGTGGTCTCCTCTCCATTGAGATTGCTGGAAACTCGGAAACTCCAATAGCGGTGAAAGGAGGGTGGTCACGATTGCGCGGCTGCTCTCAGTTCACTTTGGGGCCCTGGTCTGGAGTAGGTCCCAGCAGTAGGACCTGCACCTATTTGACACTGATGGCATTATCCCACCAATATGCAATAAATGTCTGTGATGAGACAACCCTTTTAGTAGAATAATGCTAAAATCACAATGCAACATACAATATATCGGAATCTGTGAATCCAAAAATATCCGAATAATTAGAAAATCCTGTTCCATAAAAACAAAATCACAAGAAAAAAACACTCCACAAATATTTTATATAGTTTCTCCATACATTATTTGGAACATTAAATCATGGCAATAAAAAATAAAAAATACAATTGGTCCCGCAAAAAAAAAAACAAGCACTCATACGGCTAAGTGTAATTTTATGTTTCTTCAAACAGTTTATTCAAGCTCCGCACCTAATGAATCCCATCCTCCGTATCTCTCTGAATGTTTTATTTCGCATACTCCAAATACAGTCTTCTACTTTTCATGGTTTGGGCCATTTCAATGTGTGAATATTAAGGTTGGCAGGTGCGCAATATTAAACTTGCAAGGTGCAAAAAGTCCAAACCTTGGTGCCAAAACTTACAAGAAACTCTTTTTTTCACACCAGTAGAGATCGGAGCCTGCAAGTGTTCAATTTGGAAATTTGGTTTGAAGATATTTACATATTTAAACAAAAACGAGACTCCAGTTTTATATGTCTCCTATTTTATGATTATGTGTTGTGCAAAGTATAGAAATATATAAAAAACAACAAAAAAAACTTGTTAGATTATTATCTTATAACAAATCTCTATTAAAGAAACTATCCTATTACAACACCTTATATCCTGCCCACAGGATAGGGGATAAGTGTCTGATCGTCAGAGGTCCAACTGCTGGGGAACAAGATGATCACGAGAATACTCTCGCTGCATCCACTTTATGGGCTGCTGGAGACAGTCAAGCGCTTCTACTTGGCAGATCCCATGCGCCATAACGGATGAGGGGAAGAGCATACATGCTCTTTTCAAAAGTAGGGACATAGCCCGGTTCTCGTGATTGACGGGTGTCCAAATGGTCAGACCCCTAACGATTAGACATGTCGTTGTTACATCGCGCTATGGCCTCTACGAGTTAAAAAACCTTTGTAGAGATTTTTTTTTAAAGCTGACATGCATGATACATTGTAATAGAGAAGAATAGCAAACAGAGGATCGCATGTTAAGGTCCCCTACTGGAAACAAAAAAGTAAAAAAATGTATTAAAAAAAAGGTGTTAAAAGAATAAAATAAAAATCCATATAAAAACACAAATCTTGTTTCCCTTATTATTGGAAAAAATTAAATGACACGCATGATACATTGTAATAGAGAAGAATAGCAAACAGAGGATCGCATGTTCAGGTCCCCTACTGGAAACAAAAAAGTAAAAAAACGTGTAAAAAAAAAAAAGGTATAAAAGAATAAAATTAAATCCATATAAAACAAAAAATCCCTTATGTTTCCCTTATTATTAGAAAAAAATGAGATCACTAAATGGTATTGTCATACACTTAACAGGCTTAGAGAGCATCCGTCAGCAGGATCAACCCTATTAAACCAAGCATACTGCCTGGTTCGGTTGATCCTGCTGATAAAAAATATACCTACTGTATCGGTTGTGATGTTCCAGAGGAAAAAAAAAAGACTATTATCCCTTATGCAAATTAGGGTTTGATTGCACTGAGCGGTGGGACCTAGCTCCTTGGTGCACTGAAAAAAAATAGCATTAGTCTCAAGGCCCAAATAGTAGCAACACCAAGAGGTTAAAGGGTTTCTGTCACCAGTTTTAACCCTATGAAGTTAGCTGACATTAGCGATGTGCTAATGTCAGCTAAACCTAACTAGCCTATTCCTACTTTTCTCAGTGCCCGCATAAACCTAAAAATCGAACTTTTATAATATGCTAATGAGGCTCTAGGAGCAGGGGGGGCGTTGTTCCTGCTCCTAGAGCCTCCATTCTCCACCTGGTCTCCTCCTCCAGGTCTTGATTGACAGGGCCAGGCAGCGCTTGCGTCTGTCTGCCAGCCCTGTGCTCGGATGTAGTCTCGCGCCGTTACGAACTCAGCGCAGGCGCGGTGAGGAACCTGGCAGCCGACGAGCGTCTTTCCCTCACCGCGCCTGCGCTGAGTTCAGAACGGCGCGAGATTTCATCCGAGCACAGGGCTGGCAGACAGATGCAAGCGCTGCCTGGCCCTGTCAATCAAGACCTGGAGGGAGGAGACCAAGGTGGGAGAATGGAGGCTCTAGGAGCAGGAACAACGCCCCCCCTGCTCCTAGAGCCTCATTAGCATATTATAAAAGTTCGATTTTTAGGTTTATGCGGGCACTGAGAAAAGTAAGAATAGGCTAGTTAGGTTTAGCTGACATTAGCACATCGCTAATGTCAGCTAACTTCATAGGGTTAAAACTGGTGACAGAAACCCTTTAAAAGGAGTTGTCCAGAAGTAGAAAAACATGGCTGTGTTCTTCCAAAAACAGCACAACACCTGTCCACAGTTTGTGTCTGATATTACTGCTCACCTGCATTGTAGTGAATGGGACGGAGCTACAATACCACACACGACCTGATGGGGTGCTGTTTTTGGAAGAAAGCAGCCATATTTTTCTGATCCTGGACAATCCCTTTAACCTGGTCACACAGTCAGCTTTTTCTCTTGACATGTATACTTAACTCTCCTTACACATTAGATCGTTGTCTGACCCCATCAAAATCCGAGGGTCTTGAACAATTTTTATCTTAAAGGGAGTCTGTCACCTCCATATGGCCATATGCAGTGCTTACATTGTCCTATAGCACACCTATAGATGAATGTAATGGTACCTTTGCCTTTTTCGCAAGTGCCCAGGGGTGGAGTTCACTGTTTGGAGCCCAGGCTGCTCTGCCTTTTTTCATTGTTTCCCCGACCCAGCCTCCGCCTATGCCCATCCTCCTATTCCCCTTACGTGATCCTTCGGTCCGGCAGAGATCCCGCGCCTGCGCACTGCCTTGCCAGGCCGGGGCATGCGAACTGTGATGCCCATTGTTAGTACGGCATCGCTTTAACTACTGTGCACTGTAAATGGATTTTCTGTGCATTTCCTGTATGTCTGCTACAGAATGGTTAACGATGCACTTTGTCATGTAATTGTGCATTTTCTTTGTACTGAGAAGTTAACAGGCCTTAGCCACCAATTTCTTGGTGGGTCTGTTGTTATTCTCCTCATAGAGAGTGGTTAGATCAGAAGCATTCGGTGTAGAGACAGTGGATGGCTGTGCAGTGTGGTATGTGCTAAGGCAGCAGAACATAACTGTGAGAAAACTAGCTTACAAGAAAGCTTAAACATCAGCTAAAATGGATAGAAAATAATTTATATATTTGAAAAGCACGCCAGTGTCAAGAGGAGGTGCGAGTAGAAGTCCTGTGGAGATAAACTGCTTAACAAGAACCCTATAGACTGCATAGTTCACAATGTCCAGACAGAATTTGGATATGCCCATTATACCACATCCCGCAGAGGAATCTTGTTGTGACTAGTATTGAGAGTATAGCAACCTGTGAAAAGGTGAAGACCTTAGTAGTTTGACACTGTGGGCTGCATCATGATTGCATAGTGAGAAGTGTTGGACCGATATTTCTGGATGTTTAGAATTAAGAGAAAAGTGCAAAGTGAGAAATATTGCTTCAGAGAAAGAACTGGGCCCGTAGACTAATACTGCAGATATGAAAACTGTAAGATCTCTGGAAATTGTATGTTCTGTAAGAACTGCATGCTGAGGACTGTAATGTAGGTGCTTTAACTTGATTCTTCAGTAAGGAAATGTTTTTCTGCAAAATTGTCTCAACATTGCAGGGGACACTGCCTTGCACCTCACAATTCATCACTGTCAAGGGCACCTGGGGGTGCACCAACAATGAGGCCAGGCAGCACCAGGTAGGGGCAATGGGGGGGGGGCAGCCAAAGGGCCATGAAAGGGCTGAAGGGAATGGGTAAGGTTAAAAAATTGGCATTGGGGAGGAGTGGGTGCTGTTTCAGTTTTGGCCTCAGGCAGCAAAAAAGCTAGGTGCACCCCTGAGGGCACCCTAAACCGCCATCAGGCAGAAGAATCCTCAGAGCCAAGGCGTGCCCTGAATGGAAGAAAGGTTAAAGTTTGGTATTTCTCCAAGGTCTGGCTCCCTGTATCACCCACCTTTGAGGGATACAGCTGGATCACTCATCATCTATTATGTGAAGAAAACCCTAGATACAGTGAACCCACTCCTGATGAAACAGCCACCCTCCCATCAAGAGTAGCTGTTTCGGCATAGTTTATGTGATTGACAGACGGAACATCATGATGTTGCAAGTAGTGGCAGACAGCATCATGGCAGTGGCGTACATAGAGAAGTAAGGGCCCCGTAGCAAGGATCAAACCAGGCCCCCCACACATGAAAGAAGGGTTTCTGCCTAAGCCCTTTTCAATGACCCTTGGGCCATTTTTCCACTGCCTCATTTGCTAAAAGTTGTTCCTTTAGAGGGTAGAGTCCTGACTAGGGTTGAGCGAACTTGTATTTTAAGTTCAGCGTCCAAAGTTTGGGTTGGGATTATCGAAGAATCCTTTTATAGATTCCGCTACCACGGACCATAATGGAATTTTGAATCCATAAGGGGATTCTTCCATGAACCCGAACCTTGGACAACACTAAGGACCTGGGGTGACGTCACCGTCATGTGATCAGTGCAGGGGGCGTGGCTCAGTACTGGATTGGATAAGAGGTGGTAAAGGGCCTGGTATAATGATCATGTGACATGAGGGGGCGGAGCTCCTGTACTCTGTGTGGAGGAGAAGAAGGAAGTAGAGCAGTGAAGGACGGTTGCGCAAACTTGGATTTCAAATTCCGTTATGGTCCGTGGTAGCGAATCCATAACGGGATTCTAAGATAACCCAAACTTTGGACGCTGAACTTAAAATACAAGTTCGCTCAACCCTAGTCCTCATATCATTCACATGGTCTGCTGCTATGGTAGTTACGCCCCTGAATCAGGGACAGAACAGTGGTTATACGGAAAATTCATGGATGAACTGCTGTAAACCAGCCTATAGAAACATAAGGACAACCCCTTTAAACAAACCTGGGCATCTGAAAACCCCCATTGCAATAAGGTGCCTTTCAGGTGCAACTTGACACCACCATATTTGCCAACTGGCCTGAATTTGGCAGGACTGTACCTGATTTTCAAAAACAGTCCTGGCAAATTCAGGATAACCTTGGGCAAAATGGGCAGGACAAATGTAAAAGCTGCCCCTGTAAAGGTAGGAGGTCCTAGTGCCCCCATCCCATTTTTTAAAATCCAAGTAGATATCCCATTCACTTGTTTTCCAGTAAGGACGGGGCACATTAACTCCAGACCATTGGCTTGTCCAGAACGGGTTAATTTCTGTGATATAAAATAATCCTGACAGTTCTGAAATATCACATTTTCTTGTTAGTCAAAGCTTTGACAGCTACGGCTCTGAGGTTAGAGATATTAATTCCCTGCATACTTTTAAAGCAATCTCCATTTGTACGTGTCTAAAAAAGTTAGATTTTCCAACAATTTCCTTATTTCCTCGGCCCTGCCCGCACACCTAACCACCGATATGTACGCAGCCCCTTGGAAAACTGTTTGTTTTATCTTGAATAACGATATAATTGATTGAGGCGGTGGACAAGAAGTCTTCAGATTCGTTTGCGAGATGGAAAGGAGCAATATTTCTAAGAAAGCTGGCAGACCGGCGTTTTCCTCTCGAAAGGAGAAAGTAAATGATTGAAACATTCACTTGCTAGTTAGCATCTTAAGTTACCTGGAGCGCAGGCCTCGCTGGCACTTTCCCTGTTTAATAAATGTTGCCTCTCACAAGGTCCCGATTGTGTGCACGGAGAGGGGCCGGAAGAAGAAACAAACGGGATTTAATTACGTAGGACGGCTCGGTGGCTGCTTTTGCAAATCGTTTATTTGTTTTTACTGGTGCAAGGTTTTTAGGCGTTACAAGCTTAACGGCCACTCGCGTAGAGACAAGGCTGGCTAATTCATTGAGTAATTGATTTTTTTTCCCTTCTTCTGTAAGACAATTTTTCAGGGAGCAAAGAAAATACAAGTCAGCGGCATTAATAAAAATTGAGACGCTTGGCTTGTTGTTTGCAGAGCGGGGAGGTGAGTGTAGCACATGTTCATTTACGCAAGGAGTAACGAGATACTGATGATATACTGTGGTTTGGAATGGTACATCTCATCCAAGGCTGAACGAAAGATCGTCGTGTATGACGAGCAAATGTTCTGGAAGAAAATGTTTGGATATTAAAGGTGGTCCTCAGATTGATCGATGAGCTCTACCTTCAATGGAAAAGCTCTTCAAACATTGGGGATGTCAAGTGAACTGGATACGAACCAGTGGATGAAACATATCCAGGCCACCGCACGTGGACTTTCAGCTTCAGACTGAACTTCCTCGGGCTCACCAGAGGAAATTCTTAAGAGGGCCCACCTTCTTTGTATTCAGGACATACTGAACGCACATTCACTTTTAGGCAGTTTTTATTATCAATCAGGCTTACTAGGTTTAATAGGATTTCTGGTGGTCATTGGTTTCAAAATCAGCCCCAAATTATCTTCTGCTAGATGTTGGGGGCCCTGTTTTATAAGTGCCTACTATTGTGACCTGCTGAAGAGCTGTAGCAGCAGTGCAAAGGCCTCACTGCTTAGCCAAGAGTGGAGCCAATGGGGGTTTGGCTTAGCTTGCTGAACAATGCGATGGGGCAGAACCTGCACTGTGGTGCGAAAGGGCCCCAAGACATATCATTGCTTGGGGATGGACAAGGAATTCCAAATCTGCCCCTGTTTTCTTCGAGGCATGGCTACTGAATTTGCAGCTGATTGATTCTGTAGAAGTACTGCATGGCACATATGCAGATGCAGCCTCCTCTCCATGTTCTCAAGGCTCCGCATGTGTGGAGGAATGAGAACAATCTGGGAAAACAGTGACCTTAATCCCCATTCATGCCTCTACATTCTCACTCACATCACTGGTTGTGTTGTATCTGCTTGAGGGAGTCTGCTGGGGTCCAGCACCCAAGCCGTCCAGTGCAATGTCCACTAAAGATTGATCTGCCTCGCTTCGAGGGGTTCAGGCAGGTTAAAAACAAGGAGGGGGGCTATGTTAGCTCCACCCATACAGACCATCCTGATTAATGCCATTGGCCAGTACCAGGACTGACTGGAGAGGAGAAGGAGCCATATCACTGATGTCAGGTCTGAGACCGATGGGTTGACGTTTATCTGAGGCTTGGGCAACGGTGTTGAGTTTACTAAAGTGGGAAGGGCTGTTTCAGAGAGCATCTCCTACACTTTCTCAAATTATCTGACCAAGTTTAGGAGGCTGTGGAGACAGCAGCACAGCACATAATTAAAGGGGCCACTGGGATTGGCAGCCCACTAAATTGTTGAATGCCACTGTCCACTAGGCAGATGGTCAGTCTGCACTTGGTCTTAATTAATTTTGGTTTAGAATTCCTATTAAAAAATAATAATTAATCTGTATGTGAAAAGTTCTAGATGTCATCTTTACTGTTGGTGTTTCGAGCTCGAACTTCTGACAGCAGGGCACCTTTGATATAATATCACTGGGGGCTTTAGACAGTCTCCGATCAAACGTGGATCCATCTAGTCAAATTTTAATGTATGCAATCCTCAATCCCCCCTTCCCCAAGATAAGTGGCGCCAGAAGTAGGGGCGAAAATATCAGAGAAGCAAACCACACGACTGCTATGGAGCCCAGGGCAAGAGGGGGTCCAGCCTTAGTTAGGATTATCTTCTCTTCTACTGGAGGTGAAAACTTGGTCAGGACTCTACTCTCTAAAGCAGGAGTGCACAATCTGAGGCCCCCAGAGCCATGGTTTATGGCCCCCATGGTGCTGGGCAGAAACACAGCTGATCGTGCGAACATGTGTGTTCTGCATTGTGCAGAACGAAGTTACAGATGCTGACAGCACATGGAGTGCTGTCTGCATCTTTTGCGGCCCCATTGAAGTGAATGGGTCCGCATCCAAGCCACATTAAAAAAATGCAGCTCAGATGCGGACTAAAACAATGGCCGTGTGCGTGAGCCCTCAGGGAAAGTGCTTACTGGTTATTGCAGGGCACTTACAGTACATCTGGCGGTGCAGGAGGCGGTAATAACCAGTGATCGCCGTCCTCTGCAGTGAAGGAAAGTGCTAAATGATTTTTAACAGGTTCCTGCAGCATAGTCCCTGACAGAGAAGATTCCTACTTTCCTGCTCCGTGCTGCTCCCGCTCTCTCCATCTTCCGGTCCCGGAGCACCTCTCTATGACTGACTGTAGCGGGGACACGCTCCTTGTGGCCACATCACCACTGAGCCAGCCGGGTGTAAACCGCGCCAGGACCGGAAGATGGAGACAGCGGGAGCGGCAGGGAGCAGGACCGTATGAATCTTCTGTTTCAGGCCCATGCTGCAATAACGTGTTCATAGAAGCGCTCATTCCTGATATCTGGCGGTATAATCGTGCCTCTGATCAGCCGGCACGATTATACCGGCCAGATATCAGGAATGATATGAGGAATCACTCGTTGGTCGGCTGATTTGCATATTCTATCAGGATGAAGGACGTACATCTATCGTCAGCACATCGCACCGTGTTATCAGGAATGTGCTGCCGATAATCGATAGAAGTGAATGAGGGAGGAATGACTGTGGTAGCGATCATTCCTCCCCAGTCACTTTGCATTAGCCTGTGTAATAGGCTGATGCAAACAAGCGCTGATTACCTTTTTTTAATCCGTGTCGAACTAACATGCTTGTCCAGTTGTGATCATAGATGGGGGGGGATACTGGGCTGACGGCTCAATACAAAGTAACCTAAAACAACCGTATTATTCTCCATTGTCTGTTCCCTTGGTGAGCACAAATAAATATTCTTTATTAATATAGATCTAGAAAGGGGGGCGCTTGCATCCCCTACGGGCACAGCACGAGTTGTACCTGGGAGACTTGTTCCTTCGGCAGGGACACCAAACAGTTGGAGTTAATTCTCACCGCAGATAAACTACAAATTTGTAACACTTCATTTAGAAGCATATTAAACTCGAGGGGTTTGAACACAAGACCTGAGCTGAACAAGCCTGTCCAGTGTTCAGCCCGCATGTGTTGTAGGAAGGTTAGAAAAGAACAGCATTCACACCCCGGTTCCTCACAACAAGTTTGGCTAACTCAAAATTAATCACTTTTGGCTTAACCCGTCACTTCCACAAGGATTTGCAACAAGAGATTCATTTCTGGCTTGACACCAAAGACTTCTCATTTTAATTGAAGAACGGGCTTGTTACAGTTAGAACAGGTTTGCGCAGATATATGTTCCCAGGTGAATTATTAGAATAAAAATAATGATACGTTACAGAAATAATATATCTATATCATAGATGAAACGGATTAAACTTGAATTTTGTAAAAATTTGAGGTGAATCCAAATTTGTGGTAATTTAGTTTTTGTGTGTGTGTGTGAGAGAAAGAGACCAGACAGAAATATGAGTCCTGGGAGACCTCAGAGTGCCATGCACAGATTTTCAGGCCTATAGGAACATTTTCAATTTAGAGAGAATTGATTCAGACCCTGATCGACTAATTTTGGCCAAATCGAATTTTGGGTGGTTCATTCATATGTAAATACTTTCTAAGTTGCTTCATTCTGGAGAAAAAAATACTTTTAATACATATGCAAATAAACGGTTAGGTGCACCAAGGGTGCTACCGCTTCTGAAGGGTACTTTGGAGTTTGGGCGTTTGTGGACATTTGCCCCTATTGCTGCTATGAAAATCCATTAACTCACTACTTTAATGAACTTTGAAGGGTTAATTTGTACTGCAATTTATGCTGTTGTTTACACTTATACTGTTTTTTTTACTGATGAATTGCATTCTATATGATGTACCCTCTTCATTTGCGACTATTGCACTGTATTTCCACTGAAACTATGCAAAGATGAGTTTTGGATGGAAAAGCCAGGCATAGTGAATTTTTGACTGTCTGGTTTAGCTGTCAGACTATTAGTCATTCCCATTGTCAAACTGCTTAGTCATTCCCATTGACTTGTATTGAGGACCAATACAAGTCTATGGCAGTCCTCAACTGCAAAATTGTTTATTTTAGGCTGTGATTCTCCAGCCTCACCACTCCCACTAGAAGGTTCTAAATCAGTAAAAAATTGTATGAAAGAATAGTAGTCAGAGTCCCTAGTTGTCTACAGATAGGGACCAATGGTTAGTAGGAGAGACTCTGCCAGAGTGCACATTTGACTAGAAGAAGCTTGGACACACTGCCACAGACCCTGAGTCACTAGCCCTGTGTCCAAAGGAACAGTCAGATCAGGGGGCCACAAACCTGGGCCACCCCCTTTGGCCAGGGTACCAGCCTTCTAAGAAAGAGAGGGACAGCTAGATTAGGCCTTTTCATAGCACAAAACCTTCTGCTACCAGAGCTAAGACTGGAGAAGCCAACTCAGTGCCTCGCCTGAATTGTTTTGCACTTGAGTTCCTCCAGTAAAGAAGCACCCTGGTTTACTGCAAAGTCTGACTCTCTGGACTTCACAGTGGAGTGTACCACACCTTACCATCCCCTCCGGAGAGCAGCACAACGTGGTGACACCTCAATAGTGTCCAGGGGACCCAGTGTTACGTTGGAGGCAACCTAAAACACAGTCAAAATGGATTCCCTTTGAATATTATGGAAGGCATACTAAAACAACAGTGCCCCCCACCCCCCCATCCCCCGGATTCACATTAACTGGACAATGAGCAGAACACTTACATGCTGACCTCCTTTTCATCTTTTTTTTAGCTGCAAATCTGCTGAATCCTGGGCTCCTCTTCTGCCATCCAAGATGGCTGCACCACTTCTTAGACTATCTCAAGAGACTTTCTGCTGCCCTTGGAATGGCCAGCACCTCTCCTGTGAACAGTACTGGCTAACACAAGAGCTTGGCTGGACCAGTAAGAAGTGTCTTGACTACCAATACACAGCTGTCCGAGCTGTGAGCTCTGAGCGGCCATCATGAATGGCAGAGGAAGAGCCTAGGAATCGGTAGATCTGCAGGATCAAAAGGAGAACAGATAAGTGTTCTCTACATCCCCCAGGTAATGTGAATTATTTTTCTTGAACCAGAAAGTCTCTTTGTGGTGCTGAAAATGTTCCAAAATCCACATGGAAAATCTGCTGTGTGACTATGGCCTTAGGTTCATTTGTATGACATTATTTTTGCAGAAATTTTTGCAACTGAAAATCTGTTTCATACATTGGAATGGGGTTGTTTTTGCAGCAAGTGCATGCGTTTCTAAAAAAGCTATTCACACGAGAGGGACAGTTGCAACATTTTCTGCAACAAATCTTCCACGTGTGAATATTCCTTGATAGTTTGGAGGGCTTGATCCTTTGGTTTCTTGCTGCTCTGATTGATCCACCTAGAGATACTTAGGTGTAAGTCTAGGCAGACACTAGGTCACCACAGATCCTTCCTAAGCTACGAGGATACTAGTCCCAGAACCATGAAGGGCCTTTTGAGTCAGAGTGAGGACTCCTGAACATACCCTTTCTCCTTTTGTGTGGTGGAAATCAGTTTCACAATGGGCATCAAAAAATTTCACCTCTCCACTTTTGCATGTGGTGTGAGGAACATTTGGTCCCAATTCTCTCTGGAAGATCATTGCAGTGTGTAGAGGGTACATCGAGGATCTTCTTTGTCTCCTTAGTGGGGAACTCTCATTTGGGATGTTTATGGAATAGCGATAGGATATGCTATAAATTTTTCTACATGTGCAGGATCCCTCCTATCTCAATAATGTTGCTGCATTCATGACTATGGGATATTCACAAATAGACAAGCCAGCATGGCTTTCTCGCCATTCACTTCTGGGTACTGTTCTTGAGATAGACACAGGCCCCAGAGGTGGGACTGGCAGTTATCAGACATTTATGGCATATCCTATGGATAACCAAAAAATACCCCTTTAAGTAAAATATTTTACAAACATTTACAGATTTTTTTAAAGACCTAACACAAGAGCCATTATAGATACCTTTGGTCACCCACTTCACTGCACCCATAAACGGACACATACCTGCTCTTTCTGTTCCCTGCACCCCATCCCCTTCCTCAATAACTGTCACAAGGGGCAGATATACTGAGGATTTTTCATGCATATTATGCAGGCAACATTTACAGGCACAGTGGATGAAAATTTACCAAATCTCATCCACATTCAGCGGAAAACCATTTGCTTGGAATCAGGGTAGAAAATGACTTTCAAAGCAAATGTTAAAGGGGTGGCATCACTAAACATATTCTACATTTTTTAAACCAGCACCTGGATCTGAATACTTTTGCAATTGCATGTAATTAAAAATTCAGTATAGCCAGTGAGTTATTCAATAAACATAGCGCCATAAGGCATATGTTCTGCTAAAAGCTATGGTAGTTACAGGAAGAGAGCTGCAGCAGAAAGGACACACACCCTGAGCGGCCAGGCTGAAAATAATCTAGCAGAGCAATTGTAGCAGTGATAGCTGAGATCTCCTCCTCCTCCTCCACTAAGATCTCCTCCTCCACTGAGATCTCCTCCTCCTCCTCCACTGAGATCTCCTCCTCCTCCTCCACTAAGATCTCCTCCTCCACTGAGATCTCCTCCTCCTCCTTCACTAAGATCTCCTCCTCCACTGAGATCTCCTCCTCCTCCTCCCCTGAGATCTCCTCCTCCTCCTCCACTGAGATCTCCTCCTCCTCCACTGAGATCTCCTCCTCCTCCACTGAGTTCTCCTCCTTCTCAGGTTTTCATTTACTTCAATGGAGGTTAGGGTAGGCTAAAATTGTAAAAAAATATTGTGTCTCTTAAAATTCACATTCACTATGAGGCATGTATTTATGGAAAATTTCTGACAAACGCCTATGTGGTTACATTAAATGATATAGTGATATTTTCACCTATTTTCTTCTCCTCCAATTTGGCGATATGGAAATTGCAAGGAACGAACTAAGCTTCAATAGATCGGCTTTATTTTCCAATTATTGCTATTTGCAATGAAAACAACTTAAATTCACCCTTCACTCTGGAGAAAAGACCACATTGCTAAATTGCAGCTCTAGAGACTGTCGCCTGTGATAATTTGACTTCATTAAATCTGAAGCATAAATGGACGTTTTCCTTTTTTTCCATGTGCAGGTTACTCTGCAGTCAAAACCTCGGCACAACAGACACGTTATTGAGCTCCGTCCCCGACTCTGTCATTAGGAGCCAAGCATTGGGAAATAATGATATGCATAGTAATAACGTTGTAATGCTTTATTAAAGAGTAGTAATGATAGGCTGCAGAAGAATGTCACTGGCTCCTATTAATTCTTCTATCGAAGGGTAAACATGACGGAGGTGGGGGCGTGACGAGCGGTCAGCTCGCAGTTAATGTTCTCGTCCCAGTCTAGGCAACAACTCACCATGTTCCAAGCGCTGTGTTCCCGACCGAAATGTCCGATGTTTAGTTTGGTCAGTGATGTGATGTGACCACAGACTGGAAAAATGGACTTAAAATGTTTTAAAATTAGCGAATTAAAGTAGGAAGGGGCGTTAGAAAAACATGGCCTCGGGAAGTCAAATGCAAAGTGTATTAAATCTCCAGCTAAAGGGGCAGTCCCACGAAAAGTATTACTATAAAAGGGATGAGCGAAGTTTTGTTAAATTCGATAAAAATTTTTGCTTTCTGGCGAATTACTTCATCACGAAGAGCATTTCTTTGTAAGTAGTGGCTGCAATGACAGAGAATGGCGACTGCACTGGGCCCCCCCCCCCCCCATCATTGTATCCCTCAGATGCAACGTTCATTGCTGATCGCGGCATCTAAGTTTAATATTAAAGAGTATAATAAAGATACATAAATAAAATCATATTTATTTGATCGCGAAGAGCTGGCCTCCACCATTTTGATTGAAGATCCAGCACAAAATTTTGCGTGGCCCTTGATGATGTCGCTGCGTCGGCCAGTGGGGTCATACATTACCGCGCATGGAATTTCATGCGGGATCTTCAATCAAGATGGCGGTGGCCCGCTTTTTGCACCCAAACGGATGAGGTATATATGTTTTTATTTTATTTTAACCCATTTAGGGAAAATTGAATTGATACCACGGAGCACGAGGAAATTCGGCGAATGGAATTCTCCCTGAAATTCACTCGAAACTAGATAGGGCATTTCAAATGAAGTATTATTGTAACATGCATTCACTAAATATACTGTTGAAGTTTTTATGTAAATACCCCCTGGTGTTTATCCATCTGATCCACCTCCTTCATTCGGAGGTGGACGCACATGCTCAGTAGATTTCCTGCTCCATTCCCTTAGTGATGGTATAGTGATCTCCATAGTTTTCATTCACTCATCCCTACTTCTAAATTCATAGAAATAAATAGCTAGATCTCTCCCAAGACAGTGGAGAAGGAAATTGTGGGGTCATTACATGCCATACAGTGTCGGTCTGGGGTACCTAAGGCCCACCAGTAAATGTAAATCTGGGGTCCCACTGTTCAGCTACATGCAAATTTTACCTGCTCATAAAGTCATAGGCAGCAATAGGACACTCAAGATGGTTGATTATGGGGGTCCCTGCAGCAACTTTGAGAAGGTGGGTCCCTGGGGAAAGGTGATACTAGTTGCCATGCCTCTTAGCAAGTATTTGTCATGGTATTGGCTCAAAGGTCTTGAAACTTGACAATCTTTTTTTTCCATGAGAAATGTACTCTCCCCAGGTACAAAGTAAAGTTGCAAAAGTGGAAGGTGTCCAGAACTTGGAAATACAATCCCAAAACTTTATTTAGGACACTTGATTTTTTTATAGGTCCCAAATATAGTTTTGGAATTTTATTCCAGAGTGCTTGACACCTTTCACTTTTGCAACAACATGCTGTCAGTGGTTGTCATTGCTAGAGATGACTTCATTAATTCTAAACCAATTGGATTTAATCCTGAATTTTGCAAAAATTTTGCAAAAATTCAAGTTGTAGCCGAATCTGGATTTTTGATTATTTGATTTGGATGAATTTTTTGGGAAAGGAAAGAAGAGAGAGACAAGAGCGTGTTCTATGAGACCTCAGAGTGTCATACATGAGTTTTCAGGCCAATTAGAGCACTTTCCGTTCAGGTAGAATAAATTCTGGAAAAATTTAGGCATTTTAATCTTGAGTGATTTGTCAGTACCCTTTCTCTGCTCTACCAGCTAACATCCAGAGTAACAGCCATGTGCAGCACGGACAGCAGCTAGACGGGCTGGGGGGGACTCAATAAAGTCCTGATAGGTTGTCATAGGTATCTGGAGCCATGCCGACTGCAGTGCATCCCACAGCTGCTGGGGGGGGTGAGGAGGAGGATCCATAGAGAGAACACAACCATCGAGGGGGTCCCACAAATGCTCAGTTAGATTCAAATGTGGGTAATTAGGGGGCCAGGGTAATACTTTGAAGTCTTGGTCATGCTCTTCCAACCAATGTTGGACATTTCTAGTTGTGTGACATATCTTATTGTCTTGCTGGAAGATCCCATCCTCCCCAGGGAAGACAATCAGCATGTATGCGTGTACATGATCGGAAAGGATGGATTCATACTCAGATCAGTTGAGTAAGTGCCTTCCACATGGATGAGTGGCCCAGAGAAGGTCACGAAAACCTTCCCAAGACCATAACGCTTGTGTTCTTCCAGCAATGGCTGCAATGGGTTTGTTCTTTAATGTTTCTTACACGCCAACGTCCATCCGTTCCATGAAGCAGAAAATGTGACTCATCGGAGAAGGCGCCTTTTGTCCAATTAGCGGAGGTCTGATTCCAATACTGCAGCGAAAACGGAAGCCTTTTCTGCAACTTGGTTAGCAGAGGAGCAGTGACCTTCTGACTCCTTCGGAACCCCATACACAGTAAGGTTCACTGAACTGTTGTGTTAGACACACGTCTGGTAGCCTTCTGTTTCATTTTGGCGGTGAGCTGGTCCTTTGTAGCATGTCGGTCTGCCCTCACCCACCTTCGTATCCGACGTTCGTCTCTCACATCAATGGCACGTGGTGCTCCACAGTTTCCACGTCACTTGTTCACACTGGTGCCATTTGTCCTCTTACCATACACTTTCACTACAGCAGCACGAGAACAGTTCACACAGTGTCAGCACGAGAACAGTTCACACAGTGTCATAAATACCGCCACCCTTGGCCTGAAAGCCAATAAATGTCCCTTTTTACCCATGACAGCGATGGGGGATATGTGTGCAGACAGCCTATCACACACCTTATATACCCACCGAGCCAGCTCAGCACAACCTTATATACCCCCCGAGCCAGCTCAGCACACCTTATATACCCACTGAGCTAGCTCAGCACACCTTATATACCCACCGAGCCCGCTCAGCACGCCTTATATACCCACTGAACCAGCTCAGCACACCTTATATACCCACCAAATCAGGTCAGCACACCTTATATACCCACCGATCAAGCTAAGCACACCTTTTATACCAACCGAGCCACCTCAGCACATTGGACTTACTTCATGAGTTACACACTGTCTACATAGGAAGCGGTCGTAAAAATGTGACTTGACAATGTATAAGAGGTAACATTGAGCATTGGAGACCTCTGCTCCATCCTGAGCCATGATTGAATTAAAATTCTGACTTATATACCGGTGGTTGGTCAGGCATTACATGTTTATTAAATTTAAAGGTAATGAATTTTTTTATTATGATTTTGACTGTATTAGGGGGTTAAACAATATTTGCAATTCATTTTAATAAAAAATGTTTCTCCACTTGCCTTCAGCATCCTGTATATATTCTCATACATTGCAGGGAGATTAGTCCTGTTCAATGTGAAACCCATCAGACGAGCTCTCTGACGGCTTGGTCTGTAGCCCTTCTCTCCACTCTCCTGAACACTCAGAAATCTGAGGCTTCTTTTAATTTAAATGTATTTTATTTGCTTGTAAAGATTTCTGCTCAGCTTTGTGTTTGGAAGAGCAGACAAAGGGGCTACAGACTGAGCGGAACCAAGCAGCCTACAATGTATGAGACTACATGCAGCCTGCAGAAGACAAGTGAAGCACGTCAAGCAACATTTTTAATAGAAACCCAGTTGCAAAAATGATGTTTATCCCATGAAACAGTTAAAGTCATTAAAAAGAGATGGCTATACTAGAGGTTTTAAGTCAATAAATGTCTTATATTAGGTGGAGATGGTACAGGCAGGAGCAGTGATGTGTCTGTACAGGAATCCGTACTTCCATACACAACAGTGCACGATTGGAAAACTAAAAATATAATAACTAAAGTATATTAGAAATTCACTTTTTATGACATGTAATAAAAGTTTTTGTAAAGTTCTTGCAAAAGTTTAGGTACACTTAGTTGTCAACTAGCCTATCATTGGGTATCCCATGTGTAATTAATCTACGGGAGGGGGTTCCTGACACCTGCACAAGGGAAATAAAGTAGTACATGGTGTCCATTATAATTTATTGGGCCATTGGTATAACGCATGGACGGCCAGAGAAATAGATGCTCTTTGTAGCTGGTCTAAGTTCTGGTCAATTGTGGAAAGTTGACTCAGAATGTTCAAACAAGGTATTTGAAAATGGGCTTTGTAAGTCAACAACCGTCCGGTACTCTGTCATTTTATATAGTAAAAGTCCAATAATTCAGCACTGACAGAATTTGGAGGTTGTAAATTCATCATTTGTATTAAAGATAATGTTAATTGCAATGAAACTAATGACAATAAACATAATAATTATATCAAATACTGGAATATTGTGTCACTTGCAAGGCTATTTCTTGACCTACAAAAATTCTACACTTTTAGGTGATCAGAGATTATAATTACAGCACTTTATTTAATGGATGGTAGACCACTGGAAGTTCTCCTTAAGTCCCATGTTAGGGAGGCCATGCCTCAATTTGTAATAGGAACCAAATCTCAGGGCAGGAACTGTCACACAATGAAGACTAATGGTACCAAATGGACCTTTTTGGGTTCCACTGGGCTCCACCGAGGATTACATTTGTTTGCCAAGAAAATCAATGCTGCGTATAAATCAAATGTGAATTTGCAACCATGAACAAACCTTAAATTAGGTCTCTAAATACTTGGGATGGTACACTCTACTCTCTTAGCCTGGTCAGTAGCTTCATATCTGTGTGGTCTCATTCTGGAACCAATGTCCACTTTGGAGGCCCGAGAAATGTATCATGTTGCTCTGATGTAGAGCATTATAAATCTGTTAATAATTGCTTGACATTTGAAAGTGCCTGAAGAACAAGACTGCAGTGTGCATCAATACCGACTTGTCTCTGCCACGGTAGACACAGTACGTATTGTATTTATTGGCTCGGAAACACAGAGGTCTCTTCTATAGGCTTCTGTGGAGGAGTTTACCTTGAGTGGAGGCACCATTCAACTTCAGCTAATGTTCAAAAAACATAATGGCATCATCCACAGCAAAATAGAGCTGACAAGCTTTCCAGACTGGGAGGAGCATGGACTCTGGGGTTTACGATATATAGAACTTTTATGCTCAAGAGCTGATAAATGGCTTAGTCATTATTTAAATTTCGGGAAGAGAGCTAGGCTTGTAATAGGATTTTAATGTATTCCAGACTCTCTTGTTTGCACTGTTGGTAGGAACTAATGTAGCCTTCCAACTCTTGTTGGCCGATGATTTACAGAATATTACCTAAATAGCTATAAGGATATGACTCTGTCTTCATTCTCAAGTTAAGCTGAACCTTCTCCAGACACCATGAATTTGCCAGTGCTTGGAATTGGCAGAGGTATGGTTTTGATATGACTTTAGGAGGAAACCACAGAAAAACTTGCAAGTGCCCTGGCAACTTTTAGAGTCTGTGTTTCTTTCCTTCCTTAAAGACTGAGGCAATATCCTTAAGTCGGTAAATAGATATCTTCCATGTGTACCCTTGGGAGCAGAGCTACATGGTGGGCATCAAAAGGACAACCACTTGCCTGCGCCCAAAGCGTAGGAGGCACGAATTAAGGAAAGGGGGGAGGTTTTTTCGTACCTTTTTGTAAGATATTTTTTTGATTTCTTATCACGTGAAGATGCTATATCGAGTCAAGTAAGAAATAAACCTCGATGCAGAGTTGTATGATATGCAAGGTCCGAACTGTACCCTTGGCTTGCTTGGATGCCTTTTAGAGGTTCCTTCAAAGATTTAAGCAGACAATAGTGTTCTAATGCTGTGAAGGATTATTCCGTTCTGGAACAGTCATTTGCGGTTTTGCTGACTGGTATATGATTTAGGTCTTCGCTTGTGTCACAATGAAACCAACATGAAATCAATGAATACGACATTTGTGATTATTGTAGCTAAATCCTGCAGATGGAACCTCGTTTTGAATACATCCAATTCTTTATGACCGGGCGATTTACAATTTTTTTGTTTTCGTTTTTTACTCCCAAAGCCATAAATTTTTTATTTTTCAACTAGCCATATGACAGTTTGTTTTATACGGGAAAGATGCACTTTCTAATGGCACCATTTCTGGTTGCATAAAATCTGGTGGGAAGCGGAAAAAAAAACTCTAAATGGGGAATTATTAAAAAAAAAACACCATGCTGACACAGTTTTATGTTGTTTTTTTTATACCATTTCCTACGCTGTAAAACTGACCTGTTAGTTTTATTTTCCAGGTCCGTATGATTACTGAGATACCGCACCTGTAGTTTTTCTTGCATTAAAATGCTGAAAAAAAATTTTTTTTAATCGCCCTAATCTGACTACTATAACTTTATTATAGTTACAGTATGTGTATGAGGATGTGTGAGGTCTTTTTTTGTGGGGCAATCTGAATTTTCTAATTATACACTTTGGGGTTTGTATGACTTTTTGATCACTTTTTATTTCATTTTTTTGTAGGAAGTTAAGTAAAAAAAAAGGCAAATAGGCCATTTCGAATTTTTTTCCATTTCACCTTTTGCCATATGGGAAATATATTTTTATATTGTAATAGTAGGGGCATTTTCGCACATGGCGATGCCCATAATATGTAATTTTTTTTGTTTTCATATATTTTTTCACATTTTCTGGAAAGGGGGGTGATTTGAATTTTTACGTTTTTCTTTTTACACTTTTTTTTATAGTTCGAATAAAAAGAAATTATTAGAATGCTTCTTCTATACACTCCAATGCATTAGCATTGGATTGTATGAGAAACACACTATGGGGGTCATTTATCCCTTCAGCTAGCACCGGACGCGCCAAACTTATGTAGAGGCACCGGACTCTTCATAACTTCGGCATCTGTCTAAATCTACGCTAGCAAGGGATTTAGACCATTTTCTACACCTAAAACAGGCATTGAAAATAAATGATAATTAAGACGGGCCTGCTGGCTGCCCCCTTTCTCCGCCAACACCATGCCCTATGTTTCTATGGAGCCTAGGAGTGTTCGGTAGCTCTTCATAATCAGGAAAAAGAACAGCTTTTGAGGAGTTAAACCCTTTACCTACTCGGGGTACCGTAACAATTATTATATTGGGGCGAAAGAGCACAACCCAAGGGTTCATCATATAACAAGGCCAAAGTATAAAAATATGGCAAACACTACAAGCTGATATCCTGAAGCTGAATATATAGATTGAAAAGAGATGACTACTTAAAAGCTAACTACATGTCATGGTCTCACAGACCAGGTGTGGATCCATTTCCATTCACTGGATTTAACTTGGACTTGGAGCAAAACCTGACAGTAGAAGCCAAGAGATTTCCTAAAATTCACTCTTCCCCTGTATAAGGGTCTGTATTTTCACTTCCACAGATCACAACCATAGGAGTATTCTTCAGTAGCAACAGCTGAGAGGACACTAGCAAGTGGCAGCAGGATGCAGTTCTGAACCGTTAGGCAGAGTTGTATTCAAGCAGACAAAGGTCAGGATAGGTAGAGTTCAGGCAACAGAGTAGACAGGCAGTAAGTTCAAGTAAGACAGGAGACAGGTAGCAAAGAGAAAGGGTAAAATGTAACAGAAGTAAGATATGGGGCAGCACTACCAAACACTCCGCTCCTCCCACCACTCACAGCCGGGCAATCCTCCAATCAAAATAGACGTCGGCGGTGCTTCGCTGAATGAGATGAAAGTCCGCGGAAATAATGTTGGAAAGAGATTAAGTCAGCGGCACTCACCCGTGTAGAGAAAGGTTCAAGACTTTATTGTAATCCATGGATACATAGAAGGTAAGTCGTCGGGCTAGGGGCGCCCCCTAGCCCGACCGACTTACCTTCTATTTATCCATGGATTACAATAAAGTCTTGAACCTTTCTCTACACGGGTAAGTGCCACTGACTTCATCTCTTTCCAACATTATAAAGAGAAAGGATAAGCCAGGCCAGAATCCAAGAATCAATAAAGATGAGACTGGGGCACAGAAGCAGCCGGAGGTGAATAAACCTGGCACAAATCTATGTAAAACTATATGTAGAATTTGCTTTTACCATTTATTTCATTGTGTTGCTGTGTGTGTCTGAATCTAAAAAAAATGCATTCTAGTCATGGTTACTGTTCAGACTATACCTCATGTTTTCCTGCGCTTTCTTTACCCTGAGCTGCTGCTGTTTGCACCAGAGTCTCCCACTCCAGTTGGTCAGCTGCCAACTACAAAGAGCCTATCCTAGGAGGTAGTGGTGCGGTTACTTCCCTGCAGCAAAGTCCATATACCTGTATAGTGGTTAAAGGGTGGAGCACTCAAATAAAGTAATTAGTTTAGCCCAAAGCCAAAACGGTTAGTTGGCACAATGGGTTCATACTCACTGATCTGTAATAGTAGTTACGACAGTTGAAGGATGGAACTGAGCATGTGTGTCCTCCTCGGTGATGTTACTGAGGTGGACATTGAAGAAATGAATAGAATAAACAGCAAGTGGCCCTATACAGATAGATTTTATTGAATAACTCCGCAGCTATACAAAATTTTTAATTGCATGCAATTACAAAACTATTAAGGGGTTGGTTTGAAAAATGTGGAATATTTTTCATGGGACAACAAATAATCCCATAAGTCAGGAACATTCAGGAACAAGACCAGAGCACCGTCAGGCATAACTATCATTCATCGAGTTATGTAACTGCTCTTGGAAGAATTATCATCAGAGAGATCCAAGATCAGTACGGCCCTCAAGACAGATGTAATGCTGGCTCCTCTCAGTCACGCAGTGTATTTTACTTTAGATCAGCTGAGGACCTTGTGTTGCTTCCCAGTGATTGCAGATTACTTTAGTACAGCAAACAGTGGGCAGTGTCTTCCTGCCCAAACCGCACAGTAGCTTCATGGAACATATTCTCAAATCCTCCCGGAGATTGGCATTTAGTGTAAGTGATAGCTAGGAAGAGGGAACATTTCCTACTGATTCTTAGAAGGGAAATAAACTTCTCAAAACAGCAAATTTTGCACCCAGTCCATCTTGGCACAATTAAAATGTAGGTATTTTAAGGCTAAATGTTAAAACACGAAATAAATGGAAACCCACAGAGGAGGCATTGACATTGTTGGGTATGTTGG
The DNA here is from genome assembly GCA_033119425.1 of Bufotes viridis. Taxonomy (NCBI): domain Eukaryota; kingdom Metazoa; phylum Chordata; class Amphibia; order Anura; family Bufonidae; genus Bufotes; species Bufotes viridis. The sequence continues at coordinate 263,534,674 of CM065594.1, forward strand.
CACTCACCATTGTAGTGTCTTCTCCTTGGGTATTGTTGGAGAAACCTACAGAAGACTGTCTGACCTGAAAGGATGAGAGGCAGAGGAGAGAACACTTTGGGGGAGATTTATCAAAGGTTGTGCAAAGGAAAGTGGAGTTGGCAATCAAGCAAACAACAGCTTCTATCAGTATATCTTTTGAGATAGCTTTGCCTTTCTGTAGGCATGCTCAGAGACAACGTGTCCAAAGACATTTTTTCATAAAAGTCAAAATGGCTGACAACGCTTGTAAGATAAGAGCAGCTCTGAAGCACAATAACCTGCTTCAACAGGCTAGGAACACTGATTCACTATCAGAAAAGTGCCTGATCTGTGTGGCTATGGCTGCTGGGATCCCCAGTGATCATGACAATGGAGGTCACAGATTCCCAGTGTAGTGGGCATGCATATTTGATAACCACTTTATTCCCTCTTATGGGATTGTCGGACCTATAGTAAAGTGTAGAACTTGGTGGTTCCATAGAAGTAAATGAAGTGGTGGTCACACGTGAGTTCTACCACTTCTTTTTTTGGGGGAACTGTTGACATCTGTCCTCATGATCTTTAGGGGTCCCAGTTGGGTCTTTGAGCACAGGAGAAAAGTATTATTTGTGGGCAAATCCCTTTAACAGCTAAATATTGAGCAGGCTACGTAGAACATGATCGTTCATGAGAACATAAAGGGGGATTTTATTATGAGGGGAATTTGTGAAGTCAGCTTTGCTTCAGTCTACATTGGTGTGCAACTACTTACAGCCTATAGCACAAGAAAAAAAGTGCAGCCCCTCGAGAAGGTGTTGCACGATATATTAGCAGATGTGTAGCCCAACACACAGGTGATAGGGGGGTTTTCATTCTGGAAGATGAGCAAGGTCTATAAAAATGAATGTATTCCCAGTGATTTCCAAATAAATGATGTGTTTTCTGGATAGTGAAGATATCAGCTGTCCACTGGTGGGTCCCGTAACCAGACTGTCCATGTTTAGTTAATCTCATCTGGACCCACCATGAGAAATGGGGATGTCTAAACCAGACCTTCTGAGCGTTTTTCCCCTGGGGCTTCATCAGTCATAACATTGTTATGTCCGGACCTTATCATAGATTGTAGTCCATGGCAAAATTTGTCTTATTACATTAATATTTGTCTACTAAACCCAACAGGACATTGAAATGTTCACTCTACAAATCAGTTATTGGTGCCAAATATTGGTGCCACCATGAAGAGGCTTGTGCAGAATATAGTTACATAGTCACAGTTAATTCAGGTGAAAAAAGACAAGCTCTTTTTTTAAAAGCTGCCCACTGTTCACACTGTGACCACGTCCTGAGGAAGTCTATTCCACACATTCACAGTTCTTACAGTAAAGATGCTTTGACGCTACTGGAGACTGAACTTTTTCTTCTCCAGTCGGAGGCAGTGCCCTTGTCTTTTGAGGGCATTTTACATGGAAGAGCTTTTCAGCATATTTATTGTACGGCCCATTTATATATTGGTATAGGTTAATCATGTCTCCCCTTAGACGTCTCTTCTCAAGACTAATCTTTCTTCATAACTTACATAGTAACATAGTATATAAGACCGAAAAAAGACAGTTGTCCATCCAGTTCGGCCTGTTTCCTAAAAGTTGATCCAGAGGAAGGCAAAAAACCCCTGTGAGGCAGAAGCCAATTTTCCCCACTTAAGGGGAAAAAAAATCAGGCAATCAAAATAACTCCCTGGATCAACAACCCATCGCTAGTAGCTGTAGCCTGTAATATTATTACACTCCAGAAATACATCCAGTGCCCCTCTTGAATTCCTTTATTGTACTCACCATCACCACCTCCTCAGGCAGAGAGTTCCATAGGCTCACTGCTCTTACAGTAAAGAATCCTCTTCTATGTCTGTGTAGAAACCTTCTTTCCTCCAGACGCAGAGGATGTCCCCTCGTCACAGTCACAGTCCTGGGGATAAATAGATGATGGGACAGATTTCTGTACTGACCCCTGATATATTTATACATAGTTATTAGATCTCCCCTCAGTCGTCTTTTTTCTAAAGTGAATAACCCTAATTTTGATAACCTTTCAGGGTACTGTAGTTTCCCCATTCCAGTTATTACTTTAGTTGCCCTCCTCTGAACCCTCTCCAGCTCTGCTATGTCTGTCTTGTTCACAGGAGCCCAGAACTGTACACAGTACTCCATGTGTGGTCTGACTAGTGATTTGTAAAGGGGTAGGACTATGTTCTCATCACGGGCATCTATGCCCCTTTTGATGCAACCCGTTATCTTATTAGCCTTGGCAGCAGCTGCCTGACACTGGTTTTTACAGCTTAGTTTGCTGTTTACAGTATGTCAATGTTACTGAGTGTGCCCTCCATGCCCCTTATCAGTTTAGTCGCTCTTCTCTGTACTTTTTCCTGCTGCAATGCTTCCTTTCTATGGATTGGTGCCCAGAACTGAACTGCATATTCCTGATGAGGCTGCACCAACGCTTTGTAAAGTGGTAATATCACATCCCTGCCCCGCGAGTCCATGCCTCGTTTAATGCATGACAATATCCCGGTGGCCTTAGAAGCAGTTGATTGACATTGTATGCTGTAATTTAATCTACCATCTACGAGGACACCCAAATCCTTCTCTATAAGGTTTTCTCCCAGTGTTACATCCCCTAGGACATATGAAGCACAGAGACTATTACTACCAAGATGCATAACTTTACATTTATCCACATTGAACCTCATTTGCCAAGTTGATGCCCAATCACTCAGAGTCCAAGTCAGCTTGTAGTATATGGACATCTTCCATAGACTGTACAGTTCTAAATAGCTTAGTGTCATCTGCAATTGTGATGACTAATGTTATAAATGCCTCCCGAGCGGTGTCTCACCAACATCTGGATGGTGCCTCACCTCGCAGCTCGGGAAACACCGGTCTAAATGTTTTGTTTAACACAATGCCTATACACAGAGGTAATGAGCCTCCATATACAGAATCGTTTCAGAATTACAAGTGATTTTCAAAAAGGATAACTTTTTTATGACAACAAGGACCACAGTAGATTGCACTCATGAGTGAAATCCAATCCCGCAGAAATTCTTATATGGTGGGAAGGGGGATAAGATCTTGCCAAAATACTAAAACAGCTGCACCAACCCCTGTGGCAGAAATGATGCATGGTCCTGTTACAGATTTTGGACTGGGTTCAGCAGTGGACTTTGAAGAGAAGAGGACTCTGCAGATTATACAATGTGTCACTCTACTTGTCCTTCCTCATGGCTGGACATGTCCTGGGATGTGTGGCGCGAGATGATCAGCTTTTTCAGACAACATGATTTTGGGATATTGTGTCACAAGATGTCTATATGTGCAACCACCCAGTGGTTGGGCTGAGAACTGCATTTTCCCAATGGTTTTGCTAGTATGTCGCAATATTGTACTGAATTGTTTTCATGACAAATTATAACTTCTAAAAGGGTTGTCCCTTCTGTACATCTATGGTAAATTGATAGGATACCGTGTGCCCCGCTTCTGGGATCTGCTCCTATATCATGAATAAGGTCCTCAAAACTTAAAGAGAGAAAGCTGCACGTGCACCACCACCCCTCTATTGAGTCTTATCAACCTCATATTAGTGAGTGAAGAGGATGCAGCACATGCGCAGTGTGCTTTACATTCGGGGCCCCTTCTTGAACGAATCCAGGAAGTGGAACTCGCACCTATCAGACATTTATGACAACCCCTTTAACCAAATTAGACCTAAGGTAAGGGTAAGGGAGGAACATGACATCACCAAATCAAGATTTGCAGGACCACTACGTATTCCTACAATATGAATAGTGTGAATATTACACTGCCGAATAGAAATGTATTTTTTTTTGTTTGTTTCCAGTGCAATGTATTTTCTTCATTGTCCATGGAAATCAAATAATCTGGTGATAATTTGATAGGCTAAAGGAGACACAAAGCAACCTTTAAGGTGAAGTAAAATAATCTCTTGTTTTCTTATAAGGAGACATTGGCCATTGGGAATGATGTGAAGAGGGCAGGCCAGGGCTGGAAAACTGGGGGGAAAAAAGTGAGGAATTTGGAAAGATTTGGTCCAGCCCTAAAGACAGCAAGTCGAAGCTACTAAAAACAAGAATGAAACATATTGGAAAGTGAGGGCTGGGCGTCTATATCAGGTAACATTTCTGTGACTCATGGACACCACTAAGGAAGGACTTCTCTCGTCTACCCTTGACCAATTATAGGGCAGTAGGAGATGGGGTAACGTCACGTGTCACCATTCCCCTGAGCTCTACAGGCTTATTGGTTAAATTATGACTGGAATGACTTTGTATCAAGGCTTGACATGGAAACCTTCTACTTCCCGTGAACATTTTTTAGGACGTGTCAGTTTTGACCCTTTTAATGCAGGATTTTTTATCCATAACCATGACCCAATTCAGTTATACTCTATACACTACAACCCCCAACATGACCTCACCACTGGACATGACCATTATACAATTTATGTATATGGAAGTCACCACTCTGGTGTCTTTGTTGTGGTGCTCGCTTCTAGGAGAGGCACTCTGTGTGCAATTGCAAGAAAAAGACCGGCACTCACTGCAGTTTATTTCTACTACTAGGGAGAGGGGGGAGTGGTGACCCCTAACTCATCTAGCACTGGCACCTGGCTGCCCTGACATCCCTAGACGAGCTGCTAACCCGTACGCCGATCACGTGCCTCATCCCTGGCCTGAAATAAGCTCTAGGTAGTGAGTAGGGCGGTGGGAGCACTAGTCCTCGCCACTGACACCTAGGGTAACAACAGGGAAAGGACAAACACTAACACCACAAACAATCCCGAAGGGAGACAACAAACAGGAGACAACAAACTCCAACTCCACCAGAGGTCAGGATAGAAGATCTGGAAGGAAGGCCTATATCTGGCGACAAGGGAAGCAGAAAGGGAGAATATATAGTAGCTGGGAGCGGCTGACAGAGAACAGCTAAAAGGAAAAGCTACAGATTCCTAAATGGGACAAAAAGGATCGCAAACCTAAACAGGAGAACCTGGAGCGGGATCTATTCTCACCACTAGGTCATGGAGCGATCGCTTGAGAAACCGAGCAAGTAGCCACCCACTGCAATCTTCTGACCCCAGGCACAACAAGGTCAGCGATAGGTCCTGACACCCTTGTGACAAAAATGTTCTAAATCTATGCCAACAAGGGAGCTGGCGTAGATTTAAACAGGCGGTAGATACACCAAAGGTATGTAGAGGCAGGCGCCTATATATACAGTAACTTCAGAGGATCCACCAGCAGCGCTGAGGTTATTAAGACTGGCGGCTAAAACGCTGATCTTAATAAATGACCCCTTTTGTGTTTATTTTGGTAAAAGTGGTACGGGACTGGAAAGATTGAATTGCCTGTTCGTACGGTAGATTTATGTTTTGAAAATCTATCTTTCATACGTGTAGAGGTTTCTCCCACCGGGCCGCAGGGACATTTCAAGATATAGATGACACAGTTGCCATCACTTTTGTAAAAACCTTGTTTCGGAAATTTTTCTCCTATGAATGGATGTGAAAAATTTTCGCCTCTGATGACGTTTAGGGGTAGAAAAAATGGTTTAAGTTCCTTTTTGATCCCTCCTATGTCGGCTGTCACAATTTTATCCCTGATGTCCTCAGATCTTTTACAGCAGATCACAGGGGGATTTTGAAGCTTTTCAACCTTTGGATACCACAATCCAGTGTTTATTTATTATTGTTTTTAGGGCTGATACTTTGTAACAGATGATAAACAAGGTTTTTTTTGGATCTGTTTTCTGTTTCAATGTTTCTAGTCATGTTCTCTGTTGATCTAATAACAGGGGCGCACCACCAATGAAGCCAGGTGCGGTGATCGCCTCAGGCAGCACCAGCTAGGGGCAAGAGGGGGGGGGGCAGAAGGGCCATGGGCAATGAGCGCTTTCATTGTGGCAAAGGGGTTCGGTCAGGAAATTGGCATGGGGGGGGGGGGGGGGCACCATGTTAGTTTTCGCCTCAGTCAGCAGAAAGGCTAGGTGCACCCCTGTCTAGTAATGTATCTGGGTAACCTTGTTCCCCGAATTTACATGCCATTTCATTTAGTCTGGTCTCACCTACCACTGGATGGGTGACAATGCGTTTAACACTTTGAAACTTTATAACCATAATACAATTCTACAGGGTGGCCCACAAAAAAGTAGCCCACCTCCAATATCTCCGAATCAAACTGCCTAATAGTAAATCTGTCTTAGTTGTACATAGCAACCAATCAGAGCTCAGCTTTCATTCTTTCAAAGCCCTGTAGGAACTGAAAGCTGAGCTCTGATGGGTTGCTATGGGCAACTAAGACTGCTTAGTTATTCGTTTGATAAGTGGCCTAAAAAAATGTAAATAGAAAGTGTCCGCTAACGATCCTCATCCCCTGGATGACCTCAAGGAGAACATGACAAACACCACAATCAGTATCAGCCGACATAATCCGACGTGCCCAAATATGCAGAGATATGAACAGGGACCACTTTCAGCATCTTCTGTGACTTGTGGGTAAGTATAAAAAAGAACAAAAAACAATCCACTTGCTCGTTCATCTTGTCATACTATCTCTGCAGGAGGGCTACTTTTTCGTGGGCCACCCTGTATTATTCTCTATCCTTTCATGCCCAGCGCCTTACATGAATGGCTCCCGCTCCTGAGGGCTGCGGGCTCCATAGCCGCGGTTGACTGCCTGCTTCTTATAGCAGACACCCGTGGCTCATGACCGCAACCGGCAGTAATGACGATCGCAGACACTTAACCCCTCAGATGCTGTGGTCAATCCTACACCACGGCATCTGAGCGCGTGAAACACCGGAAGCGCGCTTACAGTGATGCTCCGGCTCCCCCATGTGGCAATTGGAGTTAGAGCTTGTATGCAGCAGCCCCTGTCATAGTCTATGACACGAGGCTGCTGCACAGTCTTTCCTATGGAGCCCTTGCAGGTAATAGGGCTCCATGGGAAAGTAGTAAAATCGAGGCTGCTGCACAGTCTTTCCTATTGAGCCCTTGCAGGTAATAGGGCTCCATGAGTCCTGCAAGTCCATTGGAGTCTATGATAATAGCAATCAGATGATTGATTGTTATAGTTCTCTATGGGAACTATAAAAAAGAGTAAAAAAAATAATATATATAGATATACAAATATATATATATTTCCATTTAAATATTATTTTTATTAAATTTTGTCAGTTAATACAAACATATGTAGGTCATTCCATATACAGCAAACAGCAAAACGGAAAATAGTGTCCAAATGGCTGATTCGCCATTTTTGGTCGCTTCATTTTCTACAATAAATTTAATAAAAAGTGTTCAAAAAGTCAAACACATCCCAGAATGGTATCAAAGAAAAGTTCAGATCGCCCCGCAAAAAAAATAAGCCCCCCATACAGCTCCGTACACATAATTACAAAAAAGTTATAGGGGTCAAAATATGGGAACAAAAGATAAAACAGATTTAGTTATTTTTTTATACAATCAAAACGCAAGAAAAACTATACATATAAGGTATCGCTGGATTCATACTGACCTGTAGAATAAAAGTAACTGGTCAGTTTTATCGCACATCTAACGTAAATAAAAAAAAGCGTAAAACTGAGGTGGAATTGCTTTTTTTTGCAATTTCACCCCATTTGTAATTTTATTCCCTCTTCTCACTACATCATATGCAATATTAAATGGTGACGTTGGAAAGTACAACTTGTCCCGCAAAAAACAAGCCCTCATATGGCTATGTAAAAAATAAAAAAGTTATGGCTCTGGGAAGGCAGGGAACGCAAAACGAAAACGCAAAAAAACAAAAACAAACTCCAGGCCTGAAAGGGCTATACATAGAACACAACAGCCCCCAGTGTGACCCAACCACTAGACATGACCATAATACAATTCTATTATACTCTATGCATTGAACACTACAACTTCCAATGTGACCATAATACAATTCTATTATACTCTATACATAGAACACTACAACCCCCAACATTACCCAACCACTGAACATGACCATAATACAATTCTATTATACTCTATACATCGAACACTACAACCCCCAATGTGACCATAATACAATTCTATTATACTCTATACATCGAACACTACAATCCCCACCATGACCCAACCACTGGACATGACCATAATACAATTCTATTATACTCTATACATAGAACACTACAACCCCCAACATGTACTGACCACTGGATATGACCATAATGCACTTCTTTTATACTCTACAAATAGAACACTACAACCCCCAACACGATCATAATACAATTTTATTATAATGTATACAAAGAGCATTACCATCCCCAATTGTCCTAATCTCTGGGCATGATCATTATACAGTTCTATTATACTCTACAAATAGAGCACTACAACCCCCAACATGAGCTGATCTTCAGTGTGCCAGTATTTCCCCTGCTCTAAATTTGCGTCCCGTGTTACTTTTGACTCCTGTCATGTATTGAGATTGTGGCTTTACTCTACAGAAGCTGAAACTGAAGCCTCGGAGCCAGGATGCCAATACCTCCTGACCACTAATCTCCCTGCTCTCCCCTTCATTCTGTTAGGTTGGTGTTCAGGTTTCTTCACCCAGTGGTGGAGGATACGGGCGCTCTATCCCGTGTCAGGTAATCATAAAATATGTGCTGTTTGAAGACTAGATGGCTTGAAGGTAAAAATGGAAAAGCGAAGTCAACACATATGAAACTAATAGCAGTAGCTCAAAAGTAGCCAAATAAAATTCCCCGAGAACAACCGTGCCAGAGAACCTCAAGCCTGACCTGTAACATCACCTCAATCCCAGCCATCGGGTCCCGCTCGCTGATGCCGTCTTACGTCTTCTGTGTGTGTGTGTGACATTAAGCACCCACTAGAGACTCTATTAAAGCTCCCTCATCTCATTTATTTCCCGACTGCCGTAAACCGGCGAAAGGTTCCATGCTGAACCAAAAATTTTGAGAGACGGTGGAAAATGGTAGCGTAGTCTCTGCCTCCGACTCTTGGCACGGACCTCCGTTGTCCTAATCACCAAAATGACTGATTTTCATTACTAACGTCTCTCTCTCCCCTATACTCCTGTGGTTTTGTAGATTCTGAGCCATGAGCAGTCCCTAATGGAAAGTAACTCTATCCTAATGTTTCCTCTCAAAGTTATGATTGTTTCTCCACTATAGAACGTCACCCTCGCTCTTTTTTGGCAATCTCCGTTAATCCTTGATTTAATCCCCTTATTTCTTTGGCTTTCCCACTCATAAATGTCTATAGCTGTCAAGTTAACCAGAGGACCTCACGTCCTTCATGAAAACGGCTTCTTGTTTGCTGTGCTTTGGCAAAGGTTTTCAAGCAGTGAAACGCAGAGGCAATGGGGTTTTCCATAGGCTCCAGCCACCATGAATGCCTTAGTTGTGTATTCAGTTTAATTTCTGGATGGGCACGACTATAATTTTATTATAGCCAATAGATTTTAGGTCATACAATATATCATAAGGAAACTCAACCCAAATAGAGGGGATTATCTCTGAACGACCTTGGATTGTTTCTGGATTAACCGCTTGATTACTGCATGGGCCGTGTCGGTCTACTGGTTTGGGCCGAGAATACTGACTTCAAGTTTTACCTCCTTGGTTATTCTGGTAGGTCTGCCGCAAGTGTGCCTGCACAAGTTTTCTATTACCTACCCCACAATTAATGGTATTAAAGTATTTTTGTAGTTGACCATTTTTCCTTCAAATAATCTTTCGAGGACTGTTGTCTTAAAGCGAGAGACACAAGTTCCAGTAATAAGCTCATAGAGTTTTGTATTTTTCAGCCATGTATGAGGGACCATCTTGGATTTAAGGGACCGCCTAAAGGATCTCACAATTGGTCCAGATTCTAAGTTTGATCCTACAAATGAGATATCTTGGTTGACCAACAGCTATCTCTACTGACCCCTGCAAACCTGTACACCCTCTGCCAAGTGTGCATGTGATCTCAATGGGTAGAAGCTGCCCAATCCTTATATCCCTTAGAATAAGCAATCAGAAGAGAGCGAGCATCCACATTAGATGGTTGAGGTTTAGCCAAAATCAACAGTTTTTTTCTGATATGCATCTAATGTGTATGGCCAGCTTTATATCATAAAGGAATGGGGATCCTCTGTGCCACTGAACAAATTTTACTTAGGGCTACTCCTAAGGGCGCTATCCAAGTGGACCCCGTGTCTTCACCTTATAATCCCTGTAGAGGTATTTGAACTCCTTTGCAGGGGAAACAACAGGCCATGGCCCACTACCTCTTTGAGCAATCTCTGTTCAAGTGACTGCTGACCTGCTGGTGTCAAGAGACACCAGTACGGACCATCGAGGGATAGGGAAAAACTATAGTCAAGAACAGGTTCTGGTCAGGGCTGGGAGGATCGGGAGGTGTGCGAGCCCTGGGTGGCTGGTGAGTGACCTGGTGGACGCAGAGGGGTTCTGGCTGGCATGGACCACCAACATAATAATTGCTATATATGTGGGCAGTCTTATGAAAGACTTAGACAATCCTACCTACAAATTTTCTGGTGGTTCATTTTTGTTGTTATTTTACTCCCTTCCTGGAGCCATAACTTTTTTATTTTTCCATTCACATTGATATACTGCATGAGGAGTTTTTTTGCGGGTCAAGTTGTACTTTCTAATGGCACCATTTAATATTGCATCCAATGTAGTGGGAAACTGGAAACAATTCCATATAGAGTGGAATTGGGAAAAAAAATAATTTTGCCATAGTTTTATGAGTGTTATTTTTACGGTGTTCCCTACACGGTAAAATTGACCTGTTAGTTAATAAAACTTTTTTTCTTTACATCACCAATCCCCATATCTTTTTATATTATGTCTACAGAGATATTTTTATGTGGCGATCCGTAGTTTTTTATTATTACCATGTTGGAGTGTGTATGACTTTTGGATCACTTTTGATTTGAATTATTTTGTAAAGTGTAGCGACCAAAAAATGCCAAATCGGCCATTTAGATTTTTTTTTTAGTTATGTTGTTCACCACAGGGGATACATATTTTAATAGTACGGACATTTTGGGGCACTGCAATAATAATGATCGCTATTGCAAAACGGGGTTATTTAAATTTTTAGAATTCTTTATTTATTTATTTAAATATTTTTTAAAACTTTTTTTACATTTCTTTTTAGTTCCCAAGGGGACTTTAACATATGACAGTCCAATCGCTTTTCCCAAAAGACTACTATGGCAGCCTATGGGAGAATTACATTGTCCCTATCAGGCCCTGACACAGGCACGGCACTTCATCACTGTGGTAAGCCTAGGCTTCTCCTCATTGAGCCTAAAGGTTTCCATACACATTAGATGAATCTCAGATGAAGCCACCAAAACTGAACAGACTGGCCTACCATCTCATGGTTTTGGAGTGTCCTGAATCTCCAGATGTTGGGTTGAGTAAAGATCGGGCTGATGGACTTCAACATGCTAATCATTATGTTCTCAAGTGAGATAAGCTGCCATTAGAGGAGTCTGGAAGCAGTTTATTGCCTCTCCTTATCAAGAACACGTGAATGCTTGAACATGCTGAGTGTGCATGTGTCTGTGGGCAGCCATATATGCCAGCCGACAGTTATCTAAGATGCATTTTCTCCTCAAGGTTGAAGAAACTGTATGGGCTGACTAAGCTCCTCTACTGTGCTTCCCTGCACCAGAGTCCTGGCCACCCAATATGCTTGGAAATGCAGCATAACCCCAATGAACTTTTGATACTTAGGAGTCCAGTGGGTGGTCCTATACAGGAAGCATTCATAAAAAGTAACTGCTGGTCACTGAGTAGGACTACCCACTGGACTCCGAAGAATCAAAACAGCAGGGATGTAAATACATAAAATACAGAAACTTTTCCTATAAAACTATATATCAATCTGCTCAGCTCCTTCTGCTCTATAACATGCTGCCTGTAGATAGGACTGCATTTTCATGTTGACAGGTTCCATTTAAAGGGATGGGCCCATCTCAGGCTTTATCCTAAGAATATGCCATCAAAGTCACATAGGTGCGGTTTTCTCTAGAACGGGGCCCACAAACGCGGTTGCTCTCTATTCACTGCTATGGGAGTTCCGAAAAAAGCCAAGCAGGTGCTCTTGGCTATTCTCGAACGCCCCTTTGTTGTGAATGGACAGCGCTCTGCACTATAGCAGCCACCATCCATTCACCTCTATGGGAATGCCAGAAATAGTCAAGCCAGTGCTCAGATGTTTTCAGAATTCCCATAGCAGTGAATAGACGGTGGGTGCTCTTGCTAGTGTGCTCTCCTTCGCTTCGAGGCCCCTTTCTGGTGATAGATGCGGATCTCTCGGAGGTGGGACCTGCACCTATCTGACATTGATGCCCTCCTTCACTTCGAGGCCCCGTTCTGGTGATAGATGCGAATCTCTCAGAGGTGGGACCTGCACCTATCTGACATCGATGCTCTCCTTCACTTCGAGGCCCCGTTCTGGTGATAGATGCGAATCTCTCAGGGGTGGGACCGGCACCTATCTGACATTGATGCTCTCCTTCACTTTGAGGCCCCGTTCTGGTGATAGATGCGGATCTCTCGGAGGTGGGACCGGCACCTATCTGACATTGATGCCCTCCTTCACTTCGAGGCCCCGTTCTGGTGATAGGTGCGGTTCTGTCAGTGGTAGGACCTGCACCTATCTGACATTGATGGCACATCTTAGCGATATGCCAATAATGTCTAAGATGAGACAACCCCTTAAAGTAGAAAGCCAATGGACTGTCTGCCTAATATATGGTTTTACGGATGGAATGGAAACCTCTCCATCACCTTCTAATGTCTTCCTTTCTGAAAGAATATTTTTATTAGCCTTTCTACACCTAGAATATTTAGGGGAGTGAAGAAATAAGACATTGTGGTCAATACAGGACCCTCAGTCCCTTCAATCGGCTTTGGCATTACAGAAAAGCAATGACTGATTGATGATGATTGATCTCTTGGCATATGATTGTATCTAGGAAATTAGATTGCAAGCTTCACTGGGAACAGTGAGAGTGACCTTGGACTGGAGGTTCTGATGAATGACTATAATATCCTAATATGTGATCTTCTTTACCTTTTCTCTTGGCCGGACATGTCCTGATATATGTGTTACGAGACAATCAGCTTTTCAAAGCAACATTATTTTGCAATATTGTGTAACAAGATGTCTGTCCCATGATGTGTCAATGTGTGGCCACCCAGTAGTTTGGCTGTGATTTGCAGGCTTTGCTTGCATGTTGGAATATTGTATTAAATAGGTTTGAACAGGAGTCTAAGCTCAAGGCTATGTATACCTTGGGGGACAATTGTTTTTGCATTTTATTCATTTTGGGCTAAAAATCATTTTTTCAATGGGTTTAAAAAAATATATAAATTAAGCCATTCTGTCACAAATAGGTTAACTGTTTGTCCAGCTGTATGACTGGTACTTTCACTTTGTCATCTAAGCTAAGAAACCTCATCTCTAAATTGCTAGGCCATAAGGCAGGGGTGCACAACCTGCGGCCCTGGGGCCACATGCCGCCCTCGATATCATTCTGTGCGGCCCCCAACCATCTGGTGACAGACATGTATTTCTATGTCTTGTGGCTGCTCACATGCATTGTTCATGTATTCTCCCATTAGATGGGAATCCTGGAGGTGTAACCAGACATATATAGTATATACCGTATGCACAATATGCAATAAATACAGTATATCAGTTGGTAATACCCCTTTAACTTTTATTTTCGGCCCTTGGGATTCCTTCAGTCTGACAATGTGGCCCCCAACCAGAAAAGGTTGTGCACCCCTGCCATAAGGTCGTAAAAACTTATTTAAACCACCTTATAATCAGTAAGGTACAAAGTGAATTATAATGAGGGTTTATACCATCAGAGATCCGATATAAGAAGCCCATCAGCTCCCTGCCTGATGGAACAGAGTGAAAATTCAGTCTGCTACTAGAGAAACTCAAGGCTGCACAGAGACAAAAATTCAACATTTTTAATAAAGAACAATTGAAAAAACAGATTTTTTTTAGCTCAAAATGAGTACAGTGCAATAATAATAATAATAATAATCAAAGGTGAACATAGCCTCTAAATGAATTTTCCAGGACTTAGGCTACTTTCACACTAGCGTTTTAGTTTTCCAGCATTGAGATCCGTCATAGGGTCTCAATACCGGAAATAACGCTTCAGTTGTGTCTCCATTCATTGTCAATAGGAACAAAACTGAAGTGAACAGAATGGAATGCTCTAAAATGCATTCCGTTCCGTTTAGTTGCGTTCCTATACCAGAGAGCAAACCGCAGCATGCTGTAGTTTGCTTTCCATCCTGGAATGCGGAGCAAGACAGATCTGGCATTACCCCAATGCAAATCAATGTGGACGGATCCGTTTTCTCTGCCACAATAGAAAACGGATCCGTCCTCTATTGACTTTTAATGAAGTTCATGACGGCTCCGTCATGGCTATGTTAAAGATAATACAACCGGATCCGTTTATATGCAGACGGTTGTATTATCAGTAACGGAGGCGTTTTTGCTGAACCCTGACGGATCCAGTAAAAACACTAGTGTGACAGTAGCCTAAGGAATGAGGATCAGTCATCAATATCAGATCGGATGGGGGGGGGGGTCCGAATATAAAGTAGATGGAAAATATACATTGGACGGAACTGACATCAGAAGTTTTTAGTTTCTGGTACCATTGTACTGCAGATAAGCTTCAATTCACTTCCATTCACAAGAGCTGAGCTGCAGTACCTCAGCCCGGCCACTACCCAGAGGCTGCCTGAAATAGCTGATCGGTGGGGTTGCTGGGGATTGGCATCCTGGGGGTGGCCAACTGGCCATCAATACCCCCATATCCAACTTAGAGCTAAGGTGAAGCTGGACATATCTGTTTCACAAACAAGACCACAACTGGAGATAGGTACAGTATATATGACCGCTTGCTATTATCACTGGTGGGAGGTTCATGTGACTGGACTCCCACCAATGTGACTTTTATTAATCTCAGATTAATGACTGAGCATCTAAATATAAAAATGGCGCTTTGGATAATTAGAAAATAATCTTGGGACAAATGCATTTTCTTCAAAGCTCACAACTTCTAAAGGAGTCTGCACACCAGATGCCTTTCTCCTAGACTTAGGTTATTTTTTTACACATGTTGGAATTTATATGGACTTCGATACGAATTTCAGGGAAAATTTGATTCGCCATGATGCTGAATTTCCTCGTGCTTCGTGGTAGTGAATAGATTTTTTTCTGAATGGTATTAAAACAAAAAAAAAAAACATACCTCATACGTTTGAGCGCAAAGAGGAGGCGGCCGCCATCTTGATTGAAGATCTTGCACGAAATCCTCTGTGCGGTGATGTAGGCCATCGCCACGCCAGATGACGTGATGATTTCATCACGGGCTGCACAAGATCTTCAATCAAGATGGCAGAGGCTAGCTCTTCGCGACCAAATGGATATGGTCAGTATGATTTTTTTAAATTTTTTTAAATTTTACACTGTATTATTTCTATCAGATCCAGCGATTGGCTATGAACGCAGCATCTGAGGGGTAGAATGACGGGGGGCGGGAGGGAGCGGGAGAATGACCTTTTAGTGCAGTTCCTCCTCCTGTCATGTGCATCTTGAAAATATCACAGAGACAGACATCAGCAGAGCCCTGTGATCACTAGATCCTAGTCAGATTTGTGCAGCCAATTCAGGTATAGTAACGATGTCAGCCTGAAATATAGGCAGGCAGATATCAACATAATAGTAAGGTCTATATGATAAGGTGGACAGTGCTGGGTGGGATAGCTAAAGTCCATGATGTAATAGTCTCAGCAGCATGTATGTTGTTGAGACAAGGTTCTTGTTGGTGTAGTCTGGGCTGGATTTTATTTGGATTGGCAGAAAGGATTGGAAGTGGGGTCTACCAATCCACACCCTTCCAGCACAGGTGTTGCCTTGAACCAGAGAGGATAGCAGGTGAGGTGACAGGGTGACAGGGTGAGTGTGCAAATAGAGGCCTGGTGAGGCTCTGTGAGTGTGGTCTCAGCTGGAAAAGGTTAAGAGACCACGAGGCTGGGAGATAGTCTGGACTGACCGTGCCACAGCCTGGGGGCTGGTGGACTACTGGCTGAGAAAGTCGCACCAGAGACAGTGTGTGAACTGTGCTCTGTATAGGTGAGTCAGGGAATTATGTTATATGTTTAGGTAGAGCCCAGACGGGCAGGTTTTCATTTTGTACCGTGTGGTTTGGTGCTGGTGTCAAAATAAATTCACTGTTTGGATAATCAACATGGTTTTCAGCAAGAATTCTGTGACTGAGACCTAGGAGATAGAGCTAAACCCTCAAAATGGATACTTCCTTTGTAACCATAAAACACTGTGGAGACTGCATAGCCACCTCTGGTAGGTGTGGTACACCCTCTAGCCCTACCATATTTTCTTGCACATTCACCAAACACTTAGTTGGAGCTGCGCTGCACTGCGCTCAACACTACTTAGATGCAATTCTTTAAATCTCTTGATTAAGTCATATAGTTCTTCATGAAAAATAGCAGATAAAGAAAATAAAGCTTCATCATCATTTACATTTTTGCCACCAGGGGGCGCTTCGCCCCTGACCACAACCTGCAATGGAAAAGGCATGTTATTAACATAACATATTTCACATGACATCCAACTTTCATTATGCATTTCGGACAACTTGGCACAATCACCTTGTACCTTATCGGTACCACAGTTTTCAATGGTCATATCACTTAAAGGGGTTGGTACAAGTTCTGCAGGAGGTTCGCCACTAACAGCAGAAGTTCCACTTCCCAACAAATCGCAGAACTACGGGAAATCACGGCCCAACATTCCCTCATACATGATTAAGCATTACCAAGGTCATAAGTCCCAGTTCTCACTATAGTCTCACTCTCAGTGAGAACCACCGGATAGTCCAAATTATCCGCACGACTGTCCCGTAGATCTATCATTTGCGGCGCAGTCTCCAGTCCTGGTGTCTGTACACCTCCTGGCTCGGCAGATAGCAACTGCCGCAGGTTCACACCAGAGTTCCCAGCTTCTGAAGCCCGAGGGCACTGGTCAGCAACCGGCCCAGTCTCCAGAGTCGTGTTCACTGTCACTTTGTCTTTCACACAAGAAAAAAACAGAACAGTCTTACCCACAGACGTCACAGGTTCGGCAGTCCCAGCGATGAGGGAGTGCCAGGAACATCTTCCCGGAGGTCACCATTCTTCTCCTGGACATTAGAAATAAGGAACCTCCAGCCTTTGATTCCTGGTTACCTGACTCCTGACCATAGGACAATCAGGTGCACACTTTGTGACTTGACGGCATCTCCAGCAGCGCTCTCTTTGTTGTAGGACAGCTGCCTACCGTCGTGGTTGGTTGCACTTGGCAACCGCATCACTGCTCCTCCGCACATCCTCTCTAGGACTAGTACACCAGAGCCGTAAACACTTGAACTCTCGAGAGCCGCACCGTTCTCCCCCTCCTTTTCTTCCTTACGGTTGCCCTTGGCAACGGCACACATCACCTTTTCGTCTGGTTTTCCAGCCGCATCACCGACACTTTGGACTTTTACAAATTGTCCACACAGCTTTGCAGGCTTTTTCTCCAGGGCCCACTGCAATTGCCCCCTCAAAGCCTCAGCACAGCTGTTACCCTGGGAAACGCTTTGGGTTAGGAGTTCTCTTTGTCTTTCATACTCCTCCATGAGTTTTTCATGCTCCTGCTGCCAGTTCAGGTGCCTTTGGTTAGCCTCCAGATTGGCCTGCCTCAGCTTCTCGTGAGATGCTCCATCCACCCCATAGCAACAGACAGCCCAGGCACCAGAAAAAAAATTCAGCAACAAGTCCACTTTAAAACAGAGACCCCGGCCTCCATGTGTCTCACTCTCTAGAGACAGTTTCAGCATGTACTGTCTCTTTTGCATCGCAGACATCACAGTTTCTTTCACAGGGCTGCTGGCCCTTTAAATCCACACAGCTTTTACTTGCAGCACAGCAGTATTCAGCAGCACCTGATCTTGCTGTTGCCCCTAGCAACCACTTTGTGTTGTATTCTTTCAGCATGGATGCTGCCCGCATCCTCCGCCAATTGTGAGGGTTTAGCTGCTCTATCTCCGGGGTCTCAGTCACAGAATTCTCGCTGACAACCGTGTTGATTGACTCACCTATACAGAGCACAAATCACACACTGTCTCTTATGCAGCTTTCTCAGCCAGCTGTCCACCAGCCCCCAGGCTGTAGCATGGTCAGTCCAGACTATCTCCCAGCCTCATGGTCTCTCAGCCTTGCCCAGCTGAGACCACACTCACAGAGCCTCACCAGGCCTCTGTTTGCACACTCCCCCTGTCACCCTGGGAGGATCTTTATCCCAGTCTGATTATCGCAGACCTCACCTGCGATCCTCTCTGGTTCAAGGGTACACCTGTGCTGGAAGGGTGTGGATTGGCAGATCCCACTTCCAATCCTACCTGCCAATCCAAATAAAATCCGGCCCAGACTACACCAACAACAACCTACATGCTGCTGGGACTATTACATCCCGGACTTTAGCTATCCCACCCAGCTGAGGTATCTGAGTGGGATATACACCTCTTCCCACACTGTCCACCTTATCACACCTATTTCACGCTGCTGGCATAGTTCCTGCATGCATTGTCAGATGTTACCAGAATGTCTTCTGGTCCCATGGACTATAATGGAGTCTGGCAGAGATTTGTTATGTGCGTGAATCAGTCTGTGTGCATGCACGGGATTTCCTCTAGGGGTTTATTGACGTAGAGAGCTAAAGGAGGTGGACAGGAGACAACAAAGGGAGGAGCAATGCATCATTAACCCTGGGGACCGCCCCAATGACTCTTTTCAAAGGACTTTTTTCTGGGGCTATGAAAATGACCAAAGGGGCCAAAATGTTGTATGTAGGAACTATTTCAATGCGAAGAAGTCACCATTGTGCCATGCGGTACAGATCTACGTTGCAGTACACCGACTTCACTCAGTCCCGCTTTATTGGACTCTCGGAGTTAATAAAACGGGGGTCAGCCGGTCATCATCCATCTTTCGCCGTGCCAGGCCAGTGTAATGAATAAACGCTTTTATCTCATCTAAACAAATTAGAAAATATGTATCTGGATTGTAGGGCCACCTGATTAATCACCCCGCGTTTTGTCACACGAGAGCCTGTGATTGCTCAGCTCGCGAGCCCGGGCGCAGGGTGTGAGGGAACTGACAGCTCACATGGGTGTTTGTGGTGTGCACCGAAACCACAGAGCCCCAGGCATATGGCTCTCATTCACTGTGCTGACGGGCCTCGCGCAGACCTTCCGAGGACTAATGACCAGGTCGCATATCACACAGACTGAATTCTGCAAGACTGGCACTCGCAACGTAGAATTATCGTGGTGCTTATTACGTATACGGATTCATTTTTTTACTTTTTAAGTGTGTGAAGCAAACACATGAGATGGCAACGATATTAGGGAGGGTTCTCAGTTGTATCTACAGTAGAAACTTTCTGAGATGACCACCCACGTTTGCATTGAAGAGCTGTCCCCAATATAGACGCCTTCAGCAGAATCTGTAGTCTTCAATCCATGAGGTCATAGCTGGACTCGTTGGTCATGGTCTTTCGGATCCTCACACACTCACAACGCAACAGCAGCGAGGACTGTCTGCCGAGGTAGCAGACGACGGCGCATGGAGAACCTCTTTGGAAGGATGAACATGGTCACCAGCATTCAGGATCTCCTGAGATGGAGACAGTAATGCCAGCTGGAGCTACTATTGCCTTTGGCGGATGGCGCTCTAAAGTGGAAATGCCCTAGTAGACCTGACACTTTAGTATTACATATATATCATAAAACACTGACGCATTGTGATCTTTTTTGAACCAGGCACAGCAAGCATAGAATCTACGTACAGTCGTTGGCCTTTCATGATTTAGGGTGTACTGTGAAAGCCCCTAGCATTTAGGTCAAAGGGGTTTTCCAAGACTTAGGCCCCTTTCACATTTGCGTTTTTGCTTTCCGTCCTAGAGTTCCGTCCTCGGGGCTCTAGGACAGAAAGATACGGATCAGGATTATCCCAATGCATTCTGAATGGAGAGAAATCCGTTCTGGATGCATCAGGATGTCTTCCGTTCAGTATGTGAACGTTTTTTGGACGTTGACAAAACCGTAGCATGCTGCGGATTTGTCTCCATCCAAAAATCCGGAAGACATGCCGTAACGCCGGATCCGGAATTAATGCCCATTGAAGTGCATTAATCCGGATCTGGAATTAAGCTAAACGTCGTTTTGGCGCATCCGACGTTTAGCTCTGCGCATGCGCAGCAGCAGTTCCGATCGGGGCCCCAGTGTAAGCTGGGGCTCCGATCTATTACCATGGCAGCCAGGACGCTACTGAAGTCCTGGCTGCCATGGTAAGTACTCCGCAGCAGTGTACTTACCTGCGCTGCGGCCTCCGGGCGCTTCTTCATGACGTCACAAGTTGATCTATGCGCCGTGGGGACCTGTGACGTCATAAAGGAGCGCCCGGCGGCCGCAGCGCAGGTAAGTACACTGCTGCGGAGTACCATGGCAGCCAGGACTTCAGTAGCGTCCTGGCTTCCATGGTAACCTGGAAGCATTTCGAAGACTGATCAGGATCCTGATCAGTCTTCAAATGCTTTCAGTCGCACTTGCGTTCTGACAGTTCCGGCAGGACGGAAGTGCCCGTCTGATCCTCAGAACGCAAGTGTGAAAGAGCCCTTAGGCCCCTTTCACATGGGTGAGTTTTCCACGCGGGTGCAATGCGTGAGGAGGACGCATTGCACCCGCACTGATTCCGGACCCATTCATTTCTATGGGGCTGTGCACATGAGCGGTGATTTTCACGCATCACTTCTGCGTTGCGTGAAAATCGCAGCATGTTCTATATTGTGCGTTTTTCACGCAATGCAGGCCCCATAGAAGTGAATGGGGCTGCGGGAAAATCGCAAGCATCCGCAAGCAAGTGATTTTCCCGCATGGTTGCTTAGCAACGGGACCGGATCTTTATTATTTTCCCTTATAACATGGTTATAAGGGGAAATAATAGCATTCCTAATAAAGAATGCATAGTAAAATGAAGAGGAAGGGGTTAAAAATAATAAAAGTTAACTTACCTTAGCCACTTGATCGCGTAGTTGCGATCTGTCCTCTCTTTTCCAGCATCAGCTAACAACTAAAGGACCTGTGATGACGTCACATCACACGGTCCATCACCAAGATGGACCATGTGATTGGACCATGTGATGTGGCGTCATCACAGGTCCTTTAGCTGTTAGCTGAAGCTTGAAGAGAGAAGAGACAGATCGCAACTACGCGATCAAGTGGCTAAGGTAAGTTAACTTTTATTATTTTTAACCCCTTCATCTTCATTTTACTAACCATTCTTTATTAAGAATGCTATTATTTTCCCTTATAACCATGTTATAAGGGAAAATAATCAATTCTCCAGAATACTCTACCCGAAACCGGACTTCAGTAATGAAGTCCGGGTTCGGGTCTGGGTACCAAACATGGCAATTTTTCACACGCGCGTGCAAAACGCATTACAAACGTTTGCACCCTCGCTGAAAAATCGCGCATATTCCCGCAACGCACCCGCCTCTTATCCGGGCGTCAAACATGACACCCGTGTGAAAGAGGCCTTAGTGATGACCTATCCTCAGGATAGTGAATGGGGCTGAGCTGCAATACCAAGCACAACCACTATACAAAGGACAGCGCTGTGCTTTGTAAGCTAACAAACAAAGGTATGGCAGCACAATATCTCACATACAAACAATAAAAAAACTGAGAAATAAGGATAATTATAACTTAAAATGGTATTATACCTATTGTAAATGAAAAAAAATAGAAGCTCCTTGCGCACATTTTTGATCAAACGTGTGTTGGGCCCATCTACCAGGTGTCAAGGTGGCCCCTGCAGATGGTTCCTACACTGCCCTGAGTATTGTAGGCTTAGTCGAGCCCTGTATGGGCTTCTGAGGAGCCGCGGACGCACAGTAGCAGTAGTGACCGCCTCGTTCTTCCTCATGTTCCTCCATCGTTCTTTACATTCCTGAGCTTTGTTTCCATGCACTCGTCTCACTTGCTTCTCCATTATTATTTTTTCCATTATTACAGCCGGTCGGGACTTTCTTCCAAGTCCATAATAACATGTTACTGGGGGCGTGTAAGAACCATAAGTGACGTTCTCTGACATGTAGGAGGCTCCTGGAGTCCTAGTTACATCTGCCTGGAACATGGCTTTCTGCAGACTCATACATGGCCGCAGCACAAACCAAAGACCGTATTGTTTGACCTACGTCTGCCGGGCTTAGCCTGGCCGAGGGCCAAAGTTATCAGCCGCCGCCCACCAGATGATTACTGTCTGGTTCCCCCCATCTGGCTGCGGACCATGGAGGGAATTCTGATGCTGGAAGACAGGGGTAACTATGAGCATGGCGTACAGTGACCAGGGGGGCTGTCACTCCGAGTGCAAAATTAGGGGAGGTTCGGAATTGGCTCAGATTTCAGGTGCAGATTTTGCAACAATTGGCGCAACTATTTAAAAAGGCGCGGTGCAGATCGCTCCAGTCCTCCCTGCCGGTCTGGGTTTATAGGGCTGCACCACTGAATGTCATGTTGACAGCATGTGACCGCTGCAGCCAGTTACTGGTCTCAGCAGTATGCCTTTCAGTCCTGTGATTGGCTGCAGTGGTCATGAGTTGGTGGACACAAGGTTAGAGCTGTAGCAGCATGTAAGCACTGCTATTGTACACTGGCCCCTGCTTGGGCCCCAATTTTGAAATTTAACAATTTTGAAATTATTCAAGAGCGCCTATAGTGAGTCCCTCTATTATTCCTCTTAAAAATATAGGAACGACTAGACCACTGGGTGTTACCATTCCTGCTGTCAAAGGTGTGTGTCATTTGTTAGCAGCACTGATTGGTCAGTGTCAGACTGTGTAGGTACACATCTCCAACGGTCATATCATCCAGCCATTTCTAGGATGAATAACAGAGGAATGCAGAGAAACATGTATTGGAGGCTGCATAAGGGATGTCTTACTTGGGTCAGTATAGGTCAGGGATCAGCAACCTCCGGCACTCCTGCTGTTCTGAAACTCCAACTCCCAGAAACCTCCTTTCACTTTTTTGGCAGTCATAAGAACCGATGAGCAAATGTACATGCTGGGAGTTGTAGTTTCACAGCAGCTGGAGTGCCGATGGTTGCGGAACCCTGGTATAAGTTTTTGTGATGACTGCTAGTGCTATTAAGAACCACGTGGAGGTGCATACGCAGTCCACTTGCTTAGTTTGGTTGGTCTTCTTTGTCAGTATACACTGATTTTTTTGCATTATATTCAGATTTTAAATGCATTCGACGTGCTCTGTTTTGTCCCTATTTATGTATCATTGTGGTTGCCCTAATGTATGCCTGCCAAGTTCTTCACCTGCTAATTGTTTTAATGTCTTTTTGTCATCCATGTTTTAGTCTCATCTTGCTTGCTGCGGCCGCATTGCGTTTTTTGCAATTTTTTATTTTTTTTTGCTATCGCAGAAAATGCACAGAAAAGCCACTGCAAAAACCGCACTGTAACCGCAACATGTAAACCCAGCCTTCTGGTACAGTATTCATTTTCTGACTGCTGCTGGCTTCTTTCTTGATTTTGAGTGTCATTATAAACTGCTGGCTTGGAAGTTCTATTCATTTTGCCGTCCCTGTCTGTCTAGCCCACGTTTAGCTATGCCAATCAGCACAACAGAGATGCCTTCCTGTCACATTTTCCAATCCTCCACTTATTACTATAACGCAGATTGCCTTGCAGATAAAATGCTGAAATAAAAACAAAAAATCTGCATTTAAAAAGTCTAAGAAAACTTGTTTTTCAAACAAATATTGAGTTTAAATAAATAACTCTTTCTGATGGACACATCCCTTTAAAGAGGACCTGTCCTCTCTCCTGATGTGTCGGTTTTAGCAACTACTGGCATAACAATTCTGCAATGTTGCGTCATTCCTCTATTATTCCTACTGGAAGTTAGGACTGAATTGTTAGCAATCTGCAGTTATCAGTGGCAGCACTGACTGGATAGGGTCAAACTGGTTACACTAAGCTGGAACTTTGCCAGCAATTCATGTATAACTTCTAGTAGGAATAATAGAGGAATGCTCGAGAATTGTTATTACTTGGGGAATGCAAGCAATTAGTAAAACAGACATGTCAGGAGAGGGGACAGGTGCTCTTTAAGATGAAACCACGAGATATCTATGACCCAGAACTGGTTAAACTCCTTTCTGAGTGCGCAGTAAGCGCGGCGCTGGTCACGTCACCAGGGCTCGGTCGCTTTCCTTTGTGCTGTCTTGTGATCTCGCTGTCAGTGTGCTTCTTTCCAGGAAACAGTTTCTTCTGAATGCTGCCCTGTCCGGGGTGAAGCATGTGCGTCTGGGGCTGCTGTTTACAAGGCGAGAATGAGGAGAAGGAGGACGAGGTAGGAAGAAACGTACTGATTCCCTATGATCCCTGCCTTAAAGGGGGGGCACAACCTGCAGATATGCCGAGTGCACTGTGTTGTCCTCTGCTATCAGTCATCTCGGACTATGGACTCCTGCCTGACAGATTATCTTATAAACTGCATACAGCATGACTAGCAATGATAGGAGGCGGCGCAGAGCCACCACCCTCCAGCTTCATTGCATTGAAACAGGGAAGTGGCTCCTAAGGGGACTTGTCACTACGTTTTACTAAATAATTGTGATCCCCACGACATAGCAAAGCTGGGGCTTCTTTTCTTATTACTCTATGCTGTGCCGTTCCTCTATTATTCCTGCTAAAAGATCCAGCTGGATGTTACCTGCAGGGTGTGTGTCTCTGTCTTACAATATCCAATCAGAGCTGCCGGAGTCAGACTGTGCAGAGATACACCCCTCACTGGTAACACCCAGTTTATTGTACTCACAGGGTCCTATAGGCAGGCTATACTTCAACAGGGGTCACATCTTCCGGTTGCTGCCCTGTGCTGTGTATCTAAATACCCTGGCCATGGCTCAGTGGCTTGTCGACACCCCCTGTCCCCAGTATGACTAATAGCCCCCATAGTGCCCCCCAGTATGAATACTTGCCCCACAGTGACCCCAATATGAATATGGGTCCATAGGGTCCCCCAGTATGAATATGGCCCAATAGTGCCCCAAGTATGAATAATGGTCCAAGAGTGTCCCCTCGGTATATATAATGTCCCCTTAGTGCTCCCCAGTATGAATAATGGCCCAATAGTGCACCCAGTATGAATAATCACCTCATAGTGCACCCCAATATAAATAATGGCCTCATTGTGCACCCAGTATAAATAATAGCCCCCATAGTGCCCCCAGTATGAACAATAGCCCCCATAGTGCCCCCAGTTAAATAATGTCCCCATAGAGCACCCCAGTATTATTAATCGTCCCTTGGTGCACCCCAGTATGAATAATGGCCCCATAGTGCACCCCAGCATGAATTTTTGTCCCTTAGTGCACCACAGTATGAATAATGGCCCCATAGTGCCCGCCCAGTATGAATAATAGCCCCCACAGTGCACCCCAGTATGAATATTAGCCTCCACAGTGCCCCCAGTATGAATAATAGCCTCCACAGTGCCCCCAGTATGAATAATAGCCTCCACAGTGCCCCCAGTATGAATAATAGCCTCCACAGTGCCCCCAGTATGAATAATAGCCTCCACAGTGCCCCCAGTATGAATAATAGCCTCCACAGTGCCCTCAGTATGAATAATAGCCTCCACAGTGCCCCCAGTATGAATAATAGCCCCCAAAGTGCCCCCCAGTATGAATAGTGGCCCCAAAGTGCCCCCAGTATAAATAATAGCCCCCATAGTGCACCCCAGTATGAAAAATCGTCCCATAGTGCACCCCAGTAAAAATAATCGACCCATAGTGCACCCCCGTATGAATAATAGCCCCCCCAGTGCCCCCAGTATAAATAATAGCCCCAAAAGTGCCCCGCAGTATGAATATTGGCACCAAAGTGCCCCCTCTGTATATATAATGTCCCCTTAATACCTCCAGTATGACTAATAGCCCCCACAGTGCACCCAGTATAAATAATAGCCCCCATAATGCCCCACAGTATGAATAGTGGCCCCATAGTGCCCCAGTATATAACAGGATCTGCATTCTCACCCTGATGACATCATCACCCTTCGAGAGTCAGGTCCTAAAGCCTGCACTGAGAAGCGAGTGCCCCTGCACATGCAAGTGGACGAGGTGAGTATTAACCCCTGAATGGCTTTTGGTGTACCCATTTTTAACGGCTGTTAGATGGGTGCGCTCCTGCCTAAATGGGCGTTAAAAACACGGACGTGTGAATGTATCCTTAGGGTGCACCGACACAAACCGAAAATGTCTGCCACTTATTGCACTGCAGATTCTGACGCAAATCCTCTGCAGATTTTGACCACAGCAAAGGACAGTTTCTGCACAGATTTCTTTCGGATAGGGGTCATTAAAACGCTGCGGATATGACGTCACCATGGAGACATGTGATGTCATTTTCTATCTGCCGCCCCATGAACCCCCGTGGGCTTACTCTCCTTTGTCTAGCAGATATCTGACACAACTGTCCCATGTATAATTGCAGATCGGAAGTTCAATCATATCATTTTATGGAAGGATAAAGCCAAACTCTTGGTTTTCTTGGTGGCAGCTTAACCCGTTCTCAACTGCCTGAGGTACGTATATATACGTCGGCAGTCGGGACTTTAAATATGGTGCTTGCTCGCATGGGCGGCAGGCGTCATAGCCACCGTTTGCCTGCTGTTTTAAAGCTAATGTCCGCGGTCGGCGATAACATCAATCGCGTACTTTTAACCGTTCAGATACAGTGATCAAATGTGACCACGGCACCTCAGAAGGCTAAAAACTGGGACAGCGCGCTCCCGACCCTGCTCTGGCTCCCCCGGCAAGGATCGGGGGTGCCGAATGTAGTGTGCAGCAGTCCTTGTTCTCAGGAGTGGTACAAGGATGCCGCACATTATTTCCTATGGAGAGCCTGCCTGTGTCAGGGCTCCATAGGAACACAGTGTCATTTTAATAGACTCCAATGCTAATGCACTGGAGTCTATTCGAGAAGCAATCTAATAATTGCTACTAGTTATAGTTCCCTAGGGGAACTATAAAAAAAGTGTAAAAAATTAATAAAATTGAAATATTAAAATTCTATTTGCAATGAATCCGAATTTCCTCACGCTTCGTGGTAATGAATCTCATCTTTTCCTAAAATGGCTGCTGCACGTGTGAGGACAAGGAGCAAGGAACTCTGGGAATTAGGGATCACCCACAATGCCATACATGCAGCCAATCAGCAGTCAGCCAGCCCTGTGATGTCACAGCCCTATAAATAGCCTCAGCCATCTTGGATTCAGCCATTTTCCAGTGTACTTAGTGCAGAGAGAGACACCAGCAGGCGCTAGGGGCAGTGCTAGGAAAGACTTGAAACTTTTATTTTGCTGTATAGAAGTTCAGGAAAAGGATAGGGAGGAATCATTCCACAGTATTGAAGCAGAACAGGGTTCATTAGGGAAGGTTACAGCCTGGGTAATAGGAACAATCCTATTACACCTTGCTGCACTGACTACAGATCCAAATTGTCATTATACAACTCTGTAATTCCAGCAAACCGTTCTTGTTATTGGGATGTAAGTGCTGTGTGATACAGCCATTAACAGGGTTTATTACAAGGAAATATTTCTACATCTTATTTGCCCTTGTGCGGTGCAGTTATATGTTCTAAAGCATTTTTGGATTGTATTAGTGGAAAAAGGGCTTATTAGCCGTTGTGTCAGGAAGGACGAAACTTACAGCCCTTTTTGGAGTGTATTAGTGGGGAAAAAAAATATATTTTTTGCCATTTAGTGGTGCGGTTATACGTTCTAAAGCCCTTTTTGGTGTGTATTAGTGGCACACAAAAAAATGGGCGTATTAGCCGTTGTGTGGTGAAGTGAGAAAATTACAGACTTTTTGGGATGTATTAATTTCCTTTTTATTTTTTTATTTGATCTAACAGTATGTCAGACAGAGAAGTGCCAGGCCCTGCACAGGGGAGTGACAGAGGCCTAAATGTATCTGGCACAGGCAGAGGTCACAGCAGAGTAAGGGGCAGTGACAGCAGGAGTCGAAGCGAGAGGCCTGAGCTCCCGGTGTCATCTAGCGGTCGTGTATTGACCAGCAACCCAGCAGTTTTTAAATGGTTGACTCGGTCATCCACTTCATCGCAAGTGACATCAGACACCCCCAGCCAAGAGACAGTGGGTTCGTCAGACACAACCCTTAGTTGGCATGGCCCTGGAGCAGGCACTGTGCCCTCAACTGTCCTCAACCTGCCTCTGTCCGTTTATGTTCTCAGCCAGAGAAGTATTATATGATGTGGGCTCAGCTCCACTATACAGCGAGGACGAGCTACTAGAGGACAGTCAGCAGCTACTGGCTAGCCAAGATGTGGAGGAGACATCCACTGCTTCCTCTGCTAGGCGGACAAGCAGTGATGAGGAGAGTGGCATGGGAGTGGCCAGGCTCCTGACCCAGAGACCGTTGAAGAGGACATCAGTGACGTGCAGACAGTATTCGATGATGATGATGTAGCTGATCGCACTTGGGAGCCGGGTGACGAAGGGGCTTCATCATCATCGGGAGAATAGGGTGGTGGCTTGCCCGTGAGGCAGCGGCAGAGCCAGCAAGTCGCTAGTGTGGCCGGGAGTCAGTAGGGTGGCAGCAGTGGGAGGTTGGGAGCAAAACGTGCCCAGGGTAGACCACCCGCTTCACAGGAGCCTACCTGTCTGGAAAGTAGCAGGGGTAGCAGTCAGACAGTGCGGAGTGTTGCGGGGAAAATCACCTACTCGGCGGTGTGGCAGTTTTTTGTTAAGCAGCCGGAGGAGGTGAACATGGCAATTTGTAGAATCTGTGGGCAGAAGGTAAAGCATGGCCAGGGTGCCAATGTTGGCACCACGGCCCTGCGTCAACGTATGCAGCGGCACCATAAAGTGGGCTGTGGTGGTCCATCCTGCCGCAGCAACCAGTGGCAAACACCCGATTTAAGGCAGTCAAGGCTCCACCACCTCAGCCAAAGGGAGCTGTCTGTCCTTCCCATCTCCTGGTCCTGATGTTCCTGCTTCTCCTCCTCGTCAGTTATTCCATCAGCAACCGATCACCGAAGCGATTGCCAAGAGACAACAATATGCTTGCACTCATCCAACGGCGCTGAAGCTGAATGTGCTTGCACTTCAGCCACTCGTACACCGCAAAGCAGTGGCGGATCCAGGGGGGGGGCAACGGGGCAATTGCCCCCCCCGATATTGTGGCAGCACCTGCGGCAGTGACAGGAGATGAACGCTTCCACTGTGGAAGCGTTCATCTCCATAGCGATCTGTGTCGCCGTCCTCTGGACAGCGATACAGATCGCTGTGCAGTGCGGCAGGGGAGGGAGAGGCGTCTCCCTCCCCTGCTCCTCTGATAGGCTGCCGGCCTCGTGCCGACAGCCTATCAGAAGCGGTTCAGGCGGCGCGATGACGTCATCGCGCCGCCTGAGCAGAGGACAGAACGGGACACAGGCCGGAAGAGGCCTGCATCCAGCCCTGCAAGGAGGTAAGTAGGGAGGGAGGGGGAAAAGAAGCCTGCACAATATTGGGGGGGAAGGGGGAAAAGAAGCCTGCACATGATTTTGGGGGGAAGGAGCCTGCACATGATTTTGGGGGAGGGGGGAGGAGCCTGCACATGATTTTGGGGGAGGGGGAGGAGCCTGCACATGATTTTGGGGGAGGGGGAGGAGCCTGCACATGATTTTGGGGGGAGGGGGGGGGAAGGAGCCTGCACATGATTTTGGGGGGAGGGGGGGGGAAGGAGCCTGCACATGATTTGGGGGGGCTGGGGAAAGGAGCCTGCAAATAATTTTGGGGGAAGGGGGATGGGTGGGGAAAGGAGCCTGCACATGATTGTTGGGGTGGGGGGGACATGATGGGGGGAGAGAGGAGACTCCGGGGGGCACTATGGGGACATTACTGATGTATTTTATATGGGGGTAGTAGGATAATTTGTCCAGAATATGGGAGGATGATGGAAAAGTAGTAACTGAGATTTATTTTGTTGTCAAACTGCAGAGACGAAACCTGTCGGTCTGGTCTGAAGGTCTGAAAGGAGAAGATGAGGAAAGAGAACATCTACATCACAGGAGACGTCACTGGATGGAAGAGGTAAGTGGGGCTGTATTTCTGTAGTGATGGGAGCTGGGGCGTATCAATCGCCCAAAGTGCCCCTCCCGAGACCAGGCTCTGGATCCGCCAGTGCCGCAAAGGACACCCTCCTTGAACTGCAGAGGCATTACGGCATCCCCCAACATAGGCTGATATGCAACTTTTCCACCCGCTGGAATTCCACCCTCCATATGTTGGACTGACTATACAAACAGAGAAAGGCCATCAACGATTTCTTGATGATCCAAGCGGACAGGAGTACTCCCCTGTGTAACTTCGATGTCAGCCAGTGGCAGCTCACGCGTGACACCTGCCGTTTACTCAGGCCCTTTGAGGAGGCCACATTATTTGTCAGTCGCAAGGACTGCGGGATAAACAACGTCATTCCACTGCTTCATGTCCTGGTATAGATGCTGGTAAATCTGGCTGGTCAAGGGACTGGAGACATTGCGCATAGATCTCACGGCCACGTGAGCCCTGTGTGGGCTGAACTGGAGGAGGAGGAGGAGGACATTGGAGCACAAGCAATGTGTAGCGAAATAGATGGTTTTTCTACACAGGTGACAGGAGAGGAGGAGCAGGAGCAGCCAGAGGAGCTACAGGGCGATGAGGAAGACGAGGCAGACGCCCCAGACACACCGTGGCAGTATGCAGTGGAGATGGAGGCAGGGAGTCCCTCTGAGTCACTTGCACAAATGACCCGATGCATGCTCACTTGCTTGCATCATGACAGCCAAATTGTCACCATTTTGCAGAGGGATGACTTCTGGCTGCTCTCCACCTTGTTGGACCATTGCTACCGGTCCAAAATGGGGGCCTTTTTTTACACCCGCTTAGAGGGAAGACAAACGGAACTACTATAGAGACATCCTATGTAGTCAGTTGGCGTCTGCCTATCTGCGCCCTCGTCCATCCTCTGACAGGTCTGACTAAAGGGGGGGCCCTCTGTGCACTTTCGTTCCTCTGCCATGGTTGCTGTAGCGGGGGGGGGGGGGTAGGAGCAGTTCCAGCTCCATCAGCAGCAGCCTGAGTCTACAGTCGCTGATGAGCAGCTTTCTTCATCCGCCTAGTGAAGAAACTACTCACCAGCAGCAGCGGCAGCTAGACATGGAGCAGGACCTGAACCAACAAGTGGTGGCATGCTTGGACAGCACCCTGTCAACCTACACTAAAGATCCGCTGGACTACTAGGCAGCCAAACTACACTTGTAGCCGCAACTGGCAGAGTTTGCACTGAAAAAGCTGTCCTGCCCTGCCAGTAATGGGTCATCAGTGCGGGTGTTTAGTGTGGCTGGGGCCATAGTTACCCCAAGAAAAACTCGCCTGTCCCCCGAAAATATGGAGAGAATGACCTTTGTCAAGATGAATCAGGCGTGGATCAGCCAGGATTTCCACCTACCAATGCCTCATGCATAAGACTAGATCATCCATGGTGCCACACCAATACTTAAAAAAGAGACCGGTTTCTTATGGCTACATGCCTCAGCTACTATTCTGATGCTGTCACCCGCCTGATGTCACACATCTGATGACAAGTGCTCATTATTTCACCCACCAACTTCCGCTGGTACTAGTATTGCCACCCACCTCCCCACTCTGTCAACGGGTCACTCCGTGGACTCCTGATGCTGCTGCCACCTCACAACTCAGGTCTCCTGATGCTGCTGCTACCACCTCCACACTGTCATTGTGCCACTCTGTGGTCTCCTCATGCTGCTTCCACCTCACCACTATGTCAGTGGTGTGGCCGCCTTCTAATTCTGCTGCTGCTGCCACCTCAACACTCTGTCATTGTGCCACTCTGTGGCCTCCTGATGCTGCTGCCGCCTCCACACTGTCATTGTGCCACTCTGCGGGCTCCTCCTGATGCTGCTGCCACCTCCACACTGTTATTGTGCCACTCTGTGGTCTCCTCATGCTGCTTCCACCTCACCACTATGTCATAGGGCCACTTTGTGGACTTCTCATTCTGTTCCCACCCTCCCTACTTCATGACTGGGCCACTATTTTGCCTTTCGGCCTGGTTGACATCATAATTTTTTTTACCCTTTTTCTGATCTGTCAGAAGGAAGGAAAAATAAGACGCACAACGGATCCTATCTATGTAACAGCTGTAAGGCCTGCATGACATGGTCCCTATTTTGCATCAGAATTGGCTTATGATTTGGTAACCAAAAGCAGGAGTGGGTACAAAACACAGAAGACATGCAAATATTCCTTTTACGTGTCATCTCTGTTTTGGATCCACTCCTGTTTTTTTGGGCATTAGCAATACTGATGGATTACTGACCGAATGCTGACTGAGTGAAGGCGGATGCTCAACAGACAGGATTTGTTTTTTGGGGGTTCTTGTTCTGACAGCTGATACTCTCCACTCTGTCAGGAGGCTCTACTTGTATAAGCGTTTAATAGAACAGGTTCTGTAGACATCTATGTGGAATCAGTGAATTGGTGTAAAAGGAGTGCGCTCTTTCACACTACAGTAGAATCTTGGGCTTCTGCACGTTTTTTTATACCTGGCGCTAACATCGACCTGTAAGGCTGAGTTCACACTTGAGTTATTTGGTCAGTTTTGGCCCCGTGACTACCCAAATAAGTGAAGTGTGCAGTGATTCTAAGAGCAACGCCTGTCATCTGCATGTCATACTGACTCACAGTATTGTTTCACTACCAAAGCAGACTCCCTATGCGTGTTACTGCAAGGCACAGTGTTCTACACCACTATACAGGCTCTCTGCAGCCAGGAAATAGCCGTTTTTGAACGCGATTTGCCACAAACAAATTCCGATCGAACCAAATTATTTCAGAAAATTCAGTGAACCGGCCGAATCGAATTTTTGAGAGATTCGCTTATCTCTAATCGCTACCCTTTTCCCAAAATAAAGATAAAAGTACATATACAATAAAAAAATTAACATCATGGGTATTAGAAAACACTTATACTATTAAGATATACAAATACTTATCTCATGCGACAAACAGTTGAAACGGGAAACAAAAGTCTAAATGGTCAATTCGCCGTTTCTTTGATTGCGTCTCCTCCCACAAAAAAATTGAATAAAAAGTGATTAAAAAAAAGTCACACACACTCCAAAATGGTATCAGATCGCCCTCACAAAGTGATACACATAAAAATAAAATTATGGCGGTAAGAATATAGTTATGCAAAAAAAAAACATTTTTCCAAAGTTTAACTCTTTTTTTCAATATTAAAACGAAAGAAAAACTATTCATATGGGGTATCGTAATCATAGTGACCCCAAGAATTAAAGTAACAGGTCAGTTTTACCACCTTGGAAATGCTATAAAAAGAAAGTTGTTCAGCAAAAAACAAGCCCCCTTATGGCTATGTGAATGGAAAAATAAAAAAGTTATTGCTTTGGGAAGGCTGGGAGTGAAAAATGAAAATGAAAAAAAAAAAGGAAAATTGCTGAGTCATTAAAGGGTTAATGTCTTTTCAGCAGAGTAATAATATAGGAGATGTATTTACAGGAATAATAGAGGCACGGTGGCCTAGCACATAATGATACATCCCAGGCCTCTCATTTTTTAGCATTGGGCAATGCTTCATGTCTGGTAGAGTGGAGACAGGTAAAGAACAGAATGACGGCGATCTGATGGCATTTCTGGGTCACATGACTGCAGCAGTATATAGGGCCGAGCCCGACTGTGCAAATACTGACAAGTGCCTTGTTTGGAACTGTTTCCTGGAAGAAGGCACTGAACACATTAAATTCCTGAAATGGGCATAACATGGGTCAATTATGCTGTTAAAAATTATGTACATGCAACAGAATATGTACCAATGTGTGTACTGTGTGTACCAAATCCAATGTATGCACTATACGGTATATACCAATGTATGCACTGTATGTACCAATGTATGAACTGTATGTACTAATGTATGCGCTGTATGTATCAATGTATGCGCTGTATGTATCAATGTATGCACTGTATGTATCAATGTATGCACTGTATGTACCAATGTATGCGCTGTATGTATCAATGTATGCGCTGTATGTATCAATGTATGCACTGTATGTACCAATGTATGCGCTGTATGTATCAATGTATGCACTGTATGTACTAATGTATGCACTGTATGTATCAATGTATGCACTGTATGTACTAATGTATGCACTGTATGTATCAATGTATGCACTGTATGTACTAATGTATGCGCTGTATGTACCAATGTATGCGCTGTATGTACCAATGTATGCACTGTATGTACTAATGTATGCACTGTATGTATCAATGTATGCACTGTATGTACCAATGTATGCACTGTATGTATCAATGTATGCACTGTATGTATCAATGTATGCACTGTATGTACTAATGTATGCACTGTATGTATCAATGTATGCGCTGTATGTATCAATGTATGCACTGTATGTATCAATGTATGCGCTGTATGTATCAATGTATGCACTGTATGTACTCAATGTATGCGCTGTATGTATCAATGTATGCACTGTATGTACTAATGTATGCACTGTATGTACTAATGTATGCACTGTATGTATCAATGTATGCACTGTATGTATCAATGTATGCACTGTATGTATCAATGTATGCACTGTATGTACTAATGTATGCACTGTATGTATCAATGTATGCACTGTATGTATCAATGTATGCACTGTATGTACTAATGTATGCGCTGTATGTACCAATGTATGCGCTGTATGTACCAATGTATGCACTGTATGTACTAATGTATGCACTGTATGTATCAATGTATGCACAGTATGTAGCAACATATGTACTATATGCTATGTACCAATGTATTCATTGTATGTAGCAACGTATGTACTATATGGTATATACCAATGTATGCACTATATGTAGTAATGTATGCACTATACAAAGCAATGTATGTTCTGTATTTACCAATGTATGCACTGTATGTACTAATGTATGCGCTGTATGTATCAATGTATGCGCTGTATGTACTAATGTATGCGCTGTATGTATCAATGTATGCACTGTATGTACTAATGTATGCGCTGTATGTACTAATGTATGCGCTGTATGTATCAATGTATGCACTGTATGTACTAATGTATGCACTGTATGTAGCAACCTATGTACCAAATGGTATATACCAATGTATGCACTATATGTAGTAATATATGCACTGTAGGGGAGTTTTCTGGTGTAATTGTATAGACCAGGGATGGGGAAACTGCAGCTCTCCAGCTGTTGCAAAACTACAACTCCCAGCAGTGGCATAGGTATCGCCATAGCAGCCATAGCAATATCTATGGGGCCCTACGCCACTGGGGACCCGGGCCGCTGGCTGCCACTCCTTCCCGCCCAGCGCCGCCTCCTAGCTAATTTATTTACGCCACTTGCCTCTGAAATTGAAGAGAAGCACCGTCTCCCACAGGCGCACTGGCAGAGGCATCGAAGTGCGCATATGCCGTCTTGGTCTCTGCTAGTGCGCCTGTGTGAGATTACGGCGCTTCTCTTCAATTTCAGAGGCAAGTGCAGTGAATAAATTAGCTAGCAGGCGGCGCTGGGCGGGGAGGAGACACTGAGGGGGAATCTGTGGATGACACTAAGGAAGGGGGATCTGTGGATGACACTGAGGGGGGGATCTGTGGATGACACTGAGGAGGAGATCTGTGGATGACACTGAGGGGGGGATCTGTGGATGGCACTGAGGGGAATCTGTGGATGACACTGAGGGGGATCTGTGGATGACACTGAGGAGGAGATCTGTGGATGACACTGAAGGGGGGATCTGTGGATGACACTGAGGGGGGATCTGTGGATGACCCTGAGGGGGGATCTGTGGATGACACTGAGGGGGGATCTGTGGATGACACTGAGGAGGGAATCTGTGGATGGCACTGAGGGGGAATCTGTGGATGACACTGAGGGGGGGGGATCTGTGGATGACACTGAGGAGGAGATCTGTGGATGACACTGAAGGGGGGATCTGTGGATGACACTGAGGGGGGGATCTGTGGATGACACTGAAGGGGGGATCTGTGGATGACACTGAGGGGGGGATCTGTGGATGACACTGAGGGGGGGATCTGTGGATGACACTGGTGGGGAATCTGTGGATGACACTGGTGGGGAATCTGTGGATGACACTGGTGGGGAATCTGTGGATGACACTGGTGGGGAATCTGTGGATGACACTGGTGGGGAATCTGTGGATGACACTGGTGGGGAATCTGTTGATGACACTGAGGGGAAATCTGTGGATGACACTGAGGGGGGAATCTGTGGATGACACTGGTGGGGAATCTATGGATGACACTGAGGGGAAATCTGTGGATCACACTGAGGGGGGGATCTGTAGATGACACTGAGGGGGATCTGTGGATGACACTTAGGGGGATCTGTGGATGACACTGAGGGGGATCTGTGGATGACACTGAGGGAGGATCTGTGGATGACACTGAGGGGGAATCTGTGGATGACACTGAGGGGGATCTGTGGATGACACTGAGGGGGATCTGTGGATGACACTGAGAGGGATCTGTGGATGACACTGAGGGGATCTGTGGATGACACTGAGGGGGATCTGTGGATGACACTGAGGGGGAATCTGTGGATGACACTGAGGGGGATCTGTGGATGACACTGAGGGGGATCTGTGGATGACCCTGAGGGGAGATCTGTGGATGACACTGAGGGGGGATCTGTGGATGACACTGAGGGGGGATCTGTGGATGACACTGGTGGGGAATCTGTGGATGACACTGAGGGGAAATCTGTGGATGACACTGAGGGGGGGGGGATCTGTGGATGACACTGAGGGGGGGAATCTGTGGATGACACTGAGGGGGGATCTGTGGATGACACTGATGGGGGATCTGTGGGTGACACTGAAGGGGGGAGATCATGGATGACACTGATGGGGGATCTATGAATGACACTTAGGGGGGGATCTGTGGATGACACTGAGGGGGGGGGATCTGTGGATGACACTTAGGGGGATCTAGGGAGGGGTGTGGGGATGTTGGGGTGGGAGGTCCTGTAAGGGTGTTTGGGTGGGAGCTCTGGAAGGGTTGGGAAGACCGATAGGTATGTGGGGGTGGGAGTTACAGGAGGGGGGCATCATTTTTTTTTGCTATGGGGCCCAGTGCCTGTGTCACTGGGGTAGTGGAGAGACACTGGGGTGGTGGCGGATATTGGTGTGGTAGGCAGATACTGAGATGGTTGGGAGATACTGGAGTGGCGAGAAGATACTGGGGTGGTGGGGAAATACGTGGAGAATGGGAAGACACTGGCGTGGTGGAGAGGGAACCGAGTGGTGGGAAGACATTGTGATGAAGAAGAGATATTGGGGTGGTGGGGAGATACTGGGCGGTGGACAAATATGGGGATAGAGATACTGGGATGGTGGGAAAATGCTGGTATAGTGAGAAGATACTGGCAAGATGAGGAGAGACTGATGTAGTGAAGAGTACTAGAGGGTGGGGACACACTGAGGTGATTGGGAGATAATGGCGTGGTGGGAAGACACTGGGGTGAATGGGAGATACAGCGGTGATGGAGAGATATTGGAGCAGTGGGAAGATACTTGGTGTTGGGAAAATATGAGAATAGTGGGGAAATACAGCGGTGGTGGGGAGACACTGGTGTGGGGCGGAGATACTGGTATGGTGGGGAGATACTTGTATGGGGGGGAAGACATTGGAGTCTTTGGGACTAACTGGGCTGGAGGAGAGAGACTAGGGTGGTGGGGAGACACTGCAATGATGGAGAGATATTAGGGTAATGGAAAGATACTGTCATGGAGGGGAGACATTAGGTTGTTCGGAGACCCTGAGATGGTAGGGAGACACTGGGGTAGTGGGGAGACACTGGGGTGATGGGGAGATACTGGGTGGTGAGGAAAGATGGGTATAGTAAGGAGATACTGGGATGGTGGGAAAACACTGGTGTAATGAGGAGATACTGGCAAGGTGAAGAGATATTGGGGTGGGGGACACTGACGTGGTGAAGAGACACTAATGTGGTGGGGGTGATTGGTAGATACTGGGGTGGTGGGGAGATACTGGGGTGATGGGGAGATACTGGGTGGTGAGGAAAGATGGGTATAGTAAGGAGATACTGGGATTGTGGGAAAACGCTGGTGTAATGAGGAGATACTGGCAAGGTGAAGAGATATTGGGGTGGGGGACACTGACGTGTGGGGATGATTGGTACATACTGGGGTGGTGGGAGTGATTGTGAGATAATGAGGTGGTGGGGAGATACTGGTCTGGTAGAGAGACACTAGGGTGTTGTGGAGACACTACGGAGATGGCAGCAGGCCGTACACTTCCGCTATTTCTTCCTAATCACACTTACACATGCACACTTGCCATTTTTTATGGTAAAATATTTCATTTTGAAACTGAAAATGTAATCCTTCTCAACCTGATTTTTATTTATCTTGCTCACTTATACAGCGCTGACATATTCCACAGTTATTTACCGACATCATCATCATCGTGCTGGCTTCAGTGTAAGGCATCAGCGCTCCCCACCGAGCCACCATGCTGATCTCTTGGCACAGAGACCGATTATGGTTTGTCTTATG
The DNA here is from genome assembly GCA_033119425.1 of Bufotes viridis. Classification (NCBI taxonomy): domain Eukaryota; kingdom Metazoa; phylum Chordata; class Amphibia; order Anura; family Bufonidae; genus Bufotes; species Bufotes viridis. The sequence goes on from CM065594.1 coordinate 263,573,571, forward strand.
ACATTTTTATTTCTTTTGCAGACTGTACCTTTTTCTAAAACCGCACAGGTCCCAAAGCAAGTGAAGGGTAAGTCCCCAAAACCGCATCTCATCACCCTTTTTTCCTAGAAGAGCCTCCAACCTCCTTATCACTTCAAGCCCCTATTACATGAGCCAAGGATAGGGATAAGTATTAGGTAATAGGCATAGCCATTTGTGCAAACTCTTGTTCCTGATAGTTGCTTCATGTAAAGGTGACGCCAATCACCCGAAGAACGGACAAAAACTTATTTGTCTGGTGATCGCATCTGAAATCCTCTTTGACAGGCAGCACATGGGTAGACAGGGATGAGGCTGCCGACAAAGCAGGAAGCCATGGGGGGGAATGATTGGCGGTGTAACGTTAGATGTCCCTACTTTGTGAGATTTCCCTACCGGTCTCACCGGAAGTGACGTTGTAGGCGTTCCTGGCGTTGTGACGATCTGCGCATGTGCAATAGGACATTGTAGGGAAAATCTCACAGCGGTGTGCAGCTGCATAAGGGACACTGCGCATGCGCCAGAGAGCCTCAGTAGGTAAACATTACGGCCCAGTGCGCAAGCGAGCTAACTCCATAAAATACATCAGATCTCCGCGCCTGCGCAGTGTGGGTGTAGGAAAAAATTACGGCGCACCGCGCAAGCGCCGAGGGGAGATGTGATGGCCTTTTTTTATGTTAAATAAATAAATATCTGTATATATATATATGGGAGTTGTCTGCGCATTATATAGGGTGGTCTGCCCAGTATATGGGGGGATGTCTGCGCATTATATAGGGAGGTCTGCTCTATATAATGCGCAGACAACCCCCATATATATATATATATATATTTATTTAACTGAAAAAATGGCCATCAGATCTCCTCTCCGGCACTTGCGCAGTGCGCCGTAATTTTTTCCTCCACCCACACTGTGCAGGGGCGGAGATCTGATGCATTTTCTGGAGTTAGCACGCTTGTGCACTGGGCCGTAATATTTCCCTACTGAGGCTCTCCGGCGCATGCGCAGTGTCCCGTGTGCAGCCGAACTCTGCTGTGAGATTTTCCCTACAATGTCCTTTTGCGCATGCGCAGATCGTCACAACGACAGGAACGCCTACAGCGTCACTTCCGGTGCGACCGGTAGAGAAATCTCACGAAGTAGGGAAATGTAACGTTACATCGGCATGTTTCCATGGAGTAATAATTGTGAAGAAGAGCCCTAAGAACTTCCCTGAGCACCGCTTATCTCCATTGCATTAATCAAAGCCTAACTTGTACACTAAGAAGCTGTGACTCGTCGGTCCCATAGAGAATGAATGGAGTGGTGTCGCGGATGCTCCATGTGCCTATCCATTTATGGAAGCATGGGATCGGTCTAGTGAGCAAGGTGATGGGTTTGTGTGGGTAGGGGATGAGTGTTCAACTTGTCCCAGAGATCACAATCTGCAGATAATCATGGTGAGCACACGATTGTTACATTGTTACCAGTGTTACATACAGTAGTTGCCTTTTTGTTGCAGAATGTCCTGATGGTTTCCATTTTCCAGTTGCCTTTTTGTTGCAGAATGTCCTGATGGTTTCCATTTTCCTCTTCAACTAAAATTTGGATCTAAAACAAAATAAAAAAATGACTTTCTTGGCACCAGGGCTGAGAAATGTGAAGTGCAGTTACATTGATAGACATTAGGGTTGAGAGGATCGAAGTTAACGAATTGTCTTTGATTCGAATGTCAGGACAAATTCCTCGCACTTCGCATTAATGAATCAACTTTGCCTGAAATGGCAGTATAAAAACAAAAACAAAAAAACAATACTCACCTCATCCATTTGTTTTCGAAGAGGCCTTGATTGAAGAAACCGAGCAAAATGTCTCATGTTCTGACGTCACCGTGTCAGCGCTCTTGCCGGACGCGGTGACGTCATTAGTGACTGTGTCACTGTGCCCAACCAGTGTGATGACGTGGTTACATCAACACGTCACCGTGCAAGATTTCACAAGGTTTCTTCAATCAAGATGGCCGTGACTGCCTCTGGATGAGGCCACTATAAGGCCTTAATGTTAATGTCAGATGCCGTGATCAGTGATGAACGCGGCATCTGAGAGGTTCAATGACGGGAGGCGGCACAATCGCTGATCCCGATCATTGCGTCCACTACTTACGAAGGAGTACCATTCGTGATGACGGAATTCATAACAAATCAAATTTCTTTGTGAAATTTGGCAAACCAGCCAAATGAAATGTTTGATAACTTCCACAGAAGTGCTAAAATCTAACAGTATCAGATAAAAGCAGTAGTCGTGACCCTGTTGGGGTGCAAACCATCATAGAGACTAACTATACTACACCTGAGGGTGCCTACCTCACCTATGCAAGTTCTATGGGGGTCAACTCCATGATGGCAGGGTCACAATGGCCCACCAGAATAACAGAGGATCCTTTGGTGGGCCCAAGCTTTGATACCACAGTGGGCCCCAAAGATACAGGAAAAAAACAAACAGTTGGCTGCCTTTTGAGCCAATCACTCGCCCCTAGAGTGTATTTCTGTGATTCAAAGCCTATTAACTTTATTTATGATATATAGGGGTTGGACCTCAATAATAATTTCCTCTGGTGGGCCCCAGGGACCCCAGTTTGATATTTTAGAAGGGCATTGGCCAGAAAGCCATACCTATCATTTTGATTGTGCTTTAAAAAATGAAGCAACACTCCAAACCGATACATGAGGGGCAGATTTACTATTCAAAATGCTTCAGAATTTTGTTAAAATGTATGCCAAAAAATTGGGGTACATATTTTGCACCAAATTTATTAAAAGATTTTTCCAGGACTTAGCCTACATGCACACAGCAGTGATTTTTTGCGGCCTCTGTTCCGTTTTTTTTTGCGGATCCGATGGTTTCCCATTCATTTCTATGGATCCGTTAAAAAAGCGGATGCCTCTTCCGTTGCCTGTCCGCGTCTGCTGTCCGCATTTCACGTCCGCCAAAAAAATATGGCATGTCCTATTCCGTTTGTCATCCGCATCCGTTTTTTTTTGTGGATGGTTGCTTGGAAACCAGGGCACTTCTGCAGGTACTTTAAGAAACAGTTTCAAGCCTTCGTTTTTTTTTGCGGATCCACAAAAAAAAACGGAAGACACACGGAAACACAACCTACAAAATTTGCGGACACAAGGAACGGATGTGGATGTGAAAAAGAAAGAAAGACGGAACCGCGATTTGCGGACAGCAAAAAACAACTGTCGTGTGCATGTAGCCTTATAGGTAGACATTGATGACCTATCCTCTAGGTCATCAGTATCCAACATTCGGCACCCCCATCGATCAGCTGTTTCGGGCAGTTCTGATCAGTTCGGTCGAAACCTTGTGTTCTTCTAGTTCCATCCACTGCATTGTTTCCGGAGCCCAAAACAGCTGATTGCTGGAGTTGCCGAGGGTTGGACTCCCACCGATGTGATATTGACAAACTTATCCAGAGGATAGGCTATCAATATCTAAACCCCTTTAAATGTCTTAAACACTTTTAGACACATTTCCCACTTTGCCCTTCGCAGAGGTATAGCTTAACAGCTAGGGAGTGACAACGGGGGAGTGACTTGAATGTAACATTGTGTGCCAAAAAATGGGCCAAAAACAGTAGGCCACCAAATACAGTAGATGGTGGAAAGTTAGACTAGACAGTGTAAAGATGCGGCAGGTTTTTCATCCAGCATCCACTACTATAAGTCTGGTGCCATTTAAAACTGTGTAGTCTAAGTTTACACTTACTGTTAGGCAGTATTAGTAAAGCTGCCCCATTGTGTTATGCCCAGTATCGGGTGTGAGGGGGTTGTGGATGACACAGGAGGTATTCTTTAACATTACGTTTGTCCCTTCAGTGCTGAAGAAAGGCGAGAAGATTGTCTTAAAAAATGTAAATGTCAAGGAATACGATGAAAGGTTTGATGAGATTGCCGAGCTGTATAACAACCAGGTGGAAAATTACATGACTATGAGGAAGAGTTTATTCGAACTTAATGAGGTCAACAATTCTTCCAACCTCACCGATTGTATGGAGAAGATAAAGAAAAAGTACAGTAAGTGAAGATATATTTGTTGTAGTTTCACCGTTCAGGTCCTTATGCAGCATGCTAGATGAGCAGGACTAAGTAAATCTTCTGTGGATTATTCTGGACAATGGTGGTGATTAGATGCCCCACGAGCACCCCACAGACTGTGAAATGTGTTCATAAAGTGGACTTTACTCTGTGTATATCATGCGGATGACGTCCTCCTACACCATCTTTTGCTAGGAGGAGCCATTTATAAACCAAAAATCATGATAGGACAATTTATGGCAAATAAAGTATTGCCACCCAACTATTCTTTTTATTTTTCTTTGCTCTTTTATTTCATAATGTAGATACATTCAATATAGGTCCAAATAGTAGAGCAATTGTGGTAGCAATTGTGGATAGGGCTCTTTTCGGTAGACTTTTCGGTCCAAAGAAAGACATTCCTCAGTATAATAAGCCTGTAAAATACTAATCCAGTGATGGCTGTTATACCCAATTTTTGGTAGTCGTTAATGGACCGGTGAAAAGAATGGCCCTTTGGATTTCGCAAAGAACGATTTGGTGGATCAGATGAGTAAATTTTACTTTACAGTACAAGTTAAAGCAAATACTGTATCTGGTCATTAGTGCTCCCTTACAGGAGGAAGAGCAGGATAAAGATGCTGAGCTTGAGACATACATTTTAAAAAACAGATCCCTGTATGCAAGCTCATACAGAAAAGGCTGTCAACCTTTTTGTGTGGGCACGGAGTAGCAAGACGCTGTCTTTATGAGGGGGAGGGGGAAGCAAGACTCACAGGTTTCTCAATGAGAGTTCGGGAGAGCAGAAGGCATAGGCTTTCTCTGTGAGTTGGAAGGAGAATCAGGACTCAAAGGCTTTTTCTATGAGGAGGTAGTGGAAACAGGACTCTCAGGCTTTCTCTGTGAGTACTACATCCTATAATTGATCAACAAGAGCAGGAAAAGACACAACCAAAATATACAAAAGTATAAAGGTTTATTGACAAATAAATAAACAATTGATGACAAATACATGCACACAATTTGTGCAGTAGAGGAGCACAGAATTAACACCCAAGAACCACCACTGACGCTAACTGTCCCCCATACTACATAAGATAATTAACAGCTTAATAATAGTATATCAACGGTAAGGCTAGAGGTCATAATAAACCCCAAAAATTGAACCACATAGCCAAAAAATGCATGATATAATCAAACATTCTAGGACACAAATAGCATACCGCTGGCCATAGTAAAAGGGGGAATCAGCGCCAGTGGAACAGACACCCTCGACGCGCGTTTCGCACTTCGCTTCGTCAGGAGGTATCTCTGTGAATAACTGGGGGAAGCAGGACCCCCACATTTTCTCTATGAATTGCAGGGGAAGCAGAACATAGGCTTTCTCTTTGCATGGATGGGGAAAGCAGGACTCGCAAGATTTTTCTATGAGTGGGTGTGGGAAACAGGACTCAAAGGCTTTCTTTATGTGTTGGAGGGAGATACAGGACTCTGGAATTTTTCTACGAGTTGGAGAGAAAAGCATCACTTATGGGCTTTCTTTATAAAGGGGTAGGGAAAGCAGGACTCTGAGGCATTTTTATAAGTGACTAGGGAAGCAGGACTCTTAGGCTTTCTCTATGAGTTGGAAGGGGAAACAGGACTTACAGGCATTCTATAGGACTCCTTGTGCAGCAAGCCCAGGAGAGCAAAGGAGAGGATAGTAGCAAGAATGGTGGTTGTAGTTATTACTCTCGTTGAGGATCCCCTGAGCCATGCAGTGATCAGTGATCTTCCCTTCAGGGCCCAGTGCCAGGAAGGGTCCACTGCAGTTGTGGAGGCAATAATGAGGCAATTTTGCAGAAGAACAGTTTTTATTAAAGAATCAAGTTCAGATCAGTCATAGTTCTTAGCATGCATGGACTGGAAGATGTTATACAAGGTTTGACGGGGTTACACAGCTGCAACGGTGGTAATCGGCCAAAGTGTATCTTCAAAGCAATTCTCCTCACACTGCACTTTTCTAGATTTCATAGGCACAAGCATTCAGAGATAGGGGTGCAACACTTAACCAGAGTCAACCATAGGGTGGACTCCAAAGTCATACTAAGTTCTGCACCTTTTGTACAGGTCCTCATGCTCACTTTTAAATTTTCCACAAAGGCCTCAGTGGGATGAAGTAATTTTGTTACAGCTGGCTAGACTATTTGCAATATATCTCCCTGTACCATAAGACTTAAATGTCCTGAACGAGTTTCCTGATAGTCCTTTCAGACAGCTTATCTCCACAGAGATTCTACACGCACCTTCCTCTTAACACTGGAATGCTGTTCAAATTTATATTCTCTTTTTTTTCTCTCTGCTTCCCTCTCACTGGTTTTCTCCAGGGCTGTGTCTTTCGATCTCCATCTGTTCTTATCACCGTCTAGACACTGTCTCCTAACACTAAATTCTAAGCACTGCCTATGAGGAAGGCGACAAAAGCCCCAACTAGTTATAGAAACTAAGGCCTATTCCCTCTTTGTGCACTAATAATACATTACATGCATACCTTACATACAAGCACATTTTTAACCCTTTTGTAATGTGGGACACTGCTTTTGCATCATTTAAGTTGCTTTTTACATGAAAAATACTGAATCATATATTAGAAAATGATACATATTCTTCTCACGCTCACCTCCTGTTTCTCTATACTATACCGTCACATACGGAATGATAGGACAGCTGACAGAACAAAGATATAGAAGCATCTTAGGGCACACCTAGCCCTTTCCTAAGGCTATCACAGCTTAAGAAGGGGCTCGGTCCATCCTGAAATGTGTTACATTTGTATTTTTATGCACTTTTTAAAAAAATTGAATAAACTCTTGCGGTGTTCATGGCCCCATTTTTCATGGTGATTAGTTCAACGATAGTGGCGCCAATTTGCCACAATTTTTCCTTCCTTCATCTTCTGCAAAATAAGTATAAGATGCTACCTCCCTGAAACTGCCGATGAGTGTCCAGCGCAATGCTGAAAGATCTGGTTGGGATATGCGGCTTTAATTTTGATGTCTATGCCAATAACCTTGTTTTCTCAGCAGGAAGTTCCTGCTCTTCCATTTTTCTTCAATAATTAGTTATAAGAGATCTATATTTGTTTGCACTTCTACTTGAAGGTATGTTTTTCGAACCAATGGTCAACATGGCAGTATCATAACTTTTCCGCAAGAGACTTAAGGGACCTTTTCAGGCTTTCTCAAATTTTCCTCATCCCAGTCCAGTTTACAGGTCTTATATTTTTTAGGTGGTGTGTGCAAATCAAAACCTTCTCGCTGGCCATAAATCTGTCCGGCCAGGCACAGAAAGAGGCAAACATGTGGCCAAAATACATACGACTCTTAAACAAACCCGCATTAAAGAAAATAAACCAGCAGCTCGCAGATTTCCAGGCGGATCATGAGGCAATTCCATTAGCGTACGGTCTAATACACCAAGGAAAACGCTCTAACCGGTCGACTAATTAATTATACAGAGTGATTGAAAAGACAGAGGCTAGATAATGTGGACAGCAGTATTTACCATGGTTTCCTCTTACCAGTCCTATGTATAAAATTATAGACATTATACAGTATACCATACGACAATATAATAAAATATAGGCCTTGGCATCGCCAAAGATATATTTTATTACTGTAGCTGCCCATATAGATTGGTAGCGTCACAAGAAGGAATCTATAAATATAGTAAGTTAGAGTGAATAGGGGCAACGCTGCAGTTGCCAGCTCTGTCCACAGCACAAAGGATGGAGCTGTGTAGTCCCAGCACTAGAGCTACTGGAGACAGGCTGTTCAGCAGGGGAATGCCAATCAGGTTGGACCTCTGCCGATCAGGTAGTGATGGCCCATTTTAAGGATAGGTCATGATTTGTAAAGGGTTGGATAACCCTTTTATCATGCCATGACGTACTGTGCCAGTCCATCATTGATGGGCATACATAAAAATATCACAAAGTACAGGTATGTCATGATAAGCATGGGACCATAGGAGCTTTCTGGCCCATCGCCGCCCCTAACCCCCCCCCCCCAATTTCACACTACCATGTAGAGTTGTTTCGGTACCAAAATTTTGATTCGGTATCGATACCATAAAAAAGTATTGCGATACTCGATACCATTCGATACCACGCGGAAAAAATAAAAACGCCAAAAAAATCCGCGTGCATTCCTCATTTTATGAAACCGCCGGCTCATAATACAACAGTCCTATCCTACTTTTTTGTGGGGACAAGGCGACTAAAAGAAAATGGCGAATCGTGCATTTTTTCTTTTTCTTTTACGGCGTTCACCGCATAAAAGTGGATTTTTTAATAGTTTGGACTTTTGAGACGTGGCGATATGTAATATTTTATTTATGTATTGTTTATATATTTTATATGTAAAATTGGGAAAGGGGGTGATTTATAATTAATATTTTGGTGTACTTTAACTTTTTTTTTTTTTTTACAGTTTATTTATTAACTATTTCCCCCTTAGGGGCTAGAACCTGGGATATTCTCGTCCTATTCACCCTAATAGAGCTCTATCAGGGTGAATAGGATCTCACCCTCTCCCTGCTGCTCTGTGCACAGTGCACACAGCAGCAGGGAGCAGACTATGGCAGCCAGGACTTCAGGAGCGTCCTGGTTACCATGGTAACCGATTGGAGCCCCAGCATTACAGTGCTGGGGCTCCGATCCTACCACTGCCACCAATGAGGAGGAGGTGAGGGGACCCTGTGGCCACTGCCACCAATGATTTTATTACTGGGGGAAGGGGAGGGGCAGGGGGCACACTGCCCACTGCCCACCAATGTTTTAATACTAGGGGGCACACTGCCCACCAATGTTTTAATACTAGGGAGGGAGGGGCGGAGCACTGGCCAGCCTAATTGCGTTCATATATAAATGCAGGCAGAAGGCACAGGCTGCCGGCACCTGCCTGTGACCGGCGCTGCGATCAGAGGCTATTAACCCCTCAGGTGCCGCACATGAGGGGTTAATTGCCTCTGATTGCAGTGCTGGGTCACAGGCAGGTGCTGGCAGGCTGTGTCTTCTGCCTGCATTTATAGAAGAAACGGTACTCTGCATTGATGGCCAGTGCGCCCGCCCCTCCTCCCGCCCCCGCTCCTTCCCCCTCTCTCTCTATTGGTTGCAGCGGCAGCACAGGGGGCGGGAGAGACTGCCTCCTTCTCCCTGTGCTGCCGAGGAGAACATGGCCGCGCTGAGAGCAGCGCAGCCATGCTCTCTTATACTGGGCTGTGCAGTAGCGCAGCCCAGTATCGATAAAATACTTTTCCTGGTATCGAGTGCGATACCATAGAAAAGTATCGATTGGGTATCGAAAGTTCGATACCCGAAACAACCCTACTACCATGACAACCAACGGCCTAACAAGGGTATTATTAGCATATACTAATGTACTATATAGCAGTGACTGATTATAGAGTAACACTTTGGAACACTATGCATTCCAAAGAATTACAGGTGCAATCAAATAATCATAGGTTTAAATCCCCTAGTGGGACATAAAAACAAGTGGAATAAAGTATCATAAAGTTTAGTTTAAAAAAAGCCCCCACCCCCAATAAATAAATAAAGCTATGTTTCATGAAAAAAAATTGCATTGCTTTAAAGGGAATCTGTCACCAGAATCATCACCATTAAACTAAAACTATTGTCTTGCAGCACTTACTACGTCCTTTCCAGATGTTCTCTTCTTTCCTTGCTGCTTGGTTTCTATCTTGAAAAAATCCACTTTATTCCTTATGCAAATTAGCTAGTAAGGTGCCCAGAGGGGCGTTGTTTTTCTTCAAATGTGCCCATGAACGCCTCCGTTGAGTGCCCTGGCCCGCCCTCCAGCAAAGCCTAAGCACGCCTCTCCACGGCTCCTAGTCTACACTCCCAGCAGCGCCGTTGTCTCCCCCCCCCACCACCACTATATCACCAACCGCAGATAACCCCGCCCACCCTTGGTTTCAGCGTCGCTGACAAATCTCGCTGCGCTTCTTCTCTTCCAGCAGAGGATGAAACCATCACTGGGCTCGGCACATGCCCAGAGGGCATCAGTCTCAAATGTTTTACTGGGCATGCGCCGAGCCAAGTGATGGTTTCATCCTCTGCTGAAAGAGAAGAAGCGCAGCGAGATTTGTCAGCGACGCTGAAACCAAGGGTGGGCGGGGTTATCTGCGGTTGGTGATATAGTGGTGGTGGGGGGGAAACAACGGCGCTGCTGGGAGTGTAGACTATGAGCCGTGGAGAGGCGTGCTTAGGCTTTGCTGGAGGGCGGGCCAGGGCACTTAACGGGGGCGTTCCTGGGCACATTTGAAGAAAAACAACGCCCCTCTGGGCACCTTACTAGGAATAAAGTGGATTTTTTCAAGATAGAAACCAAGCAGCAAGGAAAGAAGAGCACATCTGGAAAGGACGTAGTAAGTGCTGCAAGACAATAGTTTTAGTTTAATGGTGATGATTCTGGTGACAGATTCCCTTTAAAGGGTCCAACACGCCCAACGATCAGCTGTTTGAAGAGGAGGAGGCGGTGCTCCATGCGAGCGCTGCTTCCTCTTCATTACACTACATCTCGTCTCCTGTGGGGCGGTGGCGTAACACTTAAATGGAACAAGTACTTGTATTTCGAGACGAAGTGCAGTGTAATGAACAGGAAGCAGCACTCGCATAGTGCACTGCCTCCTCTTCAAACAGCTGATTGGCGGGAACGCCGGGTGTCCAACTCCCACCGATCAGATATTGATGACCTGTCCTAAAGATAGGACATCAATATTATTGGCTGGGCAATCCCTTTAAAAATAGTAAAAAATGTAGAAATAATAAAATAATGAAATACATAGCAGGCTCTGTATGTATAATTAAAAGATAATAAAAGCAAATCAAAATATTATACTGCCAGCACCTTTTGTTCTTCATCGCCTCTCTGTATTTGGTTAAATCAATAACATATATAGATTTAAAGTGTAATTTTATCTAGAAGGTCATGGTGGCCCTCAAGAATCTACCAGAAGGCAATATTGCAACATGTTTTATGAAGTACTAATACTGTTCTTGTATCCAATGTACTGTCTCTGTGCTTTCTCTTCAGACAGTTATGACATCCAGATACAAATGAAAGGCTACAACTTCACTTTATTGGTAAAACCAACAGAGGATATCCCAGATAACTTGCAGGAATCACAGGAACTCATGAAGGAGATGAGTCGGGCAACAAAGGTTCTTATTAGTAGTCAGACAAGGCTGGGAGGTATGGTGTTCTCCATTGATCAGATCCAAGAAGAAATAGATAAGAAAATAAAGGAGGTCAATACTGGATACCTGGATCAGAAACGTCTGGTAGAAAACCTGAAGGAGAACATGAAGAACATAGACATAGTTAAACAATGGTCCATAGAGTACGAAGAAGAAGCCAGTGAGGTTCTCAAGGAGATTGCCCACATTGCAGGCGTTACAATCTGAAGTAACGTAACATATAATATATATCCAAAAGCAAAGATATTTGTATTATCTACAATTTGCTTCAATCCAAATGGCCTTCAAATCCTGGAAATTCTGGAAATAAGTAAGGCTAAGGTTACGCGAGGTGAGCAATTTGTTGCTATAATGGCAACACCAATGGTTATCAACTGTGCCAAGACTGTTGGTGGCCATGTTGGAAATGGGACACAAGCCTCAACGCAACAAGTGCCAATTAGATGTTGGGCCCTATAGCAGCCACTATGCTAGCCGCCCCCATAGCTATACCTATACGTTTGTGCCAACTCTGGTTGTTTTATTTGATCCATTTTTGACCTCTGTGACTTTTCACCTGTCTACTCCCTGGTGCTATTGTCATTGTCAACCTTCAACTCTGATCATGCATGGACCATGTCCTCATCTGTTGCGCCCTGATTATGGACAATACAGGCAACCTACTGATTTCAGCCCAAAACATCAGTGCCTCTATATAAATGAGAAAACCCGTCATCTCCATTGCTAACATGCTATTGTGGTTTCCTTTGGATGTCTACTTTCCTTCCATGTACCAGCACCACACCATTAGGTTGATCACTTGTGATATAAGCTTTAAGCTTGCAGAGGCACGGAGATTTTCTGGACTGTAAAGTGTAAAGTGCAGATGTTCCTTACCGTATATTTTGCCAGTGACTGATGCACCTTTTAGTGTACATATCTCATACTTTCTGTGTGACTCGTCCTGTGAGTTTCCATACTGTCTGGCTGGCGTTTGCTATATCAATTAAATGCTATTTTATTGCCCATGTGTCTTCTCTGAAAAGAAATTCCTGCAAGGAATGTTTTTTTTTTTCTTTTTCTTTGGTAAGATGAATTACTTTAGATCACAGAGCCTAAACTCTCTGGTTGAAAATCCAGTCATTCAGGGTGGAGACCTCAGAATAAATCAATGTTCCTGTCAAGGGGGTGAGGAGCATCAGCAATAATAGGTAGGAGCATCAGGTTCCTGTGCCTGACCAGGCTCAGGGGTCCACCACTGAAGCACTTGTAGAAGGACTAGCCACCAGCGTCACCATATTTTATCAGATTTGTCATTGTCAACCAAGGGCTATGTAGGTAAGCTTACACATGGTCCACACATTGAGGACCAGAGCTAGTAAGGAGGCTTCTACAATCATCATTTCATCATCATCCAGATCAGATATTAGTGATGAGCGGCAGGTGCCATATTTGATTTCGACGAAATTCGCGAATATTCAAAAGAATATTAGTTTAATATTCGTCGAAATCGAATATTCGTCATTATTCTAGTTATCGCGATTAATATGCGATTTAAATAATCGCGTATTGCGATTTAAACTTAAGGCTACTTTCCTATTGGTTTCATATCTAGAATTAGCGAAGATGACGGATATGACGAATGTATTCGTCATATTCCTCAAAACGAAGATAACGAAGTATTCTACATCTTCGTTTAAGCAACCTATTCGTCAACTTCGCTAATTCTAGCAATCAAATAGGAAAGTTGACTATAGAGACAGCTGTGTTTAATTCGCTATGTGATTTATTTATATATTTTTTTAATAAATAGAATAATTATAATAATTATATCAAGTAATATAATTATTCTATTAAAAAAAAAAAAATCGCATAGCGAATTAAACACAGTTGTCTCTATTCTCAACCTTCCTATTTGATTGCTAGAATTAGCGAAGTTGACGAATAGGTAGCTAAAACGAAGATGGAGAATACTTCGTTATCTTCGTTTTGAGGAATATGAGGAATACGCTATTCGCTAATTCTACCAAGCCAACCATAAACTTCCTTGCTCATGGAGCGTCCCCATCACCATGGGAACGTCTCCATATACTAAAATGTACTGTCGGATTTGAGGAATTACGTTGAAATCGCAATGCGATTAATTCAAGTTATATTAATCGCATTGCGATTTCAACTTAGAGCTGGGTTTATAATGGGTCAGCTTGCTAGAATGAACGAAGTTAACGAATATGGAATATAGCAGCAGTGCTAAGTTGAATTCGCAATGCGATTAATTTAACTGGAAGTATTCGCATTGCGATTTCAACTTAGCACTGCTGCTATATTCCATATTCGTTAATTCTAGCCTATGTAAGATAGCAGTGCTAAGTTGTAATCGCAATGCGATTAATATAACTTGAATTAGTCGCATTGCGATTTTAACATTATTCCTCAAATCCGACAGTACATTTTAGTATATGGGGATGCTCCATGGGACCATGAGCACGGAAGTCGGCAGAAGCGGCAACGGGCACTGACTGGAGCAGCCAGGAAGCCAGGAATCCTCAGAAACAGGTAAGAACTACTTTTGGGAAGTGGGAAAGAAAAAAATATAACTAAAAAAAAACAAAAAAAAAACGAATATTCAAAATAGCGAATTTATAGCGCTATATTCGAAATATTCGCGAATTAGCGAAGTGCCGATATTCGCTAAAAAAATTCGCTATTCGAATATTCGCACTCAACACTATCAGATATGTCTCCCCTACCACACTCCAGCGCCTTTTCTTTCAAATGGCCAAGATTCTGAGTGGTTTCATGAGGCCTGTGGGCTGGGCCAGTTCCTCCAAAAAAGTGACGGGTTGGGAAACATCCGGACCGCCAAATAGCGGTCTAAAATGCCTGTTTCAGCTGACTGTAGTTATACAGCGAGTGACTTGTAAAATTTAAAGCAAAAAGAGCCTCCATCCGCCATATTTGGTAAAGTAGTAATCCTATGCAGCCTCCAAATCCAAGAGTTTGCAAGACCCTTAAAATGGGGAAGATGCCGAACGTATGGAAATCTGTCACTAGGGAACTCTGAATAAATTAGGGCATCCCTACAGGCGTTGTGCCAAGATTAAAATTTCTTCCCTGCCGTCCAAATACTGCATAGGTAGTCTCAGATTATCCCCGACGACGGAACTCTAGGATGGAAAAGAAAAACGGTAGTGTGAAAGAGCCCTTAGGCTACTTTCACACTTGCGTTGTTAATTCCGGTATTGAGATGCGGCAGAGGATCTCTATACTGGAATTTAACGGATCCGTTTTGATTTTGCACATCAGGATGCATCCGTTCCGTTCGGATGCAGTTGTGTGAAATCAGAACGAAAGAAAACGGAGCCGTCACTAAATACATTGAAAGTCAATAGGTGACGGATCCGTTTTTTTAGGCTCCTAAAAAAATTCATCGATCACCATTGACTTCCATTGTTTTCAGTGACGGATCCTTTTTGATGACTGGACACAAAACCGCAGTTGGGATGTGCGAACTTCTGTTTTAGAAGTTTGCATTCGGGTTCCAGTAACCGCAGAATTGTTATGGTCCATGGTCACGGTATCTATGACGCAATTCTGCAGTATCCGGAACCCGAACTCAAACTTCTAGAACAGAAGTTCGCTCATCCCTGATACCCACCTCATCCATTCGATCGCGGAGGGAGAGGCCGTCGCAGCTATCTTATTGGAACTAAATACACCAATACACATCAGCTCGCAAGAATTGGCGTGTTCACTTCCATCAAGATAGCCGCGGCGGCCTCTCCGAGATTGAATGAATGAGTGTATATCTTTATTTTGTTTTAACTCCTGATTAACCACCTGATAGGCTGAATGTGACTCTCAGATGCCGCGATCAGCATTAAACGCGGCATCTGAGAGGATGAATGACGGGGTGATCACCATTCCCCATGATTGCGTCCGCTACTTACAATGGAATGCGATTCGTTACGAAGTACTTTGTTACGATTCAACTTTCTTGTCGAAGTTTGGCGAAACAGCGGAATCAAATTTTTTAAACCTTTGCTCATCTCTAGTCATCACAGAAAGCAGCCGACCAGACGTTCATTAAAGGGGTTTTCATGTTCTTTTTTCTCTGTAGTCTTTCCTGGAAATACTGTGTTATTTTATCCGGCCAGAAATGTGAAATATTCAGACACTTCCTTTTTAGAACACCCATCGGATAATACAGATTGGCAAAATGTAAGCAAATATCAGCCGCTCTGTGTCTGGGGCAATACAAGGTGCAAAAATAGTGGAATGTAAATCTATCTATCTATCTATCTATCTATCTATCTATCTATCTATCTATCTCTTATCTATCTATCTATCTATCTATCTATCTATCTCTTATCTATCTATCTATCTATCTTGTATCTATCTATTCATCTATTGTGTATGTATCTATCTATCTATCTATCTATCTGTCTATTTCATATCTATCTATCTATCTATCTATCTATCTATCTATCCCATATCTATCTATCTATCTTTTATATATCTATCTCATATCTATCTATCTATCTCATATATATCTTCTATCTATCTATCTATCTATCTATCTATCTATCTATCTATCTCTTATCTATCTATCTATCTATCTTGTATCTATCTATTCATCTATTGTGTATGTATCTATCTATCTATCTATCTGTCTATTTCATATCTATCTATCTATCTATCTATCTATCTATCTATCTATCTATCCCATATCTATCTATCTATCTTTTATATATCTATCTCATATCTATCTATCTATCTCATATATATCTTCTATCTATCTATCTATCTATCTATCTATCTATCCATCTATCTCTTATCTATCTATCTATCTATCTATCTATCTATCTATCTCTTATCTATCTATCTTATATCTATCTATCTATATATCTATCTATCTATCTCTTATCTATCTATCTATCTATCTATCTATCTATCTCTTATCTATCTATCTATCTCTTATCTATCTATCTATCTATCTCTTATCTATCTATCTATCTATCTTGTATCTATCTATTCATCTATTGTGTATGTATCTATCTATCTATCTATCTATCTGTCTATTTCATATCTATCTATCTATCTATCTATCCCATATCTATCTATCTATCTTTTATATATCTATCTCATATCTATCTATCTATCTCATATATATCTTCTATCTATCTATCTATCTATCTATCTATCTATCTATCTATCCATCTATCTCTTATCTATCTATCTATCTATCTATCTATCTATCTCTTATCTATCTATCTTATATCTATCTATCTATATATCTATCTATCTATCTCTTATCTATCTATCTATCTATCTATCTATCTCTTATCTATCTATCTCTTATCTATCTATCTATCTATCTCTTATCTATCTATCTATCTATCTTGTATCTATCTATTCATCTATTGTGTATCTATCTATCTATCTATCTATCTATCTATCTATTTCATATCTATCTATCTATCTATCTATCTATCTATCTATCCCATATCTATCTATCTATCTTTTATCTATCTATCTCATATCTATCTATCTATCTCATATATATCTTCTATCTATCTATCTATCTATCTATCCATCTATCTCTTATCTATCTATCTATCTATCTATCTATCTCTTATCTATCTATCTTATATCTATCTATCTATATATCTATCTATCTATCTCTTATCTATCTATCTATCTATCTATCTATCTATCTATCTCTTATCTATCTATCTATCTCTTATCTATCTATCTATCTATCTATCTCTTATCTATCTATCTATCTATCTTGTATCTATCTATTCATCTATTGTGTATGTATGTATCTATCTATCTATCTATCTATCTGTCTATTTCATATCTATCTATCTATCTATCTATCTATCTATCTATCTATCCCATATCTATCTATCTATCTATCTTTTATATATCTATCTCATATCTATCTATCTATCTCATATATATCTTCTATCTATCTATCTATCTATCTATCCATCTATCTCTTATCTATCTATCTATCTATCTCTTATCTATCTATCTTATATCTATCTATCTATATATCTATCTATCTATCTCTTATCTATCTATCTATCTATCTATCTATCTATCTCTTATCTATCTATCTATCTATCTATCTCTTATCTATCTATATATCTATCTATCTCATATCTATCTATCTTGTATCTATCTATTCATCTATTGTGTATCTATCTATCTATCTATCTATCTATCTGTCTATTTCATATCTATCTATCTATCTATCTATCTATCTCATATATATCTTCTATCTATCTATCTATCTATCTATCTATCTATCTATCTATCTATCTATCTATCTCTTATCTATCTATTATCTATCTATCTATCTATCTATTATCTATCTATCTATCTATCTATCTCATATCTATCTATCTATCTATCTCTTATCTATCTATCTATCTATCTATCTATCTATCTATCTCTTATCTATCTATCTATCTATCTATCTATCTATCTATCTATCTATCTACTGTTGACCTGTGGTGTCCCCTTCATGTCTTAAAGGGGTAATGCCATGTAAAAAGTGTAAGGATCAGACATCATATAGTACATGACAATCTTTTTTTTTTTTTTAAAGCTAGAACCAGCCCTGTACCTCACATGGATCCAGAGATCTCCCCATTCATTTTTTTTAATTGCTGTGCTAGGTTCTCTTTAGGCTGGCACCACAGGGGGCGTGCCCTTTCTCCAGAGACATGTTCTGTCTGCAACTGTATCTGTCACAGCTTGTAACCGTAGATAACACCTGGTGGCAGTGGAAGGATGAAACTGAGCATACATGATGTTTCTCAGATGGTCCGAGAAATAAGGAACAGAACAGACAGCAGGTGGCGCTACACAGCTACACATTTTATTGAATAACTTAGTCGTTATGTAAAAGTTTTAAATACGCGCTGTTACAAAATTGTGCAATTTCTCCTTTAAGAACTTTGACAGAAGAGATGAGTAAAAAACCTGGATGAAAATGCCTACAGAAGACGTGCTTATGAATGTTCATGTTCTCCTAAGCTGCATTCACATGGGACTGAAATGCTGCCGATTTGTATGCAGCGAATCCCCAGTTTGACAGTAGCAGCAAAGAGGATGAGATGTTAAGAAACCCTATAAAAAACGGACAATGTATGGAGCAGCGGTTCACTGAGGCTTTCACCTTTCTTTTATTTCTTTTTTTGTTTGTTTTTTTCGGTTGTTTACAGCTCATAGAAACATTGTGGTTTTACCACTGCACATAACATAACAATTTGAAGAAATTCTATGAATTTGTGACTCAAAACACAAGTTGAGAAAAACGTAGTGTGCGAATAGTGTCACTACAAGGCTGATATAATATACAGCTATCCGCTAATGAGATATATCAAATATAGTTAACTTTTTTAGCTATAGGCATTCTATTATGTCACACAGCGTATAAAATACACAAGAAACAGCGATAGATAAAAAATGCATTATATAAATGCTGCAAATCGGACAAACATTGCCCAGAAAGGGAGAGGAGCACACGCGCATTCACACTAATTGCATTCACTTGTCGGTGGTATAAGTTATGGATAAATAGAGCAATGTCCAAATGAATGCAATGTAAAGTTGTCTACGATAAAGTTGATGCTGCTGATCACGAGAAGTTACGGCTCTTAGCAGTAGTTAGTTAGTAATATAAAACGCACCATGTGAATAATGTCAACACAACAAACGTGATTTGGTATAAGGCCTTATTCACACGTCCGTTGCGTTTTGCAGATCCACGGATCCGCAAAACACGGACATCGGCGATGTGCGTTCTGCAATTTGCGGACCGCACATCGCCGGCACTCTCACAGAAAATGCCTTTTCTTGTCCGCAATTGCGGACAAGAATAGGACATGTTCTATTTTTTTCGGGAACACAATTGCGGACCCGGCCGGGACATCGTCTGTCCCCATTGCAACTAATGGGTCCACAATTCCGTTCCGCAAAATGCGGAACGGAATTGCGGACGTGTGAATAAGGCCTAAGACGATCCAGTCCAGTTTTTTTATTTTACCTGAAATGGTTTAAAACAGGGATGCCCAACCTGCGGCCCTCCAGCTGTTACAAAACTACAACTCACAGCATGCCCGGACAGCCTACAGCTATCAGCCTACAGCAGGGCATGATGGGAGATGTAGTTTTGAAACAGCTGGAGGACCGCAGGTTGAGCATGCCTGGTTTAAAAGAACCCGCTATGAAGTCCCATTTTGTATTCATTCCAATTTTATCCCACTGAGGAAGGAACATTACTGTTCCGAAACGCGCCTGGTGGAGGGAATACAAGGTGCAGTGATTTATATAGGAAGATTATAAGAACAAATCCTGGACTAACATCCAGCGTGCCGGTGAAACCCTCAGTGCACGAGATTGAAGATTTTGGGCGAGGACACGCGGAGCTGAGAGCTGCGGGAGTTCAGCTCAAAGATCGCAGCCGGCAACTCCACCTACAAGCTGCAATCACAGCGAACCCAGCATAGTCGTGAGCATCACTAAGCTGTCTTACACTGGTATCAATACAGTGCGTATATACTCCAGTGACTGCCGCTCTAACACGGTTAAGTGCTGCATGCAATAGCAGAGATATAAAATACGGACATTATAGCCGGGATGCGCTTATTTATATTTTCAAACAAACCTCAGATCGGACCTTTCTGACACGCAACCGGATACATCAGGAGCTCTCCCCCACTGCTCTCTCTACAATAGGAGAAAAGCCAAACTAAGACTTAGGTCTTGTTCACACGAACGTGCCGTGTTTTGGAGATCCGCAAAGCACAGAAGCCGCCTGTGTGCCTTCCGCAATTTGCGGAATGCAACGGACTGCCCTTTATAGAAATGCCTATTCTTGTCCGCAAAACGGACAAGAATAGGACATGACTTATAATTTTTGCGGGGCCACGGAACTCCGTGTGCTGTCCACGTCTTTTGCGGCCCCATTGAAGAGCATGGGTCCGCACCCGAGCAGCAAAAATTCGGCTCGGATGCGGAACCACACCACGGTCGTGTTAATGAGCCCAACATCTCAAAAGTTTGCCTGCCTGAGAGCAGTGGAACATGAGCCCTTGCAGGCTCGGACTGGTCCACAGGTGAACAGGTGAAACCCCTGTGGGCCCCTGAGCAAGGTGGGCCCCTAGTCCCCTACCCCTGGTCAAGTGGCACATGGCACAGTAGACTGAAATATAGATAGGCTGGCTGAGATGCTTTACAGCACATTGCCTATGTCCATATAAAAAACTGGGTGGTGTGGGCAGGTACAGTAGTTTATGCATGTAACTTTACAGTGGGCCTCCAGAAGGAATTTCACTGGTGAGCCCTAGGAACCCCAGACCGACACTTAGCCACTATGTTCTCCGAAAGATTTCTAGAAGAACCTGCAGACAGACAAAGATTGCAGGTAAGTTGTTTCTGCATAGGCTTACATGTCATTTCTAGGTTTAAAGGGGGTTCTCGGAGGGTTGCGCTAAATCCTACCTTTTAGAAGATAGTTTCACCACCACTCACCGATCCACAATCTGAGAGTGACCTCCTCATTCTGGCTGCAGATTCTTCCACTGATGTCTCGATCAGATTTGCTCCTGTGTCTTCCTGTTTACTTGCGTGTAGACTATGCGGCTGAACAGGAAGATACAGGAGCAGATCTGGTTGACACATCAGCCCAAGAGCCCACATCCATCAGGAGCTCACATGGACACATCCCAGATTGCAGAGCGGTGAGTAGTGGTGAAACGATCTTCCTTCCACGGTTGTCTGAGAGGTAGGATTGAATCAAATCCCAGAAGAACCCATTTAAAGGGTTTCTGTCATCACGTTTTGACATTATAAGCTGTCTGACATTAGCTATGTGCTAATGTCAGAGCAGCTTGATAATGTCTTTTTTATAAAAATCCGATTTATATTTTGGCTGAAAAGCGTACTTTTATAATATGTAAATTAGCCTCTAGGAGCAGGGGGGCGTTGCCCTGCTCCTAGAGGCTCCGTGCGGCAACCTGCTGGCACGCCCTTCTTACTTTGGAGTGACAGTGTCGGGCAGCGATCCTCCACCACTGTCTCCTTCTGAAATCCCGCGCCTGCGCCGCCGCTCTGTATTCGGCGCAGGCGCGGTGAGCAGAGGACGCTGGTACCTGCTGTCCTCAGCTCACCGCGCCTGCGCTGAATACCTCTGAGTACACCCGGAAGCAAGGACAGCGCGGGATATAAAATATAATTTAATGTATACAATAAAATGTCTGTGCAATACCAGCTATCAAAGAAGACAAAAATCATAAACGCAAAATATAAGAATCCAAAATTGGAACTGCAGAGCACCTGAAGTCATAACACATGCAGGCAAGATTCATAATAAAAAAGGAACAGACTTACCAATTTGGAGTACTGCAGTCAAGAACGATCAGGTATCTCTCAAGAAACCCTGAAACTTAGTTTTCTAGCTAGACAGGGTCGTCGAGGACTTTAATTGACTGTGAAAGGCGTTCACTGTAGATTGGACGGGAACAACTATCCCTAGAAACCCCGAAGTCACGGGAGGCCGCAGCGTGGCAAGGTGACATAGTGTGGAGGTGGCAGCAGCAGCATGAGGAGAGCACAGAGTGAAGGTGGAAGCAGCATGAGGAGACCACAGAGTGACAAGGTGACATAGTGTGGAGGTGGCGGCAGTAGAAGCATGAGAAGGCCATAGAGTGGCAAGGTGACATAGTGTGGAGGTGACAGCAGCAGCATAAAGAGGCCACAGAGTGGCAAGGTGACAAATTGTGGAGGTGGCAGCATTATGAGGAGGCCACAGAGTGGCCCAGTGATATAGTGTTGATTTAGCAGCAGCATGAGTAGGCCACAGAGTGGCAAGGTGACATGGTGTGGAGGTGGCAGCAGCAGCATGAGGAGAACTCAGTGGTGAGCTGGCAGCAGCATCAGAAGAGCACAGAGTGACCCGGTGACAGAGAGGGGAGGTGGGTGGCAATAACAGTACCCGCTGACGGTGGTGGGTATAAGGAGCACTTGGCATCAGATGTGTGGCATCAAGCGGGTGGCAGCATCAGAATAGTAGCTGAGGCAGGTAGCCAGAAGAAACAGTTCTCTTTTGTCAAGGTTTGGGTGAGGCAGCTTGGATGATCTAATCTGATGCATCAGACATTGGTCATAAGCGGCATAGGCATTATTCGTTATTTGGCATAATATTCGCAATAATTTCACACATTCTAGAATTCGCGATCTCCAGTAATTTTTGTGATTGCACAAATCGGCACTAATGGTGCGCATTTTTTTTAGCAATATGTGTAGCTTCACATTTTATCAGGTCTGAGTAGATATTACTGATTGGTGCACTAAGTATTGTGGTGACATCACAGCACTTTGTCTAACAGAGACTCTAATCCCTATCACAGCACAGTAATTCCTATCACACTACCTAACACCCTACACTATATCACTATCTAACCTACACTGACTATCTCCCACTAACTATCTGTATTATATATATATATGAGCTAACTATCTAATGTAATTGTATAGGGATCCAAATGACTCAGCAAAGCACAATGACACTGCTGTCTCTCTCTCTCTCGCAGAACTGCAAAAAACTGCAGAAAATGGCTGCTGGGGAGGTTCTTATATAGTAAGGGGTGGGCAACTTTCCTATTGGTTGCTAGGGATGTTGCTAAGCTCTGACAAAGATATTGAAGCCTTCTCATTGGCCCACAAGCAAGAAGGGAGGTTACTGATGAAAAAAAATCTAGAATATTATATTCTAGATTTTCGCAAATTCTCAAAGTGCCTATATTCGCGATAAAAAAATTCAGGATTAGAATATTCGCGATCAACACTATCAGGCATTGGTGGGTGGAAATCCTGCCTGATCCATGCCTGATTCATCTTGACAAAGGTCAGTCTCTCCACATTTTGGGTGGACAGGCAAGTTCTTCTTGGGGTAACTGTGACAAACTGCCATGTATCCCTGGGCATTGGAGAGGCATGCTTGCTAGCCTCTTACCCTGCGACTATGGCCCCAATGACAGTTGGCATTCACAATGGACATTACCTGTGACCTAATCAGAATCCACAATGGACATTGCTGTGACCTAATCAACATTCACAATGGACATTACCTGTGACCTAATCACCATTCACAATGGACATCGCCTGTGACCTAATCAATATTCACAATGGACATTGCTGTGACCTAATCAGCATCCACAATGGACCATGCATGTGGGATTGTGATATATCTCTGGCTGTATGTTGATTGGTCGCTGTATTTTGTGTGGGAGTGTCTGTGTTTATTGTACGGATTGATTGGTTGTATTTCAAACCCCTGTGGGCCGTACTATGTTTGTGGAGTGTAAATAAAAGAGGCTGTATGCCCCAGAAGAGAGTTCCTGCTTGACCCTCAAAACGAAGTGTCGTCTCGTTATTGGGGGGGATTTGACTGTATGCTGATTGCCAGGAGTGTAAGCTGTTCATATTGCTTTTCCTGTTCGGCTGCTTCCAGGGTTCGTGTGTCTCTTGTTCGGAAGTTGGTGAATTCGTGTGGTTTGCAGTTCGGGAAGTTGGTGATTGCAGTAACTGCTGGTCTATCCGGAAAAGGAATATCGCCTAAACGGAGTTGTGTGCGTAACGGTCCGTTACATTTGGTGGCAGCAGTGGGATCATTTCCACAGCCCAGAAGGACATCTACAGGGCAACACCATTCCTTGGATTACAAAGTGAGGGCAACGTTAGTACCCGTACAGCGCCCCTATCTACAAAGAAAGAACTTCAGGAGAACAAGCATAGCACCCAGCTACACGCAGGAGGAATTTGACAGAGAGCTGAGATCACGGCTGATTTTCTTCGGACCCAACCCCCCGGAGAAATCTGTGCAGTTCGTGAGGAGGATAACAGCAGAGTACCTGCAGTTCATGGCAGATGGTATTGTCCGCCCTCCCCAGCGGCTGAGTTCTATCTATCCCATATCTATCTATCTATCTATCTATCTATCTATCTATCTCATATCTATCTATCTATCTCATCTATCTATCTATCTATCTATCTATCTATCTATCTATCTATCTATCTATCTATCTATCTCATCTATCTATCTATCTATCTATCTATCTATCTATCTATCTATCTATCTATCTATCTATCTATCTATCTATCTATCTCTTATCTATCTATCTATCTATCTATCTATCTATCTATCTATCTATCTATCTATCTATCTATCATATCTATCTATCTTATCTATCTATCTCTATCTATCTATCTATCTATCTATCTATCTATCTATCTATCTATCTATCTATCTATCTCATCTATCTATCTATTCATCTATCTATCTATCTCATATCTATCTATCTATCTATCTATTCATATCTATCTATCTATCTATCTATCTATCTATCTATCTCTTATCTATCTATCTATCTATCTATCTATCTATCTATCTATCTATCTATCTATCTATCTATCTCATCATCTATCTATCTATCTATCTCTTATCTATCTATCTATCTATCTATCTATCTATCTATCTATCTATCTATCTATCTATCTCATCTATCTATCTATCTATCTATCTATCTACTGGTTGACCTGTGGTGATCCCTTCATGATCTTAAAGGGTAATGCCATCGTAAAAGTGTAAGGACTAGACATCATATAGTACATGACAATCTTTTTTTTTTTTTTTTAAAGCTAGAACCAGCCTGCTACCCTCACATGGATCCAGAGATCTCCCCATTCATTTTTTTAATTGCTGTGTAGGTTCTCTTTAATGCTGGCACCACAGGGGCGTGCCCTCTTCTCAGGAGACATGTTCTGTCTGCAACTGTATCTGTCACAGCTTGTAACTCGTAGATAACACCTGGTGGCAGTGGAAGGATGAAACTGAGCATACATGATGTTTCTCAGATGGTCCGAGAAATAAGGAACAGAACAGACAGCAGGTAGCGCCCACAGCTACACATTTTATTGAATAACTTAGTCGTTATGTAAAGAGTTTTAAATACGCGCTGTTACAAAATTGTGCAACTTCTCCTTTAAGAACTTGACAGAAGAGATGAGTAAAAACCTGGATGAAAATGCCTGAAGACGTGCTATATGAATGTTCATGTACTCCTAAGCTGCATTCAATGGACTGAAATGCTACAGACAGCGCGAATCCCAGTTTGACAGTAGCAGCAAAGAGGATGAGATGTTAAGAAACCCTATAAAAACGGACAATGTATGGAGCAGGCGGTTCACTGAGGCTTTCACCTTTCTTTTATTTCTTTTTTGTTTGTTTTTTGGTTGTTTGCAGCTCATAGAAACATTGTGGTTTTACCACTGCACTTAACATAACAATTTGAAGAAATTCTATGAATTTGTGACTCAAGAAACACAAGTTGAGAGACGTGCGTAGTGTGCCGAGGTAGTGTCACTACAAGGCTGATATAATATACAGCTATCCTTAATGAGGATATATCAAATATAGTTAACTTTTTTTAGCTATAGGCATTCTATTATGTCACACAGCGTATAAAATACTACAGAAAGCAGCGATAGATAAAAAAATGCATTGTTATATAAATGCTGCCAAATCGGACAAACATTGCCCAGAAAGGAGAGGAGCACCGCAGCGCATTCACACTAATTGCATTCACTTGTCGATTTGGTATAAGTTATGGATAAATAGGAGCAATGTCAAATGAATGCAATGTACAAGTTGTCTGATAACAGTTGTTGTCTGCTGATCACGAGGAGAGTTACGGCTCTTACGCAGTAGTTGAGTTAGTAATATAAAACGCACCATGTGAATAATGTCAGCTTTCTAACACGCGTTGATTTGGTATGTAGGCCTTATTCACACGTCCGTTCTAGCGTTTTGCTGGATCACACGGATCCGCATGAACACGGTAACATCGGCGATGTGCGTTCTGCAATTTGCGGACCGCGCCATACGCGGCCTCTCACAGAAAATGCCTTTTCTTGTCGCAGTACGGGACAAAGAATAGAGACATGTTCTATTTTTCGGGAACACAATTGCGGACCCGGCGGGTCATCGTCTGTCCCCGGCCGCAGCTAATGGGTCCACAATTCCCGTTCCTTAAAAATGCCGGAACGGCAGGTGCGGAGAAGCGCGTGTGAATAAGGCCTAAGACGAGTCCAGTCCCGGATTTTTGATTTTACCTGAAATGGTTTTAAAACAGGGATGCCCAACCTGCGGCCCTCCAGCTGTTACAAAACTACAACTCACAGCATGCCACGGACAGCCTACAGCTGTCAGGCCTACAGCAGGGGCATGATGGGAGATAGCGATTTTGCAGTAACTGGGGAGCACCGGAGTGGCTATACCTGGTTTAAAGAACCTGCTATGAAGTCCCATTTTGTATTCATTCAGCAATTTTAACCCACTGAGGATGGAGACATTACTGTTCGAAAGCGCGCCTGGTGGCGGCAATACAAGGTGCAGTGATTTATATAGGAAGATTATAAGAACAAATCCTGGACTAACATCCAGCGTGCCGGTGAAACCCTCAGTGCACGAGATTGAAGATATTTGGCGAGGACACGCGGAGCTAAGAGTTGCGGGAGTTCAGCTCAAAGATCGCAGCCGGAAACTCCACCGACAAGCTGCAATCACAGCGAACCCAGCATAGTCGTGAGCATCACTAAGCTGTCTTACACTGGAATCAATACAGTGCGCATACACTCCAGTGACTGTCGCAATACCAGAGATATACAATACGGACATTCTATAGCCGGGATGCGCACCGGTCATAAATCGTATTGACACAAGAAGCGTTGTCTATAGGAACAGTTGCGTTGATCATGTAGCTCCCGAGATATTTACTGCGATTGAAGCCAATATCAAGCAGCAAAAGATCTAAATCTTCATTACCCACACAGAATTCACCGTTTGAAACCTGTCCAGTTAGATGTCCTAATTTTTTTAATTATTTAATTTTTTAATGCGAGAGCTCCGCATTAGGGACTTGGGTCATCCAATAAATATACCGTTTGTATATGTGTTTTAAATAGTTTTTTTATAATTATATGAATTTGTACTATTGGGTGGTTAGAATAGGGCTATTTGTGAATTATTAAATGCCTTTTGTATACATATATGAACCGATTTAATAAAAGACGCTAATAAACTTCTGAGAGCCAGCCATATTTATTTATATTTTCAAACAAATCTCAGATAGGACCTTTCTGACACGCAACCGGATACATCAGGAGCTCTCCCCCACTGCTCTCTCTACCATAGGAGAAAAGCCAAAGTAAGACTTAGGTCTTGTTCACACGAACGTGCCGTGTTTTGCGGATCCGCAAAGTACAGAAGCCACCCGTGTGCCTTCCGCAATTTGCGGAACGGAACGGACTGCCCTTTATAGAAATGCCTATTCTTGTCCGCAAAACGGACAAGAATAGGACATGACTTATAATTTTTGCGGGGCCACGGAACTCCGTGCTCTGTCCACGTCTTTTGCGGCCCCATTGAAGTGCATGGGTTCGCACCCGAGCAGCAAAAATTCGGCTCGGATGCGGAACCACACCACGGTCGTGTGAATGGGCTCAACATCTCAAAAAGTTTGCCTGCCTGAGAGCAGTGGAACATGAGCCCTGCAGGCTCGGACTGGTCCATCAGAGTGAACAGGTGAAACCCCTAATGGGCCCCTGAGCAAGGTGGGCCCCTAGTCCCCTACCCCTGCTCAAGTGGCACAGTAGACTGAAATATAGAGATAGGCTGGCTGAGATGCTTTACAGCACATTGCCTATGTCCATATAAAAAACTGGGTAGTGTGGGCAGGTACAGTAGTTTATGCATGTAACTTTACAGTGGGCCTCCAGAAGGAATTTCACTGGTGAGCCTTAGGTACCCCAGACCGACACTTAGCCACTGTGTTCTCCGAAAGATTTCTAGAAGAACCTGCAGACAGACAAAGATTGCAGGTAAGTTGTTTCTGCATAGGCTTACATGTCATTTCTAGGTTTAAAGGGGGTTCTCGGAGGGTTGCGCTAAATCCTACCTTTCAGAAGATAGTTTCACCACTACTCACCGATCCACAATCTGAGAGTGACCTCCTCATTCTGGCTGCAGATTCTTCCACTGATGTCTCGATCAGATTTGCTCCTGTGTCTTCCTGTTTACTATGCGGCTGAACAGGAAGATACAGGAGCAGATCTGGTTGACACATCAGCCCAAGAGCCCACATCCATCAGGAGCTCACATGGACACATCCCAAATTGCGGAGCGGTGAGTAGTGGTGAAACGATCTTCCTTCCACGGTTGTCTGAGAGGTAGGATTGAATCAAATCCCAGAAGAACCCATTTAACGGTCTTGTTATATTTTAGTTACAGATTATGTTGAAAATGAACACAGGTCCATTAAACCCAACATGACCAGTGTTGATCCAGAGGAAGACAAAAAAATCCCTATGTGCTGGTTTCCAACTCCTCCACACTTTTATGTTTTTTTTTTTTTTTAATTTTTTTGTAATGGTGTCCCCTATGTGGTAAAACTGACCTGTGCTCTGGGTCGGTGCGATTACAGCTATGCTAGATTTGTACAGTTTTTCTTGTGTTTTAATACTTAAGAAAAAAAAAATGTAGGAATTTTTTTCTTCTTTTTATTGAACAAATTTCTCAAAAATTTGATTTGTCCGGTTCGCCAAATTTTCCAAAAAGATTTAATTAAATCTGAATTTATTCACGGTGAATCACGTTAAAAAAACTGCTATTTCCTGGCTGCAGAGAGCCTGTATAGTGGTGTAGAACACTGTGCCTTGCAGTAACACGCATAGGGAGTCTACTGTGGTAGTGAAACAATACTGTGAGTCAGTATGACACGCACATGACAGGCGTCGCTTTTAGAATCACTGCACACTTCACTTATTGGGGTAGTTACAGGGCCAAAACTGACCAAATAACTCAAGTGTGAAATCAGCTTTACAGGTCCCAAGATCTTACTGTAGCGTGAAAGAGCGCACTTCTTTTACACCATTGTCAGCTGATTCCACATATCTTTCTATAGAACCTGTTCTATTAAACACAAGTAGAGCCTCCCTGACAGAGTGGCCAGGGTGTCAGCAGTAAGTTTGTGTTGACGTCACTGATTATTTTGCCCTTCCTCTGATTCATCAGAACAATAAACCCCCCAAAAAACGGATCCTGCCTGTTAAGTATCCGCCTTCACTTGGTCAGCATTTGGTCAGTAATCCATTAGTATTGCTAAAGCCAAAAAAAAAAAAACAGGAGTGGATCCAAAACAGGATGACACGTGACTGGAATATTTGCATGTCTTCTGTGTTTTGTACCGACTCCTGCTTTTGGCTACCAAATCATAAGTAGAGATGAGCGAACACCTGGATGTTCGGGTTCGAGAAGTTCGGCCGAACTTCCCGAAAATGTTCGGGATCGGGATCCGAACTCGACCCGAACTTGATCCCGAACCCCATTGAAGTCAATGGGGACCCGAACTTTTAGGCACTAAAAGGCTGTAAAATAGTCCAGGAACGGGCTAGAGGGCTGCCAAAGGCAGCAAAATGTAGGTAAATCCCCTGCAAACAAATGTGGATAGGGAAATGAATTAAAATAAAATAAATAAAATTTAACCAATATCAATTGGAGAGAGGTCCCACTGCAAGGAATCATGCGTCATATCACTCAACACTGGAGAAGGCCACTCTCAGTTATTTCGGCCCCAGCACCCAGACAGAGGAGAGAGGTCCCACAGCAAGGAATCATGCGTCATATCACCCACCACTGGAGAAGGCCACTTTCAGTTATTTCGGCCCCAGCACCCAGACAGAGGAGAGAGGTCCCACAGCAAGGAATCATGCATCGTATCACCCACCACCGGAGACGGCCACTCTCAGTTATTTCGGCCCAGCACCCAGACAGAGGAGAGAGGTCCCACAGCAAGGAATCATGCGTCATATCACCCACCACCGGAGAAGGCCACTTCAGTTATTTCGGCCGCACTACCCAGACAGAGAGAGAGGTCCCACAGCAAGGAATCATGCGTCATATCACCCACCACTGGAGAAGGCCACTTTCAGTTATTTCGGCCCAGCACCAGACCGAGGATACAGGTCCCACAGCAAGGAATCATGCGTCATATCACCCACCACTGGAGAAGGCCACTTTCAGGTAGTTTTGGCCCCAGCACCCAGACAGAGGAGAGGGTCCCACAGCAAGGAATCATGCGTCATATCACCCACCACCGGAGACGGCCACTCTCAGTTATTTCGGCCCAGCACCCAGACAGAGGAGAGAGGTCCCACAGCAAGGAATCATGCGTCATATCACCCACCACCGGAGAAGGCCACTCTCAGTTATTTCGACAGCTCACCACCCAGACAGAGGAGAGGTCCCACAGCAAGGAATCATGCGTCATATCACCCACCACTGGAGAAGGCCACTTTCAGTTATTTCGCCCAGCACCCAGACCGAGGATACAGCTCCCACAGCAAGGAATCATGCGTCATATCACCCACCACTGGAGAAGGCCACTTTCAGTTTTTCTCGCCCAGCACCCAGACAGAGGAGAGAGGTACCACAGCAAGGAATCACGCGTCATATCAACCACCACCAGAGAGGGCCACTCTCAGTTATTTCAGCCCAGCACCCAGACAGAGGAGAGAGGTCCTACAGCAAGGAATCATGCGTCATATCAACCACCACCGGAGAAGGCCACTCTCAGTTATTTCCGCCCAGCACCCAGACAGAGGAGAGGTCCCACAGCAAGGAATCATGCGTCATATCACCCACCACCGGAGAAGGCCACTTTCAGTTATTTTGGCCCAGCACCCAGACCAAGGATACAGGTCCCACAGCAAGGAATCATGCGTCATATCACCCACCACTGGAGAACGCCACTTTCAGTTATTTCGGCCCAGCACCCAGAGCAGAGTGAGAGAGGTCCCACAGCAAGGAATCATGCGCCATATCACCCACCACTGGAGAAGGCCACTTTCAGTTATTTCGGCCCAGCACCCAGACCGAGGATACAGGTCCCACAGCAAGGAATCATGCGTCATATCACCCACCACTGGAGAAGGCCACTTTCAGGTATTTTGGCCCCAGCACCCAGACAGAGGAGAGAGGTCCCACAGCAAGGAATCATGCGTCATATCACCCACCACTGGAGAAGACCACTTTCAGTTATTTCGGCCCAGCAGCCAGACCGAGGATACAGGTCCCACAGCAAGGAATCATGCGTCATATCACCCACCACTGGAGAAGGCCACTTTCAGTTATTTTGGCCCCAGCACCCAGACAGAGGAGAGAGGTCCCACAGCAAGGAATCATGCGTCCTATCACCCACCACTGGAGAAGGCCACTTTCAGTTATTTCGGCCCAGCACCCAGACCGAGGATACAGCTCCCACAGCAAGGAATCATGCGTCATATCACCCACCACTGGAGAAGGCCACTTTCAGTTTTTTCGGCCCAGCACCCAGACAGAGGAGAGAGGTACCACAGCAAGGAATCACGCGTCATATCAACCACCACCAGAGAAGGCCACTCTCAGTTATTTCAGCCCAGCACCCAGACAGAGGAGAGAGGTCCCACAGCAAGGAATCATGCGTCATATCAACCACCACCGGAGAAGGCCACTCTCAGTTATTTCTCGGCCCAGCACCCAGACAGAGGAGAGAGGTCCCACAGCAAGGAATCATGCGTCATATCACCCACCACCGGAGAAGGCCACTTTCAGTTATTTTGGCCCAGCACCCAGACCAAGGATACAGGTCCCACAGCAAGGAATCATGCGCCATATCACCCACCACTGGAGAACGCCACTTTCAGTTATTCGCCCAGCACTCCAGACAGAGGAGAGGGTCCCACAGCAAGGAATCATGCTGCCATATCACCCACCACTGGAGAAGGCCACTTTCAGTTACTTCTCGCCCAGCACCCAGACCGAGGATACAGGTCCCACAGCAAGGAATCATGCGTCATATCACCCACCACTGGAGAAGGCCACTTTCAGCATTTTGGCCCCAGCACCCAGACAGAGGAGAGAGGTCCCACAGCAAGGAATCATGCGTCATATCACCCACCCACTGGAGAAGACCACTTTCAGTTATTTCGGCCCAGCAGCCAGACCGAGGATACAGGTCCCACAGCAAGGAATCATGCGTCATATCACCCCACTCACTGGAGAAGGCCACTTTCAGTTATTTTGGCCCCAGCACCCAGACAGAGGGAGAGAGGTCCTACAGCAAGGAATCATGCGTCATATCAACCACCACCGGAGAAGGCCACTTCAGTTATTTCCGGCCAAGCACCCAGACAGAGGAGAGAGGTCCCACAGCAAGGAATCATGCGCCATATCAACCACCACCGGAGAAGGCCACTCTCAGTTATTTCGCCCAGCACCCAGACAGAGGAGGAGAGGTCCCACAGCAAGAAATCATGCGTTATATCACCCGCCACCGGAGAAGGCCACTCTCAGTTATTTCGGCCCAGCACCCAGACAGAGGAGAGAGGTCCCACAGCAAGGAATCATGCGTCATATCACCCACCACTGGAGAAGGCCACTTTTCAGTTATTCGCCCAGCACCCAGACAGAGGAGAGAGGTCCCACAGCAAGGAATCATGCGTCATATCACCCACCACCGGAGACGGCCACTCTCAGTTATTTTGGCCCAGCACCCAGACAGAGGAGAGAGGTCCCACAGCAAGGAATCATGCGTCATATCACCCACCACCGGAGAAGGCCACTCTCAGTTATTTCGGCCGCACCACCCAGACAGAGGAGAGAGGTCCCACAGCAAGGAATCATGCGTCATATCACCCACCACTGGAGAAGGCCACTTTCAGTTATTTCGGCCCAGCACCCAGACCGAGGATACAGGTCCCACAGTAAGGAATCATGCGTCATATCACCCACCACTGGAGAAGGCCACTTTCAGTTTTTTCGGCCCAGCACCCAGACAGAGGAGAGAGGTACCACAGCAAGGAATCACGCGTCATATCAACCACCACTAGAGAAGGCCACTCTCAGTTATTTCAGCCCAGCACCCAGACAGAGGAGAGAGGTCCCACAGCAAGGAATCATGCGTCATATCAACCACCACCGGAGAAGGCCACTCTCAGTTATTTCGGCCCCACCACCCAGACAGAGGAGAGAGGTCCCACAGCAAGGAATCATGCGTCATATCACCCACCACTGGAGAAGGCCACTTTCAGGTATTTTGGCCCAGCACCCAGACCAAGGATACAGGTCCCACAGCAAGGAATCATGCGTCATATCACCCACCACTGGAGAACGCCACTTTCAGTTATTTCGGCCCAGCACCCAGACAGAGGAGAGAGGTCCCACAGCAAGGAATCATGCGTCATATCACCCACCACTGGAGAAGGCCACTTTCAGTTATTTCGGCCCAGCACCCAGACCGAGGATACAGGTCCCACAGCAAGGAATCATGCGTCATATCACCCACCACTGGAGAAGGCCACTTTCAGGTATTTTGGCCCCAGCACCCAGACAGAGGAGAGAGGTCCCACAGCAAGGAATCATGCGTCATATCACCCACCACTGAGAAGGCCACTTTCAGTTATTTCAGCCCAGCACCCAGACCGAGGATACAGGTCCCACAGCAAGGAATCATGCGTCATATCACCCATCACTGGAGGAGGCCACTTTCAGTTTTTTCGGCCCAGCACCCAGACAGAGGAGAGTGGTCCCACAGCAAGGAATCATGCGTCATATCAACCACCACCGGAGAAGGCCACTCTCAGTTATTTCGGCCAAGCACCCAGACAGAGGAGAGAGGTCCCACAGCAAGGAATCATGCGTCAGATCAACCACCACCGGAGAAGGCCACTCTCAGTTATTTCGGCCCAGCACCCAGACAGAGGAGAGAGGTCCCACAGCAAGAAATCATGCGTCATATCAACCACCACCGGAGAAGGCCACTCTCAGTTATTTCGGCCCAGCACCCAGACAGAGGAGAGAGGTCCCACAGCAAGGAATCATTCATCATATCAACCACCACCGGAGAAGGTCACTCTCAGTTTTTTCGGCCCAGCACCCAGACAGAGGAGAGAGGTCCCACAGCAAGGAATCATGCGTCACATCAACCACCACCGGAGAAGGCCACTCTCAGTTTTTTCGGCCCAGCACCCAGACAGAAGAGAGAGGTCCCACAACAAGGAATCATGTGTCATATCAACCACCACCGGAGAAGGCCACTCTCAGTTATTTCGGCCCAGCACCCAGACTGAGGAGAGAGGTCCCACAGCAAGGAATCATGCGTCATATCAACCACCACCGGAGAAGGCCACTCTCAGTTATTTCGGCCCAGCACCCAGACAGAGGAGAGAGGTCCCACAGCAAGGAATCATGCGTCATATCAACCACCACCGGAGAAGGCCACTTTCAGTTATTTTGGCCCACCACCCAGACAGAGGAGAGGTTCATTCAACTTTGGGTTGCACCGCAAGATCATGGTAAAGTTAAAAAAATGAGGATTCAATAAAGAAGTGCCTCGGAGTACAAGAATACATGGTTGAGGGGGAGGCAGTTAGCAATGTCTATTCTGCACAAGGGATGGACAGGTCCTGTGGGATCCATGCCTGGTTCATTTTTATGAACGTCAGCTTGTCCACGTTGGCTGTGGACAGGTGGCTGCGTTTGTCAGTAATGACGCCCCCTGCCGTGCTGAATACACGTTCAGACAAAACTCTGGCCGCCGGGCAGGCCAGCACCTCCAAGGCATAAAATGCTAACTCTGGCCACGTGGACAATTTGGAGACCCAGAAGTTGAATGGGGCCGAACCATCAGTCAGTACGTGGAGGGTGTGCAGACGTACTGTTCAACCATGTTAGTGAAATGCTGCCTCCTGCTAACACGTTCCGTATCAGGTGGTGGTGCAGTTAGCTGTGGCGTGGAGACAAAACTTTTCCACATTTCTGCCATGCTAACCCTGCCCTCAGAGAAGCTGGCCGTGACACAGCTGTGTTGGCAACCTCTTGCTCCTCCTCTGCCTTCGCCTTGGGCTTCCACCTGTTCCCCTGTGACATTTGGGAATGCTCTCAGGAGCGCGTCTACCAGCGTGCGCTTGTACTCGCGCATCTTCCTATCACGCTCCAGTACAGGAAGTAAGGTGGGCACATTGTCTTTGTACCGGGGATCCAGCAGGGTGGCAACCCAGTAGTCCGCACACGTTAAAATGTGGGCAACTCTGCTGTCGTTGCGCAGGCACTGCAGCATGTAGTCGCTCATGTGTGCCAGGCTCCCCAGAGGTAAGGACAAGCTGTCCTCTGTGGGAGGCGTATCGTCATCGTCCTCCATATCCCCCCAGCCACGCACCAGTGATGGGCCTGAGCTGTGTAGGGTGCCACCCCGCTGTGAACCTGCTTCATCCTCATCCTCCTCCACCTCCTCCTCATCCTCCTCGTCCTCCAGTAGTGGGCCCTGGCTGGCCACATTTGTACCTGGCCTCTGCTGTTTCAAAAAAACTCCCTCTGAGCCACTTCTAACAGACTGGCCTGAAAGTGCTAAAAATGACCCCTCATCCTCCTCTTCCTCCTCCTGGGCCACCTCCTCTTCCATCATCGCTCTAAGCGTTTTCTCAAGGAGACATAGAAGTGGTATTGTAACGCTGATAACGGTGTCATCGCCACTGGCCATGTTGGTGGAGTACTCGAAACAGCGCAACAGGGCACACAGGTCTCGCATGGAGGCCCAATCATTGGTGGTGAAGTGGTGCTGTTCCGCAGTGCGACTGACGCGTGCGTGCTGCAGCTGAAACTCCACTATGGCCTGCTGCTGCTCGCACAGTCTCTCCAGCATGTGCAAGGTGGAGTTCCACCTGGTGGGCACGTCGCATATGAGGCAGTGAGCGGGATGGCCGAAGTTCCGCTGTAGCGCAAACAGGCGAGCAGCGGCAGGATGTGAAAGCCGGAAGCGCGCATAGACGGCCCTCACTTTATGCAGCAGCTCTGACATGTCGGGGTAGTTGTGAATGGACTTCTGCACCACCAAATTCAACACATGCGCCAGGCAAGGGATGTGCGTCAAACCGGCTAGTCCCAGAGCTGCGACGAGATTTCGCCCATTATCGCACACCACCAGGCCGGGCTTAAGGCCCACCGGCAGAAACCACTCGGTCTGTTGTTCAATACCCCGCCACAACTCCTGCGCGGTGTGGGGCCTGTCCCCCAAACATATGAGTTTCAGAATGGCCTACTGACGTTTTCCCCGGGCTGTGCTGAAGTTGGTGGTGAAGGTATGTGGCTGACTGGATGAGCTGGTGGAAGCAGAGGAGGTGGAAGCCGAGTAGGAGGAGGAGGCTACAGGAGGCAAAGAATGATGCCCTGTGATCCTTGGCGGCGGAAGGACGTGTGCCAAGGAACTCTCCGCCTGCGGCCCAGCCGCCACTACATTTAACCAGTGTGCAGTTAGGGAGATATAGCGTCCCTGGCCGTGCTTACTGGTCCACGTATCTGTGGTTAGGTGGACCTTGCCACAGATGGCGTTGCGCAGTGCACACTTGATTTTATCGGATACTTGGTTGTGCAGGGAAGGCACGGCTGTCTTGGAGAAGTAGTGGCGGCTGGGAACAACATACTGTGGGACAGCCATGGACATCAGCTGTTTGAAGCTGTCTGTGTCCACCAGCCTGAATGACAGCATTTCAAAGGCCAGTAGTTTAGAAATGCTGGCATTCAGGCCCAGGGCTCGAGGGTGGCTAGGTAGGAATTTACGCTTTCTCTCCAAGGTTTGTGAGATGGAGAGCTGAACGCTGCCGTGTGACATGGTGGAGATGCTTGGTGACGCAGGTGGTGGTGTCGGTGGCACATCCTTTGTTTGGTGGGCGGCAGGTGCCAACGTTCATCCCGAGGCGGAGGAAGAGGCCGAGGCAGCAGCAGAAGAGGGAGCAGGGGGAGCCAGAGTGAGTTCCTTGCTTTTAAGGTGTTTACTCCACTGCAGTTCATGCTTTGCATGTAGATGCCTGGTCATGCAGGTTGTGCTAAGGTTCAGAACGTTAATGCCTCGCTTCAGGATCTGATGGCACAGCGTGAAACCACTCGGGTCTTGTCGTTAGCACATTGTTTAAAGAAGTGCCATGCCAGGGAACTCATTGAAGCTGCCTTTGGGGTGCTCGGTCCCTGGTGGCGGTGGCCAGTAGCAGGCGAACTCTCTTGGCGGCGGCTGGTCTGCTGTTGCCCCCTGCTCCCTCTTTTGCTACACTGTTGGCTCGGTCTCACCACTGACTCTTCCTCTGAACTATGAAAGTCAGTGGCACGACCTTCATTCCATGTGGGGTCTAGGACCTCATCGTCCCCTGCATCGTCTTCCACACAGTCTTTCTCCCTGACCTCTTGTTCGGTCTGCACACTGCAGAAAGACGCAGCAGTTGGCACCTGTGTTTCGTTATCATCAGAGACGTGCGGACTCCGATGAGGTGGTATTCCCATGTCCTCATCATCAGGAAACATCAGTGGTTATGCATCAGTGCATTCTATGTCTTCCACCACTGGGGAAGGGCTAGGTGGATTTCCTTGGGAAACCCTGCCAGCAGAGTCTTCAAACAGAATAAGAGACTGCTGCATAACTTGAGGCTCTGACAGTTTCCCTGATATGCATGGGGGTGATGTAACAGACTGATGGGCTTGGTTTTCAGGTGCCACCTGTGCGCTTTCAGCAGAAGACTGGGTGGGAGATAATGTTGTGAACATGCTGGATCCACTGTCGACCACCCAATTGACTAGCGCCTGTACCTGCTCAGGCCTTACCATCCTTAGAACGGCATTGGGCCCCACCAAATATCGCTGTAAATTCTGGCGGGTACTGGAACCTGAGGTAGTTGGTTCACTAGGACGTGTGGCTGTGGCAGAATGGCCACGTCCTCTCCCAGCACCAGAGGGTACACTAACACCACCACGACCGCGTCCGCGCCCCTTACTAGATGTTTTCCTCATTGTTACCGTTCACCAAGCACCACAATAAGGAAAAAAATATTTGGCCCAATGTATTGATTTCAAATTCAGGCCTTTTTTTACAGGCACCTAACACTATCTGCCTATTTGTTTATGTAGCGTATTACACTAATCCAGGCACAGCAGTAACCACTGATTTAGGGGAATATCTCTTTTAGGGCTAGTATTTAGGCCCTGGATGAAAGGTATCCTTTTATGGACAGATTTACACTTGGCCTGCAACAGCTGGGACACCAGATTCAGGGTATTGCTATTTTGGCAAATTTCACTCCAGAACAAAATATATGTTTTGGCAGACACTATGAAACCTGGCCTGCAACAGCTGGGACACCAGATTCAGGGTATTGCTATTTTGGCAGATTAATTTCACCCCAGAACAAAATATATGTTTTGGTGGACACTGTGAAACCTGGCCTGCAACAGTTGGGACACCAGATTCAGGGTATTGCTATTTTGGCAAATTAATTTCACCCCAGAACAAAATATATGTTTTGGCGGACACTATGAAACCTGGCCTGCAACAGCTGGGACACCAGATTCAGGGTATTGCTACTTTGGCAAATTAATTTCACCCCAGAACAAAATATATGTTTTAGCGGACACTATGAATCCTGGCCTGCAACAGCTGGGACACCAGATTCAGGGTATTTCTATTTTGGCAAATTAATTTCACTCCAGAACAAAATATATGTTTTGGCGGACACTATGAAACCTGGCCTGCAACAGCTGGGACACCAGATTCAGGGTATTGCTATTTTGGCAGATTAATTTCACCCCAGAACAAAATATATGTTTTGGTGGACACTGTGAAACCTGGCCTGCAACAGCTGGGACACCAGATTCAGGGTATTGCTATTTTGGCAAATTAATTTCACCCCAGAACAAAATATATGTTTTGGCGGACACTATGAAACCTGGCCTGCAACAGCTGGGACACCAGATTCAGGGTATTGCTACTTTGGCAAATTAATTTCACCCCAGAACAAAATATATGTTTTGGCGGACACTATGAATCCTGGCCTGCAACAGCTGGGACACCAGATTCAGGGTATTGCTATTTTGGCAAATTAATTTGACCCCAGAACAAAATATATGTTTTGGCGAACACTATGAAACCTGGCCTGCAACAGCTGGGACACCAGATTCAGGGTATTGCTATTTTGGCAGATTAATTTCACCCCAGAACAAAATATATGTTTTGGCGGACACTATGAAACCTGGCCTGCAACAGCTGGGACACCAGATTCAGGGTATTGCTATTTTGGCAGATTAATGTCACCCCAGAACAAAATATATGTTTTGGCGGACACTATGAAACCTGGCCTGCAACAGCTGGGACACCAAATTCAGGGTATTGCTATTTTGGCAGATTAATTTCACCCCAGAACAAAATATATGTTTTGGCGGACACTATGAAACCTGGCCTGCAACAGCTGGGACACCAAATTCAGGGTATTGCTATTTTGGCAGATTAATGTCACCCCAGAACAAAATATATGTTTTGGCGGACACTATGAAACCTGGCCTGCAACAGCTGGGACACCAGATTCAGGGTATTGCTATTTTGGAAAATTAATTTTACCCCAGAACAAAATATATGTTTTGGCGGACACTATGAAACCTGGCCTGCAACAGCTGGGACACCAGATTCAGGGTATTGCTATTTTGGCAAATTAATTTCACCCCAGAACAAAATATATGATTTGGCGGACACTATGAAACCTGGCCTGCAACAGCTGGGACACCAGATTCAGGGTATTGCTATTTTGGCAAATTAATTTCACCCCAGAACAAAATATATGTTTTGGCGGACACTATGAAACCTGGCCTGCAACAGCTGGGACACCAGATTCAGGGTATTGCTATTTTGGCAAATTAATTTCACCCCAGAACAAAATATATGTTTTGGCGGACACTATGAAACCTGGCCTGCAACAGCTGGGACACCAGATTCAGGGTATTGCTATTTTGGCAAATTAATTTCACCCCAGAACAAAATATATGTTTTGGCAGACACTATGAAACCTGGCCTGCAACAGCTGGGACACCAGATTCAGGGTATTGCTATTTTGGCAAATTAATTTCTCCCCAGAACAAAATATATGTTTTGGCGGACACTATGAAACCTGGCCTGCAACAGCTGGGAGAGCAGATTCAGGGTATTGCTATTTTGGCAAATAAATTTCACCCCAGAACAAAATATATGTTTTGGCGGACACTATGAAACTTTGCCTGCAACAGCTGGGACACCAGATTCAGGGTATTGCTATTTTGGCAATTGAATTTCACCACAGAAAATAATCTATCCTTTGCCAGACAGCAGACAGTATTATACTTGTCTAGCCAAAGCTGGAACACCAGATTTAGGGGATTGGTATTTGGGCAATTGTATTTAACCCCTTAATAAAATAT
Organism: Bufotes viridis; assembly: GCA_033119425.1. NCBI lineage: Eukaryota > Metazoa > Chordata > Amphibia > Anura > Bufonidae > Bufotes > Bufotes viridis. Next base: position 263,614,262 of record CM065594.1, read on the forward strand.
AGAATGTGCTATCCTGAGTTTCTAGGGGTGACAATTAGCACAGCCAAGCCCCTGATGTAGGATATAGCAAAAAAAAAAACTAGTATTGATGGATTGATGGACTTGGTGGCAGCTTGTTCTGGTGCACCACAAGTCACAAAATGGCCGCCGATCAACCCAGAAAATAAGTGACAGAAAAACGCTCTGTGCAGCCTAAAAACCAGTGAGCAAGTAACTAGCAGAAGTTCAATCATTCACAGCTGTAGATCGATCCATTCATTAGGTGCTGTTGCTGACTTTACCCTGCCTAATCTCGCACTGACATAGAGGCTGGGTCACATGCTGCACTTGGCCAATCACATCCATGCCATTAGTAGGCATGGCTGTGATGGGCTCTTAGGGCAAGAAGTAAAACGCTAGCTGATTGGCTGCTGTGCAGCCCTTCAGAAAGCGGGAAGTAATCGACGAACAACGAACCCGAACCCGAACTTTTTTGAAAATGTCCGGGTTTGGGTCCGTGTCCCGGACACCCCAAAATTCGGTACGAACCCGAACGATGCTCGAACTGTTTGCTCAACACTAATTATAAGCCATATCTGATGGGAAATAATTGCACAATTATTAAGGTCAAAAGATAGGGGGGTATACTTCCAAAAATCAGGATCAATATATCAAAAGCCCAAACAAGGCAAACAAGAAGCTAAAATATAACTTTTAATGTATACAATAAAATGTCTGTGTAATACCAGCTATCGAAGAAGACAAAACTCATAAACGCAAAATATAAGAATCCAATATTGGAACTGCAGAGCACCTGAAGTCCTATAATGCATGCAGGCAAGATTCATAATAAAAATGGAACAGTCTTACCAATTTGGAGTACTGCAGTCAAGAACGATCAGGTATCCCTCAAGAAACCCTGAAACGTAGTTTTCTAGCCTGACAGGGTCGTCTCCAGTCCCCTGACCAGCCAAATTTACCAGCATCTGTTCCAGGATATGAAGCAGTGGAATGACGTTGTTCATCCCATAGTTCTGGCGACTGACAAATAACGTGGCTAACGTGGCTCCTCAAAAGGCCTGAGCAAACGGCAGGTTTTACACATAAGCTGCCACTGGCTGACATCAAAGTTACACAGAGGAGTACTCCTGTCCACTTGGATCATCACAAAATTGTTTATGGCCTTTCTCTGTTCGTATAGTCGGGGTAATTCCAACGGGTGGAAACATCCCATATCAGCTTGTGTTGGGGGACCCCGTTCTGCCGCTGCAGCTCAAGGAGGGTGTGCTTTGCGGTGTACGAGTGGCTGAAGTGCATGCAAAGTTTCCTGGCCATTTTTTGGATGTCTTGCAGAAGGGTGGAAGACTACAGGAACCACTTGACAACCAGATTGAACACGTGCATCATGCAGGGCGCATGGCTCACCCCACCTTGACGCAGCGCAGACATCATGTTCTTCCCATTGTCAGTCACCATGGTTCCAATTTTGAGTTTTCACAGAGAGAGCCAGGATTCGATTACTTGATAAAGGACACGGAGCAGTTCCTCCCCTGTGTGACTCTGTTCGCCCAGGCAAACAAGGTGCAGAACAGTGTGACACCGCCGTGCCCTGCACATGTGGTATGCTGGAGGGGCACTGTGAATTGTCCCTGCAGTGGAGGCTGAGGACACTGTGGAGGATGAGGAGGCAGAGGCAGACATTGTTGCAAGAACAACGGTGTGAGAACGTGGAGGCTGAAGAAGCGTCACCTGGCTAAGTTCCTGGTGTGGCTGTGCAGGAACCACATTTACCCAGTGGGCCGTAAAGGACATGTATTGTCCTTAACCGTGGTTATAGTTTCACATGTCGGCGCCGCCGTGCACTTTGGCAGACACCAACAGGCTCAAGGACTGGCCCACCTTCTGTTCTACATATTTGTGCAGGGACAGTGGCGTACACAAAATAGCACGCATGATCCCGCGAGACCTGGCGCGACGTCACGGGTCTGGAGCAAGGCCCTGGCAGCAGCCCTGGATGGGTGGAGCCGGAGGAGGGGCCGCCGCTTAAGTTACTAACTGCAAGTGCTCAGTGCTGCACCGCCGGCCAGGCACAGAGGCCGGGGCCGGACCGGCCATATACTATTAAAAATGTTAAAATCATTTGCAGTGGGGCTGCGGGCCCCAGCTGCCTTGGGTACAGCACTACTGCTGACGGAATGACTGACGAGGAGTAGGAGGAGGAGCAGGAGCATCAGGACCGGTAGATGACGGGACGGCAGACAGCTCCCTTCAGCTGAGGTGGTGGAGCCGTGACTGCCTGAAATCGGGTGCGTGCCACTGGGTGATGCAGGCTGGACCACCACATTGGAGCCACGGTTCTACCTGGCATCATATGCTGCATATATTGAGGAAGGCCGTGGTGTCAACATTGGCAGCGTGACCACTCTTCACCTTCTGCTTACAGATTCGGCAAATGGCCATGTTCACCTCCTTCGGCGGCTTAAAAAAAACTGCCACACCGCTGATTAGGTAATTTTACCTCCAACCACTGACTGACTGCTGCCACCACTGCCTCCGTGAACCCCTGCACCACTATTTTCCGGGCAGGTAGGCTCCTGCGAAGCGTGTGGTCTATCCTGAGCACGTTTGGCTCCCGACCTCCCACTGCTGCCACGCTGCTGAATCCCGGCCACACTACCGACTTGCTGGCTCCACCGCTGCCTCATGCGCAAGCTGCCACCCTCTTCTCCCGATGATGATGAAGCCTCTAATTCACCTGGCTCCCAATTGCGATCGGCTACCTCATCATCGAGTGCTGTCTGCACGTCACTGATGTCCTCCTCAACAGTCTCTGAGCCAGGAGCCTGGCCGCTCGCAACACCAGCTCCCACGCCACTCTCCTTATCACTAATTGCCCACCTACCGGACGAAGCGGCGGATATGTCCTCCACATTTTGGCTAGGCAGTTGCTGCTGACTGTCTTCTAGTAGCTCGTAGTTGCTGTATAGTGGAGCTGAGCCCACAGCATATAATACTTCTCTGGCTGGGGGGAACAGAAAATGACAGAGGCAGGTTGAGGACAGGTGATGGCACAGGGCCTGCTCCCGGGCCATGCCAACTAAGGGTTGTGTCTGATGAACCCACCGACTCTTGGCTGGGGGTATCTGATGTCACTTGGGACAAAGTGGATAACCGAGTTAACCATTCAAGAACCGCTGGCTTGCTGGTCAAGACGCAACCGCTAGATGACACCGGGAGCTCAGGCCTCTTGAAGTGACCCCTGCTGCCACGGCACCTTACTTTGCTGTGACCTGTGCCTGCCTCTGCCCCTCCCAGCTACGGCCTGGCACTTCTCTGTCTGACATATTGTTAGATCAAATAAGTAAATAAAAAGTAAATAAAAAGGAAATTTTCTTACTTCACCACACAACGGCTAATAAGCCCTTTTTTTTCCACGTATACACTCCAAATAAGGCTTTAGAACAAATAACTGCACCGATGAACGGCAAAAAATACTTTTTTTTGCCACTAATACACGATAAAAAAGGCTTTAGAACATATAACTGTACTGCACAAGGACTAATAGGACATAGAAATATTTCCTTGTTAATGGATGTATTACACAGCACTTGCACCTCAATAACAAGAACGGTTTGCTGGAATTACAGAGGTATCATCTATTGCAAACCTAAAAGCTGGAGTATAATGGCAATTTGGATCCCCAGTCAGTGCAGCAAGGTGTAATAGGATTGTTCCTATTACCCAGGCTGTACACTCCCCTATTCAACCCTGTTCTCCTTTTATAGTGTGGAATAATTCCTCCATATCCTTTCCCTACACTTCTAATGCTCTTTCCCTGAACTTCTATTCAGCAGCAAAAAAAAGTTTTCAAGTCTTTACTAGCACTTTCCCTAGCGCCTGCTGACGACTCTCCCTGCACTAAGTACACTGGAAAATGGCTGAATCTAAGATGGCTGAGGCTATTTATAGTCCTGTGATATCACAGGGCTGGCTGGCTGCTGATTGGCTGCATGCATGGCATTGTGGGTGATCCCTCGTTTCCAGAGTTCTTTGCTCCATGTCCTAACATGTGCAGCAGCCATTTTTCCAGAAATTCGGATCAAATTCCACTTCGTCAAGTTCGATCAGCTCATTTCTAATTCTGACCCCATACATTTTTTATTTTTGTGTATTAAGGACCTGTGTGAGGGCTGCTTTTTGTGGGGTAATCTGTACTTTTTGTTGATACTATTTTGGGATGTGTATGACTTTTTCATTAATTTTTGTTCAATTTTATGGGGGACATGAAGCAAAAAAAGTTGAAAAAAGGCAAATCAGCCATTTTTATTTTTTTTACTATTACTTTATTTTTTTACTTTTTTAAAGTTCCCTTAGACAACCAATCTTTAGATCACTTCCCTCATAGACTCTAATGCAGGCATCAGCAACCTTCGGCTCCCAGCTGTTGTGAAACTACAATTCCCAGCATGCTCCATTCATTTCTATGTAAGTTCTTAGAAGAGCAGAGCAACTATGCATGCTGGGAGTTGTAGTTTCACAACAGCTGGGAGCCAAAGGTTGCCTACCCCTGCTCTAATGCATTAGTAGAAATTCGCTATGTTCCTATGGAGCCCTGCCACAGGCAGGGTCTTCATAGGAAAATAGCTGTGCCAGCCTCAGATCTTTCGGATGAACTGAGCTTGCTGCAGGGAATAAATAGCTTATCCAATCGCTGTTAGGAGGAGCCGTTCCAGCTCCAGGAGCGCAGCGCTCCAAAGTTTTCAGCGCTCAGATGCTTTGGTTACATTTGACCATGGCATATTAGGGATTAAATGTCTGCGATCAACATTATCGCTGATCGTAGACATTAGGTCCCGGGTGTCTACTGTATGAAACAGCTGGCACTCGGCGGCTAAGGTCATCTCGCCATTCTTAAAGAGACTAAAACCAGCATACGTGTATATGATATCAAGACGTTAATGAAAAAAATCCTTAACAATAGTAAGAGCTCAGGTCCGCATCTCTTGTCCACCAAACACATGAGTATGTACGGCTTTCCACTCACAATGTCCTCATCCATCTTGTCTCAAATTCCGACTGACACTCTCTGGATCGTACGAGCAGCCTTTCATAGAAACAGAAACACCATGGCGCAATACCTCTTGTATAAAAAATATTGACAATTTTATTATACTCCCAAAATGAGGCATATAAACATAAAAACTGCCCGACCCGGGTTTCGCTTGTTGCTTCATCAGGGGCTGTAAAAAATCCCTCCACGCTCCAATCAGAATAAATCTTTGGATCAAATACCGTTCTCCAGAGTTCCAGTATATATTACCTTCAAGAAAGACTTACAAGCCCCTTGTACAATGAATTGACATCATCACCACCTCTTCTGGCAGAGAGCTCCATAGTATCACTGCTTTTACAGTAAAGAATCCCATCTCTGATGATAATAAAACCTTCTCGCTATGCGCGCCTTCCCTTCATACAGCTGATTGGTGGGGGTACTGTGTGACGGACCTCCGCCGATCTGATATTGATGACCTATCCTGAGGATCGGTCATCAATATTAAAAGCCTGGAGAACCCCTTTAAGGCAACCTACAATATTTCCAATCACCATGTTTATAATACTTAAAAATCTTGGTAAATATGTTAGGCCTCTTTCACACGGGCATCATGTTTGATGCCCGGATAAGAGGCGGGTGCGTTGCGGGAATATGCGCGATTTTCCCGCGCGGGTGCAAACGTTTGTAATGCGTTTTGCACGCGCGTGAGAAAAATCGCCATGTTTGGTACCCAGACCCGAAGCCGGACTTCATCACTAAAGTCCGGTTTCGGGTCTTCTGGAGAATTGATTATTTTCCCTTATAACATGGTTATAAGGGGAAATAATAGCATTCTTAATAAAGAATGCTTAGTAAAATGAAGTGGAAGGGGTTAAAAATAATAAAAGTTAACTTACCTTAGTCACTTGATCGCGTAGTCGCGATCTCTCCTCTCTTTCCCTGCATCAGCTAAGATCTACAGGACCTGTGGTGACGTCACATCACATGGTCCATCACCATGGTAAGATGGACCATGTGATTGGACCATGTGATGTGACGTCATCACAGGTCCTTTAGTTGTTAGCTGATGCAGAGAAAGAGAGGACAGATCGCAACTACGCGATCAGGTGGCTAAGGTAAGTTAACTTTATTATTTTTAACCCTTCCTCTTCATTTTACTATGCATTCTTTATTAAGAATGCTATTATTTTCCTTATAACCATGTTATAAGGAAAATAACAGAGATCGGGTCCCGTTGCTAAGCAACCATGCGGGAAAATGCTAGCGCATCCGCACTTGCTTGCGGATGCTTGCGATTTTCCCGCAGCCCCATTCACCTCTATGGGGCCCGCGTTGCGTGAAAAACGCACAATATAGAGCATGCTGCGATTTTCACGCAACGCAGAAGTGATGCGTGAAAATCACCGCTCATGTGCACAGCCCCATAGAAATGAATGGGTCCGGATTCAGTGCGGGTGCAATGCGCCCTCCTCACGCATCGCACCCGCGCGGAAAACTCGCCCGTGTGAAAGGGGCCTTATAGTATTACTTTTGTAGTACTCCCGTCCCCACCGCCCAGTCTTCACTTATCTTTGACAGGTTTGGTACAGTACCCTGAAGACCTTGATGGACACCATAATGCCATCAAGAGAACATGATGGACTTCCAGGCATGGGACGGCTGATTCATGGAGTATATATAGGCATTGTATAGCTAAGGTATTAATTTTATGATTTATTTTCTTTCCTGTCTGCATAACAGTCTTTTACTGGTCCGGGGGGAGACTCCGTTCAGACGCCTGCAGTTTTGTAATTTACATTTTTTTCTCTCGCTGTGGGTTCTCGCTGAAATTCGATGTAGCTTTAGTTAAAATGGTAAATGAAAACATGCAGCGGCCAGCATGTGGAGGAGACGGGGGAAGATGTACCATCTGCAAAGATTTACTGCTAATCTGTCTATTACACGTGTTAGACGGGGAAAGATATACAAAGGCGCACGGATATCCAACATATACATGTAGCGGCTATTTATGTGTTATTTTAGAACCTCTTCCAATATGGATTTTTAGTTTGTAGTTCCAGTGGAAATGATCTGGAGAAGTGAAGTTGACACAATGCAAAGCTGAAAACTCTATATTAAAGAGACATGGTTATCAAGACAGGTTTGTGTACCCGAGGGGGGCGCACCGCAGCCTCAGGGGGTATGCCAGGAGTTTTAAAAATAATCTAATACTGTCCTAACATCCAACAAGGTTTGATTGATGGTTGCATCATTGGTGGATGAAGAAGCCCAGGAAACCCCCTCTAAACATCCCGTGCTATGCCAGTGCTACTACCTGTGCCATATCACATACCATCTTTAGGTCAGTCAAATTGTTATGGGAGTCTGTAAACTGAGTCGTATTAAAGGGAGCGCGCCCCAGGGACCTCCACCACTACTGAGAATGTAGGGGCCTCCACCAGATCTTAAGGTGGACAGATATCAAACTTTGGGCCATACAGTCCCATACCTACCAACTTTGTAAACAACCAACGAGGGACACATAGTGCGGCGCGAGAAGAGCGCGGCAGCAAATCTTTTCTGCACTAGGCCACGCCACTAACTCCGCCAAAAACATAACTATACACCTAATCCCACCCAGTCCACTTAATGTCCCACATAGTAATTATTCCCCCTTCATGCACAGTATTTATGCCCACATTGGGCCCCTTCACAGAATGATGCCCATCTGTGCCCCCAGTAATATGCCCACATTGTGCCACCAGTAATACACCCAGCTGTGTCCCCAGTAATATGCCCAGCTGTGCCAAGTTATCTGCCCACATTGTTCCCCCTAGTAATATGCCCACATTGTGCCCCCCCCAGTTATCTGCCCACATTGTTCCCCCCAGTAATATGCCCACATTGTGCCCCCCAGTTATCTGCCCACATTGTTCCCCCTAGTAATATGTCCACATTGGGCCCCCAGTAATATGCCCACATTGTGCCCCCCAGTAATATGCCCACATTGTGCCCCCCCAGTTATCTGCCCACATTGTTCCCCCAGTAATATGCCCACATTGTGCCCCCAGTAATATGCCCACATTGTGCCCCCAGTAATATGCCCACATTGTGCCCCCAGTAATATGCCCACATTGTGCCCCCAGTAATATGCTCCACATTGTGTCCCCTAGTTATCTGCCCACATTGTTCCCCCAGTAAAATGCCTCACATTGTTCCCCCAGTAATATGCCCACATTGTTCCCCCCAGTAATATGCCCACATTGTGCTCCCCCAGTTATCTGCCCACATTGTTCCCCCGAGTAATATGCCCACATTGTGCCCCCAGTAATATGCCCACATTGTGCCCCCCAGTAATATGCCTACATTGTTCCCCCCAGTAATATGCCCACATTGGGCCCCCAGTAATATGCCCACATTGTGTCCCTCATAGAAAGTAAAAAAAATAAACTCCACATACTTACCTTGTTCCTAGCAGCAGCAGGACATCGGCTGCTCTGGTCTGTGGAGGAGGCGGAGCCGAGGCTGACTGCTGGACGGCCCCGCACCCACACAGACCAGAGGTGTGGAGAGCCAGCAGGAATGATGAAGCAGGGAGCTGATGCCGGCGACGGCTCGCTGCTTTATTATGGCAACTGTCTTTGCTTCCTATGGACAACTGCTAGAAAGCAGGACATACCTCACCCTTACCGGGACAGTGGGACAGCCACTGCAATCCGGGACTGTCCTGCCGGATCCGGGATGGTTGGGAGGTATGCAGTCCGGTTTCTTGGCACCCTGTCCTCCGTTCGGTGCAAGGCCAGGATGGACGCTCAGGTGTCCTCTTTTTCTGTGGCTCCACGCTCAGACGCTTTTTTTTCTTGCCGAGCGCTGTTAATGGGAGAGTGGACACGGCTTTGCTGAGATGGGGCTTGGATTAGTGGATTTGGGGAGTTGTCTCGGGTGTCCACCATTTTGGGGTTAAGTGGCTATTCTACTAGATCTACACCTTCAGACAGCCGGTGAACTAATGCTGAAGTAGGAGTGAGCAGCTGCTGTTCCTGCAGTCTGCTCACTCTAAGGCTAGTTTCGGAGTAGCACTAAAATGTTCCGACAGGCTGTTCCAGCAGAGATACAGTACAGCCTGCCGGCGTTTATCGGGTCCGCATAGCACCTTCAGGCCTCATTGACTATTCCGGCATTGGCTGGACAAATGCCAGAACAAGTGATGTTTTTAGTCCAGACAAATCCCAGCACTAATGCCCGAAACAGGCCGGGTGCCCGTGGGTTCCATTATAGTGAATGGGATCCGAAGGGGAAAGGTAGTATCCGGCTATGCAGGAACGATGAACTTCAGCAGGCTCTTCCTCTGGCGGAACATTTTAGCCTTAGCGCTGTACAGGGCCATAATGAGGAGAGGCAAGCGCTGGCTCTGAACACTGTAACTTCATCAATGGGTGCGAGAAATTGCACTTTGTGTGTATTGCTGCTGGATGTGCCACAAATTATATTTTTCATTTAGTGAAAAGAGACTGTTAGGCCCCATTCACACGTCCGCATTTTAGTCCACATCTATTCCGCAATTCTGCGGCATAGATGCGGACCCATTCATAGTGTGCTCTCCGCATCAGCATTTGCGGAGCCGCGGTCCCGACCTTCCGGGTTTTGCTCCGAAAAACATCCGGCTCCGCAAAAGATAGAGCATGTCCTATTCTTGTCTGCAGCCTGCGGACAAGAATAGGCATCTCTATGGGGAGTGCCGGCATGGTGTGTTGCGGATCCGCAATTTGCGGATCTGTAACACACCACGGACGTGTAAATGGGGCCTTATGTGTGCTATCATGTGCTTTCCTGGTACTCTATCTGCTAATGCGGAGGTCGGTTGTGAGGGGACTTGTACATGTTCACATTACCCAAATCCTTGTGTATTTCCCAAAATCACAATCTATACTGGACAACGTTGTAATGAATTTCAAATATACGGAATAATCTATCACACTTAGAAACCTTGTCCTAGAGTAGAAATATTACAAGTCATGTCAAGTGTAGCCGAACTGTGGCGTAGCTTAGGGGAGGCCAGCATGACGCTGGTTTGGTTTAGTGAGGAGTCAGGGAGTTTAGAGGGTTAAGGCCCAGTAGCCGGTGAGTGGGAGGGGGTTGCTAGGGTAACCTAGAGGGGCGTGGTGAGAGGGGTTAAAAGGGCTAGTGAGGTGACACAGGGTGCCATTTTAGTTTGGGAGCTGCGAACTACTGAACTCAGTAAATCACACCCTTACCTGCAGTCATGTCGGTGGATGCGTTGCTGGCACAGATTCGGAGGGAAGCGGAGGCGAGGGGCCCTGGCTGGCTGAGGGAGCAGTTTGGAGGTCTGCTTCAGGGCCCTGATGGCAGCGCAGCAATCCCTGAGGACGGGGCTGTACGGCCACGGCGGGTACGTCCGCCGACGCGCTTGAGCCCTGAGCACACTCCGCGGGTCAGGCATCGATTGTGGAGCCCCTCAGGAGCCGTCCAGCAGGCGCACCCGCCGTGGGAGGAATCCGGTGCAGCGGCGGGCCCATGAGCAGAGCGGGGTGCTGGCTCCCCACCCCCCCCCACCCCCCCGCTCTCTGCAGCATGTACTTCTGGCTCCGGACCAGGGTCTGTGGATCCTCCCAGGTTTCCTGGTTCTGGGAGGTCCACTTAGCGTGGGAGCAGTGCCAATTCAGCACGGGATGTGCAGGAGGCCCTCCAGCATGTGCACAGGCCTGATCCCAGCCAAGGAGAAGCAGGCCACACCCCACACGTGGCAGCATCTTGGAGGCCAGCAGGAGCACAGTTGAAGGAGAGGATGCCGGGAGTCCAGACTACAGTCCCTGCGTGGCAAGCTCGTCCGGGGTTCATCTCGTCAGCGACCAGGAGCGGCTGGATTCAGGATACGCGGCTACGGGTTACACAGCGCCCGTGCAGCCTTGTGAGAATGCCCGGGGGTCTCTTCTTTCTGCTTTAAGCTGTCCGGGGGGCGTCGGGGGTGAGGGACGCCTGGGAGATGTGGGGAGGGGTCTGGGACAGCTTTTAGGTGGCCTGGCGGGGTGGTTGTCAGGTTTGGGGACTGGGGTAGCATCTCCGCTGCTGGCTTGGGGGGTTGGTCCGGGGATTGGGGCGGCGGAAAGGGCTGCGAGTTCGCCGTCGGTGCAGACTCAGGCTGGGGGGGAAGAGGATAGGCCTAAGGTAGATGACGCGGCGAGGGGGGAGGTATATGTCTGTTTTGAGGGGCTGTTGGGGTCGCACCTGAAACAGTACGTTAGGGAACTGATCTGGAGGGGGGGGTATGTGGAACTCTTTTCCCTGCTCCCTTTGGAAAGGTTCCAATTGGATAAGGGGAAGAGGTATGAGGGAAAAAAGGAGGAGGGGAAGAAGCGCTATCGTTTAATTCCGTGGACGTTTGCAAACTGGTTGCAAGCGTTTGCGATTTTGGCCAGCGTTATCAGGGAGAGGGCGCCGGAATGTTTTTCAGCTTTATTCTGCTATATGGACACGATAGGGGAGGCGTATCGAATTTATGGGGGGTCGGGCTGGCTCAGGTACGACGAACAATTTCGTCAGCGAAAGGTGGTGTGGCCGAACATAAAGTGGGACCATAAGGACATTGGGCTCTGGCTTAGGGTTATGGCCCCAGTTAGGCCGAATCAGTCCTTTCGGGGGGAAGCCGAGGGGTCGGGCAGAGCGGTTTTGCGGCGGCATCAGCGTCAGCGGGAACTGTAAATTTGGGGCAAAGTGTAATTTTAAACACGAGTGCACCACTTGCGGCGGAGCCCACGGAGCGGTTAGATGTTTTAGGGGGGGCCGCAATAGATGGGGGGAAGGTGCTGGAAAAGGGTCGGACAACGGTTTGGGTGGAAAGGATGGGGCTATTCCTAAGTAGGTACCCGCGCCGGGAGGCGGCTGAGTTGCTAGAGGAGGGTTTCACGTTTGGTTTTTACATTCCGTCGGGGTCGTCTCAAGGTCCCGTAGTCCATAAAAACTTGCGGTCGGCGTTACTTCACCCTGCGGTCGTTTCGGAAAAACTGGCAAAGGAGGTGGAGTTAGGGTGTATGTCGGGGCTGTTTTCCGATTTGCCTTTGGAAAATTTGAGGGTGTCACCATTGGGGGTGGTTCCCAAGAAGGAGCCGAATAAGTTTCGGCTCATTCATCATTTATCTTTTCCAAAGGGTGCGTCGGTCAAAGATGGTATTGATCCTGAATTATGTTCAGTGGTCTATACGTCGTTTGACGCGGCTGTGGAATGGGTAAGGAAGCTGGGCCCGGGCACGTTGTTAGCAAAAACGGACATTGAAGTGGCATTCCGTTTGTTGCCGGTTCATCCGGAGAGTTTGCACTTGTTGGGATGTTTTTGGGAGGGTTCGTATTTTGTTGATAGGTGTTTGCCGATGGGGTGCTCATTGTCGTGCGCTTATTTCAAGGCATTCAGTTCGTTTTTGGAATGGGTGGTTGTTGAAGTGTCGGGGTGTTCTTCAGTTATTCATTCTTTGGACGATTTTTTTATGTTTAAGTCCGGCGGGTTCTCGGGTGTCTTCGTTATTGTTACACACATTGCAGTCGGTTTTTGTGGAGTTTGGGGTTCCTTCGGCGGCGGATAAGATGGAGGGTCCGACAACTGAGTTCCGGTTTTTGGGGATCGTGCTTGATACAGTACGGAAGGAATGCCGGCTGCCAAGGGAGAAGTTAGACGACTTAAAGGCCGAAGTCAGCAAGGCACGGTGCGCGGCTAAAATAAGGTTGAGGAACCTACAATCAATGTTGGGGAAACTCAGTTTTGCATGTAGAATTATGCCGATGGGGCGCATATTCTGTCGGCGCTTGGCGGCAGCGACTTCGGGTGTCCGGGTTCCGCATCATTTTATTCGGCTTGGAAAGGAACTGCGGGGGGATTTGGAGGTTTGGGCGAAGTTTCTTGAACTGTATAATGGTAGAACGTTGGTGATGGGTAAGGCTGTTGAGAGCTTTGATTTTGAGCTATTTTCGGACGCGTAAGTTTCGGGGTTTATTGTCATGGGCAATGGTGCGCGGGTCGGTGGCTGGATGCGTGGGTCACGAGGGGCTGGGTTAGGAATTTGGCGCTGTTAGAACTTTTTCCAATCATATTGGCGGTGATTTTATGGGAAGAGAGGTTTGCGAACCGGAAGGTTCGCTTTCATTGCGATAACTTAGGGGTGGTACAGGCTATTAATAGCTTGTCCGCGTCATCCCCTCCCCTGTGGTTAAGTTGCAGCAAATTTTTGGTGCTGAGATGCTTGTCAGTTAATGCATGGATAGCAGCAGTTCATGTTACGGGAGTTGTTAATTGCATTGCGGATTCACTTTCTTGTTCACAGTGGGAGCGTTTTCGTCAACTGGCTCCGGAGGCGGAGGTCGAGGGGTTGGAGTGCCCAACTTGGCTGTGGGAAGTCTTGGAGGAACGGTAATGGGTCTAATCCGGGCATCACTGTGTCCGGGCACTTGGGTGGCGTATGGTAAGGCATGGGAGGAGTGGGAGAGATGGTGCAGGCAGTTGGGGGCTCAGGAAGGGGACGAGGAAGTGGCGCTCTTGTTATTTTTGGGTCACATTAGGGAGGAAGGGTGGTCGGTGGCAAAATTAAACAGATGCGTAGTGGGTCTGGCTTTTGGTTTTAGAGTTCGGGGTTTGGCTGACGTGACAAAATCCTTCCTGGTGAGACGGGTGTTGACAGACTAACGGGCAGAGGACAGTAGGCGGCCGGTGTCATTTAGATTGTTGTTATACATTGGTTCTCAGTTGGGGTCGGTTTGTAAATCGGATTGGGAGGTTAAATTGTTTAGGGCTGCTTTTTCGTTAGCGTTCTTTGGGGCTTTTCGTTTGGGGGAGTTGGTAAGTAACAGCGTTGCTAGGGCGGGGGGTTTGCAGGCGGACGATGTGGATTTGTATGAGGATTGGGTGGTAATATATATTCGTAGATCAAAAACGGATAGGGACGGCAGGGGGAGGCGCTTGACATTGTTTGGGGTGCCGGGATGTAGCCTTTGTCCGATTAGGAGTTTGCAGGAGTATGGGGGAGAGAGCAGAACAGGACCGGGACCTTTTCTGAGACATGAGGACGGATCGTTCCTGTCTCGTTTTCAATTTTTAGCAGTTTTTAAACTCTGTTTGAAGGTTTTGGCGGTTGAGTTGGCGGGATATACTGGTCACTCCTTTAGAATTGGGGCGGCAACGGAGGCGGCACGTTTTGGATTGAGTGAGGAGGTTATCAAAAAAATAGAGCGATGGGAATCGGTTAGGTTTCGTTCGTATGTGCGGTTGGGTAGTTTGTAAATGAGTTTAACGTGGTTTTTGTTTGCTTTGGGGCGGAGTTTAGCGGGAAGTGCAGAGATTCGCCCGATTGGATCGCCCCCCAGACGTTTTGGTGTTACACTTTGGGGGGAATGATCTCAGGGCTCGACTGTTTAGGGAGCTAATCAGGGACATTAAATTAGATCTCTTGCGGTTATGGTCGTTGTATCCTCGCATGGTTACGGTGTGGTCAGACATCGTGCCTAGGCGGACCTGGAGAGGGGCGAGGTCGGTGGATAGGCTGAACAAGGCGCGCATTAAGGTCAATAGGGTGATCGGCAGATTTCTGGCCAGGAACGGGGCGGTTGCTGTGCGGCATACGGAGCTAGAAGCAGGTGTGGGCGAATTTTGGAGGGCGGACGGAGTGCACCTGAATGCGGTTGGAATTGACTTATGGACCTTGGGTATCCAGGGTGGCATTGAGATAGCCTTAGGTGTGTGGAGGAACGTGCAGTCTTGAGGTGGTCAAGTTGCGCGTGGTTTGCGGGGGGAGGTCCTAGAAGTTGGGGGAAAATGGTGGTAATAGAGAATGGGAGGGCCCCCAGGGGTGGGGCTGGAGTCTCAGCGGTTAACTGGAATAGAGGCATTAGGCGCCCATCAGTTGGTGCCCCCGAGCTGGCGTTCATCAGCTGGGGGCAAGATGGGAGGTGCCAGTTGGTCTGGGGATCTTTTGTTGTTTAGGCTTCTAGGACCTCCCTCGTCATTCTGTCTGGTCATTGGGGTTACTGTTAATTTATTCATGTTTTGTTATGTTAATTATTTAATAAAATAACGGCTGCTGTGGCCGAATTTATCCGAATCCTTGGTTTCTGGCTCTTCTTTTTGGGAAATGGGAGTGGTTGGCGGGATTAAAAAAGGAGGTTGGTCGGGATGACCCAAACATTATAACCAATACCTTAGTCATGACATATCAGAAATTGCTTGATAGGAGAGCTCAAAAATCTATAACTATCGCCATCTGTACATCTGCAACTAATCTATCTATATCATATCTATCTACAGTGTCCCATATCTATCTATCAATCTGTGTCTATCTATCTATCTATCTATCTATCTATCTATCTATCTATCTATCTCTCTATCTATCTTAAATCTATCTATCTATTTATCTATCTATCTATCTATCTATCTATCTATCTATCTCATATCTATCTATCCCATATCTATCTATCTATCTATCTATCTATCTATCTATCTATCTATCTATCTATCATCTATCATCTATCTATCTATCTATCTATCTATCTATCTATCTAATTATCTATCTATCTATCTATCTATCTATCTATCTTTCTTTCTATCTATCTATCTATCTATCTATCTATCAATATATCTATCTCATATCTATCTATCTATCATCTATCTATCTATCTATCTATCTATCCTTAGCTCTCTCTCATATATACACAGCATTCACTTACTCGGAGAACATTATTTCATTAGTCCTGGCTCTGAAGAGGTTAACACATCTTAATCCTTCAGCGAGCGGCTGCCCTGGAATAAGGAGCTCTCAGCGGCGTCTTACGCTCCTGCACGGTGATGGATCTCAGATCCACCGTTCGCTGCGTCGTGTCGCAGTCGGCTGTTTATTGTGTGTGTCTGGTCTCCATGGTAATGCGCTCACGCCGTTTCACTGATTTTATAACTTTCCTGTAAATGTTCGGTACGGCCCTGGATTTATTTTAAACTGTCAACACCTAGAATGGAGCCCACCTCTTCACGTGGTTGGCCTGGCCAGACGCCGCCGTCTTTCTCTTCTTTTTTTCTGCTTTTTATTTCCCTCTTGTTCGTTCCGAAGAGGAAAAAAAAGGAAAAAATTGGAAACAAAATGACAAAACAACAACAATACAAAGCACGTGACTTTCCCGAAGGCTGAGCTCATAGCTAGCAGGAAAGGAATATGTGACTTATAGTGCGGTGGATGTACGTGGAGATAGAAGGCGGTTTAGTTTACAGATTTTTTTACGACACAATAAAATAAGTTTTTTCCAAATAATCAGTAGTCGGTAGCCTGAAGTTCCAGAGAATTGTATAGCTGTAAATAATTGGATGGAAATTTCTAGCAGTACTTGCCGGTTTCGCAAGAGACTTTTAACACATGAGGTTTTGAAGGAGCAGAGGCAATGAAACTCGGGTCCCAAACGCTACATCCAGAAAACATGGCAAAAATGTGCATTAACCCCTTAACCCACCATTCGTCATAAGTGTTAGGGAGTTGTATGGGTCGGACTCAAGCACTCATCTTGCTCGGAGAGAACATAGAGATCCTGGTCATATAGCACCTCAAATGCCACGGTCAATAGTGACTGTGGGGTTAGACAGAGGGAGAGGGCTGTCTCTGCCTTCCGGTTGGAGACTCCGCAGCAAAATCTCCAATGACACCTGGGGTCATCACATAACCTTATGGCGTATTGTTAGGATATGCTGTAACATTCAGATCGGTGAGGCTCTGGGGTCTGCTATCTGTCCCATCCTGGAAATTAAAGGTGCCATGCACCCTCTTAAAGGGGCTCTATGGATTCTGGGCTTTAATTATCTGTGAATGAAGAACATAAGGTTAGGTTCTCACCTTAACTGATCCGGCAGGCTGTTCAGGCAGAGAATAGCCCGCTGGAGTTCACCGGATTTGGCCTATCTGGATACTGCTATTCACAGCAGAACCACATTGACTATAATGGGATCTAGCGGGCATCCGGCCACTTTCTGGAGAAATGCCGAGTTTCAACCGGACAAAAAAGTTGTCAAAGCTGTCAAAGGAATTAAGCAGAGAACAGCAGTGCCTGACTAGGCCAGATCCAGTGAACTCTGGCAGGCTGTTCCAGTAAATAGAGGTGGGAACCTACCCTAATAAATGGATTACAGAAACCAACCTAAGATCCCCAACCAGTGACTAGTAAAAAGTGCAAGTCGGAACAATCTGTCTCCATGTCAACATTGAGGCTTCCATCCCTATGTGTGTCCACCACTGATTAGACTAGATGACACGCCAATATTTAGGCTGCAATGAGCATGTCCTGATTTGTGGATGTTGTTGCAGATGTTTGTAAATCACCAAAATCAGTTTTGCCCAATCTATGGCTCTCCACTGCTCCACTACACTGGTCGGGGGCAACTCAATTTCGGGTCTGGACAACCTGGATTGACATGAGATGCCTGACAACTCCATCAGAGGCACTAGCTGTATCCACAACAACCAGTCAGCCTTAGAAAACTCAGCTCGTAGCTAGGTTGACACTGTGTTAAGGTCAAAGAAGGAAAAAAGCTTGTCAACAGTCGCAAAACTATAGCCATCTCTAAACACTGGGATCTCCAGTTTTAGAATGCCCTGACAATAATGTTATTATAATCAGATTACGTTGGTGGAGGTTAGAGAATATTTCTAGTTCTTAAACAGATATTAGGAGCCATCAGTGTTGATTTGTCTGGGCATCCATGGAAATTTTGCTATTACATCCTCTATAATCTGAACCTCCCACTCGCATCGTCAAGACTTCTCTTGAGCTGTACCAGTTCTCTGGAATGCGCTACATAATTAAGCAAGCCTAACACATCTTTTTAGGGTGGCCTAGTCCCTACTCAAACTCTTTTCCTGGGCAGGCGAGCAGTCAGTGATGGAGAGGTCAGCACGTGGGTCCTCTGGGGCACTCTCTAGTTGAAGGGACACAGACCAGGTGGTATGTGAGGTGCCCTTGATGTTAAGGTTTACCGTGCCTGTGGCAAGGTCCCTTGCAATTCGTGACGCCCGTGCCTTTTACGGTGGCACAACCGATTTGCAGCAGCAATAACTGAGGTACAACGGATTACGTTGATCATTAACTTCTTTACTGAACGGCAAATTATATACAGTTCTTTATGTAATTCCGTTTGGAAGACAAATGGTAAAAATGCAGTGATTTTCCTGGTCTGCAGTCTTGGTAAAGAATAGGCTAATCCTAGCAAGGTAGGCAGAGGGTGAGATGCTTACTGGATAGGACTTGACTTGATCCCTAGTAACTCAGTAGCTGTATTGGTGCGGTAATTAATAATCCAACTCCTTCACCTAGATTTTCCCAAGGCCCAAATGCAGAAAAGGTTGCTTTATCCTTGGGCAGGCTCCTCTGAAATATATGTTCTCTTGCTGGATAGTTGTCTTACATAAATTACACCACTAGCTGCTGCAGGCTGACTAGCCTGATCACTTCAGAAGGTCCACACTACCACTCCCCTGACTAGACCCAGGCCTGACTATATCTCTACAGTATCTCTACATATCTCTACAATGGCTATTGGGCCCTACGCCACTGGGTGCCCGGGCCGTCGGCTGAGGAACGCAGTCTTGCTGGGGGTGCCGGCGCCGCCTCCTCCGCCCAGCGCCGCCTCCTTCCGCCCAGCGCCGCCTCCTAGGTAATTTATTCACTGCACTCACTTGCCTCTAATTGAAGAGAAGCGCCGTAATCTCACACTGGCGCACTGGAAGAGGCATCGAAGTGCGCATGCGCCATCTTCCTGGCCTCTGCCAGTGCGCCTGTGTGGAGATTACGGTGCTTCTCTTCAATTAGAGGCAAGTGAGTGCAGTGAATAAATTAGCTAGCAGGCGGCGGGGAGGGGATCTGTGGATGACACTGAGGGGGGGTGGGGGGGGGGTCTGTGGATGACTCTGAGGGGGGGGATCTGTGGAGGACACATAGGGGGGATCTGTGGATGACACCGAGGGGGGATCTGTGGATGGCACTTAAGGAGGGATCTGTGGATGGCACTTAAGGGGGGATCTGTGGATGACACTGAGGGGGGATCTGTGGATGCCACTTAAGGGGGATCTGTGGATGGCACTTAAGGGGATCTGTGGATGGCACTTAAGGGGGAATCTGTGGATGGCACTTAAGGTGGGGATCTGTGGATGACACTTAAGGGGGTATCTGTGGATGGCACTTAAGGAGGATCTGTGGATGGCACTTAAGGGGGATCTGTGGATGGCACTTAAGGGGATCTGTGGATGGCACTTAAGGGGGATCTGTGGATGGCACTTAAGGGGGATCTGTGGATGACACCTAAGGGGATCTGTGGATGACACTTAAGGGGATCTGTGGATGACATTTTAGGGGGGATCTGTGGAAAGAGGGGTCTGTGTATGACACTTAGGGGGCATCTGTGGAAGGGGGATCTGTGGATGACACTTAAGGGGGGATCTGTGGATGACATTTAAGGGGGGATCTGTGGATGACACTTAGGGGGGATCTGTGGATGACACTTGGGGAGATCTGTGGATGACACTTGGGGGGATCTGTGGATGACACTTAGGGGAGATCTAGGGAGGGGTGTGGGGATGTTGGGGTGGGAGGTCCTGGAGGGGTGTTTGGGTGGGAGCTCTGGAAGAGGTGGGAGGTCTGATAGGTATGTGGGGGTGGGAGATCTGGGAGTGGGGGGGGGGCATAATATTTTTTTTTTTTTTGCTATGGGGCCCAGTCATTTCTAGCTACGCCCCTGGAACAACATGTTGCATACAATGACTACGACACCATTGTGTAGTGCCCACCCACACGTAGTGGGACACTACATGATCTACAATATTTCTTAGAACCTAATCCCTTGAACCTACAGTCTCCCCCATACTCCATGCACCCCAGAGAACTTCACATCTGTGCATATACACATATAGGCTGTTGACTGTTTTATGCAGATGTATGCGTGCCTTACAGCACACTTTGCATTAATCTGTAGTACAGTGTGTATACACGAGGTATGTGGTGAGTGTACAAGCCGACAGCAGAACAAGCAGAGTTCATGCAGTACATTAGTCAATAGGTCAGGGAGGCAGCATGGGGTCAATTCAGTGATCAGGCAGAGGTCAGAACAGGCAGAGTTCAAGCAGTACAATAGTCAATAGGTCACAGCAGGTGCCACAGGGTTAATGCAATGACAGGCAGAGGACAGTCAAAGCGCTTGAAACACGGTAGTCAGAACAGGCAGCACAGGGTCAATACAATGACCAAGGAGGGGTCAGGGCAGTCAGCACAGAATCATAAACAGGCAGAGGGCAGAACAATACAATAGCACAACTTTAAAGGAGTAGGGAACCTAGGAACCTATAGCTCAGGCACATTCCCATAGTGGAAGACAACCTATATACCCCACTGAACGCTGCCATTGGATTTGCCCCTGTACTTGCTAGCCCTTTAAGGTTCATGAAGCAAGTAGTAGGAAGCAGCCAGGCTTGCAAAAGAACACAGCGTGGAGCAGTGGGGTGGGTAAGAACTCAGGTGACGGTGCTGGTGAAGAGGAGAGAAACCTGCAAGCAGAGACAACCGGTATCACAGCAATCTAACTATTCACATACTATTGTCAACAGAAATGATAAAATCAAAACTGCACACAATATAGAATGTAGCAGAGCTGAGATTGTCATAAAGTGATGGCATTATCTGTGCTTTCCCATAAGACTGCAGGTAAAACTACAGCAGAAATATAATCATGCTGCTGCAACAATGTAGTCTAATTGTTAAATGATAAGTGCGGCTCTGCTACATCCGTAGCAATCTTCATGGATTGAGAGACTTGTGGTGCGACGTATATTGTGTCCAGACATGGATGATTTCAGCGTCATCTCCTTTTCCTCAGCCCGTCTTTGAGTTGCCAGATTGTGCGGGAGTTTTCACAAATTCCACTGGTTTCTCCATTTCTCACGTTCACCTTGAGGAATAAGTGGATATGTCAGGAAGATTGGGGCGGAAAACAGCATTCCTTAGACAATTATACCAGTTCAGCTCCTTTCACCATATGTTTTGTCATCTTGTACAAATACACATCCAGAATGAAATCCTTAACCATGTCATTGCCTGAAATGATGAGGAAATCGTACATGTGATCCACTTTCAGAATAGCTATCGAAACCGGCCATGAACCCATTGATGAGGCGCTATAATAAAGGGAAGCCAAATTAGTTCATCAAAGCCGTATCAATAGAGATGAGCGAAAATAGTTCGGCGTACGGGTTGTGGTAATCGCCGCATCCCGTTATGGATTCCACTACCGCGGACTATCGCGGCATATGGAATCCATAAGGGGCGGCTTCCACGAACCCGAACTGTTGAACAGCCGAAGGACCTGGGGTGACGTCACTGTCATGTGATCAGTGCAGGGGGCGTGATGGATTTGATCCCGTGCTGAGCCACGCCCCCTGCACTGATCACATGACGGTGACGTCACTCCAGGTCCTTCGGCTGTTCAACAGTTCGGGTTCGTGGAAGCCGCCCCTTATGGATTCCATATGCCGGGATAGTCCGCGGTAGTGGAATCCATAACGGGATGCGGCGATTACCACAACCCGAACGCCGAACTTTTTTTTAAAGTTCGCTCATCTCTACGTATCAACATTTATCCGGAACCCAACGCAACCTAAGTTAGATAGATAGATAGATAGAGATGAGCTAATGATTCAAATAAATTGGACCTACGGAAAATTGAAAGTGCTCACATTGTCCGAAAAATTTGTGTATGACACATTGAGGTGTCCTGGGACTCACAATTTACTTTCTCTTGTCGTTCTGTCTTTTTACATTTTTCTGTCTCTCTCTTTTTTTTCTCCCCTTTCAGCTCCTTAATGCAACAGTAATATCAGAGTAACGCTGACATATATAGCTATGGGTATAAATATCAGGAGGATGACATCATTGATGCCACTGTTGTTCCTACTGACAAATTTATTCGAAGTAACTGCAACATGCATCCCTGATGATCTGCCACTGCCTGAGCTCAAAATAACATATGCTCTCTGATGTGGGCATCTGGTGCATGATGTAATCATTGATCGCTTTACACTGCTCATAAAGACGCTCTAGCCCTTGCAAGGTGGAATTTCAGCAAGTTCAATTCCCTTACGTCCTACAGCAGCACAAGTGGGGATTTCTCCCCTGTGAACAAATAGGACAGCGGAATTTTTGCTGAGAAAATTTCCCTAGCAAGTAATAATTGATTAATTACTCAAAAATTACTCTTTTTATCTGTCCCTGTGGACAGTGTGACAGTTGTAGGACATTCCTGTCCTCTCGTTTTTATCCTTTTCTTTTTTGCTGTTGTTTCCGGTCCTCTGTCCCTCTCCATCATCTCCTGAAGAGGAGGCTCTTCACTCCCTGGACATTGCCAGATGCCTCAAGATTTATCTTGACAGAACTGCGGCTTTCAGAAGATCTGAACACCTTTTGTCTTTTTTTTAGGCCGGAATAAGGGCCTAAAGGCTTCCAAACCCTCTCTGAGTAGATGGGTGAAGGAAGCAATCAGCGAAGCTTTTCTTGCTCAGAGGGTATCACCTCCATCCTTTGTTACTGCCCACTCTACAAGTGCAGTATCCATCTCCTTTGCTGAATGGAGTTTGGTTCCGCTGGACCAGATTTGTGCGGCAGCATCATGGAGCTCCCACAGCACTTTTATTAGACACTACCGCCTAGATTCTAGGCGCTCCAGTCGGGCGATGTTCGGGCGTACGGTGTTGTCCGCCGCCCTCCCGTAAAATTAAAAAAAAAAAAAAGTAATTTTTTCATGTGTGTATAGAGGCAATAAGTACTCTCCTTCCTCTTTATATACAGTGGGTTAACCTAAGGCTATATCACCCTCCCAATTTGTAGGGATACTTGCTAAGTCCCCACTTGTGCTGCTGTAGGACTTAAGGGAAGCGTCAATTTTGACGTAAATTTGTTCTCCCATAGTCCTATCAGCAGCACACAAATCCTCCACCCCCCCTGTTTGTGTTAAGTTCTTGTAAATAAGCACTGTCTCCATGGGCGGGTAGTCCTTTATAGGGGTGGGTTTTTTGAGTAATTAATCAATTATTACTTGCTAGGGAAATTTTCTCAGCAAAAATTCCGCTGTCCTATTTGTTCACAGGGGAGAAATCCACACTTGTGCTGCTGATAGGACTAAGGGAAAACAAATTTACGTCAAAATTTACGCATGTCACAGATTACACAGTGCAAAGACAGACATTTCACTGCAAGCCCATCAGGGCCTTCTTAGCCACATAGGAATGACTGAAATGTGTAGACACTCTTCTGGATGTCACCAGCACCTCCTGCAAGCCACAATACATTTTCTAAAAGCGCTATGCCACCAAATTTAACATGTGCGCCACGCAGAGAGCATGTCTTTTATGTCCCAAATGCAGTGGTGCCATTGTTGCTGATCATGTTTCCCAGTTGTAGTTGGCAGTGAATTAGCCAGCATGTAATTTGTTGCATGATGCAGAGAAGCAATGGTTTAGAACTCTTTTGTGGCTTCTCTCGTCAGGCTCATCATTGGTAACACCGCATGAAAACGCTTCATTTTGCACAAGGAGAGAAGTGGAGAGGAAGAACAAGAGAATTACCATTGAAGAGTGCATGGAGGAAGTAAATAAGCTCCTGGTGTGGGAACCAGACCGACACAAATGTGGAGGTGACAAAGGATCTGGCCTTTTTATTGTAGCGTCGTCTCTGCCAAGCAAAACATTGACCCAGTGGGCCATGAAAGATATATACTGTCCCTGCCCATAACAGCTGCTCTATGTGTCAAATGGTAGCTTGCACTTTGCCACTAAGTGATGAGCGGCATAGGCAATATTCGGATTTGCGATATTTCACAAATTTTTGGCCGAATATTGAGCATAAATTCGCAAATTCGAGAATTCTTGATCCCCAGTCATTATTTACTTGATTGCGAAAATCGTCAATGTAATATATTTGCCATAAAAATTTGCAATTAGAATATTCGCGATTAACACTAAGGGGTAGGCAACTTTCCGATTGGTTGCTAGGGATGCTGCTAAGTGATGATATCCACGATAAATTTGCGATAAATTCGCAAATAGAATATATAGCACTATATTCTAAATATTTGCGAATTCTCGAAGTGGCGATATTCATGATTAAGATTCGCAATTCGAATATTCGCGCTCAACACTTTTTGCCAGACAGGGATTGTGAGCATGTGTCATTAGTTCCCTAAAGGCAGTAAAATCCACTGAGTGGTACGGCAGCAACTGCACCAACAGGAGATCACGGCTTGTGTTGTGGATGCAGCCTGGCTGCTGGAATGAAAATGGGAGAAGGAGCAAAGTCTTGTTTCGATTGTTGGCCAGTTCAATTTTTCCATCGGATCTAGTGATACCACTTTGTGTGTTTTGATAGAGCCGTAGTGTCTGTGTTTGAATGCCCACAGAGTCAAAACACGTTAAAAATATGTTCCAAGACTGTGGATACAAAGAGTGCTATCCGAAATGCATAGGTCATTTTATTCACCTAATTTTCAGTTGTGGAACATGTTTTTTACGAGGAATCAATAAAACATACTTTTTATAGAGAACAGTGCGGAATATTTGTTACAGTATATGCAAGTGATTTACCGGAAGCTGAAAAGTCAAGCACCAATTTGACGCATTATGAGGATAATGGTATCAAGACACATGGATGTGGTGAGCTGGAATATTTTTATATCTTCTATATTTAATGACAAATAGTATCTGCAACATCACCTATTCCTGAGCTGACCACAGTAGAAGCAAATCTGGCCCATGTCAGTTTATGTATGTTATGGATGTACATTTTCTCTGCGCTCTGCTTTTTATTGCTGTCACCTCACCACCCTCATCCTCTGATGTCACCATTTCATCATCACCCTGATCTAATTCCCATGTCCTGTCCAATAAACAATCAACATCATAGTCATTGTGCACCCCAACACTTTTCTCAGACTGTGCTATTTCAAGAGCTCCTTGAGTATCTTCCATAACGCAGGAGGTGTTCTCTCTTCTTAGGAAATAAAAAACACCACACTAGGAGGGTGTAGTGAAGACAAAGAGGATGCAAAGGAAAGCCTTCTCTGGGGTTGCAAGGAGGAGGAAAAAGCTGGAGGAATGCACTGACCCAGGGTTTAAAGCCACGGTTTCTTAGATTAAGCAAGGGATACAATTGCCTGATACTACTACTGGCTAGAGGGTTGGTGCCGACTATGCCGCTATTGCCCACACTGCTACAGCCACTAGTGTTGAGCGCGAATATTCGAAAAGCGAATTTTTTTAGCGAATATCGGCACTTCGCTAATTCGCGAATATTTCGAATATAGCGCTATAAATTCGCTATTTCGAATATTCGTTTTTTTTTTTTTTTTTTTTTAGTTATATTTTTTTCTTTCCCTCTTCCCAACAGTAGTTCTTACCTGTCCTGAGGATTCCTGGCTTCCTGGCTGCTCTAGTCAGTGCCCATTGCCGCTTCTGCCGACTTCCGTGCTCATGGAGCGTCCCCATCCATGGGAGAATCTACATATACTAAAATGTACTGTCGGATTTGAGGAATTACGTTGAAATCGCAATGCGATTAATTCAAGTTATATTAATCGCATTGCGATTTTAACTTAGAGCTGAGTTTATAATGGGTCAGCTTGCTAGAATGAACGAAGTTAACGAATTTGGAATATAGCAGCACTGCTAAGTTGAATTCGCAATGCGATTAATTTAACTTGAAGTAATCGCATTGCGATTTCAACTTGGCACTGCTAGTGCTATATTCCATATTCGTTAATTCTAGCCTATGTAAGAAAGCAGTGCTAAGTTGAAATCGCAATGCGATTACTTCAAGTTAAATTAATCGCATTGCGAATTCAACTTAGCAGTGCTGCTATATTCCATATTCGTTAACTTCGCTCATTCTAGCAAGCTGACCCATTATAAACTCCAGCTCTAAGTTGAAATCGCAATGCGATTAATATAACTCTGAATTAATCGCATTGCGATTTCAACGTAATTCCTCAAACCGACAGTACATTTTAGTATATGGAGACGTTCCCATGGTGATGGGGACGCTCCATGAGCACAGAAGTTATGGTTGGCTTGGTAGAATTAGCGAATAGCTTAATATGACGAATGTATTCGTCATATTCCTCAAAACGAAGATAACGTAGTATTCTACATCTTCGTTTTAGGGTACTTTCACACTAGCGTTTTGGATTCCGCTTGTGAGATCCGTTACAGGGCTCTCACAAACGCTCCAAAACGGATCAGTTAAGTCCCAATGCATTCTGAATGGATAAGGATCCGCTCAGAATGCATCAGTTAGGCCCGCTCCGCCTCTATTACGTTTTGAGGCGGACACCAAAACGCAGCATGCAGCATTTTGGTGTCCGTCTGAAGAGGCGGAGCCTAACGGATCCGTTTTTTTACAATGTAAGTCAATGGGGACGGATCCGCTGTCAGTGACACAATATGGTGCATTTGAAAACGGATCCGCTCTCATTGACTTTCAATGTAATCCAAAACGGATCCGCTTTTGGACTTTGTCATTTTTCTTTAAACCTAATGCAAACGGATCCGCTCTGAACGGATACAAACGCTTAGATAGGTGCGGATCCGCTCTGTGAAAATAAACAGACGGATCCGCACCAACGCTAGTGTGAAAGTACCTTAGCAACCTATTCGTCAACCTCGCTAATTCTAGCAATCAAATAGGAAGGTTGACTATAGAGACAGCTGTAGTCAATTGCTATGCGATTTTTTTTTTAAATAGAATAATTATATTACTTGATATAATTATTATAATTATTCTATTTATTAAAAAAAAAAAATCGCATAGCTGAATTAAACACAGCTGTCTCTATAGTCAACCTTCCTATTTGATTGCTAGAATTAGCGAGGTTGACGAATAGGTAGCTAAAACGAAGATGTAGAATACTTCGCTATCTTCGCTTTGAGGAATAGACGAATACATTCGTCATATTCGTCATCCTCGCTAATTCTAGATATGAAACCAATAGGAAAGTAGCCTTAAGTACAAATCGCAATATGCGATTATTTAAATCGCATGTTAATCGCGATAACTAGAAAAAATGACGAATATTCGATTTCGACGAATATGAAACGAATATTCATTCGAATATTCGCGAATTTCGTCGAAATCGAATATGGCACCTGCCGCTCATCACTAACAGCCACCCACATTCTCACTTATGGATGATGTGGCACAGGTATTTCATTTTCCATTATCCCTTCCATTGCCACTCTGTCGCCTTCCATTATTTGAAGTCTATTTAAAAAAGGAAAAGTCTTAAGTTTTGTACAGTGCACTGATTATTAAATGCGAAAACTTGCAACAGGTTTTTGGGAAATATTGCACAACGTCTGTGACCAAAAGCTATCCTGCCGGTCAGGCAGTAAAATTTCCTTATTGTACACGTATTAACTTTGCTACAAGTTTAAAAAATGGCACTATTGCATAACCTCTGCCAATGATGCTGGAAAATATACCTATTGTATACATATCTACATACTGTAGAAGCTTTGCAACATGTTTTTGGGGAAAAAAATGGCACAATTACACAACATCTTCTTATACTGTCGGTGACCTTGGAAATGAAGTGTTTTGCACACTTATTAATTGTAAAAGCTTTGCATCAGGTTTTTGGGGAAAATTTGCAAAACTTGAGAACATCGGCAGTAAAAATATACATTACTGATGATGCTAGAAAATATGCTTATTGTATGTAGGTTTTTGGAAAAAAAATAGCACAATTGCACAGGGGCAGACACAGACAGCAGAACCCTGTGCAAAGAATTTGCCCCCCACCCCCCATCCTTCCCTCAGTGCTTTGTGACAAGGAGCATGGGTGCACCTAGCCTTTCTACTGCAAGAGGCAAAAATAGATAGATAGATAGATAGATAGATAGATAGATAAATCTATTAACTCTGTCTATAATTATAAAAATAAATATTGATCTGAGCAGAATACTTACACCCCCGCAGATGTTAGCTGAGCAGATTGCTTATAACAGTGGACACTCGACTAGTTGATTAGCTAGTTATTTCACATCCGATGATGTCACTGCTCCTGGTGCTGTAATGTCACTAGTCCCAGCCTGGAGGCACCGATTTATGCCAGCCTATCCATAGATTGGCATTTTATTACCAACTAAACTACTGGAAAACATAACAAAAATACAAACGTCTTTCATGTTTACTCATATTATAGAACTTCGAAAAAACTAGTCACTGCAGTGGATGGTCTTAGGTTTGAACGGTCACGGATTGCAAGCATTTCCTTGTGGCCTTGACTCAAACATGGAATTTCGATGTTCAATCAGCCGATTCCGGTTAGCCGAGATGATTTCATATTTCATTTCTCCCTGATTAGATGGCCCATATTTATTTGTTGTGATCGTAGCTATTATGAGTGCTATGCCGGGAGAGCCTTCTGTAAACAGCCTGCAGACTTCAGACACCAAGAGCATGATGATTGATGACTTGAGGTCTGGTCTTTGAAGTTAAATTTACCCTTCAGTGACTCAGTGTAAACTAGATTTAAGCTCCTTCATCCCATTGGTCAGCCAGTATTGTGGTTGATAATGTAATATGCAGAACACCCTAAAAGCAAAAATCATTCTTCCTAGACATCTTCATTTATGATTAAAAGGTCATGTCTTTTTTCTTTCCACCCAGTTTTTTCTTATAGACATAGAGATATGATCAGACACTTATGTTAATGCAAGCTTTTGGCTTGTAGTTCCTTTGCCTTCAAGTTTTCAGTTTTTATGTTAAACATTTTTTTAAAGAATGTTTACCTTTGTTTTTTGTTTTCATTTTCCATGTCACCATATTAAAAAGCTGAAATCTTGCAGTGAGCTGCACTGCATCGACTGACACTTCCGGTTTTGTGGAGATCAGTCCTCAGTAGTCATCTCATTATCATTGCAGGCGAGATTACAGTTATAGGTGTCACAAGGGGCTCTATTCAGTTATTGCACAACAGAGCAACAGAGCCCACAACAACATATATTATTCTTAAAACACAGGGGCGTTTTAGATGCTGGTCTTGATAAGGCCCTGTGCTGGCGGTGGACCTGCCGGAGTTATGAAGAGGCGCAGGCCTCTTCATAACTTTCTATGATCCGCCGCCGCTTCTAAAGAGACCTTCCTTGCTGTCTTACATTTAGACCATTTTCTACAGCCCGTCCTCTTCCCCGCCCATGCCACAACCACATTTTTAGACCTTGCGTGAACGGTGAGAAGTCACAGATTGCAGCACAACGGACCTTTGCACCGCAAACTGCAACAGAAATACACCTAATTTACCTGTATTTATGTTTAATAAATGACCCTCAAAATGTCCCAACAGTTTTGCGCCACACAGGAAAGAAAACAGTCCACCGAGCAGCATATAATTCAGTAGAATGGGTCATACAAGAGGATACAATTTAAAAGACTCTGCCTACTAGTCATAGGGGAAGCAAAGCTTTAGCTCTTCCTCCTGACGAGTGTATCTCAGGGGTGTTGGCCTTCGCATGAACTCCCTTCTCCAGGGGATTCACAGGCAGGTCTCTCCAGACACCCAACCCTCTTTAAGGGGGCTTCCCCTTTTCTCAGAGCAATGGACCGTCTTTTGTAGATCAGCTCCACTACGGTCTACCTCCAGCAATGTACTATCTTCTACATTCCATTCGGTACTAGCCTCAACATCAGATTCCAGGTCTTTCTGAAGATCTCTCACATCTGTAGCTCAAGATAGACAGATAGATAACTCAGCAGCCATCAATCATAACGAGTGATGTCACAATTTATCTACTTCCCCTCCCTGCACAATGAACTCTGCACAGGTTAAGAGGCATGCCAACAACAACTCTCCTATAGAAGTCAAGTCAAGCCATTTTCAGGCCACAATTCATATGGTCAATGTGGCTGATGTGAAGCATTACTTGTCACAGTCACAGATAATTTATGGAATTTTACTCTAGGATTATGACGAATGTGTTATGCTTTGCCTCCCTCTTTGGGGCCTCCATGTCTGGCATCATGATCTCCTCTGTCTCTGGCAATCATTCCAGTGCCTGTGTAGTAGGTTCATATTGGGCCACTGCTCTGTTGGTTTGACCCTGCTTATCTTCTGACCTCTGCCTTTCATTTACTGTATTGTCTAAACATTCCCTGTCTTTACCTTAGCTTGTCTACCATTATGAATAACCTCCACCTGGCCTGCCTTCTGCCTGCCTGATTACAATTATTTCCTTGAATACCATTAATCAATTTGTCCAGTCTACCGACAGGTCAGCCAGGGTCGGACTGGCCCACCAGAATACTAGGGAATCCTTCTGTAGGCCCAGTGTATGAAGCCATCATGGGCCCTAAAGGTCACTTGCAACTAGAATCTATTTCTTTGATTCAAATCCTATGAGGTTACAACCACATAGTCATGTTTACTGATACAGCTTTGGAAGCCAAAATCAGGAGTAGATCATAAAAGGAGAGAAAGTATAAAGGACAGATACGACTTCTCCTCTTTTCCTTGAAGTAAAGAAGAATTCACTCCTGGTTTTGGTTTCCAAAACTGCATCAGGAAACTGGCCATAGACTGTTTTTTTTTATTGATATAGCGGTTGGGTCTTGAGAATAAGTTCTTCTGGTGGACCCAAGGAACCCCAGTCTGATACTGACGTCAGTTGTTGCTAAAAGAGACTACTCTGTGGATTCCTTATGAAAAGCCCATATACCTGACAGGGATTGTAGGGTAAAGAACTTACAATCCCTTATTCTCGGCTCCCTGGTTTATCAAATCTGTAGAAACCCAATCGGTTGACTTTATCAAATGTTATTCCTCCAAGATACTGTTAGATGCTGAGATACAACAGTTTTCTCTATAAGTTTTTGTAAATATAGGAGAGGTGATCTAACAGCAAAGCGAAGACTCTCTCTATTTGGTTTTAAAACACAGTATATCCTCCATTGTAGGACAGAACCCTTATTAAATAAAGGACTGGTTAGTTGAGCGGCAGGGGCAATATTCGAATTCGCGAATTTCTGATCTTCAGGCATTACTTTCTTGATTGCGAAAATTCGCATAAAAATTTGCATAGACTGGTAATAAAAAAAAATGAATATTCGTGATTACGAATATATTTTGAGATATTCTAAATATTCGCGAATTCTCGAAGTGCCGATATTCGTGATTAAAATTCGCAATTCGAATATTCGGCATCAACACTAGGACTGGTGTGGCCCTCAGGTCCAGTTACCCAATTTCAGGATATTTGTGGAGAAGTTTTGCACATCTTCAACCTTACCAACGCAGAAGGAGGATAAAGCCAACTGGGAAGTGATGACCGGTTGTAAATTATCGAGTGTAAGGATCTTCACTCTATAATATACATGGAACAAAAGACTTGTCCCAGCAAAATATCTCAATGAAAAGTGGGCAGCCTGGGAAGTAGCGTTCCCTTCATTCTATAGTCAGGTG
This sequence comes from Bufotes viridis, assembly GCA_033119425.1. Lineage (NCBI taxonomy): Eukaryota > Metazoa > Chordata > Amphibia > Anura > Bufonidae > Bufotes > Bufotes viridis. Next base: position 263,645,791 of record CM065594.1, read on the forward strand.
AAATAAGATGTAGAGAATTTAGATTGTATCCACAATTTAAAGATCATAATAATAAAAAGAAGACAAAGAGGATAAAAGAAACATAAAGCTAGAAATATAACAGTGTCCTAATGGAAAATATTTGTTTAGTTTCCTTCTGTTGTATAACATGAATATAGATTGCCTCATAGACTGGACCATGGGGGGTTATATCATTGGAGCAGCTATGGGACCACCAGCGTTCCCCGTGAAGCTGACAAAGCATTTCTTTTAAAAATCTAGGAAGAAAAACATTATTGGAGAAGCTGATCCTTAACAGACTACTACACAATGTTAAAAATCCACATACCCATTGACACGACACAGCGAGCCAAGGAATTAAACCTCTCCAGTGATACAGAAAACACAAGCTGGAATGAGAAGCCAAGCCATGATTCATTTGTATGGTTACAAGACAGAGAGATTAGGTTGCCCCAACTGGGACTCTTCTACTAATTGACTTTTTTCAAGATTTGTCTCTGTTGGTCTTTCTTTGACAAAACCCAAGAGGTGGTACCAGACCGGGACACGGGGTCATAGAAGCCTCTCTGTGTGCATTCTCATTCCTGCTGCCCAAAACCATGAAAAGGAGCAACCAAACAGAAGAAAGCCCAGCTTGGCTTTAATAAATGAACCACAACTCCCAATGGGTGGATTTGCTCCTGTGTTAGCATTCTGCCTTGATGAGGAAATGCAGGTGAAGTGTAAAGAGAATAATCCTTTCGCCTCCCTCCCTTGCGCTCATTGTTGTATTAATTTAAGCCTGATGGTTTTAGTGGTGGTGTTAGCAAACCTAGGAATGACAAAATGTAGAAAGGGCTGACAGGAAAGACCCCACTAGGATAAAAAACAGGGATTACCACTAAGAACGGAGCAGAACATTATTAAGGCTTGAATCACAAGGCGCTTCTCCAGTAGACTTCTCACTTGGCTTTGTTTTAATGGATTATATCTGGTTGAGAGGTTTGTCCTCATCTCGGCAGGAGTCATTGTGTCACTGGATGATGTTTTCTGCACATTACGACATGACATGGTAACTAAGGTCAAAGTCAAATAGTTGAACGGAGGCTAATATGGGAGGTCATTATGAAAGTAAAAAGTGGCATGCTATCCATTGTGTCTGCAGAAGGAATTGGACAAATCCAAAGATACAGCATAGTCATCAATTATGCTTTTAAAGGGCTTGTCCTAGGAAAGACACATGCTCCTTTTATAGGATAGAGGATAACTATCTGACCGGCAGTGGTTTGACCACTGGGACACCCACTGATCATGAGAACCGGGCTTCCATTACCCCATTTTAATGGGGTGGCAGTTGCTTATATCTGCTGCTACAAGGGACGGGGGGCAGGGAGGCAATTGCCCCCCAGGCCGCCCTAAAGCACATAAAAAACGGGCGCTGGGCAGTGTTCCCTCTAAGCAGCACGGGTGAGCAGCCGTGCAGCAATTATTGTGGTGTAGCAGGGGGGTTGGGTGCAGTTGCCCCGGGCGCCATAATTGTAGGGGTCGCCGGGCAGGGCAGCAGGCATTTCAATGAGGGCCTATGGCTCCCGTGCCCTCCGTTCTCCCTCAGTAGAGCAGCGTAGAAGATCGCGAACACCTCGCTGTGACCTCCTGCGCCAGGTCTCATGAGATGACATGATGACGCGGCGCAGGAGGTCACAGTGATGTGTTCGTGACCGCCTGCACTGGGACATGCGAACCCAGGCCAGAAGCGGTCATGGAGTAAGGAAGAGACGTGAGTATTTATTTTTTTTTTTTATGTACCCTACGGCAGGCAGCACTGGGGGCAATATGGGAGGAGGGGGGCATTATTAGCAAACCACAAAAGAGGAACCAAGGAGGCAATGTAAAAAGAATGTGAGCCATTGTATATCAGAATACTAATAAAGAGGGGGGCATTTCAATAATAGTACAGAGGGGCCATAATAACACAGAGGGGGTCATTATAATAATAATACAGAGGTGTGTCATAATATTATTATCACCCGCTCTGTATTATTAATATTGCCCCCTTAATTCTAAGGCCCCTCTGTATTATTATAATGGCCCCCTCTGTATTATTATTGCCCCCTTTGTACTATTATTATTATAATGGCCCCCTCGGTATAAGTATTGTGATATATAAAGGCCCACTCTGTATTATTATTATTATTAATACAGAGGGGGCCGTTATAATAATAATAATAATACAGAGGGGGCTATAATAATAATAATACGGAGGGGGTCATTATAATAGTAACTGAGGGGCCTTGTTACTGCTGGGGGCACTATAGGAGGCCTTATTTCTACTAGCGGCCCTATAGGGGCATTTTTATTTAGCACATATTAATGGGGATGCTATTGGAGGTACTGTAGGGAAGTGTTCCCCAACTCCAGTCCTCAGGAACCACCTACCAGTCATGATTTGAGAAAATCCCGCAGAATGAATACCTGTGGTAAGTCCTGATGCATGGACACTAATTATATCACCTGCTCAATACTACATGATTATCAAACATGACCATCAGGTGGGCCCTAAGGACTGGAGTAGAGGAACACTGCTGTAGGGAATGCTATTACCATGGAGGACATTTTGGCAGCATGGTATTATGGGGGACTATCTGTCCGGCACTACCACAGTATTGGGGGGCAGCAGGATGACAGTGTTGAGGCCCCAGGAGGGGGAGGATGATAGTGAAGTGAGGAATCTAAAAAAAATGTCAGTGAAACTCCGCAGAGAAGAGACACGGCTGAAAGAAGTTATCAATGCGGTCTTATATCCGAATGAAGACGCTGAGGAAACAATCTACATCACAGGAGACGTCACTGGATGTAACAGGTATGTGCTGTATTCTCCTGTATATTTTGTAGCGGTGTATTAGATGTCCAAACACATATCTGTTTACAGTAGGGTTGGAAGTGAGGGTGGATATAGAGTTTGGCCCACTCTGCCGCATTGTGGCCCCACACTGTGCGTGTTCTGAATTCTGGGGCCTCACACCCATCTACTACATTATCTGTACTCAGAGAGCTATCACTGTGTTATCTGTGGTGTTATGCAGGACTGATGGTGACATCTATCGGCAAAAAAGGGGCATGCTCACAGATTGGGCAGGGGGGGCACAATACTTGACTTGACCCCCCCTACGCCACTGCCCCCGCTCACAAGTTTACTATGTTCGCTCAGCACGCCCGCTCATCCACCTTGCAAAATGCCCACACACTTGCCCACACTATTACCTTCCTCCTTTGTGCGTGGTAAGCAGGACGCCGCCTACAACATATTCCCCGCGCCACTGCTGCCCCCTCCTTCTTTTTCTGACTGAAGAGGAGGAGTCGCAGTGCACAGGGAGGGGTAATGTGGAGGCGGCGTTGGCGCCATTTTAGAAGCTAGACTCCCTCCTGAGACTGAGAGCTGCCTGCTGCGCCCTACATAAGTATGCTGGGAGTGGGGACAGATCTGGAGGGCATGCTGCTGCAGAACATTGTCAGGGACACACCATCCTATCCCAGTTATGGTCTATCACTGGGATGGTGTGTTCCTGCCAGTGGTTTCACCCCTTGTGCTCTGCAGCAGCATGCCCTGCACTCATGTACAGCCTATATGCGTTATAAAACAAGGAAAAGGTGGGCGTGGATGGTGAGCTGATTCGGTGGTGTAATGGGCCACTTGACTGGATTTGCCCCCCAGGACTGAGGCTGCCAGCCCTCCTCTGGCTACTGCTCCATTCAACTATTTGAGACATCTGGAGATATACTGTACTCAGCAATATCTGGCCATCAAGAATGCTTCAATTCATATGGGGGAACAGAACCTCCCATTTATGTGAACAATGAAGGTCTCAGTGGTCAGACCCCTGCTGATCAAACACATACTCTATCCTGTGGAAAAGAGATCAGTGTGTTTTGTGGGACAACCCCTTTAAGGTGGCCATACACATTCAATACTGTTAGACAAATATATGATCAATCAACAGCTATTTTCTGTCCCTCCCCATACACATGCATGCTCAGTTTGGCTCATCCATAGAAATGAATAGAATGGCGACATGCATTTCCAACAAGCTCCTCCGTCCATTTCAGGGGGGCTCCACAGGGTACGGGGCCCCCTTGGTTGTGATCGGTGGAGGTCCCAGTGGTAGGATAGGGGATAACTTGTTATAGCAAACACGGGATGTACATCCAATACACACTAGATGGTTGGCCAGGCCTGGTGGGTCTCAGCTAACCTTGGTCCAATGTGTATGGCTACCTTTAAAGAACGGATTCAAGAAAAATTCCAGCCCATTAAGTAAGGCTTTCAGTCACTGGAAAGGACCATCTACCAGACTCTAAAGCTCAAAAAGAGCAGGGATTTAAATGAATAAAGCACAAGTTTTACAGTATCTTTCCCCAATCAAGTATTTTTTCTCAATCTGCTCACTGGACTGTACAGGAAACTCAACATGAAAGGCTCCCTTTAACATGTTTTCAGCTGATTTTGGTTCACCAAAAAGCAATGTCTACGGACAACTCCACAGTGGTTCACCTAGCCTGATGCAAAAATGGTGCCCCCCGCCCCCCCCCCCCCATGCCGAATTCTCAATCCAACCATTTCTTCCCATCCCTACTTTTTAAGACAGATTTGGTTGGGTATTACATAGAGCGCTACAAAACATACAGGAGAATACAGCACCACATACCAGTGATGTCTCCGCTGATCTGGACATTCTCGTTCCTCAGCTTCTTCATTAGGACCAGACCACGCTGACTACATATTTTAACCTTGTCTCATCTTTGCAGAGTTTGACGCACAGACATCTTAGGTTCCTCATTTCCCCATTATCTTCCCCCACATTGTTATTCTGTTGCTACCTCCACTACTGTGTCCGCTGTGCTCCCCTATGCTTATAAACACTAATCTGGAGAAATGATAGTGTCATAAAAATAGTCCCCCCCACCCCATAGTAATAGTGCACCTGAAATTCCCACCAATTGTAATAGTTCTCTCCTAGAGTGCTTTCATTACTAAAAGTGATACCTATGGTACTACCAATAGTGACAATGCTCCCCAAGAATGCCTCCATTAGTAGCAATGCCCTCCATATTGTGCCCAGGAGTAATACCTACTGTATCCCAGTAGTAATAATGCCACCATCAGTAATAAGGCCACTTATAGAACAGGAGCTCAGACTACATCATCACACCACCCGAGACGTGGCACAGGAGGTTGTGATGCGACCTCTTACACCATTTTACTGCCTCATAGGCGTCAGGTCTAGAGGCATGGACGGGAGCCATAGACTACTGCCTGAAGCGAGATGCTCACTTTGCCTCATGGCAGATGCGACCCTGCAGCTCTGGAGTTGACTCAACACATCTAGCCCCCCTAAGTAACAAAGCCATAGTGGAGCTCTCTGACTATAGATCATACGTAAGGGAATTTTAATACTGTCCTATTACTCAACGTCTGTAAAGGAATCTTCACTTTAATGAGCAATTTTGCTGTAGATTTGCAATTTACTAACAGTGACACTTTAGCTCATACACTGCATTCATTATATGTGAGGCCTGGGTTGTGTTACCACTCATTCTATGGATGCCAAACCTAAAAGGAACATCATTATCTTGGCTTTGAGCTGGTCAAGGTTGCCTCGGTTCATCTGTTTTATACATTGGTGCTTTTTTTTTTTCTTCCTTTTTTTACTTCAAATTTCATACTTGCCAAAGAAACCTTTCCCCCCTAGTTTTTGCACACGTTCGTGTTGATTTTGTGGTTTCTGAAACTGAATTCTGGCTCCCGGGTCCCTGTGTTTCCATGGTGAACTCAGGCCCTTATCTGCTACTGGAGATTGGCGCAGAGACAACAAGACCTTTCAGTGCAGTTCAGTTTAGGCCTTTTTTATTTTTTTATATTTTTTTACTTTTTTCCTCAACCCTGTCATTTACAAATCACATAATTAATTGTGCAAATCCTGTGCCACATGGAGCTGCAGGAACTTTGAAGTTCCGATTGATCGTTTTATTGAGCCATGGTTACCATCGCCTTATAAACACAGTGCCCGGCGCCACAGACGGCCTGGTGGAATTTAGCTCGTCCAGCTTCAGGTACGATAAAGAAAACCTGGCATCTTCTGTTTGTTTTTCTAACATCCTTTCCAAGCTCGCCTTTTTCATACATAGGAAAAACCTTAGGGCTACGAGTTTATTTTTATTCTGCTAAGCTCTGCTCTCTTTAAATGCTTCATTTACCATTTTTTAATATACATATATGTAGCCCCCTCCCTCCCCCACGGATGCAGTCAGGTCAGAAGTGAATGAGAAAAAGAATAACATAAGACACAACATACAAAGGAAAAACCTTAGGGCTTTGAGCTTACGTTTACTCTTCTAAGATCTATTCTCCTTAAATACTTGATTTACTGATATATATATATATATATATATATATATATATATAGCCCCCTCCCTCTCCCACAGATGCAGTCAGATCATAAGTGAGTTAAGAATAAAAAAGAATAACACAATCCACAAGATACTTAGGAAAACCTTACGGTTTTGAGGTTGCTTTTATTCTGCTCTATTCTCTTTACAGGCTTTATTTACCTTTTTTATATACCCAAACAGACACTATTATTTTGACTGGTTTAACACATTAATGCAACAAAAGCACATTAGAGTAATAAAACAAATCACATTAAAGCGACCATGGAGCTGGTGTCAAAATACTGCTATCTACATCTGTATGTATGTAATTCCTCCGCAGATGCAGCCAGATCATGACTTAATGAGCAAAGGAATAACACAAGACACAAAATACATAGGAAAAACTTTAGACCTTGAACTTTTATTTGCTTCATTTATTTATTTTATTATACATACCCCCAAATAAGGAATGTGGATCGTCTATAAGGTCTCTATCCCACAGACAGTGTTTTGCATTGAAATTGGTCTCATGATTTGGAAGCCAAAAGCTTGAGTAGGTCCAAAACATAGAAGACATGCAAATAGTTCCTTCACATGTCATCTCTGTTTTGGACCCACTCCTGTTTTTGCCTTAAAAATACTGCTCAAATACTGGTACAAAATACTGAGTGTGTGATAGAGACCTCAGATCAGACCCTTATCAGACCTCAGATCAGACTTCCATAGCAGACCTCAGATCAGACCCTTATCAGACCTCAGATCAGACCCTTATCAGACCTCAGATCAGACCCTTATCAGACCTCAGATCAGACCCTTATCAGACCTCAGATCAGACTCCCATATCAGACCTCAGAATAGACCCTTATCAGACCTCAGATCAGACCCTTATGAGACCTCAGATCAGACCCTTATCAGACCTCAGATCAGACTCCCATATCAGATCTCAGATCAGACCCTTATCAGACCTCAGATTAGACCCTTATCAGTCCCCCCGTTCCTCATTAGACTCTCATCAGACCTCAGATAAGACTCCCATATCAGACCTGAGATCAGACCCATAGCTGACCTCAAATCAGACCCCCATCAGTCTCCTGTTCCTCATTAGACCCCATGAGATGCCAGGTGAGACATAAAATACATAAATTAACTGATCTTTCTTGCTTCAGCGTGCTCATCCCGCACTCACCGCTCTTCTGCCGGTGCCTTGTTGCACTGCAACCTGACATTGCAGAGCGTCAGGTCATAGTGTGCATTTATGTTGTGCAATGTCAGGTCACAGAACATAACACGGCGCCAGCACAGGACCAGGTAGTGGTGGGTAGCACTGTATTCCCCATTCCCCGGTTCCACAGTGTACTAATGCTTTTAAAATGGAAGTGCTCATTAGTATTCACTTCATAAGATGCACTGCCATTTTCCCACCACTTTTTGGAGAAAAAAATGCATGATATGGTGTAGGAAATACTATATACAGTATATATATATATATATATATATATATATTTATAAAGTAATGGAAAGAATACAACTTCAGATTAACAAAACACAATAGTTTCTATTGTTTCATTATTCAACGAAAATGAAGTCAAAATGGACACCCCATGAATAGTTTGCAGAACCATCTTGAGCAGCAATAACTTGAAGTAATAATTTTCTGTATGACTTTATCAGTTTCTCACATCATTCTGGAGGAATTTTGGCCCACTCTTTTTCACATTTCTTCAGTTCATTGAGGTTTGGTTTGAAGGCATACGTTTATGCACAGCTCTCTCAAGGTCCAGCCCCAACATTTCAGCTGGGTTGAGGTCTGGACTTTGACTGGACCATTGCAACACCTTCACTCCGTTCTTATTCAGCCATTGTCTTGTAGATTTGCTAGTGTTCTTGAGATCACGGTCCTGGTGCATTGTTGCAGTTATGACCAATCTTTAGCTGTTTGGTGGATGGCCTTACATTTGACTCTAGAATACTTAGGTATACAGAAGAGTTCATGGTCAAATCATGACTGCAAGGTGTCCAGGTCCGTTGGCTGCAAAACAAACCCAAAATCATCACTTCTCTACCACCATGCTTGACCATTGGCATGAGAATGTTTGTGCTGATATGCTGTGTTTGGTTTTTGCCAAACATGGCGCTGTCCATTTTGGTCTCGTCTGTCCAAAGAACATTAGCAGCTACTCGCCAGTCAAGATGTGGATGAGACATCCGCTGTGTCCTCTGGTAGGCGGGCAGATAGTGATGAGGAGAGTGACATGGGAGCTGGTGTTGCGAGCGGTCAGGCTCCTGATCCGGCCCTGCGTCAACATATGCAGCGTCACCATAAAGTGGCCTGGGACCCAGAGACGGTTGAGGAGGACATCAGTGAATAGTGTTGGGTGCGAATATTCGAATCGCGAATATTAATCTCGAATATCGGCACTTTGAGACTCCGTGAATATTTAGAATATATATATATTCGCAATTTCGAATATTCTAAAAAAAAAAAATTCATCAGTAACCTCCCTTTTTGCTTGTGGGCCAATGAGAAGGCTGCAATGTCTTTGTCTGAGCTTAGCAACATCCCTAGCAACCAGTAAGAAAGTTGCCTATACCCCTTTACTATATAAAAACTTCCCCAGCGGCCATTTTCTGTAGTGTGATGGAGTTCTGAGAGAGACAGCAATGTCATTGCTGTGCTCTGTGCTTTGCTGTATATACATTAGACAGGTAACATATATATAATTCCGATAGTTAGGGCGAGATAGTCAGTGTAGGTTAGCTTAGTTTAGGGTGTTAGGTAGTGTGATCGGGTTTGCTGTCCATATACATACATGCTACAGACATAGTGCTGTGATGTCACCAGTTGCACGTATTGCGCCAAAATATGAGCATCATTAATTGCCGATTTTCACCATCGCAAATTTATTGGAGCCCTCTATCTGCTTATAAAGCTATTGTAATGTTCTGCCATGCCAACCATTATCTCCAGTCTCAGGAAACTTCTAGCAGCTTTAAAAATGTACCCTAAGTGACCCACACCTGTACTGCGTGCGCAATACGCAAATATTACCATGCCGATTTTTCGCAATCAAGAAAATAACCGCAAATTTGCGAATATATCACAAATATTCACCAAAATATTTGCTAAATATCGCAAATTTCTAATATAGCCCCTGCCGTTCATCACTATCAGTGACATACAGACAGTACTCAATAATGATGATGTAGCTGATTGCACTTGGGAGCCGGGTGAATTAGGGGCTTCATCATCATCGGGAGAAGAGGGTGGCAACTTGCCCGTTAGGCAGCGGCGGAGCAAGTAAGTCGCTAGCGTAGCCGGAAGTCAGCAGGGTGGCAGTAGTGGGAGGTCAGGAGCCAAACGTGCCCAGGGTAGACCACCCACTTCGCGGGAGCCTACCTGCCTGGAAAGTAGTGGTGCAGGGGTTCACAGAAGCAGCGGCGGTAGCAGTCAGTCAGTGCATAGTGTTGGGGGTAAAATCACCTAGTCGACGGTGTGGCAGTTTTTTGTTAAGCGGACGGAGAAGGTGAACATGGCCATTTGCAGAATCTGTGGGCAGAAGGTGAAGCGTGGCCAGGATGCCAATGTTGGCACCACGGCCCTGCGTCAACATATGCCGCGTCACCATAAAGTGGCCTGGGATAATCGTGGCTCCGATGTGATGGTCCAGCCTGCCGCAGCAACCGCTGCATCACCCAGTGGCACGCACCCGATTTCAGGCAGTCAAGGCTCCACCACCTCAGCCGAAGGGAGCTGTCTGTTCTTCCAATCATCTGCAGGTCCTGATGCTCCTGCTCCTACTCCTCGTCAGTCATTCCATCAGCAATCGATCACCGAAGCGATTGCCAAGAGACAACAGAATGCGTGCTCTCATCCAACAGCGCAGAAGCTGAAAGTGCTCCTGGCCAAGTTGCTGGTGCTGCAGTCCCTCCCTTTCCAAGTGGTGGACTCTGCACCTTTCAGAGAACTGATGGCTTGTGACGAGCCGAGTTGGGGGACCCAAGCCGTCATTTCTTTGCCAAAAAGGCAGTACCAGCCCTGCACATGTATGTAAAACAGGTGGGCTAGTCCTTGATCCTGTCGGTGTCTGCCAAAGTGCAAGGCAGCACCGATGTGTGGAGCTGTAACTACAGGCAGGGACAATACATGTCCTTTATGGCCCACTGGGTAAATGTGGTTCCTGCACAGCCACACCAGCAACTTGGCCAGATGACACCGCTTCCGCCTCCACGTTGTCACGCTGTTGGTCCTGCGACAATGTCCGCCTCTGCTTCCCCATCCTCCACCGTGTCCTCAGCCTCCACTGCAGGGACAAGTCACAGTGCTCCACCAACATACCACATGTGCAGGGCTCGGCGGTGTCACGCTGTTCTGCACCTGGTTTGCCTGGGCGAACGGAGTCACACAGGGGAGGAACTGCTCTGTGTCCTTTATCAAGAAATCGAATTCAGGCTTTCTCCGCGACAACTCAAAATTGGAACCATGGTGATCGTCAACGGGAAGAACACGGTGTCAGCGCTGCACCTAGGAGGGCTGAGCCATGCACCCTGCATGACACATGTGTTCAATCTGGTTGTCAAGCGGTTCCTGAAGTTTTCCACCCATCTGCAAGACATCCTAAAAATGGCCAGGAAACTTTGCATGCACTTTAGCCACTCATACACCGCAAAGCACACCCTCCTTGAGCTGCAGTGGCAGAACGGCATCCCCCAACATAGGCTGATATGCGATGTTTCCACCCGTTGGAATTACACCCTCCATATGTTGTACTGACTATATGAACAGAGAATGGCCATAAACGATTTCTTTTATTTGTCAGTCGCCAGGACTATGGGATGAACAATGTCATTCCACTGCTTCATGTCCTGGAACAGATGCTGGTAAATCTGTCTGGTCAGGGAACTGGCAACGTGGTGCCTAGATCACTGTAGGGATGAACTGGTGGAGGAGAAGGACATTGGAGCACAATCAATGTGTAGCAAAATGGGTGGTTTTTCTACACAGGTGACAGGAGAGGAGGAGCAGGAGCAGCCAGAGGAGCTACAGGGCGATGAGGAAGACGAGAAAGAGGATACAGACACACCATGGCAGTATGCAGTGGAGATGAAGACAGGGAGTCGCTCCGAGTCACTTGCACAAATGGCCCAATGCATGCTCACTTGCTTGCGTAGTGACAGCCGAATTGTCACCATTCGGCAGAGGGGTGACTTCTGGCTCTCCACCTTGTTGAACCCTCGCTAGCAGTCCAAAGTGAGGGCCTTTTTTACACCTGCTGAGAGGGAGGACAAACTAAAATACTATAGAGACATCCTATGTAGTCAGTTGACGGCTGCCTATCTGAGCCATCATCCATCCTCTCGCAGGGGGGCCCTCTGCGCACACGTTCCTCTGCAATGGCTGCTGTGGCAGGGTGGGGGGGTTGGAGCAGTTCCAGCTCCATCATCTGCAACTTGAGTCTAGAGTCGCTGTTGCTGATGAGCAGCTTTCTTCACACGTCTAGTGAAGAAACTACTCAGCAGCAGCAGCTAGACCTGGAGCAGGACCTGAACCAGCAGGTGGTGGCATACTTGGACAGCACCCTGCCACCCTACATTGAAGATCCGCTGGACTACTGGGCAGCCAAACTGGATTTGTGGCCGCAACTGGAGTTTGCCCTGAAAAAACTGTCCTGCCCGGCCAGTAGTGTGGCATCAGAGCGGGTGTTTAGTGCGGCAGGCCATAGTTACCCCAAGAAGAACTCGCCTGTCAACCCAAAATGTGGAGAGACTGACCTTTGTCAAGATGAATTAGGTGTGGATCCGCCAGGATTTCCACCCACCAATTCCTGATGCATCATACTAGATCATCCATGGTGCCACACCAACAGTTTGACAAAAGAGACCAGTTTCTTCTGGCTACCTGCCTCAGCTATTATTCTGATGTTGCCACCCGCCTGACGCCACACATCTGATGCCAAGTGCTTCTTCTTTCACTCACCATCTTCATCTGGAACTGGTATTGCCACCCACCTCCCCACTTTGTCACCGGGTTGCTCCGTGGTCTCCTGATGCTGCTGCAACCTCCACACTGTCACCTTGCTACTCTGTGGGCTCCTGATGCTGCTGCCTCCTCCACACTATGTCAACTTTCCACTCTGCGGTCTCCTGATGCTGCTGCCACCTCCACACTATGTCAACTTGCCACTCTGTGGTCTCCTGATGTTGCTGCCACCTCCACACTATGTCACCTTGCCACTATGTGGTCTCCTGATGCTGCTGCCACCTCCATACTCTGTCATTGTGCCACTCTGTGGTCTCCTCATGGTGCTGCTGCCACCTCCACACTGTCATTGTGCCACCATGTGGCCTCCTCCTGATGCTGCTGCTGCCACCACCACCTCCACACTCTGTCATTGTGCCACTCTGTGGCCTGCTGATGCTGCTGCCGCCACCTCCACACTGTCATTGTGCCACTCTGTGGCCTCCTCCTGATGCTGCTTCTGCCGCCACCTCCACACTATGTCGTTGTGCCACTCTGTGGCCTCCTGATTCTGCCTCCACCTCCACACTGTCATTGTGCCACTCTGTGGCCTCCTCCTGATGCTGCTGCCACCTCCAGACTCTGTCATTGGGCCATTCTGTGGTCTCCTCATGCTGTTCCCACCCTCCGAACTTCATGACTAGGCCACTATTTTGTCTTTCGGCCTGGCTGACATTATCATTTATTTGACCCTTCTTCTGATCTGTCTGAATTAAGGAAAAATGAGACGCACAACGGATCCTGTCTATGTAACAGCTGTAAGGCCTGCATGATATGGTCCCTATTTTGCTTAAAAATATGATTTTATAGCCAAAAGCAGGAGTGGGTACAAAACACAAAAGACATGCAAATATTCCATTCACGTGTCATCTCTGTTTTAGATCCATTCCTGTGTTTTTGTTTTTTTTTGGCTTTAACAATACTGATAGATTACTGTCCAAATGCTCACAGAGTGAAGGCGGATGCTCCATAGACATGATCCGTTTTTTGGGGGTTATTGTTCTGACGGATCAGAGAAAGGGCAAAATAATCAGTGATGTCAACACAAACTTACTGCTGACACCCTCTCCACTCTGTATATAGCAGAAACAGAAGAGAAGAATCCAGAACTTCCAATATTCGTTTTTAGTCGTAGGCTAGCTTCTTTATTCCGGTGGACACAATTATTACAGCTATTTACATCTCAAGCGGTAAAAACACGCGGCCTTTGTGTCAGTCTGACTGACACGAAGACCACGTGTTTTTACCGCTTGAAATGTAAATAGATGTAATAATTGTGTCCACCGGAATAAAGAAGCTACAAAATGAATATTGGAAGTGTCTTACCTTAAAATCCGGAAGGCAAGTGAGCTGGATCTACTCTGTTTCTTCCCTCTCCACTCTGTCAGGGGGGCTCTACTTGTATAAGCGTTTAATAGGACAGGTTCTGTAGACATCTATGTGGAATCAGCTGGTGTCGGTGTAAAAGAGTGTGCTTCTTCTTGACGCTAACATTGACCTGTAAGGCTGAGTTCACACTTTAGTTATTTGGTCAGTTTTGGCCCCGCGACTTCCCAAATAAGTGAAGTGTGCAGTGATTCTAAGAGCAACGCCTGTCATCTGCACCTACTGACTCACAGTATTATTTCACTACCACAGCAGACTGCCTATGCGTGTTACTGCAAGGCACAATGTTCTACACCACTATAAAGGCTCTCTACGGCTAGGAAATAGACATTTTTTAACGCGATTTGCCACAAATAAATTCAGATCTAACCAAATTTTTCCCCAAAATTTGACTATCCGGCCAAATCGAATTTTGGAGAAATTCGCTCATCTCTAAACATTATCCCAGAATTTTTGCGGTTTGTTCAGATACAGCTTTGCAAACTTAAGCCGTGTTGCCTTGTTCTGTTTAGAAAGACGATGCTTTCTCCTGACAACCTTTCCAATGAGGCCATGCTTGCTTAGTCTAATTGTACTTTTAACATGCCATCTGAGGCCTGTAGAATCTTAGATGTAGCTCTTCGGCTTTTTGCAATTTCTCTGAACATTGCACGGTCTGACCTTGGGGTGAATTTGCTGGGACGTCTACTCCTAGGAAGGTTGTCAGCTGTCTTAAATGTTTTACACTTGTGAATACCTCTTCTCAATGTAGAAAGATGAACTTAAAATGTTTGGCAAAGCCCTTATAACCCTTCCAAGACTGATGGGCAAAAGCAATTGCTTCTATAAGATAATTGCTGATTTCTTTCCTCCTTGGCATGTTACCACACACCGGAATGCTCCAGACCAGCAGACTGCCAAAACTTCTGCTTTTATAGAGGTGGTCACACTTGATAATGATTAATTAATCAAGGGCACTTGATCAGCAGCACTTGGCTGTGTACTTACTTTTTTTTATAAACAGCTCCTGAATTTTGTCTTATGTAGTTGTTCAGCATGCTTGGCTGAACTGGTGTTCGACTCGAGCATCGCTATGCTCGGCCGAATACTGCGTGTGCTCGAGCCAGTGTATTTAAATCTAAATTAGCCTCTATTTCTGAAAAGTTTCTGCTGAGATTTGAACTCACAACCTTCAACATTAGAGGCAAGGATCTTAACCACTCAGCTATAAAGCTGAATGATAAACTGTGTCAGTTTATCACTGTGTTTATCACACAGTTTATCAGCTATAAAGCTGAATGATAAACTGTGTCCGAAAAAACTCATAATAGTTTGTCATGTAGTAAGTATTCCTATACAGCTGAAGTATCATTTTATATTTCACTGCAGGTTAACTTGTAGCTTTATAGCATAGTGGTTAAGGCTCTTGGCTCTAATGTAGAAGGTTGTGAGTTCAAATCCTGGCAGAATCTTTTCAGAAATAGAGGTTAAATTTAATTATATATATATATATATATATATATATATATATATCAGTCTAGCCATAATATATTTACATATATTATTGTATATTGAGAAAATATAAAATATATTATAATATATGTAAATATAATATTGCTAAAAACATCAGTGGTAGTTTCCCACATATTATGCATTGATTTATATCAGAAGTTTGATGATATATATATATATATATATATATATATATATATACATTTTTTAGTAATTACACATTTATATTGTGCCATACATTTTTTACAATTACAAAAAAATATATATATATAAATTTAATTGATCCTCTATTTCTGAAACATTTCTGCCGGGATTTGAACTCACAATGTTCTACATTACAGTCAAGAATCTTAACCACTACGCTCAACAGCTACATGTTAACCTGCAATGAAATATAAAATGACACTTCTGCTGTATAGGAATACTTACTACATGACAAACTACTATTAGGTTTTTCTGATACAGTTTATCATTCAGCTTTATAGCTGAGTGGTTAAGGTACTTGCCTCTAATGTAGAAGGTTGTGAGTTCAATTCCTGGCAGAAAATTTTCTGAAATTGATGCTAAATTAGATTTAAATACACTGGGTGTCCCCAAGCACTGACTCCATATATGGACATAGCTATATATGGAGTCAGAGCAGGGACTCCTAAGCCGCTGACTCACACTGGGGGAATCCCTCACTGTACAGCGATGTTCTGAATAAACCTCAGTGGGACCCGGCAGCCTCCCCTCTTCAGAGCAGGGGGTGCCTGGTTTAAGGTTCTCCCATTGACTTCCATTGTGCTCAGGTGCTCTATAGAGCATCCCAAAGTGTTGCACCCGAGCACTTTGGTGCTCGATCAACACTACTGAGGATGCTATTTACCTAACTTTAAGACCAGATATTTTTTTATTTTTTTTTATTATTATGTCCTGATATGTAAAACCATAGAATTTAAGGAGGGTGTTTTATACAGCTTCAGGGCATAGTGCACACACGTGTATGCATTCTGGTCACAGTGCAGTGCGGGCCAGAGAAGACCAGGGAGCGTGACTGCAGGAGAGCCCACCGAATCTGCAGAGTGACGGCAGAACAGAGTAGGTAAGTTCATTTAATAATTTTAGCTCTGATGGGCATCTAATCTGAGGTCTGATACGGGGGTCTGACATAGAGGTCTGATGGGGGTCTGATATGAGTTCTGATATGGCGATCTGATCTGAGGTCTGATATGGGGGTTTGATCTGAGGATCTGGTATGGGGATCTGATCTGAGGTCTGATTTGGTGTCTGATCTTAGGTCTGATATGGGGGTCAACTCTGTGGTCTGATATGGGGATCTGATCTGAGATCTGATAGAGGGGTCTGATCTGAGGAATCATGATTAGGGGTCTGATCTGAGGTCTAATATGGGGGTCTGATATAAGGTCTGATATGGGGATCTGAAGTCTGATTTAGGGGTCTGATCTGAGGTCTGATGAAAATTGCTAGTGTGATCTGAGGTCTAATAAGGGGATCTGAAGTCTTAGTTAGGGGTCTGATCTGAGATTTGATATGGGTGTCTGGTGGGGCATATGGTGTATTTATATAAACCCCCTCCCTCCCCCACAGAATGAATACGTATAAGAATAACACAAGATGCTAAATTTACATTAAATAAGGCATAAAACCGCATACTAGCTATACGGAAAAAAAAATCTAGCATCACTTGAGGTTCCTTAGGAAATGAAACAAGGCAGTTTTGAGAAGGAGTCTTGATCAAAAGCAATGATGTCCAGACACCATGTGATACCCTATACTGTATTAGTATATATATATAAAAAAAATCACTGCTGCTATGTAATCCCAAGGCCGTGCTATTGTCAATAGTATCACAGGAACTTTAGCCTCAACATACTTCTCTAATTGTGTCTAGCACAGGGGAATGTATATGTTAGGCATATTTTGAAATTACATCTCTGAGGTAAGGCAGGGAACAGTGATGGCTCCATATTCGCCTGCTTTCTTATATCCCAAGTAGTAAAAATTCATGATTTTATACAAAGGTACATCACACAATATATCACCAATATCTTGTGCTGCATTTGCTATACTGTTGACTATTTTCATAGTAGGGGTCCTGGATTTAAATATTACCAAAGGCAACATTGGCATGGAGTTGGTATGATATCCCCTTTTTTGAGTGGGTTTCCTCTGGGTACTCTGATTTTCTCCCACACTCCAAAAATGTACTAATAGGTTAATTTGGAATGTGAGATGATGAGCCCCAATGAGGACAGGGACCTTCATGATTGATGACAGCCCTGTGCCGAATATGCTTATAATACTAAAAACCTCATCTTAAAAGTGGTCTCTGATGGGACAATTTCTCTAATGGGGTGGCTTCTTTGGCTACAGCCAAGGCTGGCTGAAAGAGGAAAGAGAAATTTAAGCACAGTGTGAACCTGGCCCCATGATCAATAGGAGATCTCTTAGAAAAGATGAGAAAAACAAGCTCCTCCATTCTCAATGCTAACTTCTAGATAACTTTTTGCTCTGACCATATTGGTATCGCTTTGGTAGACGATCTTCTGAGAAAAAAAAAATGAATTTCAGGACTGCATTTTTGGGTTAACCTTTAAATTTTGTGTTTTATATATCAAATAGGTTTTTCAGGAACCAAAGCCACCTTGATTACCTCCACTCCTGGTCCCAATAAAGCGAACCTTCTTAGCAATCTACTGTACCTATACAATGGCTACTTCCTTGGCAGCGCTATCACACATACTGCAACACTTGATCAAGTAGCTGTCTTCCCACCTTGATATCTTGAGGAATTAAGATACTTACCATCTTAAAGTTGTGTTAATTGGCCACTCGGGAACCCGGTCATATAACTACTTCTTCTGATGAAAATCTTGCTTCCTTTACATCAGGTTAAGGACTTTTCATCTCTTCAAACTCCTGGATCCACCTCATCTGTGCATGTACCAAGGGCAGAAACCATTCACAGCCACTTCCTGTCCAGGGCTGTGGAATGAATGTAGGCAGAAGCTGAATTTTTCCGAAGAAGATCACCATGTGAACTGTTCCCTAGAGGACCGACCACACAACTTTATATTACAATCTTTCTTCCACAAATGCAATATGAGCAATTAAGGTGAGTTTGCAACTTACCTGTCCGAGCTCTAGCGCCGCAGTCTGGGGCTCAGGCACTGTAGGCCGTGCCTCCCTGTGGATGTGCCGCCTAGGACACACCCCTTGGCGAGGCATTACTTAGGCCATACCCCCTCTCTATGTCTCGCTTTAGTCATGCCCCCTGGTGATGCACCACTTTAGCCACGTCTCCTGGTGATGCGACACTTGAGCCACACCCACGGTGATGTAAGCGCACATGCTTGCTGAGAGCGATTGGTTCTCTATTTAAAGCACCTGCTGGTAATAATCCTTGTCACTTATAGGTTTCCCCTTGCTGTGCTCCTGTGCTACTGTGTGTTTTTGGATTGGTGATATTTGGATTTGACTTTGGCTTTACTTGGGCCTCTCTGCTCTGCGAGTTTGTACCCTGTTTACCATCCGGCTTTGACCCTTGGCTTGGCTATTTATGGCTACCCTCCTCTATGTAATTAGGTACTGTATTAAACTCCCGGCTTGACCTATTTCTGTATGACCCTTCTGTGTGTGTTTGTTTTCTGTTGTGTGTGAACAGATTCCAGTGTTTTTTTTACTGCGGGTGCTAGGTTTGGCTCCCTGCACTTACCAGTATAGGGACGGTCGACCAGTTGTGGACTTGCCACTTAGGGCTTGCTCTGCAAGTAGGCAGGGACAGTGGGTTGGGTTCCAGCTTGGGCTCACTGTGAGTGTGTCTCCCTGTCTACAGTCGTAACACAATCCCTTCAAGGATTTTGATGAATAATCATACAAGGTCTCCATGCTTTCTCTTTAAAGTGTTTGTGTCATGAAGACAACCCTAGTCCAGATGCCTATATCAGCATATGAACATCATAGAGGGTGTCGCCAGCTTAGGACACCCTCTATGTGTCAGAATGGACAGTCTGCTCAGTATAAGTGTCTCCTGTTGTGGTAAACTCAAGCCAAAGATGGCCATACACCAGACTGACTGCCTCGCCCCTTTGCAGAATCGCTCTGAAAACCTCATCTTAGAAGTGGTCTCTGATGGGACAATTCCTCTAATGGGAGGACTTCATTATTTTAGGTGCTTATCTAAACTGCAATTCCCTATTCCAACATTTAAAGTGGGTCAGTAGGGTACATCAACGTCATAGAGGAGGATGTCCTTATATGAGCCAGAACAGAGAGCTGATCTATATAAACAACCCCAGTTCTGGTAGACTCAAGCCATTCTTGTGTTATGAGAATGGTCTTTCATCTGGCTGGCCACAGCTTTCCCTGTCCAAATCCACCGATCACCCTGGAGAGGTTGTCTTTGAGGATTATGGATTGAAAGGGTTTGCACTGTAGCCCCATCATTCTCACGACTGGTGGGGGTCACAACGGTCGGACCACCATCCATCATAAAGTGATGAAATATCCTAGAAATATAGCATGGAAATATTCCTAATGCTTTATCCTTCATATACTCTATTTATAAGCCAACAAGGTCTTTTAGCCACCACCTTTCTTTGTATTATCATCACCTGCTGCATCAAGGAATCCTATTGGAAAGATGGGTCATCTAGACATACTACTTCTTCCATCTTTGGAAATTGCTCCTTGCAGTTGCGTACTATTTCTGCCTGCGCTTAGTACTCTTAACACTATTCACCTGGACTGCGATAGAATCATCTCCAAGTTAGTAGATAATAATGCTCCTCAGGTATGGGTGGAAAAGGTGGAATCCATAGATAGTGCATGATCAGAAATGGTTCACCTCTAGCAATGAAAAGGTGGACTAAAAATAGCATGTCTGGAGAAGAATTAATGAAAAGCTTTGTAGTTCTGATTATAGTAATGAGAGGCAGGGGCAATATTCGAACTCGCGCTATTTTGCTAATATTCGTTAAAATATTCGTTAAAATATTCGTCATATATTCGCGAATATTCGTATTCGAGATTATTCTATTGATTGCGAAAAATCAGCAATGTAATATTCGCGTAATGCGAATATTCTAAAACCCGAATATATAACACTATGGAATATAGCGCTATACTGTATATTCCTTTTTAGAATATTCATCATTTTTTCCCATCTGAAGTCATGATTTCCCCCTGCGTAAGTTGTTTTTGGGCCAATGACTGTTCACATTAAATTGGAAAAAATGACGAATATTCGCATTACGTGAAGATTACATTGCCGATTTTTCGTCTAAGAGGAAAAAAATAATACTTTTCTTTGCGTAACACGAATATTCTGAAAAACGAATATATAGCACTATAGAATATAGCGCTATATATATTTTTTGGAATATTCGTCATTTTTTCCAATTTAATGTGAACAGTCATTGGCCCAAAAGCAACTTAGGAGGGAGGAATCATGACTTCAGATGGAAAAAAATAACGAATATTCTAAAAACGAAAATATAGCACTATATGTCTATAGTGCTATATATTCGGGTGTTAGAATACTCGCATTATGTGAATATTACATTGCCGATTCTTTGCATAAGAGAAAAAAAAATTAAATAGCGAAGAATATTCTAATTCAATACAGACTACAATATTGCAGCCTTCTCTTATTGGCCCACAAGCAAGAAGCAGGTAGGTAATGGGTTAAGATGAAAAAAAAACTAAAAAAAAACTAATATTCGTTTTAACCAATATGTATCACTATATTCAAAATATTCGCGAATTGTCAAAGTGCCGATATTCGCAATAAAAATTCCAAATTCGAATATTCGCGCTCAACACTAGTCCTGAATCCCAAGGACTCTAAAAAATGTATTGACTAAAAGGTAAACAATTCCTTAAAATAGTTCATACCATCTTCAGGGTGGTTTGTTTCCTTCTTGTGGACTCACCCTTCAGTATGACGTTTTGCAGGAGCTAAGGTGTTTATCACAGTGCTCCTCACAGTGACCCAAAAAAGTGATCAGAATAAAAGTGCCACAAACACTCCCAGTTCTAGGTAAAGGGGAAACTCCATGATTAATGTAAAAAATGAAAATCAGGCCTTTTATAGTACATGACAATCTTACAAAGCTAGAACCAGCCCTGTACCAAACATGAATCCAGACATCTTCACATGTATTGCCGCAATTGCTTTGCTTGATTCTCTCCAGGCTGGCAGTTCAGGGGGCGTGTCCTTTATCAGGGTCATGTCATTTCTGCTGCAACTCTCTCCCGGTAACTGTCACAGTTTCTAACAGTAGATATGGCGGGTGGCAGTTGAAGGATAGAAAGGAGCATGTGCGACCACCTCAGCGATGTCTCCGAGGTGGGTGGAAAAATAAGGAAAAGAACAAACAGCAGGTGGCGCTATACAGATACATTTTATTAAAAAGCTTAGTGGATATACAATTATTATTTTTTTTATTCCAAATATTCCACTTTTATTCCCAGTGGTTTGAAAAATGTAGAATATTCCCGGTGCCATACCTTTGTTATTTACCGTTCACATAGTCCTATGAGGGCCGGTTTTTGGTGGGACAAGTTGTACTTTCTCATGGCGCCATTTAATATTGCATAAGATATAGTGGGGAGTTTTATGGGTTTCGTTTTAAAGGCGTTCCCTATGCAGTAAATCTGGCTTATTACCCTCATTCTGCGGATCAGTACGATTATAGTAATATCACATTTTTTAAGGTTTTCTTGTGTTTTAATACTTAAAAAAATCTAAAAACATTTGAAAATATATTTTTTTAAATTTACTTCTATGAAGCTGTGTTAGGACTAAAATACTTGTGGGGCAATCTGTGATTTTTATTGATATCATTATGGAAGTCGGCAGAAGTTGGAACTTTAAACATGGTGCCCGTGGAAGGGGTTCACGTCTACAGTGCGTTGTCAAAGTATTACATACAATGCATTTTCTTTCTGGTGTTCTAGCATTGCGTTTGGGTGTTTTTACCTCCCCCCAAATACAGCTTGTTCTAGGTATGCCAAAAAAGGCATTTTTAAAGTGTTGCAATAAAAAAGCACAAAATCACTGAAAACATGGTACAAATTTAATGCACAGTACCAAAAAAATGCAAAAAAGAAAACTAAAAAATACCATATGTGAAGGAAGGACAGACACTTTAACAAGGCTTACAAACTAGTGGTATCCACAAATGCTCCCATACAGCGCCAACCAGAAAGTGCCCACTTTTAAGGGTACTTTTACACTTGCGGCAGGACGGATCCGGGAGGCTATTCAGCCTGCTGGATCCGTCCTGCCGCAAGTGCCCTGCACTGCCGTGCTGCCGCTCCGTCCCCATTGACTATAATGGAGCGGGGGCAGAGCTATGGTGCAGCATGGCAGTGCACAGCCGGAGATCGCCGGACTAAAAGTACTGCAGGTCCGGCTTTTCAGTCCGGGGATCTTTGCCGTGCACTGCTATTCTGCGCCGTAGCTCCGCCCCCCGCCCCATTATAGTCAATGGGGATGGAGCGGCAGCACGGCAGTGCATGGGCACTTGCGGCAGGACGGATCAGCCTGCCGGATCCGTCCTGCCGCAAGTGTAAAAGTACCCTAAAGCAGGACTGGCAACTTCTGTCCCCCATGATATCCTATGAGCAGCAGATCTCATCATACTTTGTCTTTCTCTGCCCCATGAATGGCAAAGTAATAGACAAACAAAATACAACAGCACTCTGCAACCATTAACCATAAACTAAGTACATATAATAATGGTCATACTCACTATATATATACGAATGCTATGTTGTAAATGTGAGATTCTTGGCAAATACTTTTTTTGTTCAAAATTAATTGTGCCCGTCTGCCGACGTCAAGGCGATCCCTTAAAGACAGGAACCTAATACTAAATACCACATTCACTGGTGCCATAGCAGCCTCCATTAAATTCAGAGGATGCGGGTTCCACATGCATGCTGAGCCCACACCACATTGTACCTCTTATGGTGCCAAAATGGCCTCCACTACTTTCAGGAAATGCAGGCTCCACATGCATGCCCAGCCCACACAATATGATACCACTTTGGTGCCACACTGACCTCCGCTATGTTCAGGGAATTCAGGTTCCACATGAATGCTGAGCCCACTCTGTACTACACCTCTCCTGGTGCTTACCATGGTCCACTGCTGTGTCGTAGGTTTATAGCGCCACCTGCTGTTTGCTCTTTTTCTAATTTCTCTGTCCTGCTCACTGAAACAGAAGCACATGCTCAGTTCCATCCTTCAATTGCCACCAGCTGCAGCAGAAAGGACATGCCCATGAGAAAGGACACACCCCCTGAGCTGACAGCTTGAAAATAAATCTAGCAGAACAATTGAAGCAATGAATGGGGAGATCTCTGAATTCATGTGAGGTACAGAGGCTGTCATGTACTGTCTGATGTCTAATTTTCATCTTTTACATAACCCCTTTAAGGGAACCAGACTTCTATACAAGGTAGGAATGATCCCTTCTCCTCACACGGGCCAGGCTTCCCTCGCCTTTACTTCTTTTCGCATTTATCATGTTATTTCTGTCAATAGACGCCTTCACAGTTGTAACAATTTAGCCCTTGTGCGTCGTGTCGAGAGATTAATGGCAAACCACATTATTTTCACCTCCATAGGAGCGGCCACAATTAGCGCTGGCAGTTCTGCCGCTTGTTTTCAGTCATTGGCAGTGAAGCGCTGGACGTGTTCATGTGGCCCTCTGGGTTACGTGTTTTCTCACGGGGGAATTCATTTTCTTCCTGTATACAATCCGTAGATGACTTTTCTGGAGCCGGGGAGGCGATGGTTACATTGTGTCAGATCTGTGAAAATAAATAAAAGAGGAGAAGAAGAAAGAAAGAGAAATGAAAGCCACGCTGGTCGCCTTTTCTCCGTAATTTAGATGCTGACTTACATAAGAATACAAATGAACACTGTATAGGAGTTGTAGAGCTGATCAGCCCCTTAGAAGGTCTCATGACCATGGGCTGATCTCAGGGGTCTCTCCATGGTCAGGAGAAATACTACAGGGTGTATAAGGAGGATACTGGACAGTATTCCTAACAGGGGCGGACTGGGAACTTAATGTGGCCCTGGGAAATAACCTTAAAGTGGCCGCATGTTGTAGGCGGGTCCCAATTATTGACAGAAGGCAACAGAAGTAGGTGGGGGCAGCAATAATACAGTACAGGATAAAATACCGCCCCAGCAGAACCAAATACCACAGTGCAGCACAGAATACTGCCCCAGCAGAACCAGATACCACAGTGCAGCACAGAATACTACCCCAGCAGAACCAGATACCACAGGGCAGCACAGAATACTGCCCCAGCAGAACCAAATACCACGGTACATCACAAAATACCGCCCCAGCAGAACCAGATACCACAGTGCAGCACAGAATACTGCCCAAGCAGAACCAGATACCACAGGGCAGCACAGAATACCGCCCAAGTAGAACCAGATACCACAGTGCAGCACAATATATTGCCCCAGCAGAACCAAATTCCACAGTGCAGCACAGAATACTGCCCCAGCAGAACCAGATACCACAGTGCAGCACAGAATACTTCCCCAGTAGAACCAGATACCACAGGGCAGCACAATATATTGCCCCAGCAGAACCAGGATACCACAGTGTAGCACAAAATACTGCCCCAGCAGAACCAGATACCACAGTGCAGCACAGAATACTTCCCCAGCAGAACCAGATACCACAGTGCAACACAGAATACTGCCCCAGCAGAACCAGATACCACAGTGCAGCACAAAATACCGCCCCAGCAGAACCAAATACCACAGTGCAGCACAAAATACCGCCCCAGCAGAGCAAAATACCACAGTGCAGCACAGAATACTGCCCCAGCAGAACCAAGTACCACAGTGCAGCACAGAATACCACCCCAGCAGAACTAGATACCATAGTCAGCAAAAAATATTGCTGCCCAGCACAGTATTCAACTGTACCAGCATCCTTAGCATGGTGATACTTTTGAATTCGGGGGGAATCTGCAGCCACCGGCCAGGTGTGTAACCACCTCATGCTTAATTTTGAGAGCATTATATAATTGTGTACCCACCCCGTAGCTGTGAGGAGGGCTCATTTGGCTCCCTAGGCATTGGCCCACCTGGAAATTTTCCTATAGAGTCTATGTCCAGTACGCTCCTGAACCCTAAACTAGTCAACCCTCTTTATATATGGTTCACCTGTGGGCAGTTGTTCTTATTGAACTGAATGGCAACTCTCACTGACACACACTGCAAGTTTATCACACTCAACTCCCTGGTGTGTATCAGGCCTTAAAGACATAGTTGGAAAACATTACATACAGCGCTACAAAAAATACCGGGTAATACAGCGCCACATACATTTTACATCCAGTGATGTGTCTTCTGACCAGACCGCCATGATGATTTCTTTCAGATCTCTGTCTTGTCTTTTCAGAGTTTGACAAAAAAAAACTTAGTTTCCTACTTTTCCATCCTCCTCCCACCTTCTAAACACCCCATCCTGCCGCCCCCAATACCGTGCCCGCTGTGCTCCCCAATACTATCCTGCATAAACAGCCCACCTCAAAATGCTAGTACCCCACAGATTATTTGACAAAGTGCCCCAAAAAATAAATGCTCCCAGCAAATAATGTCCCTGTCACTAATAGTGTAAACATAATGTCACCCAAAATAATTGTGCTAAGCTGATAGTGTGCAGTGTGCGTCCCCCCCCCACACACACACACATACAGTACTCCCAAAAGTCCCACCAATAGTAATAATTATCTATCAGAGTGCACTTAGTGTTAAAAGTGCCCCAGATAATAATGTCCCTATTGTGCCCATACTAGTAATCATCTTCCCCATAGTTCCCCAGTAGTAGTAATTCTCCTTAAAATGTGCACCAGTACAAAAAGTGCCTCCTTATAGTGTGTGCCAGTACAAAATAATGCCCCCTTCTGTGTGCCAGGCCAAAAATGTTTCCTTTTTAGTGGCCCTAATAGAGTCAATATCCCCATAGTGCCTCATATAATGCATGCTGTCCAAAAACATGCCCCCAACCCCTTATGTGTGCAAGCCTCTATTCAGTGACCCCAGTAGATGCACCCATAGTTCTCTCCTCGCCCTCAATGTCCCCATAGTGCCCCCAGTAGATGCCCACATAGTGCACTCCCCAAATGTTTCCATAAAGCCCTCAGCAGTTGGCCCTATAGTGCTCCCCCAAATGTCCCCATAGTGCCCACCCGTAGCTAGCCCCATAGTGTCCCCCATTCCCATGGTAGATGGCTTCATAGTGCTCCCTTCATCCCCATGGTCCCCAAATGCCCCATAGTGATGCCACCACATCATGGTGTAAAATAAAAAACAATAAACACATATACTTACCTCTGCTGTAAGTGATGTTGCGCAGGCTTCTTCTGGCCTGTTTCCTGAGCCGTACGCTGCCCGGCTCAGGAGGCATGATGATTATTACATCATCCCATCACCTTTTCCGGCCTCTTACTGGGCCTGGAGGCTACCAGAGGTAACGGAGGGCAGGGAGACATCACCCCTGATGCAGTACATAATTGCATTGCTGTCCTGAGGTCGGCAATACATAAGCAGTGGTGCACCACTGGCAAGGGGGACCCGGGGGTGTCCTTTCTTAGGGGGTGTGTTCTTTATTCTGCATCTTTCTCTCTGTAACTGTCAAAGCTTCTAACAGAAGATATTGCTGCCAATAGTTCAAGATTTAAACTGAGCACGTGCAACCATCTCAGTGAGGGTGACAAGAAATAAGAAAAAGTACCAACAGCAGGTGGCGCTATAAAGATACATTTTATTGAATAGCTCGGTGGCTATGCTGAATTTCTCATTATAAGTAATTACAAAAGTATTAAGATCCAGGTGCAGGTTTGAAAAATACTAACATCAACATATAGGGCCATCCCCAACCTCCATACATTTCTGAAGTAACCTTCTGATACTTCACTATACCTAAATCCCAGTCCACAGCCTGTCTACTCCATACACCTTTGATCTAATCTAAAACATCTCACACATATTCTCCAGTCTACAACCTGTCCACTCCATAAATCTCTGACCCAATCGACCAAAACCTTCTCTCCTGCCGGTGCGGTGCTGGGGCGCCTGTGGTCGCCGCGCACGGCTGCGTCATTTATAGGTTAGAGTAGTTTCCCACTTGTAGAGGCTTCCTTGTCGCGGTAAGTGGGCCTATGCTCTTTGATCAAACTGTATACTAATGCCTCTTTTGTACAGCATACAATGTATTACAAATTGGGCGGATATGCCACTTAATTATGCTGAGACAGTCGTTATATCAAAAGCATAGTTTTGAGGATGTGCGATCCAGATTCACTCTCCAGTATATATACTTCTCACATGCAATCTTCAGTCCTCAAGCTGTCCTCTTCATACGTCTCTGACCTAATCTCCTGATACCTCACCACACATAATATCCAATCCAAAACCAGTCCTCTCCATATCTCTCTGATCTGACTCTCTCAATATAGTACATCCCCACACGTAATCTCCAGTCCACAACCCACAACCTGTCCCATCTATACATCTCTGACCCAATCTCCCGTTTCATCCCACATGTAATATCTAATCCTCACTTGACCTTCTTCTTTGCTCTAGTTTGTCTGCTCCCCACATAATCTTTTCCAAGATTTCTCACATGCATCTCCCATACTCTGGAACTTGCTTTCCTAACACATCCCACTCCTGCCCACCATCCAAACTTATAAAAACCATCATAAAACCATAAAACCCATCTCTGCAAGAAGGCCACCACCTACAACAACCATGTTGCCATCACACAGCCATATGAGCAGCTTCTACCCTGACCTGTTGTCTCCTTCCCTTGTAGACTGTAAACTCTTGTGGGACCTCTTCCCAACAAGACCTCTTACCGTCTGAACCAGTTGGTTAATAGATTCATGCCCTTTTTAGTTGTTTTGTATTATATCCGTAAACTGAAGGGCGGACAAAAAACATGTCGTCTATGGGAAAGAAGGCCATACAATGTGAATTACAATTTGCAAGGACTAAAAGGTACATTTAGAAACCTGCAAGTAGAGCTAATTATTGGTCTGGCCAAACCAGGCTTTGTGATCCCAGAACATTAACGCAAAGGAAGTTGTATGTTACATGACGTGAGGAGATTTAATCAGCAGGTGGTAGGATCTCCATGGAGAAAATGAGTGAAGTCTAGCAATCTACCAGCTGGAAAGCGCCAACGTATAGGACATGTTACATGATCTTTCCTCGCTATCATACATATGGTGTTTCCTACAGGTAGCCATTAAATCATTATCCACTTAGCCCAGGAGAGAATTGTTCTTGGCTCGTTTTTCCTTTTTGTCTGACCCGAAGTGTCTTCACTCGGTTCCCCTGGGCTCTAAAGCAGACATTAAAATCCTTCTTCTTTCCAATGGATGGTCAATCATCCGTCCTTTTCAAAGAATTTGCCAATGGTTCCCCAGGGCAGCAAGCAGCGCTCTCTGTTTTGCTTGTCGCGATAATATGCTAATCCATGAAAAGTGGCCATTAATCTTCCACAGATTCTTTCATTTGTCAAAAGCTGCCGCAAACTGCTGGGAAAGAAAACTTGGCCTTCGTTGTGCAAATTTTTTTTTTTTTTAATAATACCTTTCTCCTAATCACAAAAACATCTGATGAGTAGATGGGGATTTGAAAAGACGGCAGAACAAGGAGTTGATGCTAAAGTCGTAAAAGTTATAGCTGCTCGTTAACTTTAGTAAAAAATTAACCAATTACACGTGGCAGAAATTTTCCAAGCTTGTGCAATAATAATATGTGTAATAGTAGTAATAATAGAATATATACTCATTGACATGAAATATATAATACATCCCACACCAAGAAAGAGTTGCTTTAATTGAATGAAACTTTTTATATGTGAATGTAATGATGATATATGTAAGTGATTACAATATTCAAGGGAAAGGAGAAGTTTATTGGGGAAAACTATACAATTGGAAGGAGGCTCTAGGACCCTCTTGGGCACCTCTAGCCTGGATACAAGATGAGGTATAGCCTCTAGCCTGGATACAAGATAAGGTATAGCCTCTAGCGTGGATACAAGATGAGATATGGCCTCTAGCCTGGATACAAGATGAGATACGGCCTCTAACCTGTATACAAGATGAGATACGGCCTCTAGTCTGGATACAAGATGAGATACATCCCCATCCTGAATACAAGATGGAATACAGCTTCTAGCCTGGATATAAGATGAGATACAGCCTCTAGTCTGGATACAAGATGAGATACAACCTCTAGCCTGGATACAAGATGAGATACGGTTGGACATGGAGCCAATTGTATGGTATCCTGAGGCACATTTGCCCACAGATGTTACAGCTGGGCCTGTAGATCCTGCACAATCATAGGTTGTGGTAGCGGGTATCTCAGCTGGTCCCATAAATGCTGGATTGGTGTTAAATCTGGTGACCGGGCTGCCAAGAAAGTGTTGTAATCTGGAGGAGACATTCCTGGGACACCCATGCTATGTGTGGGTGATCATTATCCTGCTGAAAAATACCAGTTGGAAGTCCTGCCATAAGAGAAACACATGTGGTGGCAGGATGTCCTGCACATACCGCTGAGCTGTTAGTGTCCCTCGTATCACTACTAGGGGTGACCGACTGTCGTATGCGATGGCTCCCCAGATCATCACACCAGAAGTTGGGGCAATGTGTCGCTTCACAGCAATGTCACATTTGAAGAGCTTACCATGAGGCCTCCATACTCAAACCCAATGTTGTGGGATCCCAAACAGAACCAGGGTTCATTGCTAAAGATGATACAGTTCCAATCCATAGCAGTCCATGTTTCTCGCTCATGACACCATTGCAATTTAAGGCAACAGTGACTGGCTGTCAATGGCAGGACACATGGGCACAGTGACACCAAATGTCCATCTGCTAATGCAGTGGCCGGGTTTGGGGTGGCCCCAACGCTACGCTGGGTCCCCCAGACACCGTCAAGGTGTCACCACATGTTGCTGCTCTCCATAAGGGATGGTAAGGCGTGGTGCACTGTAATGGGAAATAAGTCCAGAGAGTCAGGGTCTGCAGTAAACCAGGGTGCTTCTTTACTGGAGGAATTCAGCTACAAAACAATACAGGCGAGGCATTGGGCTGGCTTCTCCAGTCTCCTCCCTGGCAGAAGAAGGGTTTGATGCTGAGGAAAGGCCTGAGCTAGCTGTCCCTCTTTCTCTTCAGAAGGCTGGTACCCTGGTCCAAGGCTGCTGATCCAGGGTCTGTGGCAGCGTATCCCCGACTCGGCGTCTTCTTCTGGTCACTCAGTAGTCTGACAGAGTCTCCTCTTCCAAGCACTGTTCCCTAACTGCAGAACACTAGGAGCTCTGACTGCTCTCCTTCTACACAGTTTTTGCTAGACTAGAACCTTCTAGTGGAAGGGGTGGAGTGGAGAAACTCAGCACAAACAGATACATTGTAACACTTTCTGTGTCTCTTATACTTACATTAGAGCTTCAATGATATTCAATGGCGATGATACAGCAGGTTTTCCAGACAAAAACAAGTTTTCAGACATAACAACATAGCTAAAACCAGACATTTAAAAGGTCAGGCTGTCCACTTTTTGGTGGTAAACAAGTTTGGGTTTTTCCCTCCAAAACATGGTCTTCTTTAAACCCTATGGCAGCTGTGGAAAATTACCAGCTTCTCAATCAAAGCCCTAACAGTCTCTCAGTATTCATTAACCCTTTCCCAGAGCCATGTAAATACAGTGATAATGAACAGGATATATATCATAACATATATATATATATATATATATATATATATATATAAAATGCAGTTATACAGTATTAAACAGTGCAAGTTAACCTTTTTAGGTGAAATAAAGTAAGACATTTTAACTTTGCATTAGGGATATAGGCAAATGTCCACAAATGTCTAAATGTCAAAGTACCCCCTGCTCTAGGGCACTACACTAAGCACCTGGAAATGGTCCGGACAGAGAAAGGAATGTTTAATGAAGGAGCCGCCTGTATCTAGATGGTGGACAATCAATCTGTTGGAGCTGATTGTGCTTGTCCAAGGATCTAAAAATCCTTTTTACTGGTGGTCCAGCTGGGTTTTTTAACCTTTCTCTTCAGTTTTGCAAAATTGCAGGCTCTACTGGTGTCCAAAGCAGGGGTTTCAGAATACATCACACCACCCTTGGTCCTTCAGCATGTTGAATGGATAATCATCCATTTAATTGCCCCCTATCCCATCCTTTCCGTAACATTGACAATTAATCTTTACCTGAAGAGGAAGCACTTATAATATCCCGACACCTGTCGCAATATCAGCAGTTTGGGCATAACATCCAACTGATTGTACTAAAATAATTTAAAGAGAGATCCTACCAGCATACTCCTCATCCTGACCATGAGAGGTTTAGAAGAGGGTAAAGGCTTTGGACACCTTATTCCATATGGAATAAAACGTTTCTGTATCTTTTCTTCCGTAATTTGCATGCATCACAATACACTGCAAGCTGTTTGATTCCCGTCAGTCTCCTGGTTGGCCTAGTTCCTCCACTCTCCTCATGTCAGTATTATTTGTTTTGAGCTTAGATACATGTTCATGAGAAGAGAAGACTGGCTGAGACTAAGCTGTAGAGGCAGAAGGTAACCGAGCAGCTTGCCTTATATTGTAATGCGTGCAAGCTACGGGAAAAACCTTATAAAATACTGTTGTCAGTTAAAACCAATTGCAGAAAAGTCTTACTGGTTTAGATGCCTCAGCTGCTGGTCTTCCAAATTTGGTTTCTAGTAGTCTAATTACACTTGACCCAGTAACGAGGACCTGTAGGCACATACTGGATTTCCATAGTGAACAATGGAAGGCACACAGCTATAGAATGCAGCAAACATTACAACTCCGCTAGAAGAAAACCTTTGTTGTTCTTGGTCATCCGATCTCTTCATATAATATTGGTTCCACCTTGACAAAGAGGCTCAGTTACCATTCACGGATATTCACGGATATTTAATAGGAACTCAAATTGTGTTATCAAAACCCCGAATATTACTGCATGCCCCCGCTCAGACGGGTTTTCTGGCCTTTGCTCGCGTGTCTCAGACCCCTCGGTTCTCCCTCTCTGGTTACATTTCCTGGCACTTTACAGACGGAGTCGCAATTCCAATCTTTTTCACCTCAGGTAACTCCAGGGAGATTTGACCTCTTAATGGTACAGATACTATATTACACTAAATGGATGTGAAAAGTTAGTCTATATGCCAGGCTTAATATTAGAAAGTGAAATTGAACCCCATAGGTACATTTACGTGGATTCCAAAGTGGAAAAGGAAATGTGTGAAAGCTGTGCTTTTTATGGTACAGAATTTTGAGTAAATAAATGCTGCTAAATGTTTTCTATTGCTTTTACCATAAAATAGTAAAAACTTGGATTTTACATTTAACCAGAATTCAAGGGCATAGAAGACAGTGATGTTACTGGAAGGTGCTAGCTCCATTGGACCAATGTCTTCTTGCAGAGAAGCTTCTGGACCAGCTCAGAGGCTACTGCAACTTCTTCAGCATAGATGACATTGAAAACGCACAGAAGTGATGTCACAGAGCACTGGTAAGGAATACAATAATATCGCAACTCAGGGGTGACAAATACAGTGATGTCATACATAGTAATGTGATGTCATAGATGGTACAGAGATAATGTACACAGTGATGTCACAGTACAGGATAATGTACACAGTGATGTCACAGTACAGGATAATGTACACAGTGATGTCACAGTACAGGGATAATGTACACAGTGATGTCACAGTACAGGGATAATGTACACAGTGATGTCACAGTACAGGGATAATGTACACAGTGATGTCACAGTACAGAGATAATGTACACAGTGATGTCACAGTACCGGGATAATGTACACAGTGATGTCACAGAACAGGATAATGTACACAGTGATGTCACAGTACAGGATAATGTACACAGTGATGTCACAGTACAGGGGTAATGTACACAGTGATGTCACAGTAGAGGATAATGTACACAGTGATGTCACAGTACAGGATAATGTACACAGTGATGTCACAGTACAGGGATAATGTACACAGTGATGTCACAGTACAGGGATAATGTACACAGTGATGTCACAGTACAGGGATAATGTACACAGTGATGTCACAGTACAGGATAATGTACACAGTGATGTCAAAGTACAGGGTAATGCACACAGTGATGTCACAGTACAGGATAATGTACACAATGATGTCACAGTACAGGATAATGTACACAGTGATGTCACAGTACAGGATAATGTACACAGTGATGTCACAGTACAGGATACTGTACACAGTGATGTCACAGTACAGGATAATGTACACAGTGATGTCACAGTAGAGGATAATATACACAGTGATGTCACAGTACAGGGATAATGTATGCAGTGATGTCACAGTACAGGATAATGTACACAGTGATGTCACAGTACAGGATAATGTACACAGTGATGTCACAGTACAGGATAATGTACACAGTAATGTCACAGTACAGGATAATGTACACAGTGATGTCACAGTACAGGATAATGTACACAGTGATGTCACAGTACAGGATAATGTACACAGTGATGTCACAGTACAGGATAATGTACACAGTGATGTCACAGTACAGGATAATGTACACAGTGATGTCACAGTACAGGATAATGTACACAGTGATGTCACAGTACAGGGATAATGTACACAGTGATGTCACAGTACAGTGATAATGTACACAGTGATGTCACAGTACAGGATAATGTACACAGTGATGTCACAGTACAGGATAATGTACACAGTGATGTCACAGTACAGGATAATGTACACAGTGATGTCACAGTACAGGATAATGTACACAGTGATGTCACAGTACAGGATAATGTACACAGTGATGTCACAGTACAGGATAATGTACACAGTGATGTCACAGTACAGGATAATGTACACAGTGATGTCACAGTACAGGATAATGTACACAGTGATGTCACAGTACAGGATAATGTACACAGTGATGTCACAGTACAGGATAATGTACACAGTGATGTCACAGTACAGGATAATGTACACAGTGATGTCACAGTACAGGGATAATGTACACAGTGATGTCACAGTACAGGATAATGTACACAGTGATGTCACAGTACAGGATAATGTACACAGTGATGTCACAGTACAGGGATAATGTACACAGTGATGTCACAGTACAGGGATAATGTACACAGTGATGTCACAGTACAGGATAATGTACACAGTGATGTCACAGTACAGGATAATGTACACAGTGATGTCACAGTACAGGATAATGTACACAGTGATGTCACAGTACAGGGATAATGTACACAGTGATGTCACAGTACAGGGATAATGTACACAGTGATGTCACAGTACAGGATAATGTACACAGTGATGTCACAGTACAGGGATAATGTACACAGTGATGTCACAGTACAGGGATAATGTACACAGTGATGTCACAGTACAGGATAATGTACACAGTGATGTCACAGTACAGGGATAATGTACACAGTGATGTCACAGTACAGGATAATGTACACAGTGATGTCACAGTACAGGATAATGTACACAGTGATGTCACAGTACAGGATAATGTACACAGTGATGTCACAGTACAGGATAATGTACACAGTGATGTCACAGTACAGGGATAATGTACACAGTGATGTCACAGTACAGGATAATGTACACAGTGATGTCACAGTACAGGATAATGTACACAGTGATGTCACAGTACAGGATAATGTACACAGTGATGTCACAGTACAGGGATAATGTACACAGTGATGTCACAGTACAGGATAATGTACACAGTGATGTCACAGTACAGGATAATGTACACAGTGATGTCACAGTACAGGATAATGTACACAGTGATGTCACAGTACAGGATAATGTACACAGTGATGTCACAGTACAGAGATAATGTACACAGTGATGTCACAGTACAGGATAATGTACACAGTGATGTCACAGTACAGGATAATGTACACAGTGATGTCACAGTACAGGATAATGTACACAGTGATGTCACAGTACAGAGATAATGTACACAGTGATGTCACAGTACAGGATAATGTACACAGTGATGTCACAGTACAGGGATAATGTACACAGTGATGTCACAGTACAGGATAATGTACACAGTGATGTCACAGTACAGGATAATGTACACAGTGATGTCACAGTACAGGATAATGTACACAGTGATGTCACAGTACAGGATAATGTACACAGTGATGTCACAGTACAGGGATAATGTACACAGTGATGTCACAGTACAGGATAATGTACACAGTGATGTCACAGTACAGGATAATGTACACAGTGATGTCACAGTACAGGCATAATGTACACAGTGATGTCACAGTACAGGATAATGTACACAGTGATGTCACAGTACAGGATAATGTACACAGTGATGTCACAGTACAGAGATAATGTACACAGTGATGTCACAGTACAGGGATAATGTACACAGTGATGTCACAGTACAGGATAATGTACACAGTGATGTCACAGTACAGGATAATGTACACAGTGATGTCACAGTACAGGGATAATGTACACAGTGATGTCACAGTACAGGATAATGTACACAGTGATGTCACAGTACAGGATAATGTACACAGTGATGTCACAGTACAGGATAATGTACACAGTGATGTCACAGTACAGGATAATGTACACAGTGATGTCACAGTACAGGATAATGTACACAGTGATGTCACAGTACAGGATAATGTACACAGTGATGTCACAGTACAGGATAATGTACACAGTGATGTCACAGTACAGGAATAATGTACGCAGTGATGTCACAGTACAGGATAATGTACACAGTGATGTCACAGTACAGGATAATGTACACAGTGATGTCACAGTACAGGATAATGTACACAGTGATGTCACAGTACAGGGATAATGTACACAGTGATGTCACAGTACAGGATAATGTACACAGTGATGTCACAGTACAGGATAATGTACACAGTGATGTCACAGTACAGGATAATGTACACAGTGATGTCACAGTACAGGATAATGTACACAGTGATGTCACAGTACAGGATAATGTATACAGTGATGTCACAGTACAGGGATAATGTACACAGTGATGTCACAGTACAGGGATAATGTACACAGTGATGTCACAGTACAGGGATAATGTACACAGTGATGTCACAGTACAGGGATAATGTACACAGTGATGTCACAGTACAGGGAAAATGTACACAGTGATGTCACAGAGCACTGGTAAGGAATACAATAATATCGCAACTCAGGGGTGACAAATAAAGTGATGTCATACATAGTAATGTGATGTCATAGATGGTACAGAGATAATGTACACAGTGATGTCACAGTACCGGGATAATGTACACAGTGATGTCACAGTACAGGATAATGTACACAGTGATGTCACAGTACAGGATAATGTACACAGGGATGTCACAGTACAGAGAAAATGTACACAGTGATGTCACAGTACCGGGATAATGTACACAGTGATGTCACAGTACAGGATGATGTACACAGTGATGTCACAGTACAGGATAATGTACACAGTGATGTCACAGTACAGGATAATGTACACAGTGATGTCACAGTACAGAGATAATGTACACAGTGATGTCACAGTACAGGGATAATGTACACAGTGATGTCACAGTACAGGATAATGTACACAGTGATGTCACAGTACAGGATAATGTACACAGTGATGTCACAGTACAGGATAATGTACACAGTGATGTCACAGTACAGGATAATGTACACAGTGATGTCACAGTACAGGGATAATGTACACAGTGATGTCACAGTACAGGATAATGTACACAGTGATGTCACAGTACAGGATAATGTACACAGTGATGTCACAGTACAGGATAATGTACACAGTGATGTCACAGTACAGAGATAATGTACACAGTGATGTCACAGTACAGGATAATGTACACAGTGATGTCACAGTACAGGATAATGTACACAGTGATGTCACAGTACAGGATAATGTACACAGTGATGTCACAGTACAGGCATAATGTACACAGTGATGTCACAGTACAGGATAATGTACACAGTGATGTCACAGTACAGGATAATGTACACAGTGATGTCACAGTACAGGATAATGTACACAGTGATGTCACAGTACAGGATAATGTACACAGTGATGTCACAGTACAGGATAATGTACACAGTGATGTCACAGTACAGGATAATGTACACAGTGATGTCACAGTACAGGGATAATGTACACAGTGATGTCACAGTACAGGATAATGTACACAGTGATGTCACAGTACAGGATAATGTACACAGTGATGTCACAGTACAGGGATAATGTACACAGTGATGTCACAGTACAGGATAATGTACACAGTGATGTCACAGTACAGGATAATGTACACAGTGATGTCACAGTACAGGCATAATGTACACAGTGATGTCACAGTACAGGATAATGTACACAGTGATGTCACAGTACAGGAATAATGTACACAGTGATGTCACAGTACAGGATAATGTACACAGTGATGTCACAGTACAGGATAATGTACACAGTGATGTCACAGTACAGGGATAATGTACACAGTGATGTCACAGTACAGGATAATGTACAAAGTGATGTCACAGTACAGGATAATGTACACAGTGATGTCACAGTACAGGAATAATGTACGCAGTGATGTCACATTACAGGATAATGTACGCAGTGATGTCACAGTACAGGATAATGTACACAGTGATGTCACAGTACAGGATAATGTACACAGTGATGTCACAGTACAGGATAATGTACACAGTGATGTCACAGTACAGGATAATGTACACAGTGATGTCACAGTACAGGATAATGTACACAGTGATGTCACAGTACAGGATAATGTACACAGTGATGTCACAGTACAGGATAATGTACACAGTGATGTCACAGTACAGGATAATGTACACAGTGATGTCACAGTACAGGGATAATGTACACAGTGATGTCACAGTACAGGGATAATGTACACAGTGATGTCACAGTACAGGGATAATGTACACAGTGATGTCACAGTACAGGGATAATGTACACAGTGATGTCACAGTACAGGAAAATGTACACAGTGATGTCACAGAGCACTGGTAAAGAATACAATGATATCGCAGCTCAGTGGTGACAAATAAAGTGATGTCATACATAGTAATGTGATGTCATAGATGGTACAGAGATAATGTACACAGTGATGTCACAGTACCGGGATAATGTACACAGTGGTGTCACAGTACAGGATATTTTCACAAATTAGTAGTACAGAATATTATGTATTTCTAGGGTCATAAGTTTGTGCTAAACCATGAGTCTAATAACTCCAAATAACAGCATCACAGATCCCTATAAAAAACTCTTTACCGTATGTTGGTTAAAAGATGGCTGCACAATACATCATAAACTAATAAAAATAAAATAAAAAAGGGGCTCATTCCAAAATAGAATGAAGGAAGCTCTTAGTGCACATTTTTGATCAAAAGTATGCTGGGCCCAAGTGCCACGTCACGGCGGCTTCCGCACAAGGGTCCCTAACGCTACAGATACTGCCTGATATGGACTTACCAGTCTCCTTTTATTCAGGGCACTGCAGGGACCAGCTAAATAGATTTTGTGCTGAGAAGTCCCAGGTACTTGGGCGTTGCTCAGTCCAAAAGAGGCAATATTACCATATGTGTGGTTGGCCACTTTGTAATATTTTCACTTTACCCACTTTTTTTGTCCCTGATTCTGTAATCTTCAGTAACTTTTTTCCATATTGTTTCTCCACTGCTCATTTAGGACCGGGCTGCTGCTCCTGTACAGAATGCCTATGCACTGATTTTGCAGGTCTTGCCCCTATAGATGACATCACATAAAATGGTACCATAGGGTCTTCTACTGAGTAGACTCCACACCAAGAGTTCGGCGTCTGCGCAGTAGAAACAATTACTTTCCGTCCGTTGTGCGCAGATGCCTTACTCTTAGGGCTCATGTACACGGCCGTTGGTCGGCTGTTCCCGTATTGTGGCCCACAAACAGAGGGTCTGCAATTTGTGGACACTGGCCGTGTGCATCCCACATAACGGATGTCAAACCATTCACTTGATTAGGTCCGCATTCCGGAAGGTGCGGAACGGAGGCACGGCACCCCACGGAAACACTACGGAGGCTACCCTGGGGTGGCTCTCCGTGCCTCAACACTGCAAAAAAATAGAACATGTTCTATTTTTTTGCGGTGCGGGCGGATAACGGACCCATTCAAATTGAATGGCTCTTGATCCGTCTGCGGAATCCGCACGAATGTTGCCCGTGTATTGGGGACCGCAAATTGCGGAATGGTTGACCAACGGCTGTGTGCATGAGCCCTTAGTGTGGTGTCTGTGCAGCAGTAGACAGGATGGGAGTGTGCAATGCCGGCAGGACAAGG
The DNA here is from genome assembly GCA_033119425.1 of Bufotes viridis. Classification (NCBI taxonomy): domain Eukaryota; kingdom Metazoa; phylum Chordata; class Amphibia; order Anura; family Bufonidae; genus Bufotes; species Bufotes viridis. The sequence goes on from CM065594.1 coordinate 263,685,597, forward strand.
GAGCCTACGGAGCCATTTTGTATGATTTCATCTATAGGGGCAAGACCTGCAAAATCAGTGCACAACAGCCCAGTCCTAAACCAGCAGGGGAGAAGCAAATGGAAGAAAGTTGCTGAAGATTTCAGGAGAAGGGACAAAAAAAACTAAAAATGAAAATATTGCAAAATGTCCAACCTCTTTAAAGTAGAGGAATGAATGGAAGAAAGTACATAAGATAGCAGAATCAGACTACAGAGGGTTGTTTGTTGTCTGTTGTCATGGAGACACATTGTCTATTTATAAGAGGAAATGTAGAATCAAACAATAGGAAATTTTGATTGAGCCCATTGCAAAGTTTTTTTTTTGACTTTTCATTTTAGGGATGCCTTGGCACAGAAAAAAGAAAATTAAAATATGGACCTAGCCATTAAAACAGTGTCCATTAACACTCAGAATAAAAAATAATGATCTAAACATCATGGGCGCAGCACCCAAAGAGAAATCTGGAGATTACAAAGTAAATTCTGCTTCTCTCCAATTCATCTTCAGCTTCAGAGGACTGAAACCTTCCACCTCTTGGGATCATTTCTTTTCCTGCATAGCATCAGTATTTCTTCGTCAACCAGTGGCCGTCATCTCGAAGCTTCCAAATGTCATCATTATATGATCTGGTGCCGTGGGTGTCCAAAGCGTAAAACCCTAAATGGACTTGTCATGAAGGAGGTAGGTGCTTCTCCCCCAGAAAGGTCAAGTCATATAAATAAAGAGATTTCTCCTATTGATCTCTATCATCCTAGGTTTCCTTCGCCCCATTAGTTAGGCACTCTAGCATGGCAGGCAGCCTGGAAGAGAAAGGCCACCTCTGTTCTCCATCTATCTCCCTGTATTACGCTGCTGCCTCTAAATGAAGAGTTGCAAAATTCCGACGTTACTTGAAGCTCTAATATTTCAGGATGACACAACCAGAATGATGAATTTGGCGCATCTCACTAGAAAATTAGTGTACCGCAATCCAGTATTAGACACCTCCAAATAATGGGGCTTTAACAAATCTGGTGCATTATGGCCTCTCTTTTTAAAACTGTAATGGAGGTGCAAAAATGTGTGCATGAAACATTTGGTGCACAGTTTTTTTTCTTAGTGCATTTGGTGTTCCCATAGAACCGCTATATGTGCCCATAGACGCGTATTAGGATGGAGCAAAACGGAATGTCTCTTAGAGATTTCCATTTTGTATTCCGTCCTCAAATTCCGTTATATTCCAATATAACTCTGGTATAACGGTACACTATAATGGAATTTAGAACGCCAGTGTGAACACGCCCTTAGGTAGGTTAGTGGAAGGAGAAAACACCAGTAGCTCAGTTTCTGAAAGATTCAGTTTCAGATAGAGAAAGGACATGATGATGTTAGAGACTATCTATTATCTATCTATCTATCTATCTATCTATCTATCTATCTATTATCTATCTATCTATCTATCTATCTATTCATCTCATATCTATGCAATACACTTTTTAAATCTATTATTATATTTATATATATTTATATTGTATCTATCAATTGATCTATCTATTTATCTATCTATCATATATCAAACTATCTATTATCTATCTAATCAATTCTATATCTATTCTTATATCTATATCTATTTATATTATCTATCTATTATCTATCTGTCTGTCTATCTATCTATCTATCTATCTATCTTTCTAGCTTTCTAATCTATGTCTGCATCTATCTATCTATCTATCTATCTATCTATCTATCTATCTATCTATAGTGTACGGGAGTTGTACTGCCCGTCACTACGGAAGGGTCACTTGGCTGCTGTCGCTCCTCTCATTTTAGGAGGAGGCTGGTAAAGGTCCTATTTGTACCATGCAATGTAAATCAATGTAATTTATGGTATTTGATTCCCCTGTTACTGTGAAATGTGCTATGTGCAGGCCGGCTAGGGATGTAATTCCAGCTCTAGTCACTAGAGGGAGCTAGGTTGCCCTAGTCTATATAAGGCCCAGTCAGGGGAAGGGAAGGCAGTCTAGAGTATGCCTTAGACAAGTGCAGGCCATGTGCCTGTGAAGGCCAAACCCAGGCCTTATGGCCTGTGAGGAATCCACCCTAGGAAGATGGTGCCCTAGAGAAGGAGTGCAGACCCTGGAGTCTGTGAAGGCCACATGTCTCAGGCCTAGGCGAGTTCAGCAGAAGTCAACCTGGAGGCAATCCCTAGAGCAAGAGGTACTAAATGTCAAGAGGAGGTACATTATAAACTGGAGATTCAAGGATATAAGCCAGAAGTAGGGCATTGGGGCCTTGAAGCATCAATTCCAGTCAGGACGAGTCAGGAAGAAAGTAAGGTTCACCTGCAATTCCAAGTCCTGTATTATCACCCTCTGTTTTACCTTGCTGGATGTAAGACCACTGCAATTGTGATTGTCTGCAAAAGGAACTGTTGGAAAGACTGCTTACTGTATCATCACTGTTTTCAGTAAAGTTGGAATTCTGTTTTCAAGTTACAAGTCTGCACCTCTGTTATTCCTACTATAAATACGGTGTGCCACCGCTTACTGGCACTGGCGCCACGACACCTCAGGGACTCAGCCATAGGCACGTTAAACTACAACACCAAGGGCACCTCACATTCCACCTGGCTGTGTCCCGCAAGAACCCAGAGAGTGCCCCAGAGGAACAGCGTGCCGGCCTCTCCATCACTGGCATTCCCCAGGTTAGTTCCATACATTGCCCTGACTTGGGGATGCTACATTTTAGCGTCACGAACAGGATACGCACGTTTACGGACTGTGAGCAAAACGTGAACTTTGTGCCTTAACCAGTTTGCCAAGTGACAAAACTCCTGTTTATTTGAAGTAAACTTTGCGGACCTAAAACGTACAGAAAAGTGTCCCAAAAACCTCCAGAAAGCGTTGTGCAGTGTTGCGCTATCAAGAGGAAGAAAATCGCCACTTCAAAGTGCATTTTGTGGACTTTTATGCTGTTTTACTACCACTGCTTGCTGTCATTGAATTGATGCATCATGGCGTCCAAGATACCGCCGCGCCATTGGACTTCTTCTTGCGCCATCCCTGACCTCAGTGGCGCGAAAATTTGGCGCCAAAACCCTCCAAGAAGGAGGAGAAGACGGCCTGGAGGTAACGCCTTCCTTTGAGGATTATAATATGGACACCGCCTACCCTATACTGGAATACTTAGGGGCGTGCAAGAATCGACGGGTGGAGCCTGCTGGAACAGTGGCTCACCCTGCTACGGGTTTCCTACCTGAATCGGAGGGATCCGGAGCCGTAGTTGGTGCAATGGAGGCGACCCCAGGAGCAACTAAGGAGCGCCCTGCGCCCCCAGCGTATACTCCCAGCGACATGGCCCAAACCTGTCCATGGCCACAAGCCGAACCCTGCCGTTTCCACCGCGCGGAGAAGGCTTTCTCCCGCGAACCCGCGTGGTCGGCCCTGATGGCCGAGATCCGAGTGGCGGCAACTTTAAAAACCACCACGCAGAAGAAGTACTTCGAGGAAGTTACCAAGCGGATCTATGAAGATTCCAGGGACAGCAAACCCCAGCTTGAACGCCGCACCGGAGTCGTGCTCGAGTTTGATAAGGTCAGAGGATTTGGCTTCATCCAAGAAACCGGCACCAACCGGGACTACTACGTGAATCGCCGGTCCGTCTAGCGCAGCTATCTCCCGGGCGACTGCATAATCTAGCGGTCGGAGAGAAAGTGGAGTTCACTCCCGCAGAGGGCCTGCGAGGCCCATATGCCACTGCGGTGACCCGTCCCGGACCGGTACCGGAGGACTGGGAAGAAGCAGAAGATCCGGTGGAGGCAGAGGACCCGCCGGGACCCATCCGAATACGTACCAGGAGAAGAGTTCCTTTCTCGGCCCGAACATTTTCTGGCAGCCGACGATCCTGGACAAGCCTCCCAGTCCTTACCCTCTCCAGAGCTGCCGCGACGAGAGAAGACAGCCGCTGATTGGGCGCGGATGGCCCAGTTCAGTGAAGCCATGGATGACCCGTGGAAGAACCGCCAGGATAGAACCTCATCTGAGCCTGCTGCAAGTGTGCCGGAATCCAGCAGTGAGATCTCCGCCCTGGAGGAGCGGATCGCTCCTTACAGGCTTACCTGGATGGCCTGCGGCAAGTGGCAGATTCTAAGAAGACAGCGCAGCAGTCCAGCGGTGGTGAGTTACCTGTGACCCCTGTACCACCCGAACCCGTAGTCCAAGGTCCTACCGCTAACGCTGAGCCACCCAAGGTCCGTGTAACAGCGGATAAATTGACTTATGCCAGGAGCCGAGTCCGCCGTGACGGGAGCGTTATGTCCCGGCCAGAGGAAGTGTCTACCCCAGCGCCGGCCCGTGTCCCGAGACCAGCAGCTCCTGTGTGTCCGCAACCCAGCGGGCCAATGAGGTGGGTAGGCCCAACACCGTGATGTTTCCAGCCCATTCTTTGTGGTGGGCACCCCTCCAAGTGGCCCTGGTGCATGGCCCAGACTACCTGCAGCACAGGGCTGCACTACCTCCGACGAACGGGCTCATTTGACACCTACCTGTGAGCAGGCCTGCTAGGCCATTTTTGCTCATCCTCACAGGGACATCATACATGTTGCAGGAACTGTTCCTTTAAGTTTGCCAGGCTGGTGGAGCTTGCTGCCAGTTCCCCACGGCCGGTGGCATGTTTGACAAATAAGTTGCCACTGTGGAACCACTGCTCCCAGCCTGCCTCTTTCTGTTCCGGGACGTCCTGCCTGCTGCTAACATTGTGGCGTTAAGTACTTTAATACTTCAAGTTGCTTTTATTTGCACCTTATCCCTTTTAACCCCATTTCAGGTTGAAAAGGGTTCTTTTATCAGCACTTTAAATATACGCAGGACTTGCCAGGAAGATGTTACCCTGGTGTTGTCAGAGTCCTGTATTGTGATTTTATGTATGTGCTACTGACCGTATTGTTGCTAAAACATATTTTATCTAAGTCTATGTGCCCGAGATGGACTCCTGTGTGCTGAGTCTCGTGATATGCTTTTATGGACTCACTCATTGTCATGGACTATCCTGATATTCCCTAACATCCGCTGTGCTAGGTCAGCGCCCCAGTTCCACTCTTTATCCTGAAGAGAGAGCGCGCCCCTTGTCACCGCACTTCTCCAGTCAGTCAGCTGGACCTGATGACAATTGTCGATGCAGATAGAATTGAGTACTGATATGTATGTATTCTTGCATGTTTTTCTTTTGTCTCTTTCAGGTGGAAATTCCAGTAGGCGGTACCCTGGTAGAGTACGAGGCGTACTCAGCTTAAAAGCAGGGGTATGTAGTGTACGGGAGTTGTACTGCCCGTCACTACGGAAGGAGTCACTTGGCTGCTGTCGCTCCTCTCATTTTAGGAGGAGGCTGGTAAAGGTCCTATTTGTACCATGCAATGTAAATCAATGTAATTTATGGTATTTGATTCCCTGTTACTGTGAAATGTGCTATGTGCAGGCCGGCTAGGGATGTAATTCCAGCTCTAGTCACTAGAGGGAGCTAGGTTGCCCTAGTCTATATAAGGCCCAGTCAGGGAAGGAAGGCAGTCTAGAGTATGCCTTAGACAAGTGCAGGCCATGTGCCTGTGAAGGCCAAACCAGGCCTTATGGCCTGTGAGGAATCCACCCTAGGAAGATGGTGCCCTAGGAGAAGGAGTGCAGACCCTGGAGTCTGTGAAGGCCACATGTCTCAGGCCTAGGCGAGTTCAGCAGAAGTCAACCTGGAGGCAATCCCTAGAGCAAGAGGTACTAAATGTCAAGAGGAGGTACATTATAAACTGGAGATTCAAGGATATAAGCCAGAAGTAGGGCATTGGGGCCTTGAAGCATCAATTCCAGTCAGGACGAGTCAGGAAGAAAGTAAGGTTCACCTGCAATTCCAAGTCCTGTATTATCACCTCTGTTTTACCTTGCTGGATGTAAGACCACTGCAATTGTGATTGTCTGCAAAAAGGAACTGTTGGAAAGACTGCTTATTGTATCATCACTGTTTTCAGTAAAGTTGGAATTCTGTTTTCAAGTTACAAGTCTGCACCTCTGTTATTCCTACTATAAATACGGTGTGCCACCGTTTACTGGCACTGGCGTCACGACACCTCAGGGACTCAGCCATAGGCACGTTAAACTACAACACCAAGGGCACCTCACATTCCACCTGGCTGTGTCCCGCAAGAACCCAGAGAGTGCCCCAGAGGAACAGCGTGCCGGCCTCTCCATCACTGGCATTCCCCAGGTTAGTTCCATACATTGCCCTGACTTGGGGATGCTACATATCTAACTCATATCTATTATCTATCTATCTATCTATCTATCTATCTATCTATCTATCTATCTCTCTCTCTCTCTCTCTCATATCTATCTATCTATCTATCTATCTATCTATCTATCAGGAGTGTAGCTAATGGCTCATGGGCACTATGTCTAATCTATCTATCTATCTATCTATCTATCTATCTATCTATCTATCATCTCTCTATCTCATATCTATCTATCTATCACTCTATCTATCTATCTATCTATCTATCTATCTATCTAGGAAATATGATGGATGTGGGATAGCCACACTCAAGTGCCCAGGGTGCAATTCCTACAAAAATCCTGGACAAAGATCCTCCAAAATACAATAGAAAAATAATAGTAAGAGGCAGCGCTCCAGCATCCGGAGTGTTGCCTCTTTCTATTTTTTCTTGTATCTTTCTATCTAGCTTTTTATTTATCTATTTATGAAAAAGCTACAGTTACTCAGCGTCGCTGACAATAACAAAATGAAATAAAAAGTGCAGCTGCAAATCTGCTGTGATTGCAACTCACAAGCAAACAGCGGAGATGTGACAGGACCCAGCAATCCCGCTGATACCAGCGGAGCCTCTGAACATATGATTTAATGATAAATCTGCTTATAATATATTGTGCAGTGTAGCAATGTGCCATAGCCCCATAGTAACACAGCCAGCGCGTTATGGATTCCCTCTAATTCTGCAGATAACACTAACAGAGGTGACTGCAGTTACCTGTAGACAGACAGTATGGCACCATATGCATCCTGCCTCTTGGAAAAGCAAGGATTACAAGTCATTATTTCATAATCATTCTCCTCCTGCCTTAGGGATAACCTCCCAATCCACACGGAGAAAAAGGTAAAAACAAAAAAAGTGCAGAGCATGAATAAAAGGGTTATTAAATTTGGCAAGAAAATACAGAGATTGGTTTTGTATATTTGTTTTATAAATGTGTATAACAATATTTTACCAAGAGGAAAACCCACTCAGGATGACAGCTCCCATTTAGCAGCATATCTTGGGGTGAAGGCATCGGCCGGAAAGTGTGCCGTGTGTGATGAAACGTAGAATTACAGCAAGCCGCTTGTTACAGAGTGAGCGGGCTACAACAACACTACTGTTTCAGAGCCAGACTCAAAACCATTCTTAAAGAAACACAGACATCGTCTCAATTTGCTATGGCGTTATAATGCTATGAAGTAAACAATAGCCGGGATTGTTCTCTGTCCAGATGAGATTCCAACCTCTGCACCCCCTATAGTTATGGCTCTGGCAAGAAAAATGCAAATTGCATTAATTAAACATAAAGATTGTATGGCTGAAGTTTTCTTTTGGCACAACTCAACATGATATCATGATGTGCAAATATGAGTGCAAGCAAATCCGCGTAAATCTGCCCTTTGGGTGCACTTAGATTTCTGGTTATTTTCACAAATTAGAAGTACAGAATATTATGTATTTCTAGGGTCATAAGTTTGTGCTTAACCATGAGTCTAATAACTCCAAATAACAGCATCATAGATCCCTGTAATAAACTCTGTGTAACGGATACCTGTCTAGTAATTTCTGTTATTTTCTTCTTGTTAACCTACCGTATGTGTGGTTGGCCACTTTGTAATATTTTTACCTTTACCCACTTTTTTTGTCCCTGATTCTGTAATCTTCAGTAACTTTTTTCCATATTGTTTCTCCGCTGCTCATTTAGGACCGGGCTGCTGCTCCTGTACAGAATGCCTATGCACTGATTTTGTAGGTCTTGCCCCTATAGATGACATCACACAAAATGGTTCCATAGGGTCTTCTACTGAGTAGACTCCACACCAAGAGTTCGGCGTCTGCGCAGTAGAAACGATTACTTTCCGTCCGTTGTGCGCAGATGCCTTACTCTTAGGGCTCATGTACACGGCCGTTGGTCGGCTGTTCCCGTATTGTGGCCCACAAACAGAGGGTCTGCAATTTGTGGACACTGGCCGTGTGCATCCCACATAACGGATGTCAAACCATTCACTTGATTAGGTCCGCATTCCGGAAGGTGCGGAACGGAGGCACGGCACCCCACGGAATCACTACGGAGTCTACCCTGGGGTTGCTCTCCGTGCCTCAACACTGCAAAAAAATAGAACATGTTCTATTTTTTTGCGGTGCGGGCGGATAACGGACCCATTCAAATTGAATGGCTCTTGATCCGTCTGCGGAATCCGCACGAATGTTGCCCGTGTATTGGGGACCGCAAATTGCGGAATGGTTGACCAACGGCTGTGTGCATGAGCCCTTAGTGTGGTGTCTGTGCAGCAGTAGACAGGATGGGAGTGTGCAATGCCGGCAGGACAAGGGAGCCTACGGAGCCATTTTTTATGATTTCATCTATAGGGGCAAGACCTGCAAAATCAGTGCACAACAGCCCAGTCCTAAACCAGCAGGGGAGAAGCAAAATGGAAGAAAGTTGCTGAAGATTTCAGGAGAAGGGACAAAAAAAACTAAAAAATGAAAATATTGCAAAATGTCCAACCTCTTTAAAGTAGAGGAATGAATGGAAGAAAGTACATAAGATAGCAGAATCAGACTACAGAGGGGTTGTTTGTTGTCTGTTGTCATGGAGACACATTGTCTATTTATAAGAGGAAATGTAGAATCAAACAATAGGAAATTTTGATTGAGCCCATTGCAAAGTTTTTTTTTTGACTTTTCATTTTAGGGATGCCTTGGCACAGAAAAAAGAAAATTAAAATATGGACCTAGCCATTAAAACAGTGTCCATTAACACTCAGAATAAAAAATAATGATCTAAACATCATGGGCGCAGCACCCAAAGAGAAATCTGGAGATTACAAAGTAAATTCTGCTTCTCTCCAATTCATCTTCAGCTTCAGAGGACTGAAACCTTCCACCTCTTGGGATCATTTCTTTTCCTGCATAGCATCAGTATTTCTTCGTCAACCAGTGGCCGTCATCTCAAGCTTCCAAATGTCATCATTATATGATCTGGTGCCGTGGGTGTCCAAAGCGTAAAACCCTAAATGGACTTGTCATGAAGGAGGTAGGTGCTTCTCCCCAGAAAGGTCAAGTCATATAAATAAAGAGATTTCTCCTATTGATCTCTATCATCCTAGGTTTCCTTCGCCCCATTAGTTAGGCACTCTAGCATGGCAGGCAGCCTGGAAGAGAAAGGCCACCTCTGTTTCTCCATCTATCTCCCCTGTATTACGCTGCTGCCTCTAAATGAAGAGTTGCAAAATTCGACGTTACTTGAAGCTCTAATATTTCAGGATGACACAACCAGAATGATGAATTTGGCGCATCTCACTAGAAAATTAGTGTACCGCAATCCAGTATTAGACACCTCCAAATAATGGGGCTTTAACAAATCTGGTGCATTATGGCCTCTCTTTTAAAACTGTAATGGAGGTGCAAAAATGTGTGCATGAAACATTTGGTGCACAGTTTTTTCTTAGTGCATTTGGTGTTCCCATAGAACCGCTATATGTGCCCATAGACGCAGTATTAGGATGGAGCAAAACGGAATGTCTCTTAGAGATTTCCATTTTGTATTCAGTCCTCAAATTCGTTATATTCCAATATAACTCTGGTATAACGGTACACTATAATGGAATTTAGAACGCCAGTGTGAACACGCCCTAGGTAGGTTAGTGGAAGGAGAAAACACCAGTAGCTCAGTTTCTGAAAGATTCAGTTTCAGATAGAGAAAGGACATGATGATGTTAGAGACTATCTATTATCTATCTATCTATCTATCTATCTATCTATCTATCTATCTATCTATTCATCTCATATCTATGCAATACACTTTTTAAATCTATTATTATATTTATATATATTTATATTGTATCTATCAATTGATCTATCTATTTATCTATCTATCATATATCAAACTATCTATTATCTATCTAATCAATTCTATATCTATTCTTATATCTATATCTATTTATATTATCTATCTATTATCTATCTGTCTGTCTATCTATCTATCTATCTATCTATCTATCTATCTATCTATCTATCTTTCTAGCTTTCTAATATATGTCTGCATCTATCTATCTATCTATCTATCTATCTATCTATCTATCTATCTATCATCTCTCTATCTCATATCTATCTATCTATCACTCTATCTATCTATCTATCTATCTATCTATCTATCTCTCTATCTATCTAGGAAATATGATGGATGTGGGATAGCCACACTCCAAGTGCCCAGGTGCAATTCCTACAAAAATCCTGGACAAAGATCCTCCAAAATACAATAGAAAAATAATAGTAAGAGGCAGCGCTCCAGCATCCGGAGTGTTGCCTCTTTCTATTTTTTCTTGTATCTTTCTATCTAGCTTTTTATTTATCTATTTATGAAAAAGCTACAGTTACTCATCACCGCTGACAATAACAAAATGAAATAAAAGTGCAGCTGCAAATCTGCTGTGATTGCAACTCACAAGCAAACAGCGGAGATGTGACAGGACCCAGCAATCCCGCTGATACCAGCGAGCCCTGAACATATGATTTATGATAAATCTGCTTATAATATATTGTGCAGTGTAGCAATGTGCCTAGCCCCATAGTAACACAGCCAGCGCATTATGGATTCCCTCTAATTCTGCAGATAACACTAACAAGGTGACGCAGTTACCTGTAGACAGACAGTATGGCACCATATGCATCCTGCCTCTTGGAAAAGCAAGGATTACAAGTCATTATTTCATAATCATTCTCCTCCTGCCTTAGGGATAACCTCCCAATTCACACGGAGAAAAAGGTAAAAACAAAAAAAAAGTGCAGAGCATGAATAAAAAGGGTTATTAAATTTGGCAAGAAAATACAGAGATTGGTTTTGTATATTTGTTTTATAAATGTGTATAACAATATTTTACCAAGAGGAAAACCCACTCAGGATGACAGCTCCCATTTAGCAGCATATCTTGGGGGTGAAGGCATCGGCCGGAAAGTGTGCCGTGTGTGATGAAACGTAGAATTACAGCAAGCCGCTTGTTACAGAGTGAGCGGGCTACAATAACACTACTGTTTCAGAGCCAGACTCAAAACCATTCTTAAAGAAACACAGACATCGTCTCAATTTGCTATGGCGTTATAATGCTATGAAGTAAACAATAGCCGAGATTGTTCTCTGTCAAGATCATGTGCAAACAGAGGGTTAAAACCTCCGTAGTAAAGCAGGCGAGTGATATCATGTGTGGAATATACAATAGATTAGGCTGACTTAATGTGCAAGTCCAGCCACCTACCAGCTATGGAGACCCATCAAGATCGCCTGGGCCATGTTCACACTGGTGTAGGCTCTGTTAGCGGTCTGCAGTGTTGTATGCAATCCTATTCTTCCGGTCAAAATTTCTAAAATATCAACGTAACCAACCAGCAGATTCCAATATAAGCCAATGGTGTCCATCTGGCGCCTGTCATGTACGTCATGCACAGGATCCAGCTATGCCACTCATTTCTGTAGAGTAAAGTGGGCAGCTTCTAGAACATTTGGTCAAGGGCAGGTTCTCATTTGCATGTAACCGATCCGGCAGGCTGTTGAGGAAGCGAGCAGCCTGACGAAGTTCACAAGATCTGGCCTAGCTAGATTCTTCCGTTTACTGATGGACTCCATTGACTATAAAGGGAACCGGTGGCTTTCAAATTGCCTTCATCTGCTGGGTCTTGCGAAGCACTTTCAACAGAGACTACAACAGGAGCACTCCTTGTCACGGGGTAAGGCAACACCTCCCTTAGGCTCTTCACTCAATGTGATTGTGGCACAGAGGGTTCATTACCAGCCTCGGTAACGCTTCCAAACTGTTTAATGTACATCCTTGAAGCAAAATGTTATAACACTGGGTGTGAAACCACTGTGTCAACCAAACAGATTTGACTTGGGACTAGTCCTTAGGGCGTTATCCTGGAAGTCCTCTGGTATTCACCCTGTAACCCCTAAACAGACCACCGCAGGGGAACCACCAGGCCATTACCTCATGGAGTAGTCTCAGTTTGGAGTCAAGAGACACTGTTCTGGAACCTCAGGCAAAACTGTAGTAAGGGCAGGTAAAGTTCTAGAAATCTGATTAAAGGGGTTGTCCCAAGAAAAATATTCTACATTTTTCAAACCAGCATCTGGATCTGAATACTTTGGTAGTTTCTTGCAATTAAAAACTTAGCATAACCACTGAGTTATTCAATAAAATGTATCTGTACAGCGCCACCTGCTGTTTGTTTCTTTTCTTATTTCTTTGTTCTGCTCACTGAGATGTCCGCACATGCTCAGTTTCATCCTTCAACTGCCTCCTGAGCTGTGATAGGGGGAGCGTGGGCACGCCTCCTGAGCTGTGATAGGGGGAGCGTGGACACGCCCCTGAGCTGTGATAGGGAAAGCATGGACACGCCCCCTGAGCTACAGTAGAAAAGACACTTCCTTGAGCTGCCAGCTTGAAATAAATTTAGCAGAGCAATGAATGGGCAGATTTCTGGATCCAGCCTATCTGCTAAGATGAAAACTGAAACGGTGCCCCCACCCCCCCATGCCAATTTCTTAACCTAATCCCTGTACCACAATAAAAGAGCTTATTGCCCATGGCCCTTCCGCTGGCCCCCTCTTGCCCCTACCTGGTGCTGCCTGAGGCGATCGCCTCACCTGGCCTCATTGGTGGTGCACCCCTACATGGGAGGTACAGGGCTGGTTCTGGCTTTGTTAGAAAGAGATTGTCATGTACTATATCATGGAGCCTTTCAGCCTGATGAAGGGGACCTAAGTATCCCTGAAATGCGTTGTTTTACCTGCTTTACCTGATGAGCAATTTCTAATAAAGAAGAACATTCTTCATATCTGAACCTGTCCTGACCGGTGTTTCTGTGCCTTGACTGCGACCCCATCACTCCACTACTACATTTCCTTTGAGGAATTGGAGCCTTCTCTCAGAAGAATTAGACCCTACGGCCGCATACCTGGTGATTGGACAACCTTTTACTATAAGCCTTCTATAGTGTTGTGCCTATATTTAGCACAACCGTTTAAGGTGAGCCTCCATTTTGTGTTCTGTGAAACAGTATTACAACCTAGGACGTACTACCCTATACGTCCAATCATATAACATGTACTATATGACGTCCGATTTTAATTTTTTACATAAGTCATGTGATAACACTCCAAGGTCAGGGTAGACAGCTTAGGGTAAGTACGGAGATCTGGCAGAAGTCAGGTCAAGCAGTGGAAGGTCAATATTCAGGAAACAGGCAGAAGTCAGTACACAGGCAGACAAATGTCTAACAGAACACCTTTGAAGGACATTAGCGGAATATAACCTATTACTTAGGCAACTTCACACAGAGGAGAGGTGTTTTGAGTACTCTAAGGTGGACAGCCATTGGCTGGTTAAGATTAGGGTGCAAGAGCCAGAGGAAAAACGAGAGAGGCTTAGGTGCTGTGGACTGACAGAGCTACCCCAGCTGCCAGACCTGCTTGGAAGGAGAGGAGGTGGCTAGGACCCAGAGCGCTAGAGAGGGTGGGCACGGCAGCACCAGCCATGCTGTAACACCAAGTACATCGTGAATTATACAGCTCTAGTTGCAAAATTCTCTCGTCAAGTATCCGGAGTCTGTAAAAATACATGACTCCTTTTGGCAATGGCGGTTTATCGAAAGAAGAATGGAAAGGAAGGAATTAAACTGTCTTTATATGTTATCGTAAAAGTCAAGGCTTGTTACTTATCTGCCCGTTTATTAACACCCCTGACAGTAAAGGGGTTAAACAGCATTGTGAGAACAGAACGAGGGAAGTTTCCAAGTGACACCAAAGACAATGTAATTTGTACAAGAAATACATTGCAGAACAAACCCATTGACAAATGACTCCTGGGCTGACGTCCCATCCCGGCCAGCGCTAGAGACAAAGAGAATCCTCCTGGCCTGGAAATCACATCTGCTAGATCTATTTTCTGTGCAGATGTGCATAAAACATCGATATATCACCCGGCTGAATCCTGCCTCGCAATGAAACATTTGCAAACATGGACACAGAATGGTTCTACCATAATGGCTCCAGACATGGCTGTAATAACATTCGCTTGCTGTCTCCTCTCTGCAGGGGAAACAAATTAGCCGAGTGATTAATTTATATCAAAGTCTCGAGCTGGAGGCTCTCGATATATTTCACTCAATGACGGCACTGAGGCTCTTTATTTTCTTTTCCAGGGTTTGGTTTGTGGGTTCTGTTCTGACGGATCTCGTCAGTGGAATTGCTGCAGGTTTCTTTCCCGGATAATTTTATGTAGATCTGGAGTGTTGTTCTTAAGGTGTAAGGAAACTGCAATTACTTAAAGGGGTTATCCTATAATGAATGTAAAAATGAAAATCAGACATCCTATAGGACATCCCAATCTCTTTCTAACAAAGCTAGACCTCACATGGATCCAGAGATCTCCACATTCATTGCTCCGATTGGTCAGCTCGATTTTTTTCAGGTTGGCACTTCAGGGGTGTGTGCTTTATCAGGAGGGTGTCGTTTGGAAAATGAAAAGCGGAATCTGATTGGTTGCCACCGGCAAGACCGTATTTTAGTGGCTCTGCCGGTGCCGCTAATTTTTTTCTACGAGCAATAATAATTGCCGGTATTTTCCTGTGCGGACTGTTACTAACGGGCGCTTCCATTGTGGAGAGCTCATTAGTACAACCTTTACCTTTTCCATTTGTGTTAATTTGAAAAAAATCACTCACCTCCTCCATTTTCTCACGCTGCTGACTGGAATCTTAGGACAGTGCAAATAGAGGAGGTGACTTGAGTTCTTATTTTTTTTTGGCAGAAGCAGAGAACTAATGGGGGGCATTATTCTTATGGGGGGTAGTGTTGAGGGCGAATATTCGAAAAGCGTTTTTTTTTGCGAATATTGCACTATATATTCGCTATTTCGAATATTCGTTAGGAGGCACTAATGGGGGCATTATTCTCACTGGGGGCACTAATGGGGGCATTATTCTCACTGGGGGCACTAATGGGGGCATTATTCTTACTGGGGCACTAATAGGGGGCATTATTCTCACTGGGGGCACTAATGGGGGCATTATTCGCATTGGGGGCACTAATGGGGGCATTATTCTTACTGGGGCACTAATGGGGGGCATTATTCTTACTGGGGACACTAATGGGGCATTATTCTTACTGAGGGCACTAATGGAGGTATTATTCTTACTGGGGGCACTAATGGGGGCATTATTCTTACTGGGGCACTAATGGGGGCATTATTCTTTCTGGGGGGCACTTATGTAGGCAATATTTTTACAGGGGGCACTAATGGGGGCATTACTATTACTGGAGGTCACTAATGAGAGCATTAATAATAATGGTGGCAATAATATTATTGGGGGCACTATTAGGGGCATTACTGTTACTGGGGGCACTAATGGGGGCATTATTAATGCTGGGGGCACTAATGGGGGCATTATTAATGCTGGGGGCACTAATGGGGGCATTCATTTTACTGGAGGCATTAATATTATTGGGAGCCACAGTATGACAGCGACTTAACACCCCGTGTTAAGCCACACCCCCACAACCACACCCATTTTGGGGTGTATCTCAACTTGGCCAGTATTTTGTGTTGGGAAAAGTGGCAACCCTAGTTTCTATGAGCAACTAAGCCAGTTCTACTTTACACCAGTTTGATAAATTTCACCATTGTCCATTATCTATGTCAGACTGAATGATTGCTAGGCATGTGCTGCTTCACAACCCCATTGAAAGGACTGGTGCTGGGCTGACTGCAGAGAAGGGGAGAAGCAGTTGTGCTCGGGTGCTCCAGTAGAACACATCAGGATGCTCGGGTGCTCTACAGAGCACCAGAGCACAATGGAAATCAATAGGAGATCCAGAACATTAAACCAGGCACCCCCTGCTCTGAAGAGGTGAGGGTGTCTGGTTCAGAGGAAAGGTCAGAAATTGATGGAAACACCACTGAAATGGTTCGGGAACAGCATGGGTAGGATGTCTGGATGCATCTTGGACTCCCAGGTCGCTGCTGGGAAAGATGTTCCAAGTAGTACGCTACGTTTACAGACTGACAATAATACGCACAAAACCAAAGATAAAATCGATTTCAGAGGAAAATTTGTTTGGAAACATATTTTCCTGTATATTTACTTGTATATAAAGTGCAAGTGCTGCCAAAAATTACAAGCAAGAGGCACTCCGATACAACCTGTATATCACATAAAGGAGGGCCTCATTCACATTGTGGTACAATTGTTCATGTCAGTGGGACCCCTAAACTCATAAAGCCCATGCACTAAGTGAAAGGGCTGTAAAAATTACAAGGAACCGGCACTCCAATACACCCTTTGTTACACATAAAGGAGGGCATCATACACACCCTAGAAAAATTATAATTGATGGCCTGCTGGTGACCCTCAAAAACATTAGAAGCAAGGGCCTGCTGCTGATCTGACCATCTAAAACATTAGGGGTGAGGGTCTGCTGCTGATCTGACCATCCAAAAGATTAGGGGTGAGTTTCTGTTGCTGAGCTGACCCTCTAAAACATTAGGGGCGAGGGCCTGCTGCTGATCTGACCATCTAAAACATTAGGGGTGAGGGCCTACTGCTGATCTGACCATCTAAAACATTAGGGGTGAGGGCCTACTGCTGAGCTAACCCTCTAAAACATTAGGGGCGAGGGCCTGCTGCTGATCTGACCATCTAAAACATTAGGGGTGAGGGCCTACTGCTGATCTGACCATCTAAAACATTATGGGCGTGGGCCTGCTGGTGACACTCTAAAACATTAGGGGTGAGGGTCTGCTGCTGAGCTGACCCTCTAAAACATTAGGAGCGAGGGCAGCCTAATAAGCATGTTGATATGATGGAGGAGGAGGAGGACGAGAAAAGGAAGATTGAACCATATACCCTTTTTTGTGGTGGAAGGGGTCCATGGGAATACAGTGTATTCAATACACCATGAAAGCCACATTTAGAGTGCCTTTATGTTCAGCCGCTTTCCTCTGGTGGAGTAAAGAAGTCAGAGGCAATCCAGGCTTTGTTCATTTTGATAAGAGTCAACCTGTCAGCATTTTAAGTTGACAGGCGGATGCGCTTATCAGTTATTATGCCCCCAGCAGCACTAAATACCCGCTCAGACAAAACGCTGGCGGCAGAGCAGGCCAGCACCTCCAAGGCATAGAGCGCCAGTTCGTGCCACATGTCCAGCTTGGACACCCAATAGTTGTAACGCACTTTTTCCTCCTTGTGACACTAGGCCACGCATCAGGGTGAGGGTGCTGGCAGGGTGTCATGAAACTTTCTTAGGCCTTGGAGAGTGTTGCCCTGCCTCTGTTGGAACTGCTGTGTGTTCCCCTCGTCTCCCCTCCTAGGTTGCCCAAGGAACAATGTACTCTGCCGTAAGCGTTGTCAGCTGGAAATTTTGGAGCAATTTTTCCACAGGGACTTTCTGGTATTGCACCATTTTGATAGTCCTCTCCACCACAGGAATGAGAGAAGAGAAGTTCTCTTTGTAGCTGGGGTCGAGAAGGGTGAACAACCAGTAATTGGTGTTGGCCAAAATGCGTATAACGCGAGGGTCACTGGAAAGGCAACATAACATAAAGTCAGCCATGTGTGCCAGAGCCCCGCCCCCAACAGACAAGACTTCGCTGTCCTCATCAGGAGGATGACTCTCAATCTCCTCATCCTCTTCTGCCCATCCACGCTGAACAGATGGAATAAACCAGCTATGGGTACTACCCTCTGTAGCAGAGGCAACCGTCTTCTGCTCCTCCTCCTCCTCCTTATCATCATCCAATTCGCGCTGATAAGATGAACTGAGGGTGGTCTGGCTATAACCCTGTGTACGTCTGCCTTCGTTGTGAGCAGCGAGCATTTCAGTAGACACAGAAGTGGGATGGTTATGCTGATAATAGCGGCATCGCTGCTGACCATCTGTGTTGATTCCTCAAAGTTGCGTAAAACCTCACAGAGGTCAGACATCCATGCCCACTCGTCGCTTGTGAAGAGCTAAAGCTGACTGGAAAGGCACTGACCATGTTGCAGCTGGTATTCCACTACTGCCCTCTGCAGCTCACAAAGCCTGGCCAACATGTGGAACGTAGAGTTCCAGCGCGTGCTCACATTGCACACCAGCCGATGAGCTGGCAATTGCAAGCGCTGCTGCAGCGTTGCCAGACCGACGGCAGCTGTAGATGACTTTCAGAAATGGGCACACATGCGCCGCACCTTCACCAGTAGCTCAGGCAAAAAGGGGATAGGTTTTGAGAAACCGTTGAACCACTAAGTTGAACACGTGGGCTAGGTATGGTATGTGTGTGAGCTTGCTGAGTTCCAAATCCGCCACCAAGTTACGGCTATTATCAGACACAGCCATGCTTGGTTGTAGGTTGAGTGGCGAGAGCGACAGCTCAGTCTGGTCCCTTATACCCTGCCACAGCTCTGCGGCGGTGTGCTGTTTGTCATCTAAGCAAGCTAGTTTCAGCACAGCCTGTTGCCGCTTTCCCACTGCAGTGCTACACTGCTTCCAGCCACTGACTGATGGCTGACTGGTGCTGCAAGATGAGAATTTAGAGGTGGAAGTGGAGGAGGAGGTGGAGAAGGAGAGCTCGCTCCCGGCCTCCACAACGTTCACCCAGTGTGCCGTCAGGGAAATCTAGCGCCCCTGGCCAAAAGCACTTGTGTGTCAATCGTTAAGTGGACCTTCCCAATAACTGCATTGGTCAGGGCACAGGTCATGATACAGGACACATACTGGTGTAAGGCGGGGATGGCACGCCGGGAAAAACAGTGGCGGCTGGGGACTGAGTAACGAGGGACGGCCATCGCCATCAGGCTGTGGAAAGCCTCAGTGTCCACAAGCCTTAATGGCAACATTTCCAGGGCCAGCAGATTTGGAAAGGTGCGAATTTAGTGCTATGGCTGTGGCTGGGTGGCTGGGTATTTGCGCTTTCATTCAAAGGCCTGCGGTATGGACATCTGTACGCTGCGCTGGGACACAGAAGTGGATGTGCTAGCTGATGGTGCTTGTGAAAGTCCAGGTGCAGGGTGGGAGGCATCCGAGCCTGCGTCTTGGACAGGGGATTGGCCAGCACGTAACACAGGGGAAGAGGAGGCAGTGGTGTTACCCGCAGACACTGATTGTGGACCCAGGTGTTCGGCCCACCTATTAGGGTGCTTTAATGCCATGTGGCGGATCATGCTGGTGGTGGTGAGGTTGCTAGTGTTACATGGCCCTGCTCATTTTGGTACGGCACAGGTTGCAAATGACAATTGTCTTATCGTCCGCACTTTCCTCAAAAAAGCGCCAGACTGCGGAACACCTACCCCTTGGCAAGGGAGATTGCCGCAAGGGTGTGCTCCGGGGAACAGTTGCGAGCCTGTTTGGTGTGGCCCGCCTTCTCCCTTTTGCCACCCCACGGCGCTGCGGATCCCTCCTCCTCTGTACTGCTGTCCTCACTCGGCTTGACACCTTCCCAGGTTGGGTCAGTGATTTCATCATCCACCACCTCCTCTTCCACTTCCTCACTCTGGTCATCCTCCTGACTTGTTGACCTAACAAGAACCTCACTTATTGACAACTGTGTCTCATCCTCATCATCAATCTCTTGAGACACTAATTGCCGTTGACTTATTGGCAACTGTGTCTCATCATCATCATCCACCTCGTGAAACACTCGTTGTCGTTCCCCACCGTCATCTTCTTCTGACTGTGGATGCTCAAGAATTTGGGAATCAGTGCACAAGATCTCCTCATGTCCCTCTTCAAGCGGGCTTGGCGAGAGGCCCAAATCAAGGAATGGCGATGAAAAGAGCTCCTCGGAATATCCGAGTGTGGGATCACTTGTTTGCCAAGACTCTCCATGGTGGGAGGAAGGAGGATCAGGGTGAGGATTCTGTGGACCAGACTCTTGGCTGCTGAGACTGGACTTTGTGGAAGACAGGGTGGTGCTTTACCGACTGGAAGCATTATCTGCTGCAATCCAACCGAACACCTGGTCGCACTGGTCTGACTTCGAGAGTGCTGTCCTGCGACGCCCTGCAAACTGGGACATGAAGCTAGGTATCGTGGATTTTGTTTCTTGTGCTCTGGCAGCAGGCACAGTATCACCGCGCCCAGGGCCACGGCCTCTGCGTGCACCATCAGCAGCACAGCCACTTCCCTGTCCCTTACTGCTCACCTTGAGCATATTAAATGGCATATATGCTTGCAAGTATGTCACACGTACAGTAGCGCAGGTTTTGTAAGTGTATGCGCAAATAAATTGCGCAAACGTTATACAGGAGATGTAGCGCAGGTAATGTCGCTGTTGTCAGCGGCTAATAAAAAATTACACAGAATGTCATAGATATTTAGGATGCGCAAATGTTATACAGAAGATGTAGCGCAGGTAATGTCGCTGCTGTCACCAGCGGCTAACGTTAAACAGGAGATGTAGTGCAGGTAATGTTGCTGTCACCAGCGGCTAACAAAAAATTACACTGAATGTCACAGATATTTAGGATGCACAAACGTTATACAGGAGAGGTAACTCAGGTAATGTCGCTGTCACCAGCGGCTAAGAAAAAAGTACACTGAATGTTACAGATATTTAGGATACTCAAATGTTATACAGAAGATGTAGCGCAGGTAATGTTGCTGTCATCAGCGGTTAATAAAAAATTACACAGAATGTCATAGATATTTAGGATACTCAAGTGTTAAACAGGAGATGTAGCGCAGGTAATGTTGCTGTCACCAGCGGCTAACAAAAAATTACACTGAATGTCACAGATATTTAGGTTACGCAAACGTCATACAGAAGATGTAGTGCAGGTAATGTTGCTGTCAGCAGCGGCCATACAATTGCGCTAAATGTCACAGATATTTAGGATGCCCAAATGTAACACAACAGATGTAGCAGAGGTTGTGTCACTGTCAGAAGCGGTCAAACAATTGTACGAAATTTAGCGCAGGTTGCGCTAATAATATAAATTGCAGACAGATAAAACAATAGTCCTTAAATAGTACTTTTGGGTCTCTAACACCTTTCAACACTAGGCCCTGCCTAAAAAAACTAAAATAATTCCTGTCCCTACACTATCTGTTCCTTTTGCTGCAGCTCGCGCTGACTAAGACTGAGCTGAACCACGTGTTATCAGGTGCTATATAGCTCCCGATGACGCGTTCCGGCCAGCCAATCACTGTAATGCCAGTAACCAACATGATTACTGCATTTCAGTGAGTGCCAGTACTACCCTGCACGTTTATTGGCTGCGTAACATCGCACTCAAAATGGTGTTCGGCCGAGCATGCTCTTCCAACACTAATAACGATTGTTGTATCATTCTCCTGTTATGCCTCCTAGAAATGACTGAATAAATTGAAAATTGGTTTTAAACATACTCCTTTTCAAAGGGGAGTGTCACTGCACAGTCTGCCACTACCAGAACCGATTGGATAGTGCCATACTGTGCAGTGACACATACCCCACAACTGGTAACACCCAGTTGTCAGTTTATTCATCACTTTCTAGGAAGAATAAGAGGGAAATGCCACAGTGAAGAGGTATAAGTAAAGATGCTTCAGAATTGTTATTTTATAGGGGAATCAGTTACTAAAACAGATATAGTCAGGATAGGGGACGGGTCCTCTTAAAATCAATGTGCACACCCTAATTCAGCAAAAAGTATGGGAGGAAATACAGCTCCCAAATAACCTTACATCCAGATTATATATCTTTATAAAAGGGGTGTTAACAATACTCACCAGTTTGACCCTTGCTGCTTCCCATGCTGCTGCAGCCTTTGTTAACTTGGCTGCAGCAGAGGCACGCCCATATGCATACATGACGTTCGCAGCCACATTACTCGCCACATGTAGAGGGAGTTCAATCTTACCCAAAATAAATTGCAAAATATTAGAATAAAACTATTTGTCCGGCATTATCTTTACTGTCATGTCCAGAAGAAAGAACTCCCATCAGAGTGTGAGCCAGGAGACACCGCAGTGGGTAACATGGACCAAGACCACACTAAACTCATTGGGAAGAGTTCTAGGAAACCAAAGAAGTGTTTTATTTCTGGGGAAATCAAAGAAATCCTAGCGCTCATCCATCATCTCAGCGTACCTGCTCTGGAGCTGCTCTAACCTCCTAGGGTTACCATGAGCCAGTAAAGGCTAAGACTGATGATGACAAGAGGGTCGGCCATGCTGACATCATTCCCAGCGATGTCACATTTCATGGTAGTAGGTCTTTAAAAAACTCGTTATCAAGTAAGAATTACAAGAAACGTGTGGGAGAAGCTGAAACGAGGAGGTAAACTACAGCGGTCACATATACTTGGCTGCCACAGGATTTCTGATAATGCCTTTTTAAAGATCTCCTCCTAAAATCCTGAGAGTATAAAACAGGACTACAAGGAGGACTTCTATGTTTCAATGGCACCATTGTTGATTAACTTGATGCATACAGTAGGTCATTACGACTGCAGGGATACCATATATGAACACTTTTTAAAAACACTTTTGATACATGAAAACAATTTCTATTTATTTATTTATTTTACTGTGAACATGTGTTCTTTTTATTTTGCAATAAACTTTCTTGAGTCATAATTATTTTTTATATCAATTGGAAGAAATCACAATCTGATCCCTTCTACGTAACCGGAAAATTAAAAAGAACATTGAGAAAGAGTTCACATAAAAAATGTATGTCACAATACGGCGATGCTGGAAGTTGTTCTGGAAGGTGATCCTTACTTTACATAGAAATGCTCAGCAAAATTTTCTTTTGTCTGGCATCACTGTTGATTTTTGTGTCTGGCAACACTGTTGATATTTTTTTTGTCTGGCATCACTGTTGATTTTTATGTCTGGCATCATTGTTGATTTTTATGTCTGGCAGCAGTGGCGTAGCTACAGGGGTCGCAGCGGTCGCAATTGCGACTGCACTGGCCCCTGGGGCAGGCCAGGCAGTGACTGCTGTGACTGTGAGCCAGGAGGAGCACTGCAAGCAAGTGTGGGTGCCACTGTGCCAGCCTGCCAGGGACAGGCTGCAGGCAGCGCCCCAGGCCCCCAGTGTAATGGGAGTGGGACTGTCTGTTGCTGACTGGCTGGGCACTTAATGACACTGTGTGTGTGCCAGGGGGCAGGCCGCAGGCAGGCAGTGTGTGCGCCTGCGCCAGGCAGGGGCACTGGCCCTGGAGAAGGCAGTGACTGTGAGCCTTGTGTGCAATAATGCTGGACTGACCCATACACCAGCTATATACAATATTATCGGTCCGTCCAGATATAGCCGGTGTAGAGTCAGTCCAGCATATTCACACCATGTGCTGTCTGATGAATTTTTTCACTGCACATCTATCAAATTTCGCCCTGATTTTAATTTGTAAATATATTAGCAATTAAAATCAGGGCGAAATAAATTTGATAAATGTGCAGTGAAAAAATTCTTCAGACACCACATGGTGTGCAATAATGCTGGACTGACCCATACACCGGCTATATACGGTGTGTATACTTCTTGTATACTTCTTGTGTGTATACTTCTTGCGTTCTTGCATTACTGGCAGCACTGTTTATCGTCTTCTTTCTTACAGGAATGTCAATTGGGTATTGTAGAAGTGTTCACTATCACTGCAGTTGTGCAATTAACGGACCTTGAAAATGCCAGAATAGGGACTTCAACAAGCTGGATGCTCTATCCATTAAATCTTAGAAAGAGACGAGAAGTTTCTGTAGTGCATCCAGTGGTGTTGACAGTGGTCAGAGGATGACACTCAAACAGGTAGAAAGGATTCTGTATGGTCAAGAAAGACAAAAGCACACCGAGATTGCCATATAAGAGTTGCTGTCCCTCAAAGGACAGTCACAGCAGCACAAATTGGTTCTGTACTAGCTCCTGCAGTGACCACCAGAACCATAAAAAGCTGTCTACTTGAAGCAGGACTGCACTAGAGCACTCCACTATCTTGTTTGCCACTGACCTCTCATCATCTCTAAAAGTGCCTCCACTGGTGTTGGGAGAGAGCCCATTGAAAGCATGAATGGCAAACAATAATGTTCAGTGATGAGAGCAGGCTCTGCCTTGGTGCTAATGATGGTCACATCAGACTTCACAGGAGGGCTGAAGAGCACCTACGGACATCATGCATAGAGTGGAGAAGCACAAGACCAGCACCAGGTGTCATATTGCATGGTCCATTAGGCACCATGGCTGTTCCCGTCTAGTATTCATGAAGGGAACATTGACCAGCCTTTGGTATATCCAGAACATCGTGGATCCAGTGCAGTCCTTTTTTGACTCAGGAGACATGGTGCTCCAACAAGATAATGCCACCCACACACTGCCCGCTCCCCTGGCCAGCTTAATCTCCCCCATGGAGAATGTCTGGGATTGGATGGGGCGACGTATCTCCCATACACAGTGGCCAACCACCAGCTTGTCTCAACTATGATTCCAAGTTCAAAGAGCTTGGAATGACCACAGGAGGACATCCAGCATCTGTATGACCGTCACCTGTATTACTGCCACCCAGTATTAATGTGACCCTGCCTCATCCTAAACCCTGCTGCAGAACCCAAAAGAAAGGAGTTCACCACCTTGGTTGTGTGACCATTGACCGAGCACCACTAGCAGAAATGCTGCGCTGACACTGTGCAAATACAGCTGCCGTTTAAAATTGCCAACACAGGACCGCTCTGATATTTATTGATCCCCAAGTGTCTAAATAACTTTTCAACAATTAAACTTAATAGCAGAATCACTGTTTTTTTTACAAGTAAAGTGATTAGAGAGGTGTAATGGCACCTGCTTGGTTATCTTTGGAAGTCCTATAGAAGTGAAGAGAGAGAACACTGTGCATGCGCAGTGTGCTCTCCCTTCACAGCAGGGCTCCGACACAAGAGAGGGTCCCAGACATTTCATGTAAAAAATGAAAATCAGACATCATGTAATACATGACAATATATTTCTCACAGGGCTAGAGCCCGCCCTGTACCTCACATGAATCCACAGATCGCCACATTCATTGCTTCAATTGCTCTGCTAGATTTTCTTCAGGCTGGCACCTCAGGGGCGTGTCCTTTCTCAGGGGGTGTATTTTCTGCAGCTCTCTCCCAATAACTGTCTCAGCTTCTAACAGTAGATATGGTTGGGGACAGCTGAAGGATGGAACTGAACAGGTGCGACCACCTCCGTAGGTGGACTTGCACTACACAGGTTAAACACCAGGGGGTGCCATTCTAAAAAAGTAAAGAGAATATCTCACAACCAGATCATTGTTGCAACAGAAAGTAAATTATAAAAGGAACTAGTTTTTCATGATAAATTATATTAAAATAACATTTCCTGGTGACCCCTTTAAGGACGAGACTGGCTGCACTTTTCTCATAAAAATCAGAACTGTATTCCAAATCCTTTCAATTCCAAAGGATTTTATTTATTGTGAATTTTTCCTCTCGTGTTTTATTCTTTTATTGAATTGTCATATAAGTCTAACGTGCCAATACGGAGCACACAGGAAGGCTGCAGCTCATGGACATCAACCACTTGGTTATATACTCGGAGGAATTGCCACTGTAAGTAAACCGCGCAGTAAAGAGCGGAGATTTATTTCTCCTCCCTGCGTATCCCTTTTAGGAGTAAAGTCAGTAAAATGTTGCATTCATCCAAAAAGTGATGGCGAGTAAACCTCAATAATGAATCAAAAAATAATGGAGAGGGTTTTTTTAGTTTTTTTTTTAAAATACAATGTCTGAAAGCATAGGGACTTAGAGGCTGATTTACTGCACAGAGCGTATTCTATAATGTGATGACTTATGAGGAGTCAGCACTGAAAGCTGAGAAATATTGTTCCATCTACTGTTCGGAATTATATTCGCAGCACGATTTCCCATTTGTATGAAAAAGGATCTTCAATAAAAGAGGAAAATGTTACATGAAATAAAATTTCCTAGATATCAATAAAATGACAATGTAGGTTCAGGATTATTATAACCCCTTTACGTTGTAAACAATTTTAATTTTTTCTTTTTTCCTCCTCATCTTTCCAAAACCCATAACGTTTACATTTTTTTAAAAATTTCTGTTCACATATTGTAGCCGTACGATGGCTTGTTTTTTGTGGGACGAGTTCCAGTCTCTACTTAATATTCCAAGCACTGTACTGTGAATAGAGATGAGTTAATCGAATCCAACGAAGTGTGCTTCATGATAGCAAATCGATTTAACCTGAAATAGTGTAAAAAATAAAAAAAATTATACTTGCCACCGCCATCTTTATTGAAGATCTCAGCTGAAATCCCGTGCGTCACCACAAAGCGTGACGACGTCATTTTGGCCCAGGCGAGATTTCACACAAGATCGTCAAGCAAGATGGCGGCTGCCAGCCCGTTGCGAACAAAGGGAGGAGGTAAGTATGATTTAATTTTTTTTTTCGGTTAATTTTACACTGTATTATTACTCTCAGATGCCGCGATCATGTATGAATGCGGCATCTGAGGGGTACAATGATGGGGAGCGGCACTATCACAGCTTCCTGTCGTTGCACCCTCTACCTACAAAAAAATGCGCTTAGTGACAAAGTAATTCGTCACTAAGCAAATTTTTTTGTGAACTTCGGCAAAGCAGCCGAATCGCATTTTCCAAAAGTTCGCTCATCTAACTGTAAACATGGGAAAAAAAATATTAATGGGATAGAATTGGGAAAAAAAACACACAATTGCACTATGTTTTTATGGGCTATGCTTTAACGGCGTATACGGCGGTAAAAATGACACTTTGGAGGAGATTTATCAAAATTCGAGCAAAGGAAAGATCCTTTCATTTTCCAAACAAGCTCTGCTCTGAAAAATGCAAAGTGAAATCTGACTGGTTGCTATGGGCAACTAAGCCAGTTTTCGTTTACACCACTTTTGATAAATATCCCACACAGTCTTTGTTCTGAGGGTCCATATGATTACAGCAATACCAAATTTATACAGCTTTTTTTTATGTTTTTTGAAAAAAATGTTACATTTTGAAATAAAAATGTTTCTGCATCCCCATATTTCTGTCTACCGAGCTGTGTGAGGGCTGAGTTTTTGCAGGGCGATATGTCATCTTTATTGTCCATGTCCATGTGAGTAATTTCTTCTCATGGCCATACTCACCTCCTTCCTTCTGTTTGGGCTGGTATATGTTCTCATAGGGTGCATGCACTCTTCCTGGCTTTAAAGGGACATTATGTGCATGGCCTAAAATATTCCCGACCTATAACTGCATTCCACAGGGTGGCTTCAACTATGGAAGGGTATCCGGGCAAAGGTCTAGTTCCTATGAAGCGTCAGCACTATTGTGTGTTTTGACCTCTGTCTGATCACTGCATTGACCCTGTGGCACCTGATCTATTGCCTGTTATACCATATAACACTGCTTGTCCTGACTACTGCCTAATCATTGTATTGACCATCTGCCACCTGTCCTGACCTATTGCCTGACTACTGCAATGCATTAACTCTGCCTGCCCTGACCTCAGCTTGTTCTCTGACCAGGCTTCTGCCTGTCCTCCCGGTGCCATAAATCTGTGTCTCTTGATTAGCCTGGTTCAACAGCCTTTGAACAGAGACTACTCTTAGAGGTAGCAGCCTGGTGGTCCCTGCAGGCTAGTCAGGACTCCCATCCTGGGGTAAAAGAGTGAAAATTAGGGACCATCTTGAAGGCACCCTCAGAAATTGCAATCTCTTTTTTTCTCATGATCAGTGGAGATCTCAGAGCTTGGACCACCACTGATCACAAAGTGATAAACCCCTTTAAAATCTTTCCATCCAAACAATAGACATAGCAGAAATACCTAACTGCCCAAAGTCATTAAATCATGCATGGTCCCCACGGTCACCTACCATAGCTCAAAAAATTTCTTCAATTGAGTCTACAAGCCAAGTGTCGCCTTAAATAAATGTAGCCATCAACATCGACTGCCAACCAAAAATACCTTCTAACCATCTAGAAGCTACAAAAATAAAGACTCCTCAAGAGCCAAACATTGTCCAGGTGCAGGGGAAAAGTGGGATGATCGAGGTCTTATTTGTACAGCATAAAACTTACTGAAAGCATTGACTATGTCCTTCACATTTAAATGTACAACGTTGTTGTTTTATGTTAGACAAATCCTCCCATACAGGGCTACGGCGAGATTTGTGTAAGCCGTAAATTACACGCCGAACAGGACTTTATTTTTACTGTCGAAATCTCGACTTTGTTTGCTGCGTCTGCTGCCAAGTGCTAAATCTGGCATGCGTCTCATATTATTCCACACTTTATGTTAGCCTTCATGGGGTTAATTTGATTTTATAGATATGTCAAGTAGCAGTAAGATATATTTAAAAAATAAAAATAAAATTTTGTCCAGTACGGCCTCGGTGAGAGCACTGGGACTCCACATCGAGCATGAAATAAAAATACAAAAATAAAAACCTCCGTCGGACGGTGCCAAAATCTACATTTTCGTTTGGCTAACAAGTTGCAGCTATTCATATTCTGTTACGTGAGTCAAATTTCAGAGCTGACTAGACGGCTCTGGCTCCTGTACTGTGTTGCTGGACTGGTGTGTGACTGAAATTAACTATGATGTTTCATTGCAGTGGAGGGGTGGGGGGCACACTCCGATGCCCTAGGACAGCTGCGCTACGTTGTTAACGAGGGAAACGATAATTATCCTACTGGACATTAATGGGGACACACAATGATTTCTCCATAAACATCCTTCATGGGGAGGAATTGGGTTCATGCTGGTGGCTCTGCGGTCTAAGTGATATTTTGTGGAAGTGAGACACCAAAGTGGTTTTCTGGGAGGAGAATATCTTAAAATAAAGAGGCTAAAAATAAAAAAGAAGCATTGCTCATCGATTCCTCGCAGTGCCGTTCCGATACTGCTCTGGTATTCACTTCCTGCTCCCGATTCCACATACAGGAAATGGCTGGAAATACCTGATCAGCTAATCACAGAGGAGAAAGCTTTTTTTATGTCACGTTTGCATGTGGTGAGGCCTATTCTCTTCTGCTTCAGTCTGTTCACATTTAATTTTTTTTCTTCCGGAATATGTTTGGAGTAGACAAAGGTCACGGACATATACCACTATATCAGCATTCTCTGCCATTGGGAATAAAAAAAGGACACCGCATGGTATGCATTTTAAACTGTGTCCCTCGGTATAGGGAAGTGCAGCAAACTACTGTATGCTTGCCTAAACAGTAAAAAAAATAAAGTAAAAATGTAAAAAGTTATTCCAATGCACATTGGCCCATCGTATAGAGGTCTCCACCCTTACCTTTACTTGCATTTTTTTTTTTAAGAGTCCAATTTCTTAAGAAACAAATCTGTTAAAACATTGCAACATGCAAGCAAAACATTGGACAGGCTGCAATTCACATCATAACCACTGGGTGGCCACACATAGACATCTATAGTATAGACGTCTCATAACAAAGTATCGTGAAATCATGTTATCTGGTTATCTTGTGCCACACATCTCATAAAACATTGAGCCAGGGGGCAACTTAAAAGGCTTAACCAACAGTATTAAGTGCCCCCCCATATGCTGGGCCCCCCACATGGAATATACTTACCCCGCTCCCCGCCCCGCCGCCACTCCTTCTCCCCGTGCGCGGATGAAAACATCCAGTGTTGAAGGGTGGAAGCCAATGTTAGGCAGGGACAGGAACAAGCCTCCCTAGCATCGCGGGTGACGCTAGCGAGGCTCTTCCCCGTCCCCGCCTGCCATTGGCTGCTCCCCCCGACACCGGATGTTTTCAGACAGATGCTATATGTTCAGCGTCTGAACCTGTGCTCTAGGAACTTTTCTGGCACATATATCAAACATAATGAAAATATTACTTCAGAAATAGTACTCTGAGAGAGTGGTATGGAGATATGGTGACATATCATTGTAATACAGTACTTTACAAAATTATTTACACCCCTTTCAGATGTCGCCCACTATTGCATAATTCTCACTGAATATTTTCTGATCTTAAACCCATTCCTGCAATAGGACATGGATAAATATCATCAGCGAAAGTATTTCCTGCCTCCTGGCTTATGGAACGTCCTGGTGATTGCCCACGGACAGCAGTACAGTACATAAAATGTGAGAGGGTGGCTGTAAATATTAGCCATATTTCAATCTAGACAATTTTTTATTAGTTATATGCGGCCCCAAAAAAAAATTTGAAACAACTTAATGTTTAATTATTGCATCGTCCAATATCCTAGTAATGTTGTCCAAGATACAAAGTCACGGATCCATGGTGATTTTTATATCACAACCTTTAGAAATAATTTTAAAGTGACTCTCCAGTTTAATTTCTCAATAAATGTATAGTGTATATGTACAATACCTGGTGCTCTTAATTTTAATCCTCCTGGTGCAGTTTCTCCGATTCTCAGTCGAAGCTTTATTCCTGTAAATTGACCCCCAGCTTCTTAGACTACTCTATGCACACTGTAATTTGGAATCCTCTTCTGGATGGGTTCAACCAAGAGAGGGGAGAGTGTCTAAGACTACCCAAAGTAAAATGTATGTAGAGCAGTCTGAGAAAGTGGTGGCCATTTTATGGAAATATAAGGGAACTGTGAATTTGAGTAACTAAACTCAGAAAGATTAAAATTGAGGGCACCACGTTTTTTAAAATTAGCACCCAAGAAGACTACTGATCTTGGGGGAGACAGTGACCAGCCAGCCATTTTCCCTGAAGATGAACAGCTGGCCTTGTAACTCAAGGACAACTCAAGTCCATTGGCATGGGTGACACTCCTATACAGCAGGTCTGTGTTTTGGCTCACAAAGGCTACTGAGGATCTTCCTTTATGAAATCAATAGGGCAAGGGTTGTCTTCATATGGACAGGGATTGTCTTCATATGGACAGTGGTTGTCTCATTCTGGACAGGGTTGTCTCCATATGCACAGGGATTGTCTCCATATGGACATGGGGTTGTCCCCATATGGACAGGGGTTGACTCCATCTGGACAGGAGTTGTCTTCATATGGATAGGGTTGTCCCCACATGAACAAGGGTAGTCTCCACATGGAAAGGGGTTGTTTCTATCTGGACGATTTGTCTTCATATGGAGAAGGGTCGTCTCCATCTGGACAGGGGTTGTCTCCATCTGAACAGTTGTCTTCATATGGACAGGGTTGTCTCCATATGGACAAGGGTAGTCTTCACATGGAAAGGGGTTGTTTCTAACTGAATAGGATTTGTCTCCATATGGACATGGGTTGTCTCTATATGGACATGGGTTGTCTCCATATGGACAGGGGTTGTCTCCATATGGACAGGGGTTGTCTCCATATGGACAGGGCTTGTCTCCATATGGACAGGGGTTGTCTCCATATGGACAGGGGTTGTCTCCATATGGACAGGGTTTGTCTCAATATTGACAGGGGTTGTCTCCATATGGACAGGGGTTGTCTCCATATGGACAGGGGTTATCTTCATATGGACACGGGTTGTCTCCATATGGACAGGGGTTGTCTCCATATGGACAGGGGTTGTCTCCATATGGACACGGGTTGTCTCCATATGGACAGGGATTGTCTCCATATGGACAGGGTTTGTCTCGATATGGACAGGGGTTGTCTTCATATGGACATGGGTTGTCTCCATATGGACACGGGTTGTCTCCATATAGACATGGGTTGTCCCCATATGGACAGGGGTTATCTTCATATGGACACGGGTTGTCTCCATATGGACAGGGGTTGTCTCCATATGGACAGGGGTTGTCTCTATATGGACAGGGGTCTCTATATTGACAGGGTTTTTTTCACTTTGTGCACAGGGTTGTCTCATTATGGACAGAGTTGTCTCCATATGGACACGGGTTGTCCCTGCTCATTTAACTGCTTTAAAACTATGATAATTTTATTGATTACCAGTGCAAATTGTTTATGCCAGTACAGTTAATAGAAGGGATAGTCCAAACTAGCCAATTTTCTCAGTCCCATCATAAGTACCTGTGAAAAACAATCTATAATTTTGCCATTTCAATATTTTTAGGATTAACACAAATCCAGGATGGTCACAGGGTGCATTGGCTAAAGTATGGAATATATGAAACCTCATAGGACAGTCTTGGAGCTTCACTTCGAACCCAGCTCTGGCAATTATAATGTTGGAGTTGATGATTCGATGACAACTGCAGCCCCTTCCCTTTGTTAATGGCACAATTACTACTAAATGCAACCACAAAGGGGTTACACAGCCGGGATCTGAGTTTTTTTTCCTGTCTAAGCCATCGCTGTGATGTAACATTCATCATCTGTGCTTATGAGGCACTTAGCACTACTACTAAATGTATTTATATATAATTATTTACAGCATGATGTGGGATAAGGACAAATCATTGCTATTACTGCTATCATTGACCCATGCAAATACAACTAACGGTGCAAACACTGGTTAAATACATAAGTCATCTTCAACGGTATGAACTACAGAAATACATGACTGACTCCGACGTACACTGTCCATTCTACCGTACAGGTGTCAGGTTCTCAGTGTATACCACGCTTACTTGGAATACTAAAAGGGAAAAAACAGGAGACCCTTTCAGCACTAAAACCCAATGACAGGTCAGAAGAGTCTTGCTGCTATCCATGGTCCTGTAGGACCAGGATTCCTTCTAATCCATGACTCATCCACCTCACCAGCCTTTGTTGCATTGTCTACCATTTATATATGTTTTCTGCTTACTGATTAAATCTTAAGTCTCGTTTCTTCTTAAAAAACATGTTCTTAAAACCATAGAATACTGCATATTTCACAGATCCAACACAGATCACCACTGACCCTTCGAGGCATGGTCTCTATAAGAACTCTGAAGGTCATCTTTCATAACGTGGCACCAAAATGTTAGCAGCAGATCTTCTAAGTCCTGTGAGTTATGAGGTTCAGCCTCCATGTATCAGACTTGTTTTTCCAGCAAATCCCACAGATGACAATCAAATTGAGATATGAGGAATTTAGAGGTCTTTGTCATGTTCTTCAAACAATTCCTGAACATTTTTTTTTTTACTGTGGTGTAGTAATCTGCTGAAAGAGGCGACTGCCATTATGGGGGCACTCACTGCCATGAAGAAGGTACTTGTCTGTATAATGTTTAGGTAGGTGGTACAATTCCCATCCACGTGATGCCAGAAGAAGCCAAAGTTTCCAGCAGAACATCGCCCAGAGCATCACAGTACCTTCACCATCTTGTCTTCTTCCCATCGTGCATCCCAATGCCATCCCTTTCCTTGGACATCTACATAATGTAAACATGCCCCTGTGCCCATTTTAGGCACTTTTGTGGAGGTTAGTATGAGCTCTCTGGCCAAAGTGCGGCTACATGGCCCCATGCACAGCAAGATGTGATGTTCTGTGTGTCCTGACACCTTCTATCACTGCCAGCAGAAATGTTTTTAGGATTCTGCTCTATGGTAGCACTTCTGTGAAATTGGACCGTATAGGCTAGCCTTCATTGCCCACATGCATTAATAAGTCTTGAACACCCATGACCCTGTTGCCAGCTCACTAATTGGCCTTCCTTGGATCATGTATGGTATTAATAACCATTGCATGACATGAACCCATCTCAATACCAGCAATTTTGGAAATGCTCTAATCCAGTCATCTAGTCATCACAATTTGGCTCTTGTCAGGTCCATACACTTTCTTATTCCTGCTTCTAACGCATTAACTTTAAAAACCACACGTTTCACTTGTTACCTGATATTTCTGATATTTACGGACTCTATAATGACAGGGAATGTTCCACAGGATTGGCGGATAGCAAATGTGGTGCCAATATTCAAAAAGGGTCCAAAAACAGAGCCTGGAAATTATAGTCTGGTAAGTTTAACATCTGTCGTGGGTAAACTGTTTGAAGGTTTTCTAAGAGATGCTATCTTGGAGAATCTCAATGAAAATAAGCAAATAACGCCATATCAGCATGACTTCATGAGGGATCGGTCATGCTAAACTAATTTAATCAGTTTCTATGAGGAGGTAAGTTCTAGACTTGACAGCGGTGAATCAATGGATGTCGTATATCTGGACTTCTCCAAAGCATTTGACACTGTACCTCATAAAAGGTTAAAATGCAAAAAGATTGTGGAGCCCCAGTTATGGGTCTACAACACAGTGAAAGCCAGATATCCCTCAAAGGAAGGAAAAACAAGCAAAGGGGTGTCTCCATTACAGAGATCACCAAAACCACCATATTAAGTGGCCCCTATGTCAAGATCCCGCTCTTTTACAAGCTTTAAGGATGTGACGGGGAAGACCTAAGCAAGTTATCCATCCACAGACAGCTGTTTCGGGGTGTTGCCCCTCATCAGTGTGGAGCAGGATTCTGGCTAACCGGGAGCGATGCTTTGGTGACTACTCAAACAAAGCAATAGCTGATCTTAGGGAGACCAGCTACAAAATACCGTGGAGCCTCACTTAAGAGTCTCAAACACAGCAATCCAAAGTGCAAAGCTCCTGGGAAACATAAAATGCAAAAGATTGTGGAGCCCCAGTTATGGGTCTACAACACAGTGAAAGCCAGATATCCTCAAAGGAAGGAAAAACAAGCAAAGGGGTGTCTCCATTACAGAGATCACCAAAACCACCATATTAAGTGGCCCCTATGTCAAGATCCCGCTCTTTACAAGCTTTAAGGATGTGACGGGGAAGACCTAAGCAAGTTATCCATCCACAGACAGCAGGATAACTTGCTTAGGTCTTCCTCTCATGACACTTTATGTTCCCAGGAGCTATGCACTTTGGATTGCTGTGTTTGAGACTCTTAAGTGAGGCTCCACGGTATTTTTGTAGCTGGTCTCCCTAAGATCAGCTATTGCTTTGTTTGAGTAGTCACCAAAGCATCGCTCCCGGTTAGCCAGAATCCTGCTCCACACTGATGAGGGGCAACACCCCGAAACAGCTGTCTGTGGATGGATAACTTGCTTAGGTCTTCCCCGTCACATCCTTAAAGCTTGTAAAAGAGCGGGATCTTGACATAGGGGCCACTTAATATGGTGGTTTTGGTGATCTCTGTAATGGAGACACCCCTTTGCTTGTTTTTCCTTCCTTTGAGGGATATCTGGCTTTCACTGTGTTGTAGACCCATAACTGGGGCTCCACAATCTTTTTGCATTTTATGTTTCCCAGGGAGCTATGCACTTTGGATTGCTGTGTTTGAGACTCTTATCTTAAGTGAGGCTCCACGGTATTTTTGTAGCTGGTCTCCCTAAGATCAGCTATTGCTTTGTTTGAGTACTCATAAAAGGTTAGTATATAAAATGAGGATGCTCGGACTGGGAGAAAATGTCTGTAAGTGGGTAAGTAACTGGCTCAGTGATAGAAAACAGAGGGTGGTTATTAATGGTACACACTCAGATTGGGTCACTGTAACTAGTGGGGTACCTCAGGGGTCAGTATTGGGCCCTATTCTCTTCAATATATTTATTAATGATCTTGTAGAAGGCTTGCACAGTAAAATATCTAATTTTGCAGATGACAATAAACTGTGTAAAGTAATTAACACTGAAGAGGACAGTTTTCTGCTACAGAGGGATCTGGATAGATTGGAGGCTTGGGCAGAGAAGTGGCAGATGAGGTTTAACACTGACAAATGTAAGGTTATGCACATGGGAAGGAATAATGCAAGTCACCTGTACATACTAAATGGTAAAACACTTGGTAACACTGACATGGAAAAGGATCTAGGAATTTTAATAAACAGCAAACTAAGCTGTAAAAACCAGTCAGGCAGCTACTGCCAGGGCCAATAAGATAATGGGTTGCATCAAAAGCGGCATAGATGCCCGTGATGAGAGCATAGTCCTACCACTTTACAAATCACTAGTCAGACCACACATGGAGGACTGTGTACAGTTCTGGGCTCCTGTGAACAAGGCAGACATAGCAGAGCTAGAGAGGGTTCAGAGGAGGGCAACTAAAGTAATAACTGGAATGGGGCAACTACAGTACCCTGAAAGGTTATCAAAATTAGGGTTATTCACTTTAGAAAAAAGACGACTGAGGGGAGATCTAATAACTATGTATAAATATATCAGGGGTCAGTACAGAGATCACTCCCATCATCTATTTATCCCCAGGACTGTGACTGTGACGAGAGGACATCCTCTGCGTCTGGAGGAAAGAAGGTTTGTACACAAACATAGGAGAGGATTCTTCACTGTAAGAGCAGTGAGACTATGGAACTCAGCCTGAGGAGGTGGTGATGGTGAGTACAATAAAGGAATTTAAGAGGGGCCTGGATGTATTTCTAGAGTGTTATCATATTACAGGCTATAGCTACTAGAGAGGGGTCGTTGATCCAGGGAGTTATTCTGATTGCCTAAATGGAGTCGGGAAGGAATTTTTTTCCCCTTAAGTGGGGAAAATTGGCTTCTGACTCACAGGGGTTTTTTGCCTTCCTCTGGATCAACTTGTAGGAAACAGGCCGAACTGGATGGACAAATGTCTTTTTTTCGATCTTATATACTATGTTACTATGTTACCTAATACAGATGTAAGGTGTAAGATCATCCATTAAAAAACAAAAAAACTAAACAAAATGGTAACATGATTTTGTGATATTGTATCACAAGGTGTCTATTTGCGGCCACCCAGTGGTTGTTATGTGAGTTGCAGCATTTCAACATGATATGCTATTGGAGTCCTTAACCAAATTAAAGAAAGGTAAGGGTGGACACATCTGTATATCCCACTCCCTTGACAAGTGCCATTGCCATGAGACCATAGTCTTCACTTTTCTTTGGTTTTAATGCTATGGATGATTGGTTGTGTGTATTATATACAGTATATACTCCTTAACAATCTAATTGCAATACACAGAAGGAAAAAAGTCATGTTTTTGATATGCAAATAATAAAAAATGGAATATGTGAGCCATTCACAGAAATATACACAATTATGCACCTTGGCTGCAGGAATGTTCTGCCATGCTGAATGCATTTGAGCATGAAAGTTATCAAGATCTGCTGCTGGCAGCTCCCTTTTCAATTGCCGATCAATGGAGACAAGTCCAGAGATGCTGCAGGCCATGGTAGCACATTTAGCCTATGCAGGCTGCTTATAGTAGCATGAGAAACATGCAGCCTGGTCAGGGGTGCACCACCAATGAGGCCAGGTGAGGCGATCACCTCAGGCAGCACCAGGTAGTGGCAAGAGGGGGGCAGCTGAAGGGCCATGGGCAATGAGCGCTTTCATTGTGGCAAAGGGGTTAGGTTAAGAATGGGGGGGGGGGCAGTTTCAGTTTTCGTCTAAGGCAGCAGAAAGGCTGGGTGCACCC
This sequence comes from Bufotes viridis, assembly GCA_033119425.1. Taxonomy (NCBI): domain Eukaryota; kingdom Metazoa; phylum Chordata; class Amphibia; order Anura; family Bufonidae; genus Bufotes; species Bufotes viridis. Next base: position 263,723,195 of record CM065594.1, read on the forward strand.
CTGAGCCTGGTGCCATCCTGTTGAAAAACAGGTGCTTGGACACTTTGGAGAAATGGCCATACCACCGGCTCCATTACTGAACCATACCAAGTTGTTACTTACCCAAAATTAAGACTAGAGGGGTCCAGCAACTATACATTATGCCACCTCACATCATACTCCTGGAAGAAGGACCAGTGTGACATTCCCTTGTAAAGGCCTATTCATGGCATCGCCTACGTGTTCTCCAGACCAATCTCTGGCTATCATTGCATCCGAGACAAAAGCAGGACTCATCACTGAAGAATATCTGTAAAGAATAAATCAAGGTCACTGGACTTGCTGCAGACTTCTTGAAAACGTTTCACTCGTTCTTCCAACGAGCTTTCTCAATTCTGAGTGACTTGTACAAAAATTCTCTGGGAATAAATATGTAACTGAATCAACATCTGATAATTAGGTCATTATACCCAGCACGAGGTCGAAGGTGTTGATTCCATAGTCCTAATTGGAGCCAGTAGGTGATAATGACCTCCTAGAAAAAGGTGTCAAGAGAGCATTGTAAGTGGCAGACAATGGATGTCTAACCCCCCCCCCCCCCCCGCTTTGTCAAAACAGAAGGAAGTTGTCACGACCGCTATCCCAGCAGCGGTCGTGTCGCACCAGACGGAGGGGAAGGGGGACCCTTATCTACGGATGGGAAATAGAACGGCCACCCCTGACTAACCCTAAGCTGGCACCTGTCTGCCCTGATACCCTAGACGGGGTGTGAACCCGTGAGGCGAGCAGGATGCCTAAACCCTGAGTCACCCTTAGAAGACTAGACTGGGGAAAGGCAGATGGGAGCACAAGTCACCATCACTCATGTCTAGGAGAACAACAGGGGAAGACGGGAAGACAGCAACAAACAAACAATCTCCAGCAGAGATAGACTTATCCAGTCACGAGCAGAGAAGATGATCCCAATAACGACAGTCCATGCCAGACAAGAGCTCCACAGCAATACCGTCAAACGATCTCCTTCAAAGGTCAGAATAGCACTGGAAGTAAGGACTATATCTGGGAATGACTGCAAGTGAAACTGAAACTAATATAGTAGCTGGGAGTGGCAGACAGCACTCACCTGAGAAGAATGCCTACAAACTCCCAGTCAGGACAAAAAGGTTCACAAGGCAAAACCCGGATGACATACCCTGAACCACGGAGCAAACTCACAAGCTATCGCAAGTAGCAAGTCGCTGCGACCTTCTCTTCCCAGACCTATCTGGATCAGTCACAGTCGTGACAGAAGGAGAAGAAAGAACACCAAGACTACCAGTGAGGGCGAGAAGTATGACAGACGCAAAAATATGGGGGGGGGGGGCCTTCAGCTGCCCCCCTCTTGAACATACAGTATATACTATAAATATCTAGTTACCGTTCTAGGACTCCCATCTAATAAGAGAATACATGAAATATATATGTAAGAAGCAATAAGACATAGACCTACATGTCTTTTACCAGATGTTTGGGGGCCGCACAGAATGGTATCGAGGGCCGCATGTGGCCCCCGGGCCGCAGGTTGTGCACCCCTGCAGTAGAGAATGGATCACTATGTGGCATTCTTCTAATCAGGCAATCTCTCCGTGCATAGTTTCGCCTCTGTGTCCCTCTTGCTGTCATTTCAGGTTGTTGTTCTCCTAATCACTGGGACATACAACATTGAACTATGCTGACATGGCGTGTAGCGATCTGCAGGGGTAATAAACCAAGGTCGCTCAGTGTAAATGCTATAGACACATTTGTGCACTAAAAATCAATAGCCCCAGATTTTACCGTAATGCAGCACATAATAAAATTGCACTTGTTTGTTTACTGGTATCCGCTTTGCTTCACATGCTCTCAGAAATTCTCTTCTATGAGTTTTGCTCACTGCAGTCATCTCCTGTGAGGCTCTGTGGGTGTTCCTGTTGATTTCACATGCACCAGCACAAGCTCTGCTGCCCACCCCCATATCCTGTTACACAGCAAAGCTCTGCTGCCCACCCCCATATCCTGTTACACAGCAAAGCTCTGCTGCCCACCGCCATATCCTGTTACACAGCAAAGCTCTGCTGCCCACCCCCATATCCTGTTACACAGCAAAGCTCTGCTGCCCACCCCCACATCCTGTTACACAGCAAAGCTCTGCTGCCCACCCCCATATCCTGTTACACAGCAAAGCTCTGCTGCCCACCCCCACATCCTGTTACACAGCAAAGCTCTGCTGCCCCACCCCCATATCCTGTTACACAGCACAGCTCTGCTGCCCCACCCCCATATCCTGTTACACAGCACAGCTCTGCTGCCCACCCCCATATCCTGTTACACAGCAAAGCTCTGCTGCCCCACCCCCATATCCTGTTACACAGCACAGCTCTGCTGCCCACCCCCATATCCTGTTACACAGCACAGCTCTGCTGCCCACCCCCATATCCTGTTACACAGCAAAGCTCTGCTGCCCCACCCCCATATCCTGTTACACAGCACAGCTCTGCTGCCCACCCCCATATCCTGTTACACAGCAAAGCTCTGCTGCCCCACCCCCATATCCTGTTACACAGCACAGCTCTGCTGCCCACCCACATATCCTGTTACACAGCAAAGCTCTGCTGCCCACCCCCATATCCTGTTACACAGCAAAGCTCTGCTGTCCACCCCCACCTCCTGTTACACAGCACAAGTCTGCTGTCCACCCCCATATCCTGCTGCCCTGTCCCCACATTCTGTTACAAAACACAGCCCTGCTGCCCCGCCCCCCCTCCTGTTACACAGCACAGCTCTGCTGCCCCGCCCCCCCTTCTGGTACACAGCACAGCTCTACTGCCCCGCCCCCATATCCTGTTACACAGCACAGCTCTGCTGCCCCGCCCCCACATCCTGTTACACAGCACAGCTCTGCTTCCCCACCCCCCTCCTGTTACACAGCACAGCTCTGCTGCCCCGTCCCCACATCCTGTTACATAGCACAGCTCTGCTACCCTGCCCCCACATCCTGTTACACAGCACAGCTCTGCTGCCCCTCCCACACATCCTGTTACACAGCACAGCTCTGCTGCCCCTCCCCATATCCTGTTACACAGCACAGCTATGCTGACCCGCCCCCCCTCCTGTTACACAGCACAGCTCTGCTGCCCCACCCCCACATCCTGTTACATAGCACACCTCTGCTGCCCCGCCCCCCCTCCTGTTACACAGCACAGCTCTGCTGCCCCACCCCCACATCCTGTTACATAGCACAGCTCTATACCCTGCCCCCACATCCTGTTACACAGCACAGCTCTGCTGCCCCTCCCCCACATCCTGTTACACAGCACAGCTCTGCTGCCCCTCCCCCATATCCTGTTACACAGCACAGCTATGCTGACCCGCCCCCCCTCCTGTTACACAGCACAGCTCTGCTGCCCCACCCCCACATCCTGTTACATAGCACACCTCTGCTGCCCCGCCCCCCCTCCTGTTACACAGCACAGCTCTGCTGCCCCGCCCCCACATCCTGTTACACAGCACACCTCTGCTGCCCCGCCCCCACATTCTATTACACAGCTCAGCTCTGCTGCCCCACCCCCATATCCTGTTACATAGCACACCTCTGCTGCCCCGCCCCCACATCCTGTTACATAGCACTCCTCTGCTGCCCCACCCCCCTCCTGTTACACAGCCCAGCTCTGCTGCCCCGCCCCACATCCTGTTACATAGCACACCTCTGCAGCCCCTCCCCCCTCCTGGTACACAGAACAGCTCTGCTGCCCCGCCCCCATAACCTGTTACATAACACAGCTCTGCTGCCCTGTCCCCAAATCCTGTTACACAGCACAGCTCTGCTGCTCCGTCCCCACATCCTGTTACACAGCACAGCTCTGCTGCCCTGTCCCCACATCCTGTTACTCAGCTCTGCTGCCCCACCCCCACATCCTGTTACACAGCACAGCTCTGCTGCCCCACCCCCACATCCTGTTACACAGCACAGCTCTGTTGCCCCGCCCCCACATCCTGTTACACAGCACAGCTCTGCTGCCCCGCCCCCACATCCTGTTACACAGCACAGCCCTGCTGCCCTGCCCCCACATCCTGTTACACAGCACAGCTCTGCTGCCCCGTCCCCACATCCTGTTACACAGCCCTGCTGCCCCACCCCCACATCCTGTTACCCAGCACAGCTCTGCTGCCCCGTCCCCACATCCTGTTACACAGCCCTGCTGCCCCACCCCCACATCCTGTTACCCAGCACAGCTCTGCTGCCCCGTCCCCACATCCTGTTACACAGCCCTGCTGCCCCACCCCCACATCCTGTTACCCAGCACAGCTATGATTCCCTGCCCCCACATCCGGTTACACAGCCCTGCTGCCCTGCCCCCACATCCTGTTAAACAGCACAGCTCTGCTGTCCCCCCCCCACATCCTGTTACACAGCTCTGCTGCCCCACCCCCACATCCTTTTGCACAGCACAGCTCTGCTGCCCCGTCCCCACATCCTGTTACACAGCACAGCTCTGCTGCCCCTCCCCCACATCCTGTTACACAGCACAGCTCTGCTGCCCCGTCCCCACATCCTGTTACATAGCACACCTCTGCTGCCCCGCCCCCACATCCTAAAGGGGCCCAAAGACCCTTGTGCCGCATAAGAAGACACACAAAGCACTGAGGGAAGGGGGCCCAAGCTGAACTCTTGCACCAGGGCCCATGAGCCGTTAGCTACGCCCCTGGATTTACTGCACTACATACATATATTCAATATATAGCACCTCAACCAGCCGATGTTCATATAAAAAACTTGTTAAATTATTTATTATATTTGATTGTATCTGTATGGTGGGCCCCCAAAATAAATTTTACTGGTGGGCCCTAGGTACCCCAGTCCGACACTGCTTCAAGCATCGAGCCACTGCCAGGGCAGAGCAGCAGCCCGATGGTTAGCCCCTTTCAGACAGTGGAAGCAGAGTGTTAGCTGTATGTTACACTTAAAACTCTGCCCCGCTGCCGCTCTGTCATCCAGAAAAGGGGGGGGGGGAGGGAGACAGTACGCGCTCCCATGTGCACAGGAGGAGTTACAGAAAATCTGTCAGATGACGGATTCTCTGTAAACTTACTGAGAACAGCCTGCTGTGCATAGGAAGCACCTAAGGCTGTAGAACAAAAATGAAAAAGCTGCTCACTAGTATGCCGTATGCAAGGGGAGCAGTGAGTGAAGCGATGTCTGTACTTGCCGCTCCCTGCTCTTCTCCTGGCGCATACTGCACAGTTCTGACTGCATACAGCAGGGGCCCAGAGAAGACCAGAGAGCGCTGAGTGGAGCGCCGTCTGGTGAGGTCATTCAATTTAGATATTTTTCTTCTGATCTGAGGTCTCATATCGAGGTCTGATATTGGGATCTTATCTAAGGTCTGATATGGGAATCTGATATGGGGGTTTGATCTGAGGTCTGATATGAGAATCTGATATGGGGCTTTGATCTGAGGTCTGATATGGGGGTCTAATATTGGGCTCTGATCAGAGGTCTGATATGGGGCTTTGATCTGAGGTCTGATATGGGTGTGTAATATTGGGCTTTGATCAGAGGTCTGATATGGGGATCTGATCAGAGGTCTGATATGGAGGCCTGATCTGAGGTCTGATTTGGGGATCTGATCTGAAGTCTGATATGGAGGCCTGATCTGAGGTCTGATATTGGGTCTGATCTGAGATCTGATATGGGAATTTGATATGTAGGGGTCTGATTCTCAGGTCTCATGAAGATTGGTGGTCAAATTTGTGGTCTGATGAAAAATATATATATTTTTCTTCTCTAAAACTTAGGTATATGGTAATATGGTACATACATTATGTATGTCTACTGTGGTATGCACTGATTTAGCCATTTTGTCCCAGTAATAATGCCAGTGACTCGGCACCAAGAGCCTTTAAAGCAAAGAATATTTTAATTTCTTCCTAGTGTTGTAAAATGTACATGGCACTCGCCCACACAATTTCATTTTCTTTCTTCCAAAAATGTTCTATTAATACTTAGAAGACCTCGATGACAGCTTTCCTCATGCATAAAACTGTTTAACTTTTCAAGATTTCCATATTTCAACCATAAATGGTTTTTAATACAGAAAAAGAAATTGTGAATTGTGTGGGATTCTTTTTTTTTTTTCTTGGTTTCGCTAGTTTAATTTACGAGGAGCTAGAAAACAGCTAGCATTGGAAGACACACAGCATGACCTCTTACCTGGCCACTCTTTGTAAAACTGCCCTAAATACTTGGGAATGAGATGAATGATTGACCATCAAAAGTCATCACTAGAATGAGGAGCATTATCAGCTGTCTACGAGAGCCCATCATTGGTGTCGGTTATGTGCGTGGGGTCCCCTTAGACATGTGGCCAACTTCCACTGCCTGACTGTTTGGCCGCTCAGGCCACCCATGAAGCCGGATTAAGCAAATGGGATTTCTTAGCATGGAGAACTCTCTCCTAGTCTTCTATTCTTTTTCTTACTCTTCAGCTGGTTTTCCTATATTGTAAATTGCAGCACCATAGAATTTGGAACGTAGCCGCAGATAATCAATTTTGCAGGAGAACTAATTTTTTTTTGCAAAAAAAAAAAAAACACTACAAATAAAGCAACAGTTCTCACTAAGGCCCCTTTCACACTGGCGTTTTTGCTTTCCGTCCTAGAGTTCCGTCCTCGGGGCTCTAGGACGGAAAGATACTGATCAGGATTATCCTAATGCATCCTGAATGGAGAGCAATCCGTTCAGGATGCATCAGGATGTCTTCCGTTCAGTATGTGAACGTTTTTTGGACGTTGACAAAAGTGCAACATGCTGCGGATTTGTCTCCGTCCAAAAATCCGGAAGACATGCCGTAACGCCGGATCCGGAATTAATGCCCATTGAAGTGCATTAATCCGGATCCGCCTTAGCTAAACGTCCTTCGGCGCATCGCCAGATCCGACGCTTAGCTTTTCTCACTGTTACCATGGCAGCCAGTGACACTAAAGTCCTGGTTGCCATGGTAAATGTAGTGGGAGCGGGAGCAGTAGCTACCATCCGTGCGGCTCCCGGGGCGCTCCAGAGTGACGTCAGGGCGCCCCACACGCATGGATCACGTGATCGCATGGTTTACGTGATCCATGAGCATGGGGCGCTCTGACGTCATTCAGGAGCGCCCCAGGAGCCGCACGGACTGTAAGTATACCGCTCCCCTGCTCCCCGCTCCTACTATGGCAACCAGGACTTTAATAGCGTCCTGGCTGCCATAGTAACCTGAAAGCATTTCGAAGACTGATCAGGATCCTGATCAGTCTTCTAATGCTTTCAGACGACTTGCGTTCTGACGGATCCGGCGGGCCTGAAGTGCCCGCCGGATCCTCAGAACGCAAGTGTGAAAGAGGCCTAACAATCCTCTTTATGATTATTATTTACAGCTTTCAAATCTACTGTCCCTCAAAAATGAAAACTCTCCTGTGCCCCTGGATCTTCATGTTCATTAACTGCCTTGCTCTAGTCACTTCTTCTACCAATGCAGAAGCAGGGAGGGTTTGATAACTTGATAGAAGTGCAGCTTGCTCCACATTTCGGACTTTGCTCTCTCACCATGTTGCTTGGCGACCCCCTCCAACTTCTTTCTGTAGTTTTGTCATACTGTAATGTATCTCAATGAACTGCTAAACTGTAACATTTCCATGTGAAAGGCCCTGAAAGGGCAATAGGGAAGCTTCAGTATCTGCATAAGTGGATGGATAAAAAGTCAAAATGCAGAGTCATCCAGAGACAGTTAACAAAAATCCACTTTTGATATCAAAACTGAGAAGTCATTTCATCAGCTTAAAGGAGTTGTCTGGTTTCTGGAGAAAACCGGAGAATCCCCTAGATGGGCTTGAAAAAAACGAACAGATAAGCACTCTACTGTCCTGGTTCTCCTGGCTGGGATCTACTTTCTCTGCTGCAGAGGTGACGTCATGTCAGCCAATGACTGACCTCATCGGGAGCCCTCTCTCACTGCCAACTACTTTTCAAGGCATAATTGCAATTGACCATGGCATCTAAGGGGTTAAACGTATCGGATCGGCATCATTTCTGGGGTTCCAGCGTGCCTGCCGTAATATCGTGGGCACAGTGGGAAGATTTTTTTTATATATACAACATATTAATTCTACCCTTATGGGTCTTTTTTCACTTCTTCTGGATCAACAGCAGGTAACTAAGTTCTAAGACTGTAAACAGTGCTACCATCTCGCTGAAGCGCTTCCGATAAAATGACTCAACAGTCCCGTATTGTTAGGTTGTGTGACTTGTTCCTCACCAGTCTGGGTCTACTGGCAATGTGGGCCAACATACTAAGCTCGAATCCGTCAAGCTTCCCATTCGTGAAGCCAAATCACCATCAGTTTTTAGCCTCATTCTGACTCATATGGACGAATTATTGGAAAGCATTGCACGAGTGACCTGGCAGAAGTACCTTCTGCTTGAGGATAACGAATATGGACTAATTAGCTCATATGATTTTACTTTCATAAAATGTACAATATGAGCCGTCAGTCTAAAGAGCTGGGATTTGTGTTCTTGGAGGAAGCCAAGGGGCGGGTGCGATATGAGACTTTTCCACTTTCTACACAGCCCATCCCTTAGTGCTACAAGTTGGCATTGGAAAGACATGCACCACACCTTAAATGAACCATATTCACTTCTTCTGACACTGTTCCTATTTCCAATGATTCACTCACTTTTATTGACTTGGACAGATTTTGGCAGAGGAGGCTTTGAGGTAGCCAAGTGATGAAGTTGTGTTCATTTATCAAAGTAAATGAGCCTATCACAATGGTCCATTCAGAAGAAAAAGATCCAGTTGTCTAATGCAGATACAATTCCCTCTGAATTCTTTATGAGGTGTGCATTATCGGCATGCAATGGAGTTGATCCAAACACTTTGGTTGTCCATTTCTTTTTAATTATTGCATAGGATATGAAAACAATACTTCTGTGGGTGAATTCATCTCGGGTATTCAATACTAATCCAACCAGAAACATGGAAATGTAAGTCGAAGAAGGAACTCTGAAGAGGGAGAAGAACTTCCACTTCCTCGGCTCAGCTGAATCTGCTGTACTGTACACAGCCTCTAAATAATGTGGTCATACACTTACCATATAATACCAAGGGCTAAATAATAGCACAACACCATGACCACAAAATAGTGACTGAATAGTACCTGCATACTGAGTAATAAGCACTATAAAAAGACCCATACCACCAGTCCATACAGTTGTATACAGGAGCTCTACAGACCCTCATCACAGTACAATTACATCCAATATTATATATCCAATATTATATATACAGTAACAACAGCACTCTTACAGTACAGTTACATTCAGTGACTCACCGTGATGCCTTCACTCTTCAATAGAGTTATTCACTTCCCTTTCTTCTCCATCTGATGCAGTCCACCATGATGGCTTCTCCCAATCGTGACTTGCCATTTTGGAGATTGCTACCCGGACAACTGGCTGCTCCCTTTTCCAGCACCCTTTTTACAGTATATGTACCCTCTACACAAGCTTCCAATCTTGCTGTCTCTTTAAAAATACCATTCTATTGCTTCCCCCAGTAGTGTGCCTGCAGCTGACTCCAGTATACCCTGTCAAATAATTAGTTCTTTAAAAAGTAATAGTGTCCCTCCACTGTAACAGTGCCCCCTTAAATGCCCTACACATTAAAAGTGCCTTGCTTACACTTTTCTCACAGTAATAATGTCCTCTTAGGGTCCCTATACAGTAACACTGTCTATTTGGTGCCCTTCTCACAATAATATATTCCCTGTACTGCCTCTGCACATATAGCGCCCTCCTAGTGCCCAGCCACCTTACAGTAACATTGCCTCTTTAATGCCATTGGCAGTAATAGTGCCCACTTACTGCTCCTTCACAGGATTGTCTGGGCATTTAATCTAAAAAATGCTGAGCTTGCTGAATACTTTTTGGTCCTTCTTGACATGGATATGTGACCAGTAGAGCCAATCGTTGGATGAAATGCTGCCTTGCTACGCCTAGTGTGCCTTACTATGCCTATGGTTGGGTGCCCTGTGCCCATTTCCACTGTATCTGGATTGAGGAGTATGCATCTGTGTCATGGGGCTACCGCCTACATCAATCGATTTATCTCATATTATCTATCTTTCTATCTGCTGGCAAACCTTGGGTCCTGGCATCATGTGGATGTGACCTACCTAAACATTGTACAGACAAGTAACCCCCTTCATGGAAGTGGTGCTTCCTAACGGCAGTGACCTCTTTCAAAAGAATAATGCTGAAAAAAAATCTGTCCAGGAATGAGGAACGTGATCAAGAGATCAAGGTGATGACTTGGTCTTCAAATTCCCCAGATCTCGATCCAATCGTCATCTGTGGAATGTGCTGAAGAAAGTCCAATCCATGGAGGCTGCACCGAGCAACTTACAAGAGGATCTGCTGCAAACGACTTGCGCCAGATCCCGCGGGACTTGTGGGATCCATGTCTCGATGGGTCAGAGCTGCTTTGGTGGCACTATCGGGACCTACACAATATTAGGCAGGCGGTTTTAATATTATGCTTTACGGCAATGCCATATGGAAAAGACTGTCGTCGACAGGAGTAAACTTCACAAATCATATGAGCCACCAGGCATTCTGTGCTCTGATTTTTGATGGGTGGATATCTTTGGAGGGGAAAAATGAAAGAAAAAAAAAATCCCAGACCGTTCAGAATAAGCTGCTCACAAATCACTGAAGAGGTGAGGAAAGCTGAATCGTTTCAGACATGTAAATTCTGCTGCAACAAATATCATAAAAATGTTTCTTTTGGAGAGCAGAGGAGTCGGGATAAATTACAAGATAAAGCTTCACACGTACCAAAACGAGGGAAGGAACCGCAGCTGCTTTTAAGGACACCATGTGGAGGAAGAAACCACACACACCAGCTTGTGCATACACCCCGCTTTAATCAGACCTGGATCGCTTTGATATCCATAATGAATATTCATAGTCTCATAAAAAGTGATGTCCGTGGTTAGAAGCTCCACCATCAAGTTCTTTCGAAGAAAAAAACAAATGACCACAAACTTGCAGGAAAATGATTACCTGTCAAACGTTACTATTTGTAACACATTCATACAACTTGGGTATCACAGGAGGGGGTCCCCCACTTTAATCACTCCCTATATGAGTGAGAATGCGGTACTCAAGTATCAGGGAATGACCATGTAAGCATTACTACTACCTGGAGGCAGGGGTGCACCACCAATGAGGCCAGGTCAGGCAGCACCAGGTAGGGGCAAGAGAGGCACAACGGAAGGGCCATGGGCAATGAGCACTTTCATTGCGGCAAAGGGGTTAGGTTAAGAAATTGGAATTGGGGGGAATGGCAACGTTTCAGTTTTCACCTCAGGCAGCAGAAAGGCTAGGTGCACCCCTGCCTGGAGGGTCTAGCTGATCACTCTTTCCTTGGCAAAATCAATTGTCATGGTCAGTATCCAGGGTGTTGCAGCTCCCATATGAAAAAGGCCAGGCAACCTTGAATTCCTTTAGGCAAGATGACCACTTTGGACATCCCTTGGACTTTATTATATGCTGATTATATACCTTCTTCTAGGACCCCCAGATATCAGTTATAACAGGGCAACCTGGCAGCAAGTCTTCAATTTCTCTGCGGTGTCATTCAGCTACTGTCACGAATGCTCCCGTGACAGATGCCAGGAGATCAGAGAGACTGGCAACATGCGGGTTAATCTGACTGGTTCCTCGTGGATCATTTGTGTCTGTGTTGCTTTGGTAATGACCACACCCCTTACAGGTGTTGTTAGTAGGGTCATTTAACTCCTATTTATTACTGCTTACCCCTTCTGGGAGTGCGGTTTATAGCTTCAGTTTCTGGACTCTGGGCTAGCTGGTTGTTGGATCTCGGTTGAGCTCCTGGCGCTGCCTTTGCTTCACGTGAAGTTTGTTGTATTTCCCTATCTTTTGTATCTAGACCTGAGGGAGACGCCTGTTCATCCTTCTGGTGGAGGAATAGGTTGTTTCAAGTCCTGTCACTATACCAGGGCCCTACAGGGTGTATTAGGGCTCTAGGTTCCTGTGTATGAACTTTCCTACCATCGAGGTCAGTTCATACTGATAGTTAGTCAGAACTTGGATTAGGGTTGTTCTAGGAGGTGACCTTCTCCTTAACCCTAGATTCCAGGCCTAGTTCCTGTCCCCTTTCCTCTTGTGCTCGGTGTGCAGTTTACCACCCATACCACATCACCTGTGACTTTATAAACCTCCGAATAACCGTCATTTTTGTTTGTCTGTATCAGGTCACCCATGAATGCTATCACTGCACTGGCTGGACAGCTGCACGGGCTGTCTCTGGAGGTAGCTGACCTTCTCCTTTTCCCTAGTTTCCAGGCCTAGTTCCTGTTCCCTTTCCTCCTGTGCTCGTTGTACTTCCTAACCTTAGCCCCTACAATATAAACAGTTGCAATAAACCAATAGACCTATCTCATTCCTTTTAGGAAACATGAACTGCCCATCACAACCGAACTGTATGTTATTTTATAAACTCATTTTTTTGCCATTTTTTATTGGATAGATTTACACAAGCTATTTAACATACTTTTCTCTTCTTTAAAGAGAACCTGCCAGCAGAATCAACTCTATTAAATCTGATAAGGTTGACCCTGCTGCTCAAAATGATATAAGTCGTGTCGTTACCAAGAAAAATGACTTTTATTCTTTATGTAAAGAATTGCTTCAGTGCACCGAGGGGTGTGGCTGAGTGGAGTTGCTGAGAGTCACTGGGGGTCTAGGGCCCGCTCCTCAGTGTACTGTTCCTGTCCTTTGTATAAAAATAAAAGTTTTTTTTTTTTTTCTCAGGGACGCAGCCATTGATTTTCAGAAGACTGGTATCATAGTATTTAGCAGGATAATCCCTATCAGGGTGTTTGCCTGGTTAATAGGGTTCATCCTGCTGGCTGGTGCTTTTTTATCTATCGACATGTTCACTTACAGTAAAAAAAATATCAGAAAACCCTATTAATCCTGTTGTAAATTTCCATATCTATAACACTGGGCATTCCTCGATGAGCAGCAAATAAATTATAGAAAGCAATAAACTAAATGCTTTGCATAAGGGCTCATTCAGATGGCCGTATGTACGGGTCCGCATCCGTTCTGCAATTTTGCAGAATCGGTGTGGACCCATTCATTTCAAAAAGGCCACCAAAAGATGCTGTTCATATCCGTAGATACGTTCCGCTGCCCTGCAAATAATATACAGCCTGTCCTATTCTTGTCCGCCATAGCAGACAAGTATAGGCATTTATATATAGCGCTGGCCCTGGTATCCATGTTTTGCGGTTCCGCAATTTGCGGACCCTTATGGCCGTCTGAATGAGCCCTGTGGAACATAAATCCCAAAGCAGTCTGAGTTCATACTTAAGCTCTGTTCATAGCTGCATCGTGGCTTCCATTCTATCAGTCACACGATGCATACCGGTGGTGATCGCCGGACCCCCTTGATTTCTAACGGGGTCCCTTAGATTCCAACGTGATGTCTGTCATTTAGACAAGAGGAACGGCTCTGTACTGCCCTTTAAATAATACAAAGCGTCTGAATCTACGGAGCCTGTGAACATAGCCTGACGCTCTACATCTGCCTTCGCAAACACAAGTTGTAAAAAAGACTGCAGAAGAAAAAAACTCACAAAAATTCCAAACCAGACAAATTTTTCATTTCTTGTATTTGGATAACATAGATCTCCTATTTCTAGAAATGTCCTGCGTATCCACACTTGCTTTGACAACCGAACGTGTTCCGTAAATGTACACGCCCACATAATATTTTACTTGAATCCTGGCCCGCAGTCTGAAAGGTCTGAAGGAAGGTAGGCGTCTCGCTCGCTCCCTTACATTTTTTATGTGCAGGGGATTTGGCTCCGACTGGGTCTTTTTAACGTAATGCTGTATAAACTCTTGGAGCAGCTCGTGTTTGCTGTAATTTATGGTTTTTACATACAGCATGGTGTTTGTAGTTTTTATGAAATTCTTCATTGTTGCTTCTATGCTCCTTTTACCCTTCGGTCCATTTCATGTTATATCACCCTTCTTTTATAATAGCTTTCTTAGCATCCTGCTGTGCTGAGCCTGGTGCTGCATCCATGGTGCCAAACTGAAAGGTGCCCCTCCTGAAATCCAACTTACCTACCACAGACTGACCTCTCATGGCATGGACAAATTGGAATATGTTGGCACCATACAGTATAATAGGAAATAATTAGAAATGAGCAAATTATTTCTTTAGAATCAGCGATCCACCAGAATTTTTTGAAAAATTCGGATTTTATAGAATCAGGATTTTATCTGATTCGATTTGTGAGAATTTATTCAGAGACCAGACTGTCAATGACTCTCTCTCGCCTCATAGCTGTGTCCCTCTATGTAGGCTGCTGCCTGCTTTCTAGTGATGAGCGATATAGGCAATATTCGAATTCGAGATATTTCTCAAATTTTTGGCCGAATATTTGCCATAAATTTGCGAATTCGTGATTTCTAATCATTATTTACTTGATTGTGAAATTCTCGAAGTGGCGACATTCACGATTAAAATTTGCGATTCGAATATTCGCGCTCAACACTACTGCTTTCTGGCTTAGCCCCTCTCACTCTGCCTGTAGGGCTTCAAAGGCCAACACACGAGCCTTAATATTCCCCAGCTGGTGGCTGGCCACCTTGGGGGGGCTTAAGACACCCTCCCCTGTGGGAATGAACCTGAGCAATAGATGCTAGCCTGCAAGTATCTCGCAAAGCTGTGCTGATTACATTTGCTTGCTCTTGTACCGGCTTCTGCGTGTTTCACGGATTTACCTCTTCGCTGCCTGACCTGAGCTCTGCCTGATTTCTGTATTGACCCTGAGCTGCCAGAACTATTTATCATTGCATGTACCCTGCCTGCTCTGACCTTGTTCTGTCACTAAGTACAGTTTTGCTTGATCCCTCAGTGAGTCCCCATGGGTCCGTTGTCAACCAAACAGAGACTACTCCAGGAGATAGAGGCCTGGTGGTTCCCCTGAAGCAAAGTCCAAGTCCCTGTATAGCAGTGCTTCTCAATTATTTTCTGTCATGCCCCCCCTAGGAAGAAGAAAACATTTTGCGCCCCCCGCGCGACTGTAAATAGTATCATTTGTCTATAAAATTGTTATAAGTACACCAATCTCCCCACAGGTGAGGGCCATTAACCCCCCCTCCCCCCCCCCCAAATCATGTGCAGGCTCCATTAACCCCCCCCCAAATCATGTGCAGGCTCCATTAACCCCCACCCAATCATATGCAGGCTCCATTAACCCCCTCCCCAATCATGTGCAGGCTACATTAACCCCTCCCCCAAATCATGTGCAGGGTCCAGGCTTCCCCCCTCCCCCCAAATCATGTGCAGGCTCTCTCCCCCAAATTATGTGCAGGCTCTCCCACCTCAATAGGGTCCAGGGTCCCCCCACCCACCCAATACTTACCTCCCTGGAAGCGCTGGATGCAGGCCTCTTCCGGCCTGTGTCCCGCTCTGCACTCTGCTCAGGCGGCGCAATGACGTCATCGCGCCGCCTGAACCTCTCTGATAGGCTGCCGGCACAAGGCTCGCAGCCTATCAGAGGAGCAGGGGAGAGAGACGCCTCTCCCTCCCCTGCCGCACAGCACAGCGATCTGAATCGCTGTCCAGAGGACGGCGATACAGATCACTATGGAGATGAACACTTCCACAGTGGAAGCGTTCATCTCCTGTCACCTGGAGCCCCCCTTTACGGAGCCTCGCGCGCCCCCCCCCCTCCCATGGAGGCCCGCCCCACTATTTGAGAAACGCTGCTGTATAGGGATTAAAGGGTGAAGACCAGAGGACTGCCAGGATAATGTGATTTGTTTGATTTGTCTTGAAGGAGTGGCACCTTCATGTGTGAATACGCTCCTATACTGGGAGTGATATTCAAGTGCACTTCTACCCACCTATCTAATAGGTGACCTTGATTAAGGTGGTACATATAGGTGTGTGTCTCTCCTCCCACCGGTTGCTGATGCACATGGAGGTAACAAGGGGCAGCACACCATATGTGCAGGGACTGTGCTCCTGAAAAATGCACAACAGCATGAATAGGTTAGCAAAGGAACCCGCCTGAACTGAGGCCCCCTTGTCGCCTGGTAGGTTGGCTTAGATGTATTTTGATCAAAATGTATTGACCAAGTGTCTCAGATTTTATCAAGAGTGAGGGCTTAAATCCATATGTTATTCTTGCATCTATTATTATAGTGCATTATTCTCTGTGATTCTGCCAGGATAATGCCCTTAGGAAAACCATACCCACTGTGTAACAATCAGATGATCAGTTCGATTGAATCAGACCCAAGTCGCATTTACAGAAATTTGCTCATCTCTAGAAACAATTAATGGCACCCAACAACTAAAGTTTGATACTTTAGCATTAATGGGGCACTAATAGCCTAAAAAGAAAAATCATCTTATACTCCATCTCTTTCCCCTGCACTGTCCTCTGCGGTTCTGTTCCGATCTTTCTGCCAGTGCTTGTTTACCGACAGCAGGGAGGACATGCAGGTAGAACATGACCATGGCAGCCAGTCCCTGTCCTCAGCTTTCTAATATCACCAACAGTGGGCCATTTGTGGACTCATCATCATCACCACTGAGCTTGGTCATTGGCTGCAGTGGTGCACATGGCCCCATCCGTGAAGGAAGTTTACAGATGGATGAATGTCCAATGAAGACAGCCCAAGTGCCATGGAGCCAGAGCAGGTAAGTGCAGATCTCATCACAGGTCCTGCTGGGTGTGTGGGTGATTCAAAAAAATTTTTTTTTAAATCTCTGACAACCTCTTTGAGGTACTTTTGGCTCCAGCTCCAATTCCTTACTGAGCCAATTGTCATTGACTTTACCAGATCCCAGTGCAGTTCCCCCATCTCTGAGAGGTTCTCTTCTTCTCGGGGTACTTTGGCCTCTTTACATTGCCATTGGAACCAGTGTAGCTCAATGACGTCCACTGGTTTTAAAGAAGCACGGAGGTGTAAGGGGATCAGTTACCTACCAATGGTTCCAACAGTTTTAGGATCATTGTCCAAAAAACAGTACATAATGCAAAGCTGAAACAAGGGGACTAAGGGATAGTATCATCCTTTAGAGCTAATCTAGAAGACAAAACCAAGTGGCAAATAGCCCTATAGTCTCACTGCTCGTACAGTAAAGAATCCCTTTGTGTAGTTTGACTAGTGAGGAAAAACTACAGCTCTAGCCAATGTTATCTTGACTGGCTTAGGACGGAGTGCCTGAGGTCAAGATAACCCTCCTAAATCTTTTACAAAAATAAAAAAATCATTTCTATTGCACATGCTTCCACGATTGAGGATCCTAATCAGTAGATTTTTGCGGCTCCCAAAAGTCGTGTCCAACCAGCCCCAAGATATTTCTTCGTATAATTGCTTGAGCAGAATGCTGTAAAATAACTTACATGAAGATCTTCTTGTGTGCACCACTGCTCCACATGTGGAAGGATGAGAATCCATACATGTCTCCCTGTACATAGAATACACCCCCCACCTCCAGTCCGGGACACTGGATACAGGTCTATATGGAGATAAGAGATCCCTCTTGTTAAAGGATTATTCACTTCTTCCTTCCCCCATTTGCCAAGAATTAACTGTTCCGCCTAATCCTCATTATTCTGCAGATTTCCTGTACTTAGAGATGAATTATTCATTCCTTTGGTTCGGATCAGGTGATGGTGTGTTTGTTGTTTGGTTCCATTGTCATTTCTCCAAGGTATAAGAAATCCTTTTATATAATGGCCCTCTGGACGCTGTGCTCGTAGGGCGGCTGCTTCCTCCTTGTTGTGGTATCTGATATCAAGTAGTGTTTTTACTATGCATTGTGTATCCTCCAGCAGACCAGGTGTCGGTACTGCTACTTAGATACATCCCTGATCACTCATAGGAAAATAAATAACGTCATAAAACAAAAAAGGTATACAATAAATAAAGTCATAGCGGTGAATAGGTCACTGAATAAAAAAAAAAAATAAATAAACAATTGCAGGGGAATTTGACATAAATGTAATATTACATTGCCCCGGCTGCAGCCACAATGGCATGAAAATTGGAAAAATTGCATTTTAACATATTTTGGGTACATTAGACATGTAGTGTGTATATATTTATATAGACAGATATATACACTATTTATTAGCTATCTCACATCTATTTTGTATCCATTTATCCATATTTTTATCAGTCTATCTATTATGTATCTATCTCATCTATCTATTTATCTATGTGTTGATCGCAAATATTGCAATCGCGAATGTTTATTGCGAATATCGGCACTTCGAGAATGCGCAAAGATGTAGAATATAGTTCTATATATTCGTAATTGCGAATATTCTAGATTTTTTTTCATCTGAACTTCCCTTCTTGCTTGTGGGCCAATGAGAAGGCTGCAATGTCTTTGTCTGGGCTTAGAAACATCCCTAGCAACCAATAGGAAAGTTGCCGACCCTTTACTATATAAGAAACTCCCCAGCAGCCATTTTCTGTAGTGTGATGCATTGCTGTGCTCTGTGCTTTGCTGTCACATTACATTAGATAGTTAGCATATATATATATATATATATATATATATATATATATATATATATATATATATAATTACAGATAGTTAGTAAGAGATAGTCAGAGTAGGTTAGATAGTGATAATGTGTAGCTGATAGGTTCCAGTGCAGGGTGTTAGGTAGTGTGATAGGTTCTGCTGTCCTACATACTGTACATGCTACAGACAAAGTTCTGTGATGTCACAACAATACTTAGTGCACCAATCAGTAATATCTACTCAGAACTAATAAAATGTGAAGTTGCATGTATTGCGCAAAAAATATGTGCATTATTAGTTCCAATTTGCGCAATTGCAAAAATAATGACTGGAGATCACGAATTCTAGAATTCGCAAATGAATTGCAAAAATTATGCAAAAAATACGAATATTGCCTATGCCATTCATCACTATTATCTATCTGTCTGTCTTTCTTTCTCTCCATCCATCCATACCCCACATATCTATCTATCTATCTATCTATCTATCTATCTATCTATCTATCTATCTATCTCTCTATCACCTCATATCTATCTGTTTGTCTATTCTATCTATCTCTTGTATCTTTCGTATCTATCATCTATCTATCTATTTATCTATCTGTTTATCTATCTATCTGTCTGTCTCTGTCTTTCTCTCCATTTCTCCATCCATTATCTATCTATCTATCTATCTATCTATCTATCTATCTGTTTATCTATCGTCTCATATCAATCTGTCTATCTATCTATCTATCTATCTATCTATCTGTCTGTCTATTAATCTATCTAATCATCGATAAATGTCACCTAGGAATAATTACCATTTTCACACCAGTAAATCCCTTCTCAGGTTGTGCGAGGAATGAACACTTACAAAGTGACCTGCTGCCACCACTTGATGGAAATCTGCTCTGCAGGTTGAAAAACTGAAATGAAAAATGTATTTAATTCCAAAAATGTCTTCTGTCAAACATTTTATCTAATTCTGGGGTAATGGGTGACCACTAATATTACTGCCCCCCACTTTTCCACACACCCACCCAGTCACGCAGTGATATAGAAACTTAATAAGGCATAACGCTGCACGGCTTCACAAAACTCACAGAAATAAATGGTAAGGTAAAGGTATTATTTTACTTTGTTAACGTGCTTCCCACAGACAGTAATTTCTTTTCCAATGAGCACTATGGGAAATACAGGAACATGTGAGACACCTGTGTGACGGCAGCTCACTGAAGTATTGATAATAATAGTAATATTTAAATCTATGGCATCAACACATTCTACAGCAAATTACAAGACGAGAGGCAACAAAAGAATAAGTAAATGCCAAGTAAAGAGAAATAACTCCCAGAGATGAGTGAACTTCCTTCAATTCAAAAATCCCAAAAATGATCTCTTTGTGGTGACGGGTGCCTTCCAGTGGTTACGTACACCAGGTAGTATTGGAAGAAGCAATGGCTTGTTTTTAACAAGTAGTCCAAAAAGTATCCCTCGTTGAGATTAGTTGCAGGTTTTGTAATTCCCAGCAGGGCAATACATTATGGAACATGATGGACAAGGCACGAGATGTACGGCTGTGTATAATGGAGAATGAATCTGGATCGCACACCCTTAACACTATGCTTTTGATATAACGACTGTCTCAGCATAATTACGTGGCATATCTGCCCAATTTGTAATACATTGTATGCTGTGCATAAGAGGCATTAGTATACAGTTTGATCAAAGAGCATAGGCCCACTTACCGCGACAAGGAAGCCTCTGCAAGTGGGAAACTACTCTAACCTATAAATGGCGCAGCCGTGCGCGGCGACCACCGGCGCCCCAGCACCGCACCGGCAGCAGACGGCGGGACCCAGGAGCCACACAGCAACCCCACTGTGCAGCAAAGCCTCCTTGGCTCTGGGACCCACCGCCCCGCCAGCACAGCACTGAGGCAGCAATGGCAGACACGCAGTACTGCACAATGTGAACGAGTGCAAAGAGCTCACCCAGTCACACCCCTCAGGAAATGCATCTGAGAGACAGTAGGAGTTTATAAACCCCTTGCAGCTAAGGCTAATTAAAAACACCTAGTCCAAATGGGGAGGAGTGCTGACCCCAGAGGGGGGAAAAAGAAAATAGATAATTACAATATATACTGGAGAGTGAATCTGGATCGCACATCCTCAACACCATGCTTTTGATGTAGTGACTGTCTCAGCATAATTACGTGGCATATCCGCCCAATTTGGAATACATTGTATGCTGTGCTAAAGAGGCATTAGTATACAGTTTGATCAAAGAGCATAGGCCCACTTTCCGCGACAAGGAAGCCTCTGCAAGTGGGAAACTACTCTGTATATATAGATGTACGGCTGTGTAGTGGTAGTGCTAGCTTTACCAGTAGCACTGTATGGAACATAATAGACAAAGCAGAAGACATGCAGCTGTGTAGGGGTAGTAGTAGCTTTACCAGTTGCACACTATGCAACATAATGGACAAAGCAGGAGACATGGAGCTGTTTAGGGGTAGTAGTAGCACCACCAGCAGCATAGTATGGATCATAATGGACACAGCAGCGGACATTCAGCTGTGTAGGGGTAGTAGTAGTAGCAGCACCAGCAGCATAGTATGAAACATAATGGACAAGGAAGAAGACATGTGGCTGTGTAGGGGTAGTAGTAGCAGCAACATCAGCAGTACAGCATGGAACATAATGGTGAAGGTGGGAGGTGTGCAGCTGTATAGTTGTAGTAGATTCAGAAACAGCAGCATAGTATGGAACATAATGATGAAGGCAGGAGGTGTGCAGCTGTGTAGGGGTAGTAGTAGCAGCAACAGCAGCACAGTATTGAACATAATGGACAAGGCAGGATATGTGTGGTTGTGTAGGGGTAGTTGTACCAGCACAAACAACACAGTAAAGAACTAATGGACAAAGCAGAAGATGAGCAGCTGTGTAGGGGCAGTAGTAGCAGCAACAGCAGTACAGTATGGAACTTAATGGAAAAGGCAGGAGATGTGTGGCTGTGTAGGGGTAGTAGTAGCAGCACCAGCAACACAGTATGGAACACAGTGGACAAGGCAGGAGATGTGAAGCTGTGTAGCTATTGTAGTAGCAGAAATAGCAGAAGAGTAAAGAATATAATGAACATGGCATGAGATATGTGGCTTTGTAGTGGTACTAGAAGCCGCAACAGCAGGGCAGTATGGAACATAATGGACAAGGCAGGAGATGTAAGTCTGTGTAGAGGCAGTAGTAGCAGAAGCAACACAGTTTGGGTCATAATGGAAAAGGCAGAAGATGTGTGGCTCTGTAGGGGTAGTACTAGTGGCAACAGCAGCACGGTATGGGACATAATGAACAAGGCAGGAGATATGCGTCTGTGTGCAGTGGCAGTATTATTGGCACCAGTAGTACTAGTATCTGCAATTTCAGCAAGACCGAATGGAACATCATGGACAAAGCAAACACGTAGCAATATGTCAGGCAACACCAGGATTAATATTGTGAAGGATGTGATGTGATTGTGAATTGTGCGATGAAGATTCCAGTGATTGAAATTAATAAAAAGTTGTGCAGCATAGCTTTAAATTCTGCACACTAGCACAAGCAGTCTAAAATGGCTGTCACTAGCAGCCTCCTTGAGCCAGCCTGAATAAGTTACACATTATGCAGATATAGCACAGTTAACAGTCACAGTCATAACACGTTATAACTCACCAAGTATGACTGTTAACACTACAAAACATATCTGCCCCTTCAGATAGGCAGCACCAATTATTTTGAAAGGAGAAAATGGCTTATGGCCAGGCAAAAGATGTGAAAATAGCGGGGGAAATGATGGGTCAATCATTTTTTGGAAATAGTCAATTTTAATAGATTTTGCTTGCTCATGTAGGTTACAAGGCATTATAAAAAAAAACATGGCTGCTTTATTCTAGACACAGCGCCTCCCCTGTCCACAGGTTGCCCCTTCACTTTAATAGCACTGACTGGCAATGTGTCATTTTTGCTCCTGTTAGTTACACTCAGCTTGTTATGCTCTTACTGGGTAGACGGTCCTCACCAAATTGCTATTTCGGCAATCTTAGACCATTATGTTAGGTTATTAGTATTTTATATTTTTATAACTTGTGTAAGTCTAAATGTATCCAAATACATCCCTGAAAAATCACAGAATATAATTCACAACCTCTAAAAAAATGGACATTCTGTAAAATATTAAAATATAAGGGACCTTTACTTACACAGTTCAATATCTGCCTGGCAGTAATTGCTGGAATAATACGATTATTGCCCATTTATAATAAACACGTCTCTCTGTTCTACCGGTATGAGCTGCGCCCCGCGTCTGCTTAAATAATTGTTTGCATATTTTCAGACGCTCACAATAAATCTCACTGAGGAAATGTTTAGGCAGGAATTGTGGCTCTCAAAAACATCTGTACTGAAGAAAAAATAACCTGCTGTCGTTTTATCTGTTTCCCAAAAATGATTATTTTTATTGTTAAAAATTGACTAAAGAAAAGACCGAATATATATTATGTAATGGTCTATCTTTATATCTGTCAATAGATTAGATAGCATATCAAATGTTCTATCTATCTATCTATCTATCTCATATCTATCTATATGTCTATCTGATATCTATCTATCTATCTATCTATCTATCTATCTATCTATCTATCTAACTCTGTCTCTCTATCTCTAGCGTTTATTTCATATCTAACATTCTATCTATCTATCTATCTATCTGTCTATTATCTATCTATCTATCTATCTATCTATCTATCTATCGCTAGCGTTTATATCATATCTAACATTCTATCTATCTATCTATCTATCTATCTATCTATCTATCTATCTATCTATCTATCTATCTATCGCTAGCGTTTATATCATATCTAACATTCTATCTATCTATCTATCTATCTATCTATCTATCTATCTATCTATCTATTATCTATCTATCTATCTATCTATCTCTAGCGTTTATTTCATATCTAACATTCTATCTATCTATCTATCTATCTATCTATTATCTATCTATCTATCTATCTATCGCTAGCGTTTATATCATATCTAACATTCTATCTATATATATATCTATCTATCTATCTGTCTCATATCAATCTTTAAGTCTATTTGATATATCTATCTATCTATCTATCTATCTATCTTTCTATCTATCTATCTATCTATCTTTCTATCTATCTATCTATCTATCTATCTATCTATCTGTCTATCTATCTATCTATCTATCTATCTCATATCTATCTATATGTCTATCTGATATCTATCTATCTATCTATCTATCTATCTATCTATCTAACTCTGTCTCTCTATCTCTAGCGTTTATTTCATATCTAACATTCTATCTATCTATCTATCTATCTATCTATTATCTATCTATCTATCTATCTATCTATCTATCTATCTATCTATCTATCGCTAGCGTTTATATCATATCTAACATTCTATCTATCTATATATCTATCTATCTATCTATCTATCTATCTATCTGTCTCATATCAATCTATAAGTCTATTTGATATCTATCTATCTATCTATCTATCTATCTTTCTATCTATCTATCTATCTATCTTTCTATCTATCTATCTATCTATCTATCTATCTATCTATGTAACTCTGTCTCTCTATCTCTAGCGTTTAAATCAAATCTAACATTCAATTTATCTAATATCTATCTATCTATCTATCTATCTATCTATCTATCTATCTATCTATCTTCTCTTTCTTTCTGTCTCTACTATATCTACTGTATGTATTTATCTATGTATCTCAATGCTATCTATATCATATTTAACATTCCATCTCTCTTTCTGTCAGTTTATCTATCTACCTTTCTACAGTATTTATCTTTCTTTCTCCTATCTATCTATCTATCTATCTATCTATCTATGTATCTATCTATAAAAAATATGACAAAATATGGAAGCTTTTATTCACCCATGCTAGTGCATTATTAAACTGCGGAATCTTGGTCTTTGATCTGGGGAGGGATTGTACTCACTCATTTTACAGAGCATGCTGCTTTTGTTCCCCTTTTCTTTATCTATCTATCTATCTATCTATCTATCTATCTATCTATCTATCTCATATCTATCTATCTATCTATCTATCTATCTATCTATCTATCTCATATCTATCTATCTATCTATCTATCTATCTATCTATCTATCTCTCTCTCTGTCTGTCTATTAAATTGAAACACACTTTTTAATTACTTAGATAAGCAGATTTTTCATGTTTAATTACTGGAGAACATGCCTTACCTTTACAGCTAATTTGGTGCGGAATTTATTCACATTAAATATTCCTTTACAGTGAGCTTGGGGAATGTTTATTTACACAGATGCTGTAAATTTCAAATTTTGGGGGGTTGCTGGAGCCAGCCCCTTTCCAATGGTAATTTGTGGTTTTTCAGGCCTTTACTGGCCACAAAGAACCTTTAGAAATGGTTGGTCAGAGCTGAAATTCCCTTGATTCTAGTGGAATAATATGCAGAGCACTGGGCCACAGGATCCAATAAATAATTGCGCACATTTTGGAAGCGAGAAAATAGAAAAAAAAAAAACAGTTGCCACTTCTTCACAGAGTAATTGAGATTCGTGGCAACACTTGAAATATAAATATGTCTATGAGTTGAACGAGTGTATGGTTTTACCCATATTTTATGTCAAATAGGAAAAACATGCTCCTGCACAAACCACGCTTAATTTATGTTTTTCTCCAATAGCAAATTTTGCTTAAAATGATATGGTTTTTATATACGTTAAAAATAAATATTTGAGTCACTTTTTTGTAATGATTTATTAGTACAGTCAGCAGAGCTGTATGTGAAAGATACTACAGTATATGTAGCTTCCGGCCAGGTAATAAATATATATATATATGTATAAATGTGTATAAATGTATATATATATATGTATATATGTGTGTATATATATATATATATATATATATATATATGTATATATATATCGTAATACACTGTATTCTCATCACTAGAGATGAGCGAATTTTTCAAAAATTCAATTCGCCGGTTCGCCAAATTTTTGGGGAAAAATTTGGTTCGGTCCGAATTTATTCGCGGCGAATGGCGTTATGTCGGCTATTTCCTGGCTACAGAGAACCTTTATAGCGGTTTAGAACACTGTGCCTTGCAGTAACACACATAGGGAGTCTGCTGTGGTTCTGAAATAATACTGTGAGTCTGTATGACATGCATATGACAGGCGTCGCTTACGGCACACTTCACTTATTTGGGCAGTCATGGGGACAAAACTGACCAAAGAACTCAAGTGTGAACTCAGCCTTACAGGTCAATGTTAGCACCAAGAAGAAGCGCACTCCTTTTACACCGTCGTCAACTGATTCCACAAAGATGTCTACAGAACCTGTTCTATTAAACACTTATAAAAGTAGAGCCCCCCCTGACAGAGTGGAGAGGGTGTCAGCAGTAAGTTTGTGTTGACATCACTGATTATTTTGCCCTTCCTCTGATCTGTCAGAACAATAACCCACAAAAAACGAATCCTGTCTGTTGAGCATCTGCCTTCACTCGGTAAGCATTTGGTCAGTAATCCATCAGCATTGCTAATGCCAAAAAAAACAGGAATGGATCCAAAACAGAGATACATGTGAATGGAATATTTGCATGTCTTTTGTGTTTTGTACCCACTCCTGATTTTGGCTACCAAATCACAAGCCAATTCTGATGGGACAATACAGGCCTTACAGCTGCTACACAGACAGGATCCGTTGTGCGTCTCATTTTTCCTTTCTTCTGACAGATCAGAAGAAGGGTCAAGTAAATGATGATGTCAGCCAGGCCGAAAGGCAAAATCGTGGCCAAATCATAAAGTTGGGAAGGTGGGAACAGCATGAGAAGTCCACAGAGTGACCCTATGACATATTGGTGTGGTGGAAGCAGCATGAGGAGGCCATGACAGAGAGTGGAGTTGGCGGCAGCAGCAGGATCAGAAGGAGGCCACAGAGTGGAACAATGACAGTGTGGAGGTGGTGGCAGCAGAAGCATCAGAAGGAGGCCACAAAGTGGCACAATGACAGTGTGGAGGTGGCAGCAGCATCAGGAGACCACAGATTGGCAAGGTGACATAGTGTGGAGGTGGCAGCAGCATCAGGAGGCCACAGAGTGGCAAGGTGACATAGTGTGGAGGTGGCATCAGCATAAGGAGACCACAAAGTGGCCCTATGACATAGTGGTGAGGTGGAATCAACATGACGAGGCCACATAGTGGCACAATGACAATGTGGAGGTGGCAGCAGCAACATCAGGAGGCCACACAGTGGCACAATGTCATAGTGGGGAGGTGGTGGCAGCAGCATCATCAGGAGGAGGCCAAAGAGTGGCACAATGACAGTGTGGAGGTGGCAGCAGCATGAGTAGACCACAGAGTGGCAAGGTGACATAGTGTGGAGGTGGCAGCAGCATGAAGAGACCACAGAGTGGAAAGGTGACATAGTGTGGAGGTGGAAGCAGAATCAGGAGAACACAGAGTGGAAAGGTGACATAGTGTGGAGGTGGTGGCAGCAGAATCAGGAGAACACAGAGTGGCAAGGTGACATAGTGTGGAGGTGGGTGGCAATACCAGCACCCGCTGAAGATAGTGGGTGAAAGAAGGAGCACTTGGCAACAGATGTGTAACATCAGGCAGGTGGCAGCATCAGAATAGTAGCTGAGGCAGGTAGCCAGAAGAAACCGGTAGAGAGGGTCCAACAAGGTGGAAAGCCAGAAGTCATCCCTCTGTCGAATGGTGACAATTCGGCTGTAACTATGAAAGTAAGTTAGCATTCATCGGGCCATTTGTGCAAGTGACTCAGAGGGACTCCCTGCCTCCATCTCCACTGCATACTGCCACGGTGTGACTAAGTCCTCTGCCTCCTCTTCCTCATCACCCTGTAGCTCCTCTGGAGCTCCACCCATTTCACTACACATTGCTTGTGCTACAATGTCCTCCTCCTCTTCTAACTCCAGATCAGCCCCCACAGGGCTCACGTGGCTGTGAGATCTAGGTGCCACATCTCCAGTCCCTGACCAGCCAGATTTACCAGCATCTGTTCCAGGACATAAAGCAGTGGAATTACGTTGTTCATCCCGTAGTCCTGACAAATAACGTGGCCTCCTCAAAGGGGCTGAGCAAACAGCAGTTGACACGCATGAGCTGCCATTAGCTGACATAGAGGTTACACAGGTGAGTACTCCTGTCCGCTTGGATCATCAAGAAATCGTTTGTGGCCTTTCTCTATTCATATAGTCAGTCCAACATATGGAGGGTGGAATTCCAACTAGTGGAAATGTCGCATATCAGCTTATGTTGGGGGATGCCATTCTGCCACTGCAGCTCAATTAGGGTGTGCTTTGCGGTATACGAGTGGCTGAAGTGCATGCAAAGTTTCCTAGCCATTTTTAAGATGTCTTGCAGAAGGGTGGAAGACTTCAGGAACCGGTTGACAATCAGAATGAACACGTGTGCCATGCAGGGCGCATGGCTCAGCCCTCCTTGATGCAGTGCCAACACCATGTTCTTCCCATTGTCGTTCACCATGGTTCCAACTTTGAGTTGTCACGGAGAAAGCCAGGATTCGTTTTTTTTTTAATGAAGGACACAGAGCAGTTCCCTCCCTGTGTGATTCTGTTCGCCCAGGCATACCAGGTTCAGAACAGAGTGACACCGCCGTGCCCTGCACATGTGATATGCTGGAGGGGCACTGTGAATTGTTCCTGCAGTGGAGGCTGAGGACACGGTGGAAGAAGAGGAAGCAGAGGCGGACATTGTCGCAGGACCAACGGCATGAAGCGGTTGTCAGCGACAGACTCAAGGACTGGCTCACCTTCTGTTCTACATGTGAGTGCAGGGCTGGTACTGCCTTTTTGGCAATGAAATGTCTGCTTAGGAATCTCCACCTTGGCTCGTCACAAGCCATCAGTTCTCTGAAAGGTGCAGAGTCCACCACTTAGAAAGGGAGGGACTGCAGCACCAGCAACTGGGCCAGGAGCACATTCAGCTTCTGCACCGTTGGATGAGTGCACACATATTGTTGTCTCTTAGCAATTGCTTCGGTGATTGATTGCTGACGGAATGACTAATGAGGAGTAGGAGCAGCAGGACCAGCAGATGATGGGAAGGACAGACAGATCCCTTCGGCTGAGGTGGTGGAGCCTTGACTGCCTGAAACCGGGTGCGTGCCACTGGGTGATGCAGTGGTTGCTGTGGCAGGCTGGACCACCAGATCGGAGCCACATTTCTCCCAGGCCACTTTATAGTGACACTGCATATGTTGACGCAGGGCCGTGGTGCCAACATTGGCGCCCTGGCCATGCTTCACCTTCTGCCCACATATTCTACATATGGCCATGTTCACCTCCTCCGGCGGCTTAACAAAAAACTGCCACACTGCCGAGTAGGTGATTTTACCTCCAACACTTCACATTGCCTAACTGCTACCGCCGCTGCCTCTGTGAACCCGTTCACCGCTACTTCCTGGGCAGGCAGGCTCCTGCGAAGCGGGTGGTCTACCCCGGGCACATTTGGCTCCCGACCTCGCACTGCTGCCTTCCGGCCATGCTAGTGACTTGCTGGCTCACGGGCAAGCTGCCAACCTCTTTTCACTATGATGAAGAAGCCCCTTCATCACCCGGCTCCCAAGTGTGATCAGCTACATCATCATCATCGAGTACTGTCTGCATGTCACTGATGTCCTCCTCAATCATCTCTAGCAAGTAATGGCCACAAGGGTAGAGAGAAGAAGAGAAAGGCGCTCATAGGGTAAACCTTTTGGTGATTTGGGTGAATAAGTCGATACAAATGTCTCACCTATTGGGGTTGCACCTAATTGGGTACAACCACAGTGAAAGCGATGTGTATATAGTTAGCGGTTGGTGCAGCGTCGGATTGTCCGGGACCATCGGGTGGATGCCACTCTGCCACTTGGGTAAAACTGTTGCAATAGGAGAGGAAAATGCTGGACCTGTTAGTTCTAATAAACTAACACCATTGAATTACAACGATTGTCTTAAGTGCGCCATTTTTGGCCCATACGCCTGACTGAACAGGTCCAGCGTTTTCCTCTCCTATTGCAACAATCTCTAGGTCACAACACCAGCTCCCACGCCACTCTCCTCATCACTACTTGACCAGCCTAGTGGAGGAAGCGTCGGATGTCTCCTCCAGATCTTGGCTGGGCAGTAGCTGCTGACTGTCCTCTAGTAGATCATCCTTGCTGAAAAGTGGAGCCGAGCCAAGGGAATATAATACTTCTCGCACTGAGTGAACTGAAAATGACAGAAGAAGGTACAGGACAGGTGGGGGCACAGGGCCTGCTCCCAGGCCATGCCAACTAAGCATCTTGTCAGAGGAACCCACCGATTCTTGGCTGCGGGTATCTGATGTCACTTGGGACGAAGTGGATGATCAAGTCAACCATTCAAGAACCGCTGGGTTGCTGGTCAAGACACCACCGTTTGATGACACTGGGAGCTCAAGCCTCTCATTGAGACCCTTGCTGCCACTGCCCCTTACTCTGCTGCGACCTCTGACTGCCCAGATACATTTAGGCCTCTGTCACTCCCCTGTGCAGGGCCTGTCACTTCTCTGTCTGACATACTGTTAGATCAAATAATCAAATGTAGATCAAATATTTTTTCTTTCACCACTAATACACGGCAAACAGGGCTTTAGAATATATCACTGCACTGCTGAACGGCAATTAGGCCCTAATTTTTTTCTACTTTTACAGAATACAAAAGGCTTTTTTAATAGATAAGTGCAACGCTGAACGGCGAATATATTTTTATTTTACCACTAATACACGGCAAACAGGGCTTTAGAATATATCACTGCACCGCTGAACAGCAATTCGGCCCTAATTTTTTTCTACTTTTACACAACACAAAAGGCTTTTCAACAAATAGGTGCAACGCTGAACGGCGAATATATTTTTGTTTCGCCACTAATACACGACAAACAGAGCTTTAGAATATATTACTGCACCGCACAAGGGCAAATATATTTTTCTTTTGCTACTAATACAAGTCAAAAAGGTCTTTATAACATATAACTGCACCGCACAAGGACAAATAAGACATACTGTAGAAATATTTCAAACAGCACTTGCACCCCAATAACAAGAATGGTTTGCTGGAATGACAGAGCTGTATAATGGCAATTTGGGTCCCCAGCTGGGATTACCCAGTTTGTAACCTCCCCTACTGAACCCCATTCTACAAAAAAGCTCTGGAACGATTACTCCCTATCCCTTCCCTGCACTTATAAATAATTTTTTCACCACAATCAAGTCTTTCCTATCACTGTCCCTAGCGCCGGCAGATGTCTCTCCCTGCACTAAGTACACTGGAAAATGGCAGAATCTAAGATGGCTGAGGCTATTTATAGGGCTGTGACTTCACAGGGCTGACTGCTGATTGGCTGCATGCATGGAATTATGGGTGATCCCACTTTCCCAGAGTTCTTTGCTCCATGTCCTCACACGTGCAGCAGCCATTTTAGGAAAAAATGTGATACGTTACCACGAAGCTTGAGGAAACTCGGCTTCGGTGCGAATCTAATTTTTCTTGAATTCCACTTCGTCAGCTGTTGGGAGTGGTTCTATACACAGTCTATGGTTCCATATGCTAATACAAGCAATAAAAATAATAAGTAGCTACCAAAGGTCCCACTCTCCACTGTCCAAAAAAGGGGCAGAGGAAGGAAGAAGCCAAGAAATGGAGGCAGACACCATCCCACATTTACTGGTTTCAAGTGACATTCAAAAAACACCAACAAAATTATATAAATACAGCCTTGGTGATCCTGGGGTCTAGCATCGGGTATGACTGTCCTGTTCACATTCAGATACTGATATTCTCTTTTCTTTTACTTTAGGCTATATCACTGTATATGAATGTGAACAGGACAGTCACATCGGATGCTGGACCCCAAGAACACCAAGGCATTATTTATATAATTGTGTTGGTGTTTTTTGAATGTCACTTGGAACCAGTAAATGTGGGATGGTGTCTGCCTCCATTTCTTGGCTTCTTCCTTCCTCTGCCCCTTTTGGGACAGTGGAGAGTGGGACCTTTGAAAGTTACTTATTATTTCTTTGCTTGTATTAGTATATGGAACCATAGATTGTATATAAAACCACTCCCTTGAATTGGGATGAGGCCCTGAGTCACTAATTGGGTAGGGGACTGCTTTGCGGGAGATACCCGGGTGGCCTCCTTGCCCCTTGGGTTTATTTATGGGGGTTTCCATTGTTGGATGAATGACAGTAATGACAGCGTCCGACACCTTAATGGTGCGGGTCGCGGCGATCTGTTTATTCTAGGTGGGATGGTGACTGATATTCATTTCAGGACACCTCCCCCCCACCAACATGGATTTCCTCCATTAGTGATCACTACATGGTATCCATGGAACATGATTTGATTATGGTCACCTAGGTGGCCAATATGTTGATACGGCCCATGCTGGCTGCGTAACTCTATGGACAGACGCACGCGCTCTTAAACTTTAATACACGGTGGCCATCTTTACTGTGGTTTCTGAGCTCTTCCTTTGTAATCCAGTATCTAGTGGGAGTACTGATGGGCGGCGCATGCGCGCACCATGTTTCCTGACGCTGAACTAGATCTCGTGGTTTTCCAGCGCCTGGTGAGACTTGCCTATGGACTACAAAGAGATTTTTAACTGTTTTTATCAGGCACAATTGATTTATTCTGTACAGCTGATTCATTCACTAAGGGGGGGGGGGGGTATGCCACTTTATGGATTTTATACACTAGATAGGACAAAACAAAGGTGACCTTCTGCAATCATGTCACAAATTGAGGAGACACTGTATAGTGATGCATGTTTTGGAATTTTTGATCTGTGATCATGTTTTATTAGATTTTTTTGATAATCATGCAATTATGTTACACGTGATCGATACTAGTTTTTATATATCCTGTATGGCACATGTTATCACAGCTTGATAAAGGCTCCATTGAGTAGAGCTGAAAGGTTGCTGCTAGATGGGTTATTAAACCATCCACTTTAAAAACGTTACGCTGGAGTGCTGCCTTTTTTTCTACTACTACTACTTTTTCTACTACTATTAAGTGGACCCTAGTCTCTGGTCTATCTATCTATCTATCTATCTATCTATCTATCTATCTATCTATTATGTATCTATTTATTATCTATCCATCTATCTACCTATCCATTTATCTTCTATCTATCTATCTATCTATCTATCTATCTATCTCATATCTATCTATATATCTATTATGTATCTATCTATTATCTATCTATCTATTATCTATCTATCTATCTATCTATCTATGAAAAAGGAAATTCCACGGCACTTCCCAAAAATAGATACGTGTTTATTTCACCAGATGCAACGTTTTGGTTCTCCCTTTGGAGCCTTCAAGTCACTGCTTGAAAAAGGTTCCAAAGGGAGAACCGAAATGTTGCATCTGGTGAAATAAACACGTATCTATTTTTGGAAAGTGCCGCGGAATTTGCTTTTTCATTTATGGTTTGATTGGAGGATCACCGCCACAGCCGCTGGCACCCCTTTTTTTTTTCTACTATTGTCTGCAGTGCTGCCCAGCCGCATTGACTTTTAACTATCTATCTAATTATCTGTCTATCTATCTATCTATCTATCTATCTATCTATCTATCTATCTAATTATCTATCCATTTATACATCTATCTATCTATCTAATTAGCTATCTCATATCTATCTATCTATCTATCTATCTATCTCATATCTATCTAATTATCTATTTATCTATCTATTTATCTCATATCTATCTAATTATCTATCCATCTATCCATCTATCTATCTATCTATCTATCTAATTATCTATCTCATATCTATGTATCTATCTATCTATCTATCTATCTATCTCATATCTATCTATCTATCTATCTATCTATCGATCGATCTATCTGATATTTATCTATTATCTATCTATCTATCTATCTATCTAATTATCTATCCATCTATCTATCTAATTATCTATGTCATATCTATCTATCTATCTATCTATCTATCTATCTCATATCTATCTATATTTCTATCTATCTATCTCTCTCCTATCTATCTATCTATCTATCTATGTATCTATCCATCTATCTATTATCTATCTATCTATCTATCTATCTATCTATTTATCTATCTATCTATCTATCTATCTATCTATCTATCCATCTATCTATTATCTATCTATCTATCTATCTATCTATCTATGTATCTATCCATCTATCTATCATCTATCTATCTATCTATCTCATATATATCTATATTTCTATCTATTTATCTATCTCTATCTGTCTGTCGAACTCTTTGTCAATCTTGTAAAATTGAGATTTCAGTTTCCACCTAATGAACGGCATCAGCACTTTCAGGCACAGCTGCAATATTGAAAATTTACAAGAAAAGTAAATGAATGTTTGGTAATTTTATGGAGTTTGTCTTTCAGACTGACGCACACGTACATAGGTATATTCTGTATATATACTATATATATTCATTATTATATTAATTATATATATATTATATACTTTATATATTAAGGGGCTTTAAAGGCGCCTATAATTTATGTATGAAACACAAGTCCACAGGCAGGACGGCATCGGAGCAGACATATATTAAACCTATATATCTCTGATCTGATTATTTTCCTGAAGTTCAAGCCAGGCCCAAGGGGGAAAGACTAATGTCTGTGAGAATCTGAAGGATTTATATGAGACTGACAGCTGATAAGAACTGTCTGTCTCAGGCTGCCCTTACCCTTCACCAATTCTCTCCAGATTTCTATTTCCCACGCTATGTTTTCCTCCCCAGTACAGACAGCTCAGGTTTTTTTCACTTACTCTTCGATACAAGGTATCACTTTGTGACACATGTATCATCTCAGTACACAAGGAGCTCACCGTTGTCTACATGAGCTCCAGACCCCCTGCATTCAATATGGGTTTTTAACACTTTATGTGGCTCGTTTGATTATGGTGCATCGTTCGGTGGAGAACAAGTGTGACTAAATAGACAAAATGTAGTGCAGCTTGGTAAGAGAAGTCAGAGGAATGCAACAGGTTTTCAGTTCCAGAAATTTCTAAAGTTGTGAACATGCAAAAATGAGCCATGGTGTGAGGATACACTTTAAAAAAATAAAAAATAAAATAAAAAATGCACAATATTCCGCTCACAGATGACCCACCACTGCCGTTACAAGGCGGCTCTAGTCTGTGCTGCTCTCCACTTCCTGGTTCCACCTGAAGACACAGGAAATGCCCACTCTGCAAATGACTGGCAAATGATTCAGGTCACTGCCACCACAGAGAAATTATTTTGCTAGGCGCTTTCGCCAGTGATGTAGAATTACATGGCAGGCATTCAGATAAATGATAATTCCTGTAATACATACACACGGGGCTCAAGTCAGCCAGAACTGGAGCTGCTCTTCTAGATTGGCTCAATGTTCTGGCTCTTAACATGTGATCCTGGGTGGAGGCACCTCTTTTATGTTGTCTATATGTCCTAATAGGGGGTATAGGCAGGGCTTGTCTTCATGATATGACCCCTTTACACCCCCTTTTTCCTCAAGGCCTGCGAAAAAAGAAAATCTAGCTCTGCAGAGGAGGTCTCATGTGACGCCCCGTAGACTTTATTGAAGAACTCTCTGCTTTGAATCCAGCTACAAAGTGTAGAAGTGCCATTCCTGATTGACCAAGAAGGACAATTTAAAGGGGTCTGTTCTAGCCTGAAACAAATGAGAAATATTCCCAAACACATTGTTATATCCTTGCTCTAATCTCCTACACACGTCCCACCATATAGTGCTGCAGAGAAGCTGATGATCTCTGACTAGTTACATATTTCCTGATAGTACATGGCTCTCTAGGTGATAACCTTCTGCATTGTAAACCACGGGTCACCAGCTCTCATCTGCCCAGCATTGATTTAAAGTGATGGTTTTATTGAAGTTGAACTCTGTCTCTTCTTTACATCTCTACGTCTTCACATGAATTCCTAAAATGTTCTTGACATAACATGTACAAGTTTTCAGACATGTGGGTGTCTATGTGCATAATATATTGGCCCAAGCTAATTCATCACTAGTCAGATATGCAAATACTCCTACCAAATCCATACCATTGGCTAATATAATTGTGATTAGTGCTCATTCATTAGAGATCCTCCTGAAGCTCCTTTGTCAGATCAATTGTTAATTGTTAAAAGTGACTATTAGGGTCCATTCACACGTCCGTGTGTGTTTTGCGGATCCGTGGATCCGCAAAACACGGACATCGGCGATGTGCGTTCCGCAATTTGCGGACCGCACATCGCCGGCACTCTCATAGAAAATGCCTTTTCTTGTCCGCAATTGCGGACAAGAATAGGACATGTTCTATTTTTTTCGGGAACGCAATTGCGGACCCGGAAGTGCAGATCCGCAATTGCGGACCCGGCCGGGACATCGTCTGTCCCCATTGAAACTAATGGGTCCGCAATTCCGTTCCGCAAAATGCGGAATGGAATTGCGGACGTGTGAATGGACCCTTATTGTGTTGTCACCACCTTCTCCACTTCCCTTGGTAGCGCATACAAAAATTATTAATTAGCAGCGAGTGACATTGTGTGCAAGAGCAGGTACTTCCATTGTCAAAAAGTGCATACATTCAGTGAGGCATGATAGGCAATGGGTATCTGCTCCTGCAAAGTCATGACCAGGGGAGAAAAGAACAAAAAATCCCAGCAGCTGTGTCTTTGCAAATGGATTTTATTTCATTCCTTCAAGACGCGTTTCGGGGTACATGCCGATAAAGGCATGTACGCCGAAACGCGTCTTGAAGGAATCAAATAAAATCCATTTGCAAAGACCCAGCTGCTGGGATTTGTTGTTCTATTAATGATTGGAGGCTGCTCCTTTCCCGTGCAGCATACTACCTGAAGTGAGTGCTGGCCGGCTCTTCTATGACCAGGGGGTAGACTGGCCATAGACCCTACTGAGAAGTTCTCTGATGGTCGGATGCCCAGGGAGCCACCCAAGCTTTCCTCATAGGAGCAGGCAGGGTAGATAATGATCTGACGTTCCCAGCTTTAATTACCTGGCCGCAAGCTGCAGGTCCCCTTCAGTTGAATAATGCGATAGGGCACGGGAGCCGCTTGCTCCCTGCCCTGCTGTTTACCTTGATAGGCCAAAGACCTCTTGGTCTAAAGCCTATGAGGCAGTAGAATGGCACCAGAATGGCATTTGTAAAGTGATGAGGCCATCAGGAAGGTGGCTCAGACCAGACGGGGGTGATGGAAGTGGACTCAGATGAGTAGTATTTTTTTTTTTTTACTTGGCCACTAGGGAGCATATGGGTCACTATAGGGGCATTGCTGGGGACACTATGGGGGCGTATCTATTAAGAGCATTATGGGTGTATTTATGCTCCTGTATTATGGACAAGTGTCCTGGTCTGACCAAAGGTCTACTGATCCATACTCACAGCACTGTGGACCTCTATAGTTCGGGTCAGTAGACTCATTGTCAGGCTGGGATATTCGATTATAACATATCTGTCTGTTTGACCATTACATTCATCAACCCTCATTTTTTTCCTGAAAACACACAGACAGGTTTTAATACAGTTTTCTGAGCAAAAGAGAGAAGTAGATCCAGAAGTAGTTCCTTTTAAATTCAGTCTTGGTTTTAATCCTCAGGTGAAGCTTCCTTCACATACACACTTTTTTTCATTGTTTTTGTTTTTCCTTATGTAAAACAAAACCTGCCATGAATTTCAAACATTTTTATTTCATTTTCCAATAGTATTTTTTGTGGCATTTCTTTTAAACTGTCACGTTTGTAACAAGCCTTTTTTTTTTCTGTATCTTGTCCCCCAAAGAGAAGCCTATTGCAAAACTTCCAAAAAAGCTATAGCTAGAGCATGCTGTGTTTTGAAAAATTCTACAAACCCCCCCCCCCCCTCAAAAAAAAGCACCTGCCGAATCCACTTGCCGCAAAGAAAATGCATTGCTTATAATTCAGTATATATTTCACTGTAGGCTTGAATTTAACATCTGGATTACATTTTATGTGCTATATCCTCTTCATTTTAACTGTTATTACATTGTGAAAAGGGTTAATGCAAAGCCAGTTTACAATAAGAGACATTAGGAGTTTCTAGCCGGTGCACTGAGAAGCTCTGAGTCATTTTTCACTACTGTCATAAGGGACTATGCAGAGCCAAGGTTTGGAGGAAACAGCCAGGCACGGTGAACTTTAGACCTTCTGCTCTATTACTGTCAAACTGTTGTTTACAACTTGAAACTTCTTGATCATTTCCATTGACTTGTATTGAGGCCCAATAGAAGTCTATGCAGCCATGAACTGCAACATTGCTTCTGCATCTCCCCCGATAGAAGGTTTTAGATCAGTTAGAAACTGTATACAAATAGAGCAGTCAGAACCCCTAATTGTCTCCAAATAGGAGCTAGTGTTTAGTAGGTGAGACTTTGCCAAATTGCATGAGTGACAAAATGAAGATGTTGAGATAGGGATACTCTGCCACAGACCCTGAGTCACCAGCCTTTTGACCAGATGACTCAGCCAGAGACCCTGGGTCACCAGGCCTTTTCCCAGGGTACCACCTTTCTAAAAAAGAGAGGGAAAGCTAACTCAGGCCTTCCCTGAGCACAAAACCTTGGATACCGGAGGGGAAACTGGAGATGCCAGTTCAGTGCCTTGTCTGTATTGTTTTGCAAATGGGTTCCTCCAGTAAAGAATCACACTGGTTTACTTCAAACCCAGACTTTCTGGACTTATTTCCCATTGGGGTGCAACACTCCTTACCATCCCTTCCAGAGAGCAGCAACATGTTGTGACTCCTTGATAGTGTCTGGAGGACCCAGCATAGTGTTGGAGGCCACCTCAAAACTGGTCACTGCGTTCTCTCTCCTGATCCTCCCATACACATGCATACTCAGCTCAGTCGAGTGTGTACTGGTTGTGAATGGGCGGCTTATCTCCTCGATAACAAAAGGATGTTGAAATTCAACAGTCGCATCTGCCACTAGAATAGAGTCAGAAGACCTCATACAAGTTAGAAGGTCAGCCGGTCCTTTCTAAAATAACTGGTTAGGCCATCAAACATCTAATCCAACTTTACTGTGCATCTCGGTATAATCCTACAGTGTGTAGTTCTGGGATCTGCACCATGTGCGTAAGCTTAGACCTTCTTGGATACCTATCTGAAATGAAAAAGCAGAACCTGACAGCAGAGGAGAATAACACTGGTCCATCATGTCTGCCTTGTGCATGTTTGTTTGACTCCTGCTCAGTAGATTAGTATTCCAGAAGGATTTGGCAGATCGGCACACATCCTCTCAGCTGCAGCTTGACTTGATGCCCACTGTGCATTAAATCAAGCCTTGGGAGATTTTTGGGAGGGCAGGGGTTAAAGGTCGGAGAGATTGCTCTGATTTATCAGGCTGCTGTTTATTTTCACATTGAATTAGTTGATGTAGAATAACAAACTGGAAAGCTGGGGAAGAGCCACACTCTCCATTTTCTGGGCTGGGTGGTGACCATGTGATATTTGGAGAGCCCCTTTACATGGGTTCATATTTTCCACTTTCCAGTTCTCCAGGGGGAAAGGCTCGAAGATACAGTGTTTTTATTCATGGTCTCCTCTCCAAATGTCACCCCCTCATCAGCCGTCACTCAGATGCATTTAGAAAAGGTGCTCAGAAGTTGGGAACACATGTTAGGGTTTATAGAGTTTACATATTCTGTCATAACGTGAGTTTTCAGGAGCCAGGCATGACAAGGAGTAATTAAGAAACCTGGACGTAAGCAGAAAGTGCACTGGGTTCATGGAACAGCCACTCAGGCAAAAGAATGGAGAAGGAAACAGAGCTATATGACTTACCTGTTTATACCGAGCTGAAGGGAGAAGGCATTGTCATGTCCCTGACCCTCACTAAGAACCTGTATGAAGAAGTAATTCTAGAAAAAAGGGCCCCTAGAACTGTTGTAATGGAAAAATGCTTCATCTAAAAGTATATTTTAGTTAAGAAGTTTTACATATAGATGTCAATTGGAATTTCTGGGAAGGTACTGGTTCTCCTTGTGGAGGTCAGCTGGCCAGGCAAAGCCCCTGGGGAAAAAAAAAACTATGTAAATCAGCTCCTCTACAGGATAGAAAACTTTCTCTAGTGCCACCTACAGGTAACTTAACTGTAACTCAATGTCCCATCCATCAGATCTTGAATATGACTACTATATCAGCCAAATTAGAGATGCCTATCCGTAATCCATATGCCCCTCATCAGTACAGAGTAAGTTTCTGGTTGCCTTTGAGGGCACATCCACTAGGGATGGAAATGCAGTGGATTTAACACGTGTAGCCACAGAATTTTAAATTGCCAAGTGGATGAGCTACTTGAAGAAATTTT
Organism: Bufotes viridis; assembly: GCA_033119425.1. NCBI lineage: Eukaryota > Metazoa > Chordata > Amphibia > Anura > Bufonidae > Bufotes > Bufotes viridis. The sequence goes on from CM065594.1 coordinate 263,763,283, forward strand.
ATCCAATTCTGCAGGAAAAAAATCTCCAGAGAAAATTGATCTGTCTACAGCCATTTATACTGGCTTAGGCAGGTTGCCCAATCAGCTTAAAGTGACCAATCTTGTATGGGGACGTACTGGAAAGTCTTCATGGTATGGAGACTTATTGCCAATGCTACATGGGAAACGAATATGCAAAGAGGTATTTCTCAAGAAAGAGAACCATCTTACAGCGGCACTTATTGGAAGTGGCTCCCTATAAGTCAAGAGCAGACTTTCTACAGATGGATATCTGGCTTGGCTATATGCCCCTGTCAAATCACAAAGGCTTGTTGTAAAGTTGAATCTTGACTCATAGGGAGTCACTTCCAAGAGGGGGCACTGGGGAGAGGGGTCTCTTTCTTGGAAAATACCTCTTTGCATATTTGTTTGCCATGAAGAATTGGCAATAAGTCTCCATACCATGGAGCGCTGCCAGTAAGTCTCCATACAGGAGATTGAGCACTCTGCCTAAGCTATGAGGCATCACAGTATCCTACATTGCACTGGTGAGGGGCAAGCACTCTGAAACAGATGGATATCGGACTTGGCTATATTACCATGTCAAATCCCAAGGCTTGTTGGAAAGTCTGATCTTGACTCATAGGGAGATGCTTCCAGTAGGTGGAGCTGGCAAAATGGTTCTTTTTCTTGGGAGATGGCATCTATACGGCAAATTTCCACCACGGAACTCGCCATCTTTACCATGGATGCAGATTCCTGAAGGGCGTATGTCCTGTGTGGACGAACCTTGAAGCAGCTCTTGAAAGACACAGGGTAAAAAACATAGACAAAACTGAAGCCAATAGGATATGGTATAGTTAGTAAAAATGGAACATGCCCTGATAGTGTCAATGAAGAGAAACTTTGAGCTCCTGAACTCCAGAAATGCGCTACACTTGAAGATAATGTCTATGGTGGAGTGAGAACTTGTCCTCAGGAGTCATCTGAAACTGTGAGATGTGTTTTATGAAGCGACTGCTATTCATGCCATTTCCCGATAAATCATCATAGGTAAAAGCTTCACGGGAAACATATTAAACAGACTAGACATGGAAATCTGAAAGCTCTTCAGCATGACATCAACGAAAGCATAGCTCAAAACCCAAGCACTTCTAGGTCAAACCGAGAAGAACTTGTACATGTGAGTCACGGTGCGCAAGGATCTGCTAATCCTCCTTTCTAACATATCATCTGATTGGTCTTGTCATATCTCTGACTTGCTCACTCTCCGGGGCTGTTACTTTAAGCTCCCGTTACATGGAATCCATTGCAGAGGATAATGAGAGGCTTTAAAAGCTCCGACCGCATAAAAAGGGGAAATTGTGACTGATAATGATGTTCAATATCTTACCATGATTGCTCCGATTATAGCAAAATGATGTCTTCTCAACCAAGAACTATGTCTGATTAATTCTGGGCTGGAAAAGTTTTCAGGCAGACATATTCGATTAACCCCTTCCTGCACATACACATCTTGATTGCGCAGTTCTTTCCATAAAAAGATATAATAGTACACAGCATGGGTGCAGGAGACGTGCCTGTGTTATTAGCGGACGGTGTTGGCTGTAAAGTTAATAAATGCATTATAATTAGTGTTGAGCAAATCGAAGTCGATATGAATTTCAGGGAAAATTTGATTCGCCGCAAAGCCAAATTTTCTCGTGCTTCATGGTAGCAAATAGATTTTCCCTGAATGGCGGTAAAAAAAAACTAAAAACTTACTTACCTTATCTATTTGATTGCAACGAGCCAGCCGTTGCCGTCTTGATTGAAGATTTTGCACGAAAATCCCATGCTTGGTGACGTATGGTTTAATCACGCTGGCCAACGTGATGATGTCATCACAGGCCGCACAAGATTTCTCGCTAAATCTTCAATCAGGACGGCGGCAGTCAGCTCGTCACGATCAAATGGATGAGTTAAGTACAGTATGTTTTCATTTATTTTTTACTGCTATTCATGGACAATCGATTCACTACCACCAAGCATGAAGCATGAATTGCGGCAAATCGAATTTTACAATACTTTGCTTATCACTAATAATAATTATCCCAAAATACAGGGGATTTCACTGGGAAGGAAACTCACCAGAGTCAAGAGCATAGGAAAAATATGTCTTTGGAGAACCTATCCTGTGCTCTATTACACAAACATCCACTGATGGGAATGGACATTGTGTAGTGCTCAATTTCCCCTGTGGTGGCGCTGCAGAGAAATTAAACACTTACTGCCCAGACGCACTAATGATTTCAGGTGATCGAAAGGGGTTTCAGCAGGAGGACATTTTGTGATGAACTTTTATTTAAAGGAACCTTCTAACGACTAGAGCTTGTCCTAAGAAGAGAACCCCTTTAAGGGAACGGGGGGTTGGGTAACGATTATATTTTATTTTTAGTTTATTCTTATGATAAATTAAAAGTGATCAGGGTGGAAAAATACAGGAACAAATTCATTTAAAGGTAAGTAAACATTAAAGGAGTTGTCCATTATAGGAGCCGACAACCTTAATGATCGAATGATTGGAACCAGTGCCCGATTAAAATAAATAATTAAATATGGACTCCACCATTCATACACCACTGCCCTTTCCTGCCCACTTCCAGTCCTAACTGGACTGAAAGTGGATTAGTGCTGTGACTGCTGCAGTTAATCATTGGCCTCAGTGGTTGCATGTGCTAAAACGGCACATCATACGTGACTACGGAGTCTAGTGATTGGCTAGTCATGGGACCAAGCCATTTCCAGTCCAGCTGAGGCTAAAAGTAGATGGAAACAGAGCAGCCCGGTCTGACTGTGGTCTGATAAGATGCTTTTTTTTTTTTTTTTTAAATGGGCACCAGTTTCAACCTTACCCAGACAACCTCTTTAAGTGTAGGTCCTTTTCCTAGGGTGTCAAACGAATTAAGGTGAAGGGAAAAGATGGGGGAGGGAGAGTAAAAATAGTGGACCGTTAACCTTTTTTTCCCACATTACTATGGCGGGGAACATACCAATATAATCATAAATCAAAGGGGATTATTTTTTCTTGCCCATTGAGGTCTACAATTTTTAGAACAGGTCATCTAGGTGACATATGGTTTTTATGGGACCTTTTCAAGATAGACGCTTTAAATTAGAATTACAGTGCACAGTACCTTTCCCAACCTCGGGGTCACCGGCAATCATGGTACGTTATCTGTATATGCTTCTTGCTTCTTCTTCAAACATCCCTTCCAATAAAGACCGGCTGTATAACATTTGATGGGACCATAGAGAACAGTTTCTACGGCTTAGTTCTTGTAAGATGACTCAGTTCAGTAATGAAGCCTCTTCCTATCTGCAGACATCAGCTGTTAGTTTCTGAGCCAAAATTCCTCCAGGAATCCAATCATAAAGATCTGGGACTATAGATGGACGTATCAAATGTATGAATCAAAGTCTGTGACCCATACAGTTTGTTTATGGCCAGAGCTGCATGCACATAGTGTGCTACCAAGTTTTATTTTGTTGGGTAACTTCTACCAAAAAAGATGGACTTCATGGTTGCCATCCTTATGTCGTTGTATCCATTCTATGACTACTAAGTCCACAATCCCTCTTTGGGTCCCATAGAGATCAGTGTGTCAGCTATTAGTCATGTTCCTTATGCTTTATTGTAGTAGTGGGAAGGGGAGGGCGATGATGGGTTTATTCCTGTCAATGATAAGAGTTGAATTTCTAGAATTTGGTATCTTCTGATGTTACATGAGATGTTCACAATGAAAACAGACCAAAATGTGTTTCTCATAAAAAAATTTAAATGAGCATTACACTATAGAGGTTTTGAAAAAATGTACATTTTTGAGCAAAAAAAATAAAAAATTAGAACCTTTTATTGACTCTTAAAGAAGGTTTCCAGGACCTAGATGCTGATGACCTGTCCTTAGGATAGATCAGTGGGGGGTCCAACATCTAGCACTCGTTTCAAGAGCTTTTATGGAAAGTGCTTCAATGCATGGGAGTGGGATGGTATTTACCCACCTCCCAGCTGGTTAGTGGGGTGTTTAGATGGGCTAATGATTGGCCCCCACGAACGTTCCTATGATTGTTCCCAATTATCAGCCCTGTGAAAGGCTCGTAAAGGGCTTGTGCCACCATTAAATGTTATTTTAATATAATTCAGCATGAAAATTAATTACTTCTGTAATTTACTTTTAGTTACAAAAATGCTACAGTTGTGAGATATTCTCTTTCTTTTATTATAATGGCGCCTCCTAGTGTTTGACATAGTAATGTACACATCCACCTACAGAGCTGGATGAGCATGGCCATACATGCTCAGCTCCATGCTTCACTTGCCACTAGATCTCTCCATTGTTCTAAGCTGATCAGTGAATGGGGAGATCTCTGGAGAGATGTCTGAATCCATGTGAGATAAAAAGGAAATGGAGGTAGGGGAATGGGAAAGATGGAGGATGTAGAATGAGCAGAGAAATATGTTTAAGAAAAAGGAGACATAAAAGAAGCAGACAAATAAGAATAGGGACTTTGCTGCAGATTTAATATGGAGTCACAGCAATTTTTCTTTGTAATTATACATTTATCTTGTGCCATACATTTTTTACATTTACTAAAAATAATATAAAATAACTAAATTTTTCTTGAAACTTTTCTGCAGGGACTTGAACTCCCAACCTTCTACATTATAGCGAAGAACCGTAACCACTAAGCTATACAGCTACATGTTAACCTGCAGTGAAATACAAAATGATACTTCTGCTGTATAGAAATACTTACTACATGACTAACTACTATGAGGTTTTTCTGACACAGTTTATCATTCAGCTTTATAGCTCAGTGGTTAAGGTTCTTGCCTCTAATGTAGAAGATTTTGAGTTCAAATCCCAGCAGTAACGTTTCAGAAATAGAGGCTTAATTAGATTTAAATACACTGGGTGTCCCCCAAGCACTGACTCTATATATGGACATAGCTATATGTCTAAGCAGGGACTCCTAAGCCGTGGACTCACACTGGGGGATTCCCTCACTGTACAGTGATGTTCTGCATAAACCTCAGTGGGACCTTGCACCCTCCACTGTTCAGAGCAGGGGGTGCCGGGTTTAATGCTAGGGGACTTCCATTGACTTCTACAGAGCACCCGAGCATCCCAGAGTGTTCTACTGGAGCACCCGAGCACTTTGGTGCTCGATCAACACTACAAAGGAACAAAAAGATGATGAAAAGCAAAAAGAAAGGGAAGGAGGGTGAAGAAAAAACATCTACTTTGTGATAATGTAATTGTAGTGTTATACAAAGTCCTCCTCCTTGTCTTGATAAAAAAAAATAGTGCAAATTACAGATCTTGTAGCAAATTCATATTTTCAGATTGTTTCTCTATCAGCAGGAAATTCTGTGATCCTTTGCTTCATTGTGGAGAATTTTTTTTTTCATCCATATGCAAATGAGCAGTTAAGTGCACTAAGGGCGGTCCCAAGTCCCTCTATGCACCCTTGCTCTTCCTGCTTCCATTGCCAGCCCATCCCTTTCATTCCTGATTGACAGGGCTAGGCAAGATGACTACCTAGGAATCGGACCCACCCACTATCCAAGAAAGTTAACAAGACCGATCCATGTACTTTTCTTCTACCACCTTAAAGCTTTGCAAGTGTAACATTTTGACAATTTCAAGCTGATATTTCTTAGCCCATAAATTAATACAGTGTTAACCACACAAGTTTTTTGAAGTAACATCCGAGTCTTCTAAATCTTGCGGCCGCTGATGCTACAAGACGGTTCTGGTCAGCCAGATTTGGAGCCTGAAGCTTCTGGAGAACTTCAAAACTAATGAAATATTTTAATAGTACGCAGCAGAACGGACTGATTCCTGCCTGTGTTATTTAGTGGCTATGTAATTACAGAGGAGAGGAATACTGTAAATGATGTGTTACCTGATATTATGCTTGCACACTGAGCTTGTATTTCCGCTGCTGTGTATTTCGGGCATCTTAAACAAGTAATCTGTTCTGACCAATATGTGATAATGGATTGAAAGGTGTCATATCCTACTTTCAATTATTTAACTCTACATTATTACTAGAGATGAGCGAATTTCTCAAAAATTCTATTCAGCCGGTGCGCTAAATTTTACTAATCGATCCAAATTTATTTGTGGCGAATCGTGTTAAAAACAGCTATTTCCTGGCTGCAGAGAGCCTTTATAGTGGAGAAGAACACTGTGCCTTGCAGTAACACGCATAGGGAGTCTGCTGTGGTAGTTGAAACAATACTGTGAGTCAGTATGACATGCAGATGACAGGCGTTACTCTTAGAATCACTGCACACTTCTCTTATTTGGGCAGTTATGGGGAAAAAACTGACCAAATAACTCAAGTGTGAACTCAGCCTTACAGGTCAATGTTAGCGCCAGGTATAAAGAACCGTGCAGAGGCCCAAGATCCTACTATAGCGTGAAAGAGTGCACTCTTTTTTACACCAATTCACTGATTCCACGTGCCATATTTTCCGCCCCATAAGACGCACATTTTTTCCCCAAAAGTGGGAGAAAAATGTCCCTGCATCTTATGGGGTGAATACTAATGAGCGCTTCCATTATGGAAGCGCTCATTAGTACCAGAGGACCAGGAAGCGGTGAAGGCTCTGTACTCACCACTTCCTGGTCCTCGGCTGTCAGCTGTGCAGTGGCTGCGCACAGCGTGAGGGCGGTCTGTGACCTCACACTGTGCGTGCCAGTTCACAGCATAGCTGACAGTAGGAGGAAGAAGATCCCGGGCGGTGAGGAGCGTCGTCGTCCAGGAGCAGGAGAGGTAGACTGGGGGCTGAGACTGGGGGCTGCTGAATTATGGCTGAGGGCTGCTGAATTGTGGCTGGGGGCTGCTGAATTATGGCTGGGGGCCGCTGAATTATGACTGGGGCTGATTACATATGGCTAGGGCTGCTGAATTATGGCTGGGGGCTGATGAATTATGACTGGGGGCTGCTGAATTATGGCTGGGGGCCGCTGAATTATGACTGGGGCTGATTACATATGGCTGGAGCTGCTGAATTATGGCTGGGGGCTGATCACATATGGCTGGGGGATGATCACATATGGCTGGTGGCTGATTACATATGGCTGGGGGCTGATTACATGTGGCTGAGGGCTGCTGAATTATAGCTGGGGGCTGATCACATATGGCTGGGGGTTTATGAATATGGCTGAGGGCTGCTGAATTATAGATGGGGGCTGATCACATATGGCTGTGGGCTGATTTCCATATGGCTGAGGGCTGCAGAACTATGGCTTCGGGCTGATCACACATGGCTGGGGGCTGATATGAGGCAAGGAAGTCTTATCTGAGGTCTGATTGGGGTCTTCTTTATATTGGGCTCTGATCTGAGGTCTGATTGGGGTCATTCACATTGGGGTAAGAGCTGAGGTCTGATCTGAGGTCTTATTAACATTGGGGATCTGATTGGGGCTGTGAGCTGAGGTCTGATTAATATTGGGAGTCTGATTGCTGATCTGATGTCTAATGAGAAATATTTTTTTCTTATTGTCCTCCTCTAAAACCTAGGTGCCTCTTATGGGCCAGTGTGTCTTATAGTGCGAAAAATGCGGTATATGTCTACAGAACCTGTTCTATTAAACATCTCCAGAGTGGAGAGTGTGTCAGCAGTAAGTTTGTGTTGACGTCACTGATTATTTTGCCCTTCCTCTGATCCGTCAGAACTATAATCCCCAAAAAACGGATCAAGTCTGTGGAGCATCCGCTTTCACTCAACAGAGATGAGACATGAATGGAATATTTGCATGTCTTCAGTGTTTTGTACCCACTCCTGTTTTTGGCTACCAAATCATAAGCCAATTCTGATGCAAAATAGGGACCATGTCATGCAGGCCTTACAGATGTTACACAGACAGGAACCGTTGTTCGTCTCATTTTTCCATCAGACAGATCAGAAAAAGGGTCAAATAAATGATGATGTCAGCCAGGCAAAAGGCAAAATAGTGGCCCAGTCATGAAATGGGGAGGGTGGTAATAGCATACGAAGTCCACAGAGTGGCACAATGACAGTGTGGAGGGGGCAGCAGCATCAGGAGGCCACAGAGTGGTACAATGAGAGAGTGTGGCGGTGGCAGCAGCAGCATCAGGAGGCCACAGAGTGACACAATGACAGAGTGTGGAGGTGGTGGAAACAGCAGCATCAGGGGGAGGCCACAGAGTGGCTCAATGACATTGTGGAGGTGGCAGCAGCATCAGGAGGCCACAGAGTGGCACAATACAGTGTGAAGGTGGCAGCAGCAGCATCAGGGGGCTAGAGAATGGCACAATGACAGAGTGTAGAGGTGGCAGCAGAATCAGGAGGAGGCCACAGGGTGGCACAATGACAGTGTGGAGGTGGCAGCAGCAGCATCAGGATGCCACAGAGTGGCACAATACAGTGTGAAGGTGGCAGCAGCAGCATCAGGGGGCTAGAGAATGGCACAATGACAGAGGTGGTGGCAGCAGCAGCATAAGGAGGAGACCACAGGGGGCACAATGACAGTGTGGAGGTGGCAGCAGCATCAGCATCAGGAGACCTGAGTGATGAGGTGGCAGCAGCATCAGGAGACCACAGAGTGACCCGTTGACAGAGTGGGGAGGTGGGTGGCAATACCAGTACCAGCCTAAGATGGTGGGTGAAAGAAGGAGCACTTTGCGTCAGAAGTGTGGCATCAGGAGGGTGGCAGCCTGAATAGTAGCTGAGGTAGGTAGCCAGGCAGGTAGCCAGAAGAAACCAGTCTCTTTTGTGAAAGTGTTGGTGTGGCACCATGGATGATCTAGTCTGATGCATCAGGCATTGGTGGGTGGAAATCCTGGCTCCACACCTGATTCATCTTGACAAAGGTCAGTCTCTCCACATTTTGGGTGGAAAGGTGAGTTCTTTGGGTAACTATGGCCCCCACCCCACTAAACACCTGCTCTGATGCCATACTACTGGCCGGGCAGGATGGCTTTTCCAGGGCATACCCTGCCAGTTGCGGCCACAAATCCAGTTTGGATGCCCAGTAGTCCAGCGGGTCTTCAATGTGGTGTGGCAGGATGCTGTACAAGTATGCCCCCACTTGCTGGTTCAGGTCCTGTTACAGGTCTAACTGCTGCTGCTGGTGGTGAGTAGTTTCTTCACTAAGCGACTCTAGACTCAAGTTGCTGCTGATGGAGCTGAAACTACTCCTACCCCCCCACCCTGCCACAGCAGCCATGGCAGGGTTACGTGAGCGTAGAGGGCCCCCCATTGTGTCCTCCCTCTCAGCGGGTGTAAAAAAGGCCCCCATTTTGGACCGGTAGGGAGGGTACAACAAGGTAGAGAGCCAGAAGTCATCCCTCTGCCGAATGGTGACAATCCGGCGGTCGCTACGCCAGCAAGTGAGCGTGCATTGGGCCATTTGTGCAAGTGACTCGGAGGGAGTCCCTGCCTTCATCTCCAGTGCATACTGCCACGGTGTGTCTGGATCCTCTGTCTCGTCTTCCTCATTGCCCTGTAGCTCCTCTGGCTGCTCCTGCTCCTCCTCTCCTGTCACTTGTGTATAAAAACCACCCATTTCGCTACACATTGCTTGTGCTCCAATGTCCTGGTCGTCGTTCACCTCCAGTTAAGCCACCGCAAGGCTCATGTGGCCATGAGATCTAGGCGCCACGTTTCCAGTCCCCTAACCAGCCAGATTTACCAACATCTGTTCCAGGACATGAAGCAGTGGAATGACATTGTTAATGCTGCAGTCCTGGTGACTGACAAATAACGTAGCCTCCTCAAAGGGCCTTAGCAAACGGGAGGTGACACGCATGAGCTGCCATTGGCTGACATCAAAGTTACACAGGGGAGTAGTCCTGTCCGCTTAGATCATCAAGAAATTGTTTATGGCCTTTCTCTGTTCGTATAGTCCAGGGGTAGGAAACCTACGACTTTCCAGCTGCTGTGAAACTACAACATGCTCCATTCATTTCTATGGGAGTTCAGAGAAGAGCAGAGTAAGTATGCATGCTGGGAGTTATAGTTTCACAACAGCTGGAGAGCAGGAGCTTCCCTACCCCTGGTATAGTCGGTCCAACATATGGAGAGTGGAATTCCAATGGGTGGAAATGTCGCATATCAGCCTATGTTGGGGGACCCCGTTCTGCCGCTGCAGCTCAAGGAGGGTGTGCTTTGCAGTGTATGAGTTGCTGAAGTGCATGAAAACTTTCCTGGCCATTTTTAGGATGTCTTGAAGATGGGTGGAAGACTTCAGGAACTGCTTGACAACCAGATTGAACACGGGTGCCATGCCGGGTGCATGGATTAGCCCTCCTTGACGCAGCACCGACACCATGTTCTTCTCGTTGTCGTTCACCATGGGTCTAATTTAGAGTTGTTGCAGAGAAAGCCAGGATTTGATTTCTTGATGAAGTACACGGAGCAGTTCCTCCCCTGAGTGACCCAGTTCGCCCAGGCAAACCAGGTGCAGAACAGCGTGACAACGCGGTGCCTTGCAAATGTGGTATGCAGGAGGGGCACTGTGAATTTTCCCTGCAGTGGAGGATAAGGAGTCAGAGGTGGACATTGTCACAGGACCAACGGCAAGAAAACGTGGAGGCAGAAGCGTTGTCACCTGGCTAAGTTGCTGGTGTGGCTGTGCAGGAACCACATTCACCCAGTGGGCCGTAAAAGACGTGCATTGTCCCTGACCGTAGTTACAGCTCCACACGTCAGCGCTGCCATGCACTTTGGTAGACACCGACAGGCTCAAGGACTGTCCCACCTTCTGTTCTACATAAATGTGCAGTAGTGTTGAACAAGCATGCTCGGCCGAACTGGTGTTCGACTCGAGCATCGTGATGCTTGGCCGAATACCGCATGTGCTCGAGTAAATGTATTTAGATCTAATTTAGCATCTATTTCTGAAAAATTTCTGCTGGGATGTGAACTCACTCTACAGTAGAGGCAAGGACCTTAACCACTCATCTATAAAGCTGAACGATAAACGGTGCCAGAAAAAACTCATAGTAGTTTGTCATGTAATAAGTATTCCTATATAGCAGAAGTATAGTTTCATATTTCACTGCAGGTTAACATGTAGCTAAATAGCGTAGTGGTTAAGGTTCTTGGGTCTAATGAAGAAGGCAGTGAGTTCAAATCCTGGCAGAATCTTTTCAGAACCAGAGGCTAAATTTAATTTAAATATATATATATATATATATATATATATATATACGTTTTTAGCCATAATATATTTACATATATTCTTATATATTTAGAATATATAATATATCATAAGATATGTAAATATATTATGGCTAAAAACATCAGTAGTAGTTTCCTACATATTATGCATTCATATATATCAGAAGGATGATTTATCTATCTATCTATCTATCTATCTATCTATCTATATTTATTTTTAAGTAATTACACATTTATTTTGTACCATAAATTTTTTACAATTACTAAAAAAAATTATATATATATAAATTTAATTTAGCCTCTATTTTGGAAATGTTTCTGCTGGGATTTGAACTCACAACTTTCTACATTAGACTCTATACAGCTACATGTTAACCTGCACTGAAACATAAAATGATACTTCTGTTGTATAGGAATACTTACTACATGACAAACTACTGTGAGGTTTTTCTGATGCGATTTATCATTCAGCTTTATAGCTGAGTGGTTAAGGTCCTTGCCGCTAATGTAGAAGGTTGTAAGTTTGAATCCCAGCAGAAGATTTTCAGAATTAGAGGCTAACTTAGATTTAAATACACTAGGTGTCCCCAAGACTCCATACATGGACATAGCGATATATGGAGTCAGGGCAGGGACTCACACTGGGGGATTCTCTCACTGTACAGTGACCTTCTGCATAGACCTCAGTGGGACCGGGCACCCTCTACTCTTTAGAGCAGGGGGTGCCTGGTTTAATACTCTGGTTCTCCCATTGACTTCCGTTGTGCTCGGGTGCTCTGTAATAATATACATTTTTGTGCCACTAATTAACGCCAAAAAGGGCTTTATAACATATAACTGCACTGCTGAACGGCAAATAATATATATTTTTGACACTAATACATGCCAAAAAGGGCTGTCATTTTCTCACTTCCCCCCACAACAGCTAATAAGCCCTTTTTTCCCCACTAATACAAGCCAAAAAATGCTTTAGAACATATCACTGCACCGCACAAGGGCAAATATGACTTATAAATATTTCCTTGTAATAAACCCTATTAATGGCTGTATCAAACAGCACTTGCACCCCAATAACAAGAACGGTTTGCTGGAATTACAAAACTGTATAATGGCAATTTGAATCCCCAGTCAGTGCAGCAAGGTGTAATAGGATTGTTCCTATTACCCAGGCTGTAACCTCCCCTACTGAACCCTGTTCTGCTTCAATACTGTGGAATGATTCCTCCCTATCCTTTCCCTGAACTTCTATGCAGCAAAATAAAAGTTTTAAAGTCTTTTCTACCCCTGTCCCTAGCGCCTGCTGACATTTTTCCCTGCACTAAGTGCACAAAAAAATGGCTGAATCCAAGATGGCTGAGGCAATTTTTTAGGGCTGTGACATCACAGGGCTGACTGGCTGCTGATTGGCTGCATGCCTAGAATTTGTAGGAAAACTTTTTATCTCTTTTTGTTTATTTTTTATAATTTTTTTCTTGAGAAATAATGCCGTCTAGGAATCATCCAACGAGGCTGAGCACATACTATTAGCTTCCTAAAGGCAGCAGACTCTACTAAATGGTATGGCAGCAACTGCACCGCTAGCACCATGGCAAAGTGGGAATTAAGCTTGCGCACTGTCGGATTGCTAAGCACATAGAGTTGTTTCCTGGCCACGTATTCCGTTATTGATGGCTGATGATGATGCAAGGAGGAGGAGTCTGAGTGGGAGAATAATAAAGGGATGATGACGATGTGAAAGACACTGTGCTACTCGTGGATGCGGCCTGGCTTAGCTCTGGCACATTTTTGGCCTAACCCACCCACTGCATCAGCAGCATCACCAGATCTTGAAGCATATGTGACCCTGGCTGTTTTTTGGGAGGTATGTGGCCTCTGCTCTTTATTGTTGCCGCTATCACCCTCCACCTTTGATGTTGCCTCCTCCACACCCTAATCCCTGTTCCTGTCCAACACAGAATCGTCATCAGAGCCTCACCTTCCCTTTTGTTTCTATCAGACTGTGGGAGATCATGGTGAGTTATTTGCCCCCAATCCCCCCCCCCCGACTTCCACTGTCGCTTCCCCCAATGCCAATAGTGTGGCTATGGGGGCCACTAGTACTACCACAACCAACATGGCTATATCTGGGGTCTACAGCCTCCTACTCCACCTCCTCTTCAGGGCAGTGCAAACGCTGACTGCTCTCACACAAGTCATCAACAGGAAGACTCTTTTGACTATCTGCCATAAGGCGTGATGGAGTTTTCTTGGCACTTCTTATGAGAAAAGAAGGTGCACCTGTAGGAAGGGGCAGTGAAGACTTTACCGGGGCAGGGAGGACTCCACTAAAAGCCTTCTTTTGGGCTTCTGGAAGGAGGAACAGGAGGAACGCTGTGACCCCTGTCTCCACTATACAGTGTTAGACTCTGAAGTCACCTTGACGTCATCCTGCTGCGACTGAGAGGAGGAGTGAGCCAACCAATCCACAATCTTATCCTCTTTCTCCTGAACTATAACGTTGCACCGTTCCAAAGCCAGCAGCGACAACTCTGGCTTACTACTACTACTACCACTACTTCTGGCCAGATAAATGGTTCTGCTACTACCCATATTGTCTCTGGATCATTCGTTTGGAACCCTAACGTAGCCCAGACATTTTTAGGCATCTCAGATGTTGTGCACTACCCTGTGTATTGGTGTAGTAATCACGTATATAGCTGCTTAATTAAATTAAATGCAACCCCCCAAGAAAAAATTAAATTGCGACTGTGTGGAAACTGAAAATATGTAGACGGATGATTGAGGCTTGACACTAAATTTCAACTGAACACACAGGTAGAGTCCTGCTACACTGTGGGTATTGATGCAGTAAAAACGTATATATGCTGCTTAATTAAATCAAACGCATCCCCAAAAAATAAATTATGATTGTGACCGTGTGGAAACTGAAAATACGTGAGCAGACAGTTGAGCTTGATGCTCAATTACTGCTGCTGAGCACAAGAACCAATAGCTGCCTGACTTGTCTTTCATCTTCAAACGCCACTTGGCCTGCAGCCTATGAGGTAGAACAACAGTGCAAGTGGTCATGAAGTGAAACATGAACGTGACCGCCGGCACTGGTACACAAGCTTCTCAGATTATGGGCTGGAAAAGGCCTGTGGCCTGCACTGACGATGGAGGTGTGGAACAGGAACAGGTGGAACAGGTGAGTATTAGATTTTCTTTTTTATATGGCCACTTAAGGGACATTAATGGGCTAGTATGGTGGATTTTCAATACTGGAAGTGCTATAGGGGAAATACTGGGGGCACTATTAGGGCATTTTTATTATCAGGGGCTCATTAGTGGGCATTATTAATACTATAAAACGACTAGGGCAGCGCTAAAGCCCACCTATTAGTGCCAGTGACGTCACTGGAAACGCAGCTAGGGGAAGCCTTTGCCTAGCAGTGTAAGTTTGTAAACAAAAAATCCCTTCCCCTCACTATACAGTGCAGGGCAAGGGAGAGCATCGGAGCATGAAATGCAGAAAGGTGAGCTGTTTTTTTGTTTTTTTTGCTTTTTTTTATTGGCTGCCGGTTATGACCATTGGGGTTATCAGCTCCTAAGCCCAACAACCCAATTAATACAAGGTGTGGACCTTAAGTAGTTCCCTGGTTTTCACATTTTAATCCCTGTACAGGAATGTGGACTTTGCTGCGGGGAATCCATTTGTTGCTTTCCCAGGAATAGATTGGTGGTGGTAATGCAGCATAATAGCCAAATGTCTCATGGACTAGCAAGTCCACAGCAGTAGTTATCAAGATAACACTACATGTACAGAGAGGTCCAAGCCAAGCCAAGTCCAAAGTTAATATTGGAAAAGTGCAACAAGAAGAAAGTGTAGATCCAAGGGAATGAACAGAGAGTCAAAGACAATCCAAGGTCCGGATGTAGATCTGGAGTGAGAGATCTGTCAAAGAATGCATAGCAAGCCTGAGAATCTCATCCAGAACAGCAGAGCTCATAACCCAGAGAATTAACTATTGCCTTGTTGCTGAAAAATATGGAGAAAAAAACGAATAAAACCCACAGAAGAACTGGAGAGGTACTGTATGCAACATAAACATTGTTTGACTTGTCAGTCTCAGGAATCAGGACTTGGTGCCCCAACCATAGAGAGAGGTAACATCTTATTGCACGGCCACATTCTCACGGTTATTAGTTCGGCATAGCTCACGTATTAACTCTTTCACCTCCCTTGACCCCTGTGATTGTGTATTAGGCTAGTGAATTTAACTTGAAGTCACAAGACTAACTGACAGTACTGTAGCGTGGGCAGGTAAACACCAGGGGACACATGGAATATTATTTATTAACCTCTTAATCACACTAGAGCATGAGGGAGCATGATATATTTCTCTCTTCAGTATCTGTACGCTCACTTTAAGTTTGTTAAGCACTTTATGATCTCTCTGAGAGGTATATCTGAGGTTTAACCAATAGTTCTACTTGCTCTACTTGGTCTGCGCAATTGATTTGTGCAGTTTGTTTGAACTATTCACAGATTGGTTGCTTTGCAATTTAGTGGAACTGCAAGTAAACACATATAACTAGTTCAGCATACAGTTCTAATCATTACATTAACAATAGGAACATATCATAACTGTTGTAAATACCTATTTGGCCTCTTTGCTTCCATAAAACTCAGCTCTGACTGGAGTGAATGTCTGTTCAGCTTCTCTCCTCTGGTGTAATGAATTCTAGCAGCTCCTGCTAGGGAATTTCCCACACAGGCTGAGTGTGAGATTGGCTGTGATTGGCCAAGACTCCTGCTCAGTGTGAGATTGGCTGTGATTAGCCAAGACTCATGCTCAATAACAACAGCTTAAATCTACGCTCTTTGTTAATAATTGTGCTGATCTTTTCTGCTTCTATGAACAGAATATACAACTGTTATATGACATCTAAAACACAAAGTCACAGTAAATAACTCTCTTTCTGTCTTTAACATATAAACATATGAACTGTAAAAAGGTTATTGGCAGGTCTAGCTGTATACACATATAAGCCGTATTAGCAACCTAGGACAGTTCTTAGCTGGCGAGCTACACCAGGGAATGCTGCCATTGGTTAAAGACAGATTAGCCCTTGCACATGCTGGCCTTTTAAGAGCCAAGAAGAGCATACACCCTATTAGAGCAAGCACCAGGAAGAAGAAAGAGAAGGCAACAAGCGTCCTGGAGCATAAAAGCTGAGTACTCCACTGTGCGTCCCTGCCAGGACAGAGGAAATGCCGGAGGGCATGCACTGCTGGTATCCCATTTTTCTTTCTCTTGCTACCTAAATCTTGCCATTTAGAATTGTTTTCTATACTCAGGCTACTTCGCACTATTCATGAGAAGTCATACGCAGTCGATATTAAATATTCATAATCTCATGACTTGCTCTACTAAGGGTGTTCATTAAAAATAGTGACATCCTAGATTACTTGCACATGCAATTGACAAAAAAAATAAAAATAAATAACAATGCACCCAGATAGAAATGTTGAATTGCTGCAAAACTGAGAGTGCAGTTATGTCTCAGGCAGATATCTAGTTGATTACAGGTGTGGTCTGATTAGACACTAGGTCTTGCCAAAAGAGGGAGTAAACATGCTTCCCCTGTTGCCCTAAAAAAGGTTTTCAGAGGCTAATTCTGGATAGTGTACCTCTTGGTGAGAGATTTGGACTGCTAGACATCACTCTACGACACAATCAAAAAGATTGTGCCCAGTTGACCTACTTTGAGAGGATGCATTGGAGTGAGAGAAGCAGGATGGTCTTTTCAATGAATTATCTGCTGTATAGGCCATTGTAACCAAGCAGAATTGTCTGTTTTGTGCATACACGGCAAACAGGCTCAGAATGGCACAAACATACCACCAGTCAAGTGACATGCACAAGCAGCTAACACAGTCTCATTGTCCACCATCCAAACATAGGTTGCACCTTCATTACACACCCTATGTCTGCCGGACCTTCCATTTCCAGGTGCTTAGCAGAAGGAAATTTTATGTCATTGGCCCATTACATGCCCTGTCATTGATAGCCAGCCACCGTCGCCTTTGTCCTTTGGTCGTGACTTGTGAGCAATACACCTGGACTGCTACGGACTGGAACCATATCTTTTTAGAGAGGTTCTGTTTGGGATCCCATGAAGGTCAGGTTGGAGTATGGAGGCCTGGTGGTGAGAGCTTCAATCCTGCCTTTTCAGTGAAGGAACACACTGCCCCAACTGCTGGTGATGATCTGAGGAGACATCTGATACGACAGTCGGTCACCTCAAGTAGTAATACGAGGGGCACTAACAGCTCATTATATGTGCAGGACATCCTACTGCCACATGTGTTTCTCTCATGGCAGGACTTCCAACTTGCATTTTTTAGCAGGATAATTTTTGCCCATGTTTCCCAGGATTGTATCATCCAGATGTAACACTTTCCTGCCTAGTCTTCAGATTTATCACAAATCGAGCATTTTTTTGAGATTAGCTGGAACAGCCTCTTCAGCCCCCTACGAGTGTGCAGAATCTACAGGCCTGGCTGCAACAGGACACCATACAGAATCTTTATGCCTCCATGCCCAACTGTATCTCATCATGTTTCCAGGCTAGAGGCTGTATCTCATCTTGTTTCAAGGCTAGAGGCCATATCTCATCTTGTATCTAGGTTAGAGGCACCCAACAGGGTCCTGGAGCTTCCTTTCAATTGAACAGTTTTTTCCAATAAACCTCTTCTTTCACTCTAAGGGCCCATTCACACGACCCTATGTCTACAAAAGACGGACGCCAGCCGTGTGAACTCTGTGCTGAGGTGTGGACCCATTAACTTGAATAGGTCAGCCATCTACAAGATACGGCAAAAGATAGGACATGTTGGAGGCCCCAAGGGCTTCCAAATGTTTCCATGGGCTTCTGATCTGTGTCTTCGCACTGCAAAAAATAGCACATGTTCTATCATTTGACATATCTTGCAGATCATGGACCAATTAAAGTCAATGTGTCCGCACCACAGCATGGAGTTCCTACGGCCAGTGGCCGTGTATTGCGGGCCCGCAGTTTGAAATCCGCAACATGGGCACGGCAGACAAACGGTCATCTGAATGGAGCCTAATATTGTAAGCACTTACATATATCATCATTACAGTCACACATAGAAAACTCCCCTTCCCCCTTCCAACAACAACTTCTTGGTGTAAAAATCCAGAAAAATAGATATTAGAAATTACAAGATTCTTCTTGGTGTATTTATGAAATCTACACATTGAGTTTTTTTTTGTGTGTGTGTTTTTTGCAATGGTTCACCCAAGTTAACCCTATGTATCCTGATGCAAAAGATTTCAGGAACTCCTTTTGCTCGCTGCTGAGACGTCATGAAATGAATTCCTAAAGGAAAAAGGGTAAATACTCTAATGCCCATAACATTGAAACATTAAAAAATCGTGTAACCTATAAAAATAAAGAGAGGACAATAAATACACAATTAACTTTATGAGCTGCTCGAGTCATTTTGCTTCTCCTAGTTTATAATCTGAGAAATTAAATTTGCTCTAACACAAATTCTCCAGTGTAGTCTGGTGTAACTGGAGAGCTGCATTTCACAAATCCAATTAAATCATATATTTTCCTAAATGATTAGAGGAAGGGAACGTATTGTAAATCTTAGCTCACACAAAAGCAACACAGTAAGCTCGGTGTAACAGTCTCCCTAAAAAAAACGGAGTCTTGATAGAAGACCAAGCTAGAGCTAATGTACGTTGTGGTTTCCAACAGCCTGGATGCACTGAAAGGAGGTTTCATTTCATGGATGGATCTTCTTACAGTAGTGTAAAAGGTGAAGGCGTTTGGAAGGTAAAAGGAGCCACCACCAACAGCTCCATCAACAACCCAAATAATTCTGTCCCCAACCAACCTTTCACCTCCTACATCATTGCAGTTACTCATCCAGTTTTATGTTGCAGCCAATCTCAATTCACAACGTACTCCGGCTTGGAACTACCCTCACCTATGCCAATTCTAAGAGCTCATGTACACAACCGTGATCAGCCAGGCAACATGGTCCGTATGTTGGCCGCATCTCCTGGACCTTGTATTCTGAGGAACATCTTATTTGAAGCCTTAGGACTCATGCACAGGACAGTAATCGGTCCAGGATGCTAATGACAATTACATATTTTTTTCGAATTATTGGAGATTTATTTTTCTTTGAATTTTCCATGTGGCTATCTATATTTAGAGAAAATATCCTACAATCGTGCAGTTTTCGTCCTGGCCACTAGGCCTAAAATATGTCAAGGCTTCTAGTTTAGGGCTCATGCACACGTGTGGATCAGACCCATTCATCTCAAAGGGACCGGAAAAGATGTGCTATCCGCATTCATAAGTCCGTTCCGCGGCCCGGCAAAACAATAGAACATGTCCTATTCTTGTCTGTTTTGTGGAGGAGTAAAAAAATAAAAATAAAAATTACGGTAAAATCTCGGACCGCATATAGCTACAAAATAAAGCTGCTACACGGGTACGGCTGTGTGCATAAACCCTTAGAGATATGATTTACAGGAGTCACATGAGTCACAGACAAAATAGACTAGAAGGGACCCATTGACTTCTATGGGAGAGTTTTCTAGGCGTGCTCTGTGATATGTTCAGAAGTCATTGTGCAGGGAGGGGGAGTTCATAAGTTGCAACCATCACCTATTGTGAATGGTGGATCCTGTGTTATTCATTGCAGTAATGATGTAAATGAGATGACTGTTTGGAAGGATTCTCGATAGACCAAGAAGTCTCAACATATTTTTAAGCTTAGTTGGCAGGGTGAAAATTGCAGATTTATAGCAATTTTTAAAAAAATATAGTTAGTGATGTGGAAAATTTAAAAACAAAAAATATATTCTTAAGAAAAAGTTTAACATGATTTAAAGGGATTGTTCCAAGTTATGAATTTACATCACTTTACAGACATTATCATCACTCACTGTCCCCAGTAGAGCTGACAATCTAAGGTCCCTATCAGTATGTCTTTGAATTGTGGGAGGAAACCAGAGTACCCAGAGGAAACCCACGCAAACATGGGGAGAACATGCAAACACCATACAGAGGTTCTCCTTACTCAGATTTGAACCTAAGACCCCAGAGCTAACCACTGAGCCATGCCACAGGTATTCTGATTGGTGGGGGTTCAACCGCTGGTACCCACAAGGACCCTGAGAACAGGGGTCCCATTCACTTATCCTTATGGAGCTTTAGGGCAAGCTGTGCTCGGCTATCTCCCCCCACCAAACAGTTAGTTATCCTTTATCCTGTGAATAGAGGATAACTTAAAAACATGGCACAGACCCTTTAAACAATAGGTAATTTCCAAATTGACATATTCTCTTTCAATCTTACCCATTGTAGTTGTCCTCTACACTTTGAAAACAACCAATAGTAGGTAGGATGTATAGATATACACCTATGCATTCATATACACAACACTAATCAGCCATTAAAACCAGTGAATAACACTGATCGTCTTGTGATAATGGATCCTGAAAAAGCAATTAAATATATAAGGCATTTCTTGAACATTCAGTTCTTGAAGGAGATGTGTTGGAAGCTGAAAAATTAACAAGCAGAGGAACAAATTGTGATTACTTTGATTCGAGCTTCTCCAAAATGACGTTTTGTGGGGTGTTCCTCGTATGCAGTGGCTAGTAGCTACCAAAAGTGAACTGGTGACAGGGTCATGGGGACTACTGATGCGAATGGGAAGAAAAGACTAGCCCATCTTGGTCGATCTCACAGAAGTGCTATGGTAGAGTAAATTGCACATGAGCAGCAGAACTTAACCATGCAGCAATGTAAAAAGTAGTGTTGAGCGCGAATATTCGAATTTTAATCGCAAATATCGCAAATCCGAGAATTCGTGAATATCTCAAATATAGTGATATATATTCATAAAAACGAATATTCGTCAAATTTTTTTCATCTGAACCCATTACCTGCCTGCTTCTTGCTTGTGGGCCAATGTGAGAAGGCTGCAATGTCTAGTGAATTAGAATATTCTTCATTATTTAATATAGGTTATGTTATGCGAAAAATCGGTAATTAAATATGCGCATTAATCTAATTGCGTAAGGGCCTTAAGCAACTTTCCTATTGGGTTAGCTTGGTAGAATTGTCGAATATGTAGAATATAGTGCTATATTCTACATATTCGACAATTCTACCAAGCCAACTCAAAAAGGAAAGTTGCTTAACGCTCTTACGCGATTCGATTAACGCTCATATTTAATTACCGATTTTTCGCATAACATAAACTTAATTAAATACTGAAGAATATTTAAAATCAGTAATGAGTCATTACTGACTTGTGGGTCAATTCAATTTGAGAATATTCATCATTTTTTTTCCATCTGAAGTCATGATTCCTCCCTGCTTAAAGGGAATCTGTCACCTGGCTATCCACAATATTTTTTTTTCCGGATCTGTAGTTCTTTTTTCCGTGTTTCTTGTATTTTCTCTTAAAAACCGCTTTTTAAGAGAAAAGGAAAAAAGAACTACACGGAAAAAAGAACTACAGATCCGGATATAAGGTACTTTATTGCCCTAGGCTAAAGGAAAAAAAAAAATTGTGGATAGCCAGGTGACAGATTCCCTTTAAGTTGCTTTTGGGCCAATGACTGTTCATATTAAATTGGAAAAAATGACGAATATTCTAAAAATAGGAAAATATAGCGCTATATTCTATCGTGCTATATATTCGTGTTTTAGAATATTTGCATTACGCGAATACTACATTGCTGATTTTTCGCAATCAATAGAATAATCTCGAATACGAATATTCGCGAATATATGACAAATATTCGAATGAATATTCGCGAAATATTGTGAATTCGAATATTGCCCCTGCCGCTCATAACTAGTAAAAAGGTATCCTAGTCTGGTAAATCACATTTTGTTTTCCATCATGTGTGTGGGCCAGTGCAAGTGTGTTTCTTAACTGGGGAAGAGATAGCTCCAAGATGGGCTATGGGAAGAAGATTAGTCGGCAGATCCAGAGTGATGCCCTGAACAAAGTTCTGCTGGGAAATCTTGAGGTCTAGCATTCATATGGATGTGACATGTACCACTGACCTAAGCATTGTAGAGACCAAATACCCCATTCAAAGCACCCTAACAGCAGTTATCTATTTCAGCAGTTTACTATTCCAGCCACACTCCAAAAGATTGCTCCGGAATTGTTTGAGAAACACGACAACAAGGGTGCACTGCCAATGAGGCGAGGTGAGGCAACTGCCCCAGGCAGCACCAGGTATGGTCAAGAGGGAGGCAGTGGAAGGGCCTTGGAAAAAAAGGGCTTCAATTGTGCAAACGCGCATCTCTACATATTCAGCCGGATCACTGTAGTCAGGACAGCAATACAGTTGAATGCTGCGATGGGGCACGGAAGCAATGTCATCCTGGCCCACAATTTCCTTTAAAAATTCAATCTTTGTTTTATCAGACCAGAGAATCTTGGTTTCATGAGACCAGAGAATCTTGGTTTCATCAGACCAGAGAATCTTGTTTCTCATAGTCGAAGAGTCCTTTAGGTACTTTTTTGCAAACTTCACGTGGGCCTATTTTACTAAGGATAGGCTTATTTATGGCCATAAAGTCCAGCTTTGTGGATTGTTGCAGTCATGGTTGACCTTCTGGAAGTTTCTACCATCTGCAAAGGATGTTTAAAGCTTAGCCAGAGTGAACATTACATTCTTGGTCACCTATCTTACCAAGGCCCCAATCACTTAGTTTTGTGTGGCAGCCAGCCTTAGGAACCCAGACTGGTAGTTCCAAATGTCTTCAATTTAAGAATTATAGAGGTCACTGTGCTCAGCATACATTTTTTTTGTACCCTTCTCTAGATCTGTGCCTCCACACAATCCTGTTTCAGAACTCTACAGGCAGTTCTTTCCTCCTCATGGCTTGTTTTTTTCTCTAATATACATTGTCTGCTGTGAGACCTTATATGTGCAGTTTTCATCTCTCCAAATCATATCCATTTAGCTGAATTTACCACAGATTAGTCCAATCAAGATGTTGAAACATCTCAAAGATTATAAAGAAAAATGGGAGGTCCCCATAGCTAAATTTTTCGTGTCAGAGCAGACGGTCTGATGTCCATGTGAAATTGTTAGGTTTTTTTCTTTAAAAATTTTATTTTAATTTCTTATTATGAGGTATTGAGTGCAGAATGATGGAGAAAACATGATTTTTCTTTTCTTTTTTACTTTTATTACAGAGCCGCAACATAACATAATTTGAAAAAACTGAAAGGATCTGAAAATGTTCAGAATGCATACTATATATATATATATATATATATATATATATACACACACACATATATATAAATGTTTTAGAGATTATAGAAGACAAAAACATGCTGATTCAGCCCTGAAGATTAAAATAAATGCTTTTGGATGTCCACTGATAGCAATTTTATGACTTTTGACAGAAAACCAAATATCTTTTGGACATTCACTGCTCTAATTTGCTAAATCCCCCTCATCCTTTCGCTTCCTTTCCAGTTGCTATAAGTAGCTGGGCAGATAAATCTGTCACATCACTGAGACCCTTCCCAAAAAGTTTACATGTAAGATCTCTGAACCCCATTAGCAGATAACACGTCTTCCCTAATCTGTCCTCGGGTTAGTATTTGTTTTTTCATCCTAAGTAATGTGAGCTCCAATTAAATTTGGGATACGATTATTATTTTTGCAAAGTGGTAGCCAGAACTTTTAAACAAATCAAGGCTCAGAGGTTTTTTTTAGTCTTTCTTTTTGTGTCTTAAAGGGCAACTTATCTTCTGGCTGCTGATTTGTCATTTACGGGAATGATAGCGTCCTTTAACTTGGGTGGGAAAATTGTCTTACCAGGCATTGATCGACTAATATAGTAAGTCTATCAGTGCAAATTTTTACATTTCAATTATCATGAGGGCTTGTTAAAGTCAACGGGTCTGCAAATCAAACAAACAGTACATGGATGGCATCCGTGTGCAGTCTATTTTTCATGGATGGCTTCTAGGAGAAGCTAAAAAGAAGTGAAAGCAGAAAGTACTGCCAGAACTGCGTGGGACGGCTTCAGAGTGACAGCTACATCCTCTTCGGCCTGTCCCTGCTCTCTACAGCTCCACCCAGAGACATAAAAAAAAAACATACAACTCAAGGGATAGGCCATCAATATCAGAATGCCAGGGGTCCAACACCCTGCTCCTTTGCCCATCTGCTGCTTCGTTGAATCTCAGGCACCTGGGATTACACAATGCACAGCTCCGTCCATTGTATAGCGGTTGGAGCTCCAATTAAAGTTGGGATGATTATTATTTTGCAAAGTGGTAGCCAGAACTTTTAAATAAATTAAGGCTCAGAATTTTTTTGTCTTTCTTTTGGGGTCTTAAAGGACAACTTATCTTCTGGCCACTCATTTGTCATTTACGGGAAGGATAGCAGAAAACTGCCAAAGGGTTCTTTTACTTGGGTGGAAAAATTGTCTTACCAGGCATTGATCGACCATATAGTAAGTCTATCAGTGCAAATTTTTACATTTCAATTATCATGAGGGCTTGTTAAAGTCAACAGGTCTGCAAATCAAACAAACAGTACATGGATGACATCCGTGTCCAGTTTATTTTTCATGGATGGATTCAAGGAGAACCTAAAAAGAAGTGAAAGTGGGAAGTACTTCCAGAACCGTGTGGGACGGCTTTAGCATGACAGCTACATCCTCTTTGGCCTGCCCTTGCTCTCTACAGCTCCACCCAGCCATGCCTCATGTTACAGACATAAACTAAACATACAACCCAAGCGATTATAATATAATATATAATATAATGTTGATGTTAAGCTCACTGGTCTGTAGTGTCCAGTTTCCTCTCTGCTACCCTTCTTGTGGATGGGTACAACATTGGCCATTCTCCAGTCTTTGCCTGTTAAGAAGGACTGGGTAAACAAATCCGTTAGAGGAGCAGCAATCACAGACTGGACTTTAAGGACTGTGTGGTTGATGCCATCTGGATCCATGGCATTGTTTGACTTTGGGCGTGCAAATTCACCTATAACATCAGCCTCCAAAAACAGTGGAGGTCAGTGATATAATATAATATCAGATTGCCAGGGGTCCAACACCCTGTTCCTTTGCCCATTTGCTGCCTTGTTGAAGCTCAGGCATCTGTGACTACACAGCTCCGTCCATTGTACAGCGGTTGGAGCTGATAACTGCAGCACTGCTCCTATTGAAATGAATGGAGCATCCAGGGAGTTGTACTTTGGCAACAGTTGGAGCTGATAGTCTGTCTCACAATAGGGATCACAGCACTTGCTCCCTTTTCTGGCTAAATGGGTGCACGTCAAGGGTATTTTGTCCTGTGCTCCAACACACGGACTCTTCAATATATAACAAAATTTAGACAGCATTCCAGTGAATTTTTGATGCTTGGTGAGTTTTTATTTTAGCTGGACATATTACAGGCAACGTTTCGAGCTTAGTAATAAGCCCTTCATCAGGCCATGGGACATGTGTGGATTCACTCGTCCGGCGTGAGCTGATAGTTTGGACAGATATTCTGTAGAGCAATCAAGACAAATATGTATTTTTTACACAGAGAAGAAAAAAAATGCTTAAATAATGTGAATTTCACACTTGATGAACCATGGCAGGCCTATTTTAAACCCACAAGTTTCTCCTGTGACTCTCTGGTGTTTGTTAGGGCATAAAGTTAGACCAATGTAATTTGCATAATACGAGTCTTGCTTTCAGAAAAGAAAATTCCTTTTGATTGTGGTAAAAAAAAAAAGGATCATGTGATGAATTCTGGGCTAAAGAATGAAGTCTATAAATGGCTCAGCACAGGCAGTGGTCCAAACTGTTGGGCAGCCCAAACGTCAGGTCATGTGGTGGAGTATATTTATCCTGGAATTCCATGTGTTCTGCTCTATCTACAGAACATTTAGAGGGCCTCGGGATCAGATAGATGTTTATTAACACTCACACCTTTGAGAAGCCTCTGTCACCTCTACGAGGAGGATGGTGTTTCACTTGACCACAGACCAAAACCTTGGAATAAATTAGAAAAGCAAAAGAGGTGGGTGAGGGAACATCAGTGGCAATATAGATATAGGGCTGCTGCTCTACCAACGTGATATAACTCAGCAATGAATATGCGACTCTGATGAGTGATATGATCATTAAAGGGGTTCTCTGGTTTCATAATGAATTTATTCTTAACGGCTAAGAGTACCCCAAACACTTTGTGTAAAAAACAAACAATGCAACAGCACTCTGCAAACACAAATAATAAAGTAAATACAATCATGCCGTACTCACTACAGAAAATGTCTGCCGGCGTCAAGGCGATCTCATTAAGACGGGAACCTAACACTAAATACCACATTCACTGGTGCCATACTGGCCTCCATTACATTCATGCATGCCCAGCCCACATTATATTATACCTCTCACGGTACCATAATGGCCTCCATTATATACAGGGGATGCAGGCAACACATGCATGCTGAACCAACACTATCATGTACCTTTTGGTAGTGACAGATCATCCATTTTCTGGATGATTGCTTATGTTAGTCACTCAATTAGACACTAATTAACATCATCACTACATTAGAAGAGCCTCTAGAGAGCGGTGAGAAGAAGGTCAGATTCCTTGACACCTTTTTGGCAGGACATTACAATGTGATAGCAAGTATCAGCATGGTTCCTGGTCCAGCTGGGATTCAGCAGCCAGAGACGGATGATCAAAGAAGAAGAGGAATCTGTCTTTTGTTGCCTGGTCTTTCAGTTTTTGCAGGAAGAGAAAATGTTTATTATTATTGATCACAGTCCTAGAAAAGGGACAACAAACCAGGTTTATGCTCACAATCTGAAAAATCTTTCCACCAAATTCTTATCTTATATAAAAATGTATATATAATGTATGTAAACAGTTGATTAACTTCAGAAATACACTCATGGCCAAAAAAAATCCGGCATCAAGAAGGAGTTGTTGGAACCAAACTTTCTCTTTGTGAATGTAATGATGATACATGTAAGTGATTACAATATTAGAGCGAAAGGAGATGTTTATTGAAGTAAACTGTACAACTGAAAGGAAGCTCTAGGACCCTCTATCCTGATTACAAGATGAGATACGGCCTCTAGATTGGATACAAGATAAGATAAGGCCTCTAACCTGGATACAAGATGAAATATGGCCTCTAGCCTGGATACATGATGGGATACGGCCTTTAGCCTGAATAAAAGATGAGATACAGCCTCTAGCCTGGATACAAGATGAGATACAGCCTCTATCCTGGATACAAAATGAGATACAGCCTCTAGCCTTGATACAATATAAGATATGGCCTTTAGCCTGATTATAAAATGAGGTATAGCCTCTAGCCTGGATACAAGATGAAATACGGTCTCTAGCCTGGATACAAGATGAGATACAACCTCTGGCCTGGATACATGATGGGATATGGCCTCTAGCCTGAATACAAGATAAGATGGGGCCTCTAGCCTGGATACAAGATGAAATATGGTCCCTAGCTTCGATACAAGATGAGATACCGCCTCTAGCCTGGATACAAGATGAAATACGGTCTCTAGCCTGGATACAAGATGAGATACAACCTCTGGCCTGGATACATGATGGGATATGGCCTCTAGCCTGAATACAAGATAAGATGGGGCCTCTAGCCTGGATACAAGATGGGATACCGCCTCTAGCCTGAATACAAGATAAGATGGGGCCTCTAGCCTGGATACAAGATGGGATACCGCCTCTAGCCTGGATACAAGATTATATAAGCCCTATAGCCAGGATACAAGATGTGATACGGCCTATAGACTGGATAAAAGATGAGATACAGCCTCTAGCCTGGATACAATATAAGATAAGGCCTCTAGCCTGGATATAAGAATAGATACTTCTTAGCACTGCCGTCAGGCATTCGCTTAATGTAGACACTCCTGAATTTTTGCACAATTTGATTAGTAAGAAAGGTTGTATGAAAGTTAAACTTTCACAATGTTACAGGCACATGATGAAAAAAATTTTTTGGGACTTTCTCTCTCCAGGACAGAGATCCTGGTCTGTTTTACTGTCTGAGGTGGGCTCCCCGGATTGGGAGAAAATAGGTGACTGTTTAGGACTGGTCTCGCACAATTTTAACCACATTGTTGTACAGTTTAATATTATGCACAAAATATATGTGACACCGTTATGGCTCCATAGGAGGGGACTTAGAGCTTCCTCTGACTGCCTTCGATGCGGGGACCCCGGGGCAGACCATCTTCATCTGTTTTGGGACTGCCCGATAGTGAGCAAGCATTGGAGAATGGTTCAAACAACTTTGGCTCAGAGGCTCAATATGGATATTCCTTTATCCCCAAAGTTATGGGTCCTTGGTGATTTATCGGAAGTTAATTGTCAGCCTCCGAAGCGCCAATTGCTGATGAAAGTGATCTTTTTAGCCAGGCTTCTTATATCTAGAAAATGGTTTTCCCCCTCTGCCCCAGACTGGAACAATTGGTTATGCTTAGTCAAGAAGGTGAAAAGCTATGATAGGGTCTTGTATAGACAAAGAGGGTCTCATGCAAAGTGGAGTATTATTTGGAAGGAGTGGGACGATTAAGGGATCTTTTTGTCATTATTTAAAAAAAAAAAAAAAAATATATTTTTTTTTTTTTATTTTTTTTTTCTTTCTCTTCCCTGCAGGGCTGGGGTGGGGGGGGGGGACGACGACTGGTGAGGTGGGTAGGTATGCTTTTGTACTATTGTTTGTTTATGGATTGCACTTTTTAAGATGTTTAAAATAAAAATGTATAAAGGAAAAAAAAAAAAGAATAGATACTGACTCTAGTCTGAATACATGATGGGAGACGGTCTTTAGCCTAAACAAAAGATGAGATACGGCCTCTATCCTGGATACAAGATGAGGTATAGACTTTAGCCTGGATACAAAATGAGATACAGTCTCTATCCTGGATACAAGATGAGATACAGCCTCTAGCCTTGATACAATATAAGATATGGCCTTTAGCCTGATTATAAGATGAGGTCTAGTCTCTAGCCTGGATACAAGTTTGGATACACCCTCTAGCCTTGATACAAGATAAGATATGGCCACTAGCCTAAATACAAGATGAGATATGGCCTCTAGCCTGGATACAAGATGAGATTTGACCTGTAGCCTGGATACAAGATGAGATACGGCCTCTAGTCTGAATACAAGATGAAATACGGTCTCTAGCCTTGTTACAATATAAAATAAGGCCTCTAGCCTGGATACAAGAATAGATACTGACTCTAGTCTGGATACATGATGGGATATGGCCTCTAGCCTCCTGGATGCAAAATGAGATACAGCCTCTAGCCTGGATACAAGATGAGATACGGCCTGTAGTCTGGATACAAGATGAGATACAGCCTCTAGCCTGGATACAGAATGCAATACGCCCTCTAGACTGGATATAAGATGAGTTACGG
This sequence comes from Bufotes viridis, assembly GCA_033119425.1. Classification (NCBI taxonomy): domain Eukaryota; kingdom Metazoa; phylum Chordata; class Amphibia; order Anura; family Bufonidae; genus Bufotes; species Bufotes viridis. Next base: position 263,792,976 of record CM065594.1, read on the forward strand.
CCTCTAGCCTGGATACAAGAAGAGATACCGCCTCTAACCCTGATAGAAGATGAGATACGGCCTCTAGCCTAGATACAAGATGGGATACGGCCTCTAGCCTGAATACAAGATGAGATACTGCCTCAAGCCTTGATACAAGATGAGATACGGCCCCTAGCCTGGATACAAGATGAGGTACAGCCTCTAGACTGGATACAAGATGAGATACGGCTTCTAGCCTGGATACAAGATGAGATACGGCCTCTAGCCTGAATACAAGATGAGATACTGCCTCAAGCCTTGATACAAGATGAGATACGGCCCCTAGCCTGGATACAAGATGAGGTACAGCCTCTAGACTGGATACAAGATGAGATACGGCTTCTAGCCTGGATACAAGATGAGATACGGCCTCTAGCCTAGATACAAGATGGGATACGGCCTCTAGCCTGAATACAAGATGAGATACTGCCTCAAGCCTTGATACAAGATGAGATACGGCCCCTAGCCTGGATACAAGATGAGGTACAGCCTCTAGACTGGATACAAGATGAGATACGGCTTCTAGCCTGGATACAAGATGAGATACGGCCTCTAGCCTGGATACAAGATGAGATACAGTTGGGCATGGAGGCATACAGGTTCCTGGTATCCTGTGGCACATTTGCCCAAAGATGTTACAGCTGGGCCTGTAGATCCTGCACACTCAAAGGTTGAGGAAGCTGGCGTCCCAACTGGTTCACATAAATGCTTGACTGGGAATAAATCTGGGAACCAGGCAATGTTGTAATTCAGAGGAAACATTCCTGGGAAACCTTTGCTGTGTGTGGACAAGCATTATCCTGCTGAAAAATACCTGTTGGAATCCCTACCATGAGAGGAACATGTGGTCAATGGATATCCTGCACATAATCTCTGAGCTGTTAGGGCCCCTCATATTACTACTAGAGGCGGCCGACTGTCGTACATGATGGCTCTCCCGATCATCAGACCAGCAGTTGGGGCGGTTTAATGCTTCACAGAAGAAGCAGGATTGAAGCACTCACCATGAGGCCTCCATACTAGAATCCAACCGTTGTCGGATCTCAAACAGAAATAGGATTCATCACTAAAGACAATGCGGTTCCAGTTTGTAGCAGTCCAGGTTTCTCTTTGACAACATTGCTGCAAACAAAGACAATGGTGGCTGGCTGTCAATGAGAGGACACATGATGGGCGCCATGACACCATATTTCCTTCTGCACCTGGAAATGGTTCGGGCAGAAACAGTGGTGTGTAATGAAGGAGCCACCTTGTGTCTGGATGGTGGACAACAAAACAGTAGGAGCTGCTCGAGCTTGAATTACATCTTGTACTATCCTGTATTATACTCCAGAGCTGCACTCACTATTCTGCTGGTGGAGTCACTGTGTACATACATTACATTACATTACTTATCCTGTACTGATCCTGAGCTATATCCTGTATTATCTTGCAGAGTTGCACTCAGTATTCTGCTGGTGGAGTCACTGTGTACATATATTACATTACTTATCCTGTACTGATCCTGAGTTACATCCTGTATTATACTCCAGAACTGCACTCACTATTCTGCTGGTGGAGACATTATGTACATTACATTACTTATCCTGTACTGATCCTAAATTATATCCTGTATTATTCTCTAGAGCTGCACTCACTATTCTGCTGGTGGAGTCACTGTGTACATACATTACATTACTTATCCTGTACTGATCCTGAGTTACATCCTGTAATATACTCTAGAGCTGCGCTCACTGTTCTGCTGATGGAGTCACTGTGTACAAACATTACATTACTTATCCTGTAACTGATCCTGAGTTACATCCTGTAATATACTCCAGAGCTGCGCTCACTGTTCTGCTGATGGAGTCACTGTGTACATACATTACATTACTTATCCTGTACTGATCCTGAGTAACATCCTGTATTATACTCCAGAGCTGCATTCACTATTCTGCTGGTGGAGTGACTGTGTACATACATTACATTACTTATCCTGTAACTGATCCTGAGTTCCATCCTGTATTGTACTCCAGAGCTGCACTCACTATTCTGCTGGTGCAGTCACCAGTCCTAATTTTATCTTCAGATGCTGGTCGCTTTTGATGGTGTCTTGCAATCAGAGCAGAAAAAGACAGGGGACATTGCTGGAGCAGAAACAGCAGTGGAGGAGTTCTACAGTTGTCTATCAACTGGACATGGCTGTTGGCTGGAGCCAGGGGCATAGCTAAAGGCTCATGGGCCCTGGTGCAAGAGTTCAGCGTGGGCCTCCCTTCCATCAGTGCTTTCTGGCCAGGGGCAGGGAAGCACATAGCCCTCGTGCTGCCTAAGGCAAAAATGTAACGACCAGCATGCACTTTCTATTATACTGTGTCTTCTTATGCGACACAAGGGTCTTTGGCCCCCTCAAGCTTTTGGGCCCGGTAGCGACTGCTACCTCTGCACCCCCTATAGCTACGCCCCTGGTTGGAGCCATGGCAGCTCACTAGGACTCCCTGCTGGAACCGAGCGAGGTGAATAATAGATATTAGTACAGAATAAGAAAAAAAATAGTATAGGTAATGGACTTTTATAATGCTATTAAATGTTGTCTGAAGGTGGACACTTTAGGATAGTTTTATTCTTCCTGAAGGAGAGCAAATTTGCATACTTTTTTCCCAGGACACATTGCTGGATCTCCACAAGGAAAACCAGTACCGCCAAGAAATACACATTCTTCAAACCTGGAGCTTGTAAGGAAGGCTTAGTATAATATATAAAAAATGGATGTGATGTAAAGTAAGTGATCCCTTATTAACCTACTACCTACCTTGCCTGCCTTTCTGTACTACGATACTGGTCTTTTTTTGCTTTGATTGGCCTGCTCATTAGAGAATTTAACGAAGGAGAAGAATGACTGGACGCTCGTGATCATTTACTGTAGGGAATGACATCTTACAGCTTTTTTTGTTATTTTTGGCCACAACCTTACATTTCTTTAACCTAGGCCAAGGATGATGAAGGGTTAACCCCGATCCTTGCTGACTTCATAACGCTAGACACAGGGCCTAGGGATTAAAGACACAGAAAGAAAAAAAAAAGAAGAAGAAATAACAAAACAAAGAAAAGTGGTACTGACGTGAGGAAATTTCTCGGCGGTTTGGGCTGTTCTAGAAGCAGCCATCGGCCAAGATGAAATTTAAGATGATGTTGACTGCTCGGTTTAGAGATGACATATTGCAGCAAGTCTGAAGTATTTGTTTGGTTAAGCTTACGGTAACTTGCTAAGTTTTCTTTTCTGAAATTATGATGTACCTCCCTGCATAAAAAAAGAAAAAAAATTAAAAAAAAACCTCCATGATGCATGGCTGTAAAATGGTTAACTCTTTAAGTGCTGGCAGGGGTCTGAATTTTTAGCAAGAACAAATGACATATGAAAAGAGATGATGTAAAAGTCTGCTCTGTGTGGTCCAAACATATGGCCTCTGTCACCTGCCGTCTGACCCTAACGCCCAGTTGCGCCCTCTAGAGGCAGATGGAATCATTCCACTCCAAATGTAAAGGAAAAAAATGAATCTTCCTGCTCTGCTTCTGCATCTTGCCACTTACTTTTTCATATGTGCCTGATCCCGTTCTCTTAAAGGTCCAGTAGGTGGTGGTGATGAATGTGTAGTACCCCAGACCTGGGGGTCCTGCAAATTGATTATTATTATGTATTTTACTGTTTTCTTCCTGGCCATCACTACCAGCAAGAAAGGGTTGGCAGGAACAGGGGGGTAGGAGTGGGCTCATCCTGCTTCCTGCCAAGAGGAGGAGAGGTCCTGTTTAGAGACAGAGAGGAGAGGAAGCACACTGCAGAGCTCCTGCTCCTAAAAAGATTCTTCAGAGAGAAATACTCAAATTGCCCTTAAGGAGAATTCAGAAAGCAGAGTGACCTGCTGCATCAGCATCTACAGACGGACTACAGCCAAGACACCTATCAGCAAACAACCACTAGGCCAGTATCACCTAGCCTCCCAGGAGCAATGTTTTGAGGAACTACACTGTGACACAACACTTTATCAGGGCCACTACCACTGCCATCCTTTACACCGGCTCCTCAGCGGGTTGCTGCAAAAGCTGCTATTTAAGCTAATGCTCGACTTCCCTGTGCTTTATTATGGTCCACCCTACAGCACTCTGGACCAGACCATCAAAGTCTATCAGGTCTGGTGTTTGTTCCTGCCAGCTACAATTACGATCCAGCTTGCGTTCTTGACCTCGTCTTCTTGTCTGCGGCCCACCTCGACCTCCAAGGTGGAGGAGGAGTGTGTTCTACCTCACTAGAGTATAGTATGGCAAGGTGTACAAACATTCCTAATAATTGCCTGATCGGCAGAGGAGGTGAGAGCTGCATATGTATGCAGCAATCACCTTATTTGTATGTGAACGAGAGATTGCGCTCATCCCCATAGAAAATCATTGTTTCTGGGCAGCAGATCCTTTTTTACACAGAGAGATGTGCGGCACAGAAATAATGATTTTAGGTGCCAGAGAAAAGCCAATAATTGCTCAACAATTTACTTGTTCATCGGGTGATTGCTAGTCCCTTTAACACAGACCGATTATCGCAAAATAGCGTTTCTACAAATATCTATCCCTGATAATCGGCCTGATTATCGGTCCGTGTATTAGGATCTTAACTTAGTGCTGCAAAGTGGAAACTTCAATCTATCTATGCACAAGGTGTCGCTAATGGAGACTACATCTGGGGATTCCTTGTGAGAAAATGTACGTTTCCTTATGCCCTGCCCCCTTGTTTATCCCTAAGTCTGATCCTTTAGGGACCCAGTGGTTCCCCATCTTCAGTTAGCCACTGTTACCCTTATCAATCCCAAAAAGACCTTAAAGGGGTTGTCCAGGATTTTGCAATTAATGACCTACTATCTTCTGGACAGGCCATTATTATCTGATTGGCAGGGTTACAACACCCCATAGGCCCGCTAATTAGCTGATATGCAGTAGCTTCATTGCTGGGACTACATAGCACCATCCATTGTGTAGTTTCGGTACCAACTTCTGGTACCAGAGCTACCCTGAAACAGCTGATTGATGGGGTAGTAAGTGACCCCTGCTTATAAGATATTGATGGCGTATACTGAGGACAGGCTATAAATGGTAAAATCCTGGACAACCCCTTTAAGGCATCACACATGTATAGAGCCTGTACAGAGGCACATGGAGCCATAGGCACTTCAAGTGGTACTATATTATAGAGACTGCTTCATACATACAGAATCAGTCTTCATATGCTTTCATATTAAAATGGAACTATACAAAAGGGATCCAGAGTCAGACCTTAAGCGGGATCTTTTGGACCAGTGAGTGGTAAACATGACTCCACAGTATGGCTCAAGGAATCAGATAGACGTAAAAGGAACTTTGAAAAGTTTTTTTTACCGCATGCATGTAGGTCAACAAGCTTGATGGTTACAGTCTCTTTAGAGGAAACAGTTTTGCAGGTATAAAGTCTTTACTTGCGACAACAGGCTCAGGACGGGTTCGCACTTGCGTTAGGGTATTCCGTTAAATAGTTATAACAGAATCTGTAAGATGGAATGCAAATCAGAAGCCTTTTAGAGGCATTGCATTTTGATCTGTCATAATAGAAGTCTATGAGCAAGCATAACAGATCCATCTGGTTTCCGTAAGCAGAACAGAAAACAAAGTTGACTCTGGCACCCCCAACTGTAGGTGTCCACTGAATGATGCAGGCTTCTATGTAACTATGCCTGTTCTGAACTCTCATGATGGTGCCTTAACGTGTTATCCCCCACTTTGCAGCAAAGTCTTGATTGTTTGCTTGATCACTCTGCTGACTCTAATATTCTGTAATTTGCTATCCCTTTGTGGCCTAGGACCCTGCAGTCTCCCTGAGGTAATTACTTCCTCCTAGGTCCGTTGCAGCTGTGGTTCACCTGGTGCAATTACTTCCTCCTAGATGAGCCTTCTCTGTGGTCCACCTGGCCTGGAGGAGAGGGAAATGGATCACATTCTACCTCACTCCTTATTCTCCTCCTTAGACAGTCACTACCTAGCTCAGCCCCACCCTCAGCAGGAAGTCAGACCAGCCCACTCCTATCAAGAGGGGGGAAATGGAATGATAAGTTCCATTCCTGTTGCAAAACATTGCCAACAAAGCATTACAAGTTACAACAGTAGTACCCTCAGGTCTAGTGTACTACATAACTACTGTGTGGGGGCACTATAGGGACTGAGCAGGATTGGGTGTGAATTAATATTGATTGTGTGTCCCTCCTTGACCCTTTCAAACATTGTGAGGCATGTGAAGTGAGCACCTGAGGGTCCAGTGCAGAGGATGGAAGTGGTAGTGGCCCTAATGAGATATGTCATGGTGTACTCCTTCAGGACATCGCTCCCTGGAGCTCGGTGCAGTTAAAGAGTGGTTTGAAGAATCAGGCGAGACGTAAGCATATAACAGTCTTTCTTTAATTAGGGCAAAATAAAACTTGTGGCAGTATTAAGTATAAAGAGCAGTTTTCCTTGGCACCAGGTGGGAAAGTATGGTGATTGGTTGAATGGCAATAGGTTGGCACTAGCAAGCACTTGTGGATTTAGGTGTCCACCGTAATACCAGCTTGATGGTAGCCTGTCCTATCGGTGGTTAGGGTAGGTGGTGGTGTCTGACCTGTTGTCCCTCACCTTGTAGCAGTGTCTGTTAAAGTATATCTCATTGATCATTCCGCTGTCTTAAGTGTTTTCTTGAGGTTAGATTAAGTTGTTCTCACAGGAAAAGATCTGGTTAAGGCCTGCTACCTCTACTTTTCATGTACCAATGTGTTGCAATAGAGGAAAGTTTCTTTTTTACCCTGTGCCATGTTCTCTGTTGCTTCTTATGTTTGCTGTTTGGTTCTGAACTTTGAGCACTAAAAAGTTCTGGTTGGATAAACCGCCTATGTGTGGGTGTTTGGAGTTATTTTTGAACATTTTGGAGGAAGCTACGGGAGTGCCATCCTTATCTATACAATTGAAGATACCCCCAAGTCTGGGGTACTGCATATGTGAAAGCCACAACTTCTCTACACATGACACATACTTGGTACAAATAAGACCACAAGCCGGGAATCATCAGACGTGGCATATTTCCTCAGTGACAGCTATCTGCAGTTTCTGACTGTCTTATTTGACACATTCAGCTATGTCACTCTCTAAACAGATATTTCCTCATGCGGCAGGCTGGCTGATCTGTTCCTTTTGAACTGGCTTATCACAGGTCCTTTCTATGCTTGTTCAAGGGCCAGGAATTACTATGGTCGGCTGAGCCTGCTTAACGCTCCCTTTCCTGCTGTGTCATTGTGCTGGAAATCTCCACAAGGTCCTCCTGAGCACCACTCTTTCTGCACTCTAGGAACGTTCTACAAAGCTTGGGATTTTGTAGGTGTCTTCCTGCCCAGCATGTACATGGATGGTCAGGGCGCTTAGCCCACAGTGGTGCAACCAAGTGTTGTACTGTTTGAAGCCATAATACGGTGCATAATGTAGTGCATGAAGAATTTATAGAGTATAAAAACTCCCATAAAAATGTAGATAGACATTGATAGGTTTTATACATTATAGTAGATGTTTTACGACTTCTATTAGCATACCTTTCTACATAAACAGGGTTGTTAACCTAATTTTCCCTTCACACGGCTCAATATAATTGCTCCTGAACTTTGGACCAGGTAGTGACTCCAGTTTTCATTGAATGTGAAGCCGGTGGGACCCCATGTTCAGCGCTGCCATAATTCATCTGTTGTATCAGGCGACGTACAAACTGAACATTGTGTACATCGCACTCCCTGGTAATTCACCTTTTCGGAGATTGTTTATATTAGAAGTTTTTTTCTTGGCTATAGACGCGTACAGAGACGGAGCTAGGTATAAGGTTTCCAGAATCAGCAGCTCACTGTTAACAACATATTTTGACACCCTTTGACGCCGCACAGTCAGAAAAACAGGATACAGAACAGAAGTCAGTGTGACTGGGCTGTGGGTATCTGCGGAATATTTTCACGCCCTGTTACCTGCACTACGCCCATGGCAGGGCCGCTCAGACTGGGCGTCTGTGAAAAAGCCTGGCCATGTTTATTTGTGAAGATTAACAAGCGCTCCTGCCGTATCCGCACTCACGTAACCTTATCTAGAAATAATAGATGGCTATACAAGGTCGTGTCTTGGGTGTCAAACGTTCCTGTCTCACCTCAGCTGTGACATAATAAAAGCCCCTTCACACAGGTTGACGATCGAGGCGATTATCCGGAATTAACGTTTGTCCGAACACTCGTTCCTGATAATTGGTCCATGTAAGGTTTTCGCCAATCACCCATTAAACGAACAAACACTAGTTCATCAGGTGAAATGGTTGACTGCCAGAAACAATGATTTTCCATAGGGATGAGAGATTGCAAAGTGATTGGCCCATGTAAATGCAGAGAGCCCAAGAGCCAAGAGGAGAGGGGCCGTGGCAGCAATGAGCATTAGTACTCACAGTGGCAGTCCTGTGGTGCTCCCTGGGTTGTGATTTAGAGGGGCGCAACCATGTTTTCTCGGGGCACACAATAGTTTTGGGGAGACCTCCTGCCTGATGGTGGTTTTGGGTGCCCTCGGTGTCAGTGGGTTTTGGGTGTGCATGGTAGGGTTCCCAAGAAGGTGGCCATGGCGATTAGTGATGAGCGGCATAGGCAATATTCGAACAAAAAGATGCAACAGCACTCTGCAACCAGAGCTCTGCCCAAGATGGGAGCTATAAGAGGACATTAGTGATATCGCATGCAAACAGTGGAGACATTAGTTTACATTTTGATCAAAAGGTAGTAAGCCCACTCACCCCGTCACGGTTGTCTCCTAGAGTGGGTACTAACGCTAAATCTGACCTGCTATGGGCCATGACAGCCACATAAAATCCTCCTAACGCTAAATGCTACCTGTTATGGGCCACGACAGCCACATAAAATCCAGGGAGTGTGGGCCCAGCATGCATGCTGGGATAGACCGTACTTATTAACCCCTTCTGGTGCTGTAACAGCCTCCATTAGATCCAGGGATGCAGGTACCAACATACATGCCGAGCCCACTGTGCACTCCTCCTGGAGCCAGATGGCTACCAGCAGGCAATGTGAGTACACATTCAGCTTTATACTCACTCTGATTGAAAACCAGCATCTAGGGCAGAAACACTAGTCAGGTGTGCACGACTGAGAAGGAGGTCGCCACACCTCCAACATATACTAAGTAAAAACAAAAAGGGGGGGTTTCAGTCAGCACTCCCTGTATGCAGGTGCCCGTAGGTTATGGCAATTATACATACAAACACAAAAATATAACAGCACTCAGCAACTAGAGCTCTGCCCAAGAAGGGAGCTGTAAGAGGACATTAGTGATATCGCATGCAAACAGTGGAGACATTGGTTTACATTTTGATCAAAAGGTAGTAAGCCCACTTACCCCGTCACGGTTGTCTCCTAGAGTGGGTACTAACGCTAAATCTGACCAACTATAGGCCATGACAGCCACATAAAATCCTCCTAACGCTAAGTCTTACCTGTTATGGGCCACGACAGCCACATAAAATCCAGGGAGTGTGAGCCCAGCATGCACGCTGGGATAGACCTTACTTCTGGTGCTGCAACAGCCTCCATTAGAACCAGGGATGCAGGTACCAACATGCATGCCGAGCCCACTGTGCACTCCTCCTGGAGCCAGATGGCTACTAGCAGGCAATGTGAGTACACATTCAGCTTTATACTCACTCTGATTGAAAACCAGCATCTAGGGCAGAAAAACTAGTCAGGTGTGCACGACTGAGAAGGAGGCTGCCACACCTCCAACACATACTAAACAAAAACACAAGGGGGGTCAGTCAGCACCACCTGTATGCAGGTGCACGTAGCTATGGCAATTATACATACAAACAAAAAGATGCAGTACCTGTGATTGGCCAGCCGAGTGTTTCTGATGATCATTTTCTTCCAAAAGGCCGATGCAGCAAAAGCTCTGAAACAATTTTTTATCCCCTGCCCGCGTGACTTTCTAGTCCCGCTTGAAGTCAAAGGGGCAGCGGCCACTTTCCTGCCCCTTCGTATTTGTATTAGCCTTCATTTACATGGAACAATTGCAATAAGCCCCTGAGGAGCCAGGGAAGATGACAGGAGTGCTAATGGCCCTGATGAGACATAGTGTCACGGTATGCTCCCTCAAGCCATTGTTCCTTGGGGATTGGTGCAGTGAAAGGATGGTTTGAAAAAGTATAAAAGTCTCTCTTTTGCAAAATAAAATGTATGGTACATCCAGCAGGATTAAATACAAAGTGCAGGTTCTGGCACCAGATGAGGATGTATGGTGGATGGTTGGATGGCAATTGATTAGCAGTTGCAGGCACTTGTGGATATAGGTATCCACTGTAATACAGGCTTGATGTTAGTCTGGCCTAGCTGCGGTTTAGGTGGATTGTGTCTAAGCTGTAGTTCCTCACCTTGTAGCACTGTCTGTAATTTCACTGATCACACTGATGTTTTCTAGAAGTAGTTTTCTGAATAATGAAGATCTCTGGAGTTTTGGTCTCATAGGAGAATTGGACAGGGTTCTTAGCAGGAGTAGCTCTGACGTGTGCTTCCTCTCCTTTGTTTGGACTGGAATTCCGCCCCCCCCCCCCCCCCTGGAAAGTAGAACCAGCACACTCCTACCAACACGAGAGGAACAAGGTGGTTAGCCCTGCCCCTGCCAACAATTGCCAACTATTCCTCCTCTTGCTGGAAGAAAAAGTCCAGTACATAACATGAAAATAATATAACACAACAATATACAATGCATAATAACAATGAAATTACAGCAATTGCAGATATCCGTAGGTCTGGGGTGCTGCACAACCATCACTGTATGTCTAAGTAATTGGTCATGTGATTGGTCATTCGTGTCCTTCACATGTGGTATGAGATAGGTGCAAGAGGGTCAGGAGCTCAGCAGTGGAGAGGAGAAGTGGTAAGGACCTGTGATTATATCAGGGTCATGTAATCAATGCAGGAGGGGCCGAAGCTCAGCAGTAGAGAAGTGTTAAGCATCTGTGATGATGTCACCATCAAGTGATTAGTGCACCAACAATGAGGCCAGCTGAGGCGATCGCATCATGCAGCACCAGGTAGGGGCAAGAGAGGGGCAGTCGAAGGGTCATGGGCAATGAGAGCTTTCATTGTGGCAAAGGGGTTAGGTTAAGAAATTGGCATTGGGAAGGGAGGGGCGCCATTTTAGTTTTTGCCTCAGGCAGCAGAGAAGAAGTGGTAAGGATCTGTGATGATGTCACCATCATGTGATTAGTGCAGGAGGGGCTGGAGCTCAGCCGTGGAGAGGAGAAGTGGTAAGGACCTGTGCTGATGTCAAGGTCATGTGATTAGAGCAGTAGAGGCTGAATCTCAGCAGTGGAGAGAATTTGTAAGGACCTGTGGAGAAGCAGTGAGTCCTCTCCTCTTATACTCCCTCTCTGAATTGTCCTCTGATATCCCATAATAAAGACCTGGACATGCTGCGGGTTGTAGTTCTTTCCTCTCATATGCCCTTTCTGAAATATCCTTTGATATTTCATAATAATGGCCTGGACATGCTGGGAGTTGTAGTCCTCTCCTTTTACTGCTTCTCTGAATTGTCCTCTGATATCCCATAATGATGGCTTCACATGCTGGGAATTGTATTTTTCTCCTCTTATACCTCATCCCTGTAATGCCTGCTGATATCATATAATAGCCTGGACATGCTGGGAGCTGTAGTCCTCTCCCCTTGGACCTCCTTCCTTTAGTGTCCTCTGATACTGGCGGATAGACTACCATTTCCATTCTGTGTTGTATCATCACCCACTGTCCCAGGGATGGTGTCCTACTTTTGGAGGTTATGAAAGTGGCCACCCTATACAGTACACTAGCTTCATGGCAAAATAAGAAACACGCCAATAATTTGTAGATGTAGGTGATAAAATGCAGACAGAGTGGGAATGTAGCCTGTGAAGTGTCTACACGGTTTAAAGGAGCTTATAACCTTTTAACAAGACTTGGTCTGGCAGATCTGGCAATTCTGTTCTTCACCTGAAGGACTTATCTGCTTGAGTTCAAAGCTTTGATGGTCTAGGTACCCGTATGTTAGCTACTTTCAGTGGCACACAAGACTTACCATATATCATGTATGACTCAGGATATCTTCACACTGGACATTATGATCTTGATTGATGCCCTTCAAGAAAATGGTCAGGTACGTTGTACAGTATGTCAGAGGAGCTGTATAGCCTCAGCCTTGTCCTGTGGTTAAAAAAGTTTTCCAGGTTTTGGCCTGTTTTACTTAAAGAGGTCTCACCTCATACATTGGTGGCATATCAGTAGGATGTGCCACCAATGTCAGATAGGTTCTGAAATTTCTTAAAGTTGAAAGTTCTGAAAATAGAAAAATGCTGGCTCCGACAGTCCTATAGAAGTGAATGGAGCGCTGGCGCGCTTGTACAATGTAATTAATTTCGATGGGACTTCTGAAAATTGTCAAGCTTGGTCAGCTATTTTTGGAACTCCCATAGAAGTGAATGGAGAGTACGCCATGTATGTACAGTGCGCTCCTGTTCATTTTTGAGGGCCCTGTTCAAGAGATAGGTGTGCGTCCCGGAGATGACATTGGTTGCATATTCTATCAATATGCCCCCAATGTATGAGGTGACAGAACCCCTGCTAGACTATACTGATTAAGGAAATAAACATACACATCTGCTCCCTGCCGCTCTTGAGCCTTGGCTCCATTTGGTGACCATCCAGTCCCTGGCTTTTCTACTTCTGGCTGGGGTAGAGATGGTGGTCACTTGTGCAGCCATTGACAGGTCTCAGTGACAATGTATCCTCAAGCTGTACGTGACCCAGCAGTGAAGTGCCGCTAGGGGACACATCCCTACTGAGGCCAGTCATTGGCTGCAGTGGGGTACATGATCCTGTCTATACCCTAGCCATAAATAAACAAGCTAGAAGATAGAAAATAGAGTTATGGTAGTTCTCCTGAGCAGTGTGGAGCATTTCAGTGTGATTCTTTCCTTAGGAACCATACACTAGGGAGCTTAAGTAAACTGGGATAAATCCCGGAAAACTCCTTTAACAAGAGGAGCTTCAAAATTACATTAATGGTTTTTTGTATCCATCCTATAACTTATTCTACTCCCTTCTTCTAATTATCCATCTACAGACGGACGTGAATAAGTCCTACATGTCAGCCTCCTCTGTGGGATCGAGACAAAGTTTAAAGTATCAGAGTTATTGTGGCAGTCACGTATTGTGTTGCCTATGAGATGAATGAAGAGACCCCAGTGAATCTGACGATCATTATTAACCATTTTGGAAGGTTCATTATTAAAAAATTACATGCTTTTATCTTACATAACTCATTGTGTTCTATTCATCAAGCCTTCATCAGAAGCTGTACTGCAGGAAATGTCACAGCCGCCATCCACAGTTTCAGATTTATACAGGGGAAATAGTCTGTAGTACCACAGACCTGAGGCTACTACAATATTGTATATAGTTATTATATTATAGTATTCAGTATTGTATTGTATTCCAGCTTACCAGCAAGGAATTGTTGGCAAAGGTGAACAGGGAACAGTGCTAACCACCCTGTTCCTCCCCTCTTGGTAGGAATGGGCTGGTGGTGCCTCCTGTGAGGAGTGAGACGTTTCTGTCCAGAGACAGAAGGGAGAGGAAGCACAAGTCCGAGCTCCTGTTCCAAAAGAAGATTCTCAAGAGAACAACTGACCATTATCCTCAAGACACTATACCGCAGAATGAAATGCTACAACGTGCATTAAAGAAACTACTGCAAGGTGAGGGATTACAGCAAAGACACCCATCACCCAGAAAGTGTCTAGGCCAGTACCACCAAAGCGATAAATTGCCACCATCTAACCTGCTTCCATTGTATTTACTGGTGCCAGAGAAGATTTCACTTAAAGTCTGCTACTACTGAATGTATTTAAGGTTCTATGTTGCACTTAGTTAAAAGACTTTGTTACATTTAATTCTGGTGTCATTCTTCTATACTACATTCCCACTCCACAGGGAGCAATTGCCTGAGGGAGTACACCAAGGCACTACACTTAATCAGGGCCACTATTACTCCCATGTTCTGCATCGGCTCCTCCCCTAGTTTGGGTTATGTCCATAGTCATGTTTCAAGGCTCATTACTTCTCCTTACTAGAGAAACAGCTTTCTTTCTTTTGGAGAGAGCTAATTTGCATACTTGTTTACCCAGGAAGCACTGCTTGTAGACTTCCTACACCAGCTACATCTCCATAAGGAAATTCAGCACCATCAGGGGTATCAATACAGGGGGTGCACATGTAGAGACCTTGTTCCTCAGTCCCCTCTGCCACCTCAGAAGACATAAGTATTATAGATGACGTATAGTTGGAAGAAGCTGCCTGTTACACATTTTGCGTTAGGGCCCATGAGTTTCAAGTTATGCTTTCAAAATACTCTACATACACTATGTTAATGAAAACTTAAAAAATTGGTAATGTGACCTTTTTATAGGAGAATTAAGCCATGTTGTTCAGTGGTTTGATGCAAGTTTGAACAGGTTTATCAGGTCACATATTCAATGGAGCATTACCAACCCTACAAAAATCATACAGGTGAAAAGTTGGTAAAGCAGGAGGTGGTGTCTCTGTTCAGGTGGTAGCACTAAAAATGTAGAGTTCAGGGCCAATATGGTTCCTCTAAACCTCAGGGTGACACTCTCCTTGCCAAGGTTTCTTCCGGCATTACAGACAATGAAGACATTGAATGTAGTTGCTGTTTTAGATAGATAAAAGGGTTCTCCAAAACCAGGAACCCATTTTCATATGGCAAGGTCTACTCTGTTTTTAGTGTCAAGCTCATTTCTGCTCTGCTTCTGGTATCCGCTGAAATGGAAGTGTTACGTGCCATCTACTGTACATGCATGTCATCACTGCCAGCTAATTATTGGCCTTAATGGTCATGTGTGCAGCATGGCATGTGACCGTTGCCCATGGGCGTAGCTATAGGGGGTGCAGAGGTAGCAGTCGCTACTGGGCCCAGGAGCCTGAGGGGGCCCAAAGAACCTTGTGCCGCATAAGAAGACACACAAAGCACTGAGGGAAGGGGGGGTCCAAGCTGAACTCTTGCACCGGGGCCCATGAGCCGTTAGCTACGCCCCTGCCGTTGCCATTGATTGGCCGGCAGCAGTGACATGTGTGAAGATGGCAAATTACACTTCCAGTCCAGTGGGGACCAGATGCAGAAGAGAAAGATGCCTGGAACTGGGACTGGAGCACCAATGACAGGTGAGTCTTTTTTTTAACCCGTCAACCCGGCCTGGCTATTTGAAAAGGGGTTTCCAGTCTCGAAGAAGCCCTTTAGAGGGGTTGCTCAGGCACAATAATATTTACCATCCAGATCCTTTATCACTCCATGATCCATTCTCCATTTAATGCATTCCAGGACTCCTGTGGTCTCTGTACTCTCTGGATGACAAGCCCCAACAGTGACCCATAACAGCCAGTAATTGGCGGAAATGGTCACACGTTGAATTGTATTTTTTCTTAGTGTTCTTCATATGCTATATAGAAACTTATGGGGATAATGCCAGTAAATTGAAAAAAAAAGTATCCAGACCCAAAAATGCCACAAAAACACTACAAACCCAAATACTTGTATGTGTACATTTCTCTATAAACTGTAACATCTGTCCAGAGAAACCCCACACAATTAAAAATGCCACCACAAACAACTAAAAAAACACCACAAAACACTGGGTGTCAATTCAAGGCATGCTGACTCCTTATCCAGGACTTTCAACATTTAGCAGGAGCAAAGTTGAGCTGCAAAAAGAGTTCGAGGACTGAGCACATCCTTGTATTACATACACAGACCATTACTTTCACCTATGTAATCCCTAATTTCTCCTGTGAAGGCACTGCAGGGAAACTGAGCACGTGCTGTCAGGTTTCTGTACAACTTACATCTAGCTGCTGGGGAAATATTGTGTGACTAGCTTATCAATGGGGAAACCTATTGTCCAAAACACTCAACGACCTTGAAAGGATTTTCCGGCGATAGGTCATCAATATCTGATCCGCTATTTGAAGGCGGTCTGGCGCTCAGACAAGTGTTGACCTCTTCATAGTATTCTAAGCACAGCGCTATACATTGTATAGCGGATGTACTTGGTATTGCATCTCGGTCCCATTCACTTGAATGGGATTGTTCTGCGCAAAGGCCATGTGACCGATGGATGTGACATCACAGGTTGAGGAAGAGGCTGCACCTGGGTGCTGCAGCCTCTTGATATAACTGATCGTGAGGATGTTGGATCTCCACTAAGAAGATAGATTATTAATATATAATTCCAAGAAAAAAACTTCCCATTCCCATCTCAGACACTAGGGTATGCCATCAATGTCAGATAGGCGCAGGTCCCACCTCTGGGACCTTCTCTTATCTTCAGAACAGGTGCCCTGAAATGAATAAGAGTGAATGAGAATAGAAATTCAAAAAATACCCGAGCACTGGCTCAGCTTCTTCTGGAAGTCCGAAAAAGCTGTAAAGGTGGCCATGCATGTGGATTGCTCTCTCCACTCTCCTCTATGGAACTTCCAAAAATAGCTAAGCACATTCCCATAGCAGTAAATGAAGAGCGCTCACGCATGCGCAGTGCACTCTCCTTCACTTTGGTGGCCCGATTCTTGAGACAGGAGCAGGTCACAGAGGTGGGACTCATATGTATCTGTCATTGATGGCATATCGTAGTGATACATCATCAATGTCTGAGATGAGTCAACCCCTTTAAGGAAGCTTCTTTTGTACAAGTTTCAAGACCCATACTCCAGCTCTAACAGTATATGAAATGCTTTGGGTTCATACAAGGTCTAAAGATACTTGCTTCCATTCTGGGTACAAATGACAGAAATGTCTTTTTTGCACAGTTTACTGAATGCTTGGTAAAATCCCAAAGCATAGCTTCTTGAGGTTAACCCAACTCATGCACATCATCTATTGTTATAAGCTGCTAACATTTCACAGTGTCTCGTGATCATAATCCCAAGAAAATATGTGAGGCAGATGGAGCTGCAGTCACCAAACGACTGCTCTTCTGGTGATGTATATACTGGCAAACACCGATTCCTGGAGGGCAACCAAGTTAAGAACCGCACACGACTTGGCCTCCAGAAACCATACGCCATAGCTGTAGAGCACGATGAGTCAGTGCATGTGCAGTATGGAAGCTTGGCCGGCCGGAAACGCGCAAGAAGACGGTGACTCACTAAAACCTCACGGGCCCTTGTGGTTTTAATATCTCAGTAAATTATTACTAGTTACTCTAAAATTGTTAGACACGGGAGGCTGACTCTTGAATCATATTTTCTAGACCCTGGCATGTGCTGCTACTGTAGTTTAACCCTTCACAGAAAGGACTAACTTCGGTAACGATGAGCAAACCGGGTTCGCCCTGTTTTGATAAACCCAGTTTGTTCATCTACATAACTCCCGATCCCTAGCTCCATACATGTTTCAAATGTATAGCCTCCAATGAGTCTATGCATGGGCGTTACTGTAAGTAGCGGTGCATGCATTAATGTATTACATTACAACTCCGAACCTGGGTTTGTCGATGATCGCTGAGCACCACATACCTGGGTTCAGATTCGTAATGTAATATGTTAATGTATAAACCGCTACTTACAGTAATGATCCATGCATGAGACTACTAAAGTCTTGCGTTGTCAGAGGCCATATTGAAAGCACCTCATGGGAGGCAATACATTTTAAGCATGTACGAAGCAAGGGATCGGGCAGTAATATGAATTATCAAGATTAACGAATCTTGTTCATCAAAGCTGGCCAAAGCTGGTTCGCTAAACTTCGGCCCTCAATGGTTTAAAGGTAACTGTAGTTTTAGAAAATGCTTGACGTGTCGTAGAGAGGTAATATATTTGCAGGGGTTCTGATGGAGAAGCATTAGGGAAAATTTCATTAACGAGTTGTTCCTGAAAAATTATTGCTATGCAATAAATAGGTTACTTAAAATGAAGTATTATCGCAATATACATGCAATAAAATATTGTTCATTTTTTAATTTACATTACATTTTCCTCTCTGGTAGCGCCCCCTGCTGGTCCACCTTCTCCTGCATTTAGTTGTGGACTAACATGCTCAGTAGCTTCCCTGCCTCCTCTCAGTGATCTTATAATGAACTGTCCCAGACACCTTTCATTCATTCATCCCTACTAATAAATTCATAGAAACACTGCACATAGCTCTATTTCTAGCAACCTCTGGCACTCCAGCTGTCCTGAAACTAGAACTCCCAGAATCCTCCTTTCACTTTTATGAGAGTTACAAGAACAGCCAAGTAAGGGTGCATGCTGGGAGTTGTAGTTTCAGAGCAGCTGGGGTGTCGGAGGTTGTTGATCCCTGTCTAAACAGTAGAGTAGAAAAATGCATTGTGTTCCACAGTGCTATTTATTAGTGGAATCTCTTCGCCTGTGTGTGAGGGATTTTTTTCTGCAGTGGAAGAAGGGGTTAAGAAGAGGTGACAGCAATGCACTCCTGAGAGATGCAGGTGCTTGTGATGAGCTCTGCCCACTTATAGAAAGGGAAGAGACCAGAGTTGCATAAAGGTGAGTAAAAATACTAAACTAGGGTGAACATAACACTGGAGACATAGTTAATATATATATAAGGATGAGCAAATCCATTCTATCGGTTCAGATCTGTTTTGAATTTTCCCAAAAGTTTGGATTCTAACAAACTTGAATTTTTTGTGATTCGTTTCAGGAGAGAAAGAGATTATGAGAAAATGTTTCCATTTTTTCCCACCAAGTTTTTGGTGGAAGCCTCAAACTGTTCAATAGAAGCTTTATCATAATAGGATTTTCTCCTAGTGGTAGCCTCAAACCTTTCAATCAGTGCTTTTTCGATTTATACGATTTTCATCTATTGTTGTCCTTGTATCTCCACCTAAAGTTTCTCTAAAAAAACATGCAAGCTACTGTAGTCTCCTTTCCAAAAGAAAAAAAAAACTTTCTCATACCAGGAATCCAGCTCTTTCTGGTTAACTACCCTTTAACAGATCTGAGAAAGAAAATTTTGCTTGGCTGCCTGAGAGACCTTGGGTGGGGTACTATTTCTCCTTATGGAGGGTGCTCAGTATGCATGGGGAGTATGATTAGCCAGTCAATGTTCCTCTGGGTTTCTGGGGAAAATTTTTGAAAATTAGCACATCTTATATCTGCTGGCATCGGATAGGGTTAGGAAAGCTAATTTGAAAGAGGGGCATTTCCAAACACTCTCCAAAATGAGAAAGAGTCCACACCCTCCCCTTCCCCCCGAGACAACGTATATATATTCTTGAAAAACCCATCGTAGCATACTAGGCTCTCTCTCGTTCACTGTCTCTTGCTCTCCTCCTAGAGACTGACCTTAGATAAGGAAAATCAGATAAAAAATATTTAAAAAAATATATTTTTCATCAGACCTCAGTTCAGATCCCTCAATCTTTATCAGACCTCAGATCAGATGCCCCCAATCAAACCCAAAACTTTATCAGACCTCAGATCAGACTCCCCAAGCAAACCCTCAAAATTTATCAGACCTCAGATCAGACTCACCAATCAGACCCCCAGTCTTTATTAGACCTGAGTCCAGATCCCCCCAATCAAACCCTCAAATTTTATCAGACCTCACATCAGACTCCCCAAGCAAATCTTCAATCTGTATCAGACCTCGGAAATAAATTAACTTACCTGCTACAGATGGTGCACTGTTCCTGCATTCAAAGCTCCCTGGTCTTCTTCAGAGCCCCGCCCTGCACTGTTACCTAATGATGCACAGCGTCACTACGTACACTATGTCCTGATGCTGTAGGTGGTCAGGACAGTGAGTATTCGCTTTATAAGATGCACTGACACTTTCCCCCCCACTTTTGGGGGGAAAAAGTGCGTCTTATAAAACTAAAAATACTGTAAGTCCTTCGAGGCCAGCGTGTGTTATATACTAACTAGTGTTGAGCGAATCGTACGCCACGAAGTGGACTTTGATCCAAATTTCAGGGAAAATTCTATTTGCCGCAAGGCTGAATTTTCTCGTGCTTCATGGTAACTAATTAATTTTTCTTGAATTGTGGGAAAAATGTTAAAAATTATACTTACCTCATCCATTTGAGCGCGAGGAGCCAGCTGCCGCCAACTTAATTGGCTTAATGACGTCACCACGCCGGCCGATGTGATGGTATCATCACGGGATTTTGTGCTGGACCTAAAATCAAGATGGCAGGTGCCGGCTCTTAGCAATCAAATGTAGGAGGTAAGTATGATTTTGTATTTTTTAAAATTTTACACATTAATATTAATGTCAGATGCCGCGATCAGCGATGAACAATGACGAGGAGCGGCTATTGTGTCATTGCATCCACTACTTACAAAGAAAAATCCACTACTTAATTATATATATATATATATATATATATATATATATTTGTATTATTATTAATTTTAATTAATTAATTAGTGATATAATCCTCTTTATGGCACATTTAGAGCTCTAATGCATTCACACATCTGTACTGTACCTTGTAGTGGCTGTAATCTATGGGGCTTTCATGAGTACAAAACCTACACCTGACCTGTCAACTTCCTATAAATTTAGACCAGATCTGAGAGATTATTTTATGTTTCTGCCTCCTATACAATACACACATGCACCTATGATCTACTTTTCACTGCACATTGTCTACTGTATATTATCGATGTAGAAACGGGATCTTAGGAAAGATTGCAGGGGAAGCGAAGATCCTTTAAATGCTTACATAGTTAGGAGGATAATTTGCTCTTTGTTCGAGGAAGAAGTGGTGAAAGGGAGCCTATGCTCAGTAGCCTGGGGACTGATACGCTGGCTCCACTGGTCTAGGTAGGGGCTGTACAGACCACAGTCTACGTAAACTAGTGGCTTGCAGCTTCCGCACGTAGTTTCAGCACTGCGGGGAGCTGCCGAAGGTACAATACCACAGCCCAGCATGGGCAGTATCCCCCATACACTGTACTCAATATTTCATGCATCCCAAAAGACTTTGCAAGTAACATCAAGCTCCTTTAACTCCTTCATTCCCACTTATAAACTGTAGAGTACAACATTTAGTGCCCTATTAGAGTCTTATAACACATGTAGATTTGTAGGCATGAACCACATTTGCTATCTTACTAAACATACTAAGGACTACAGATATTTATCCAATCGAAAGACAATTGCAACATATGACATGAATAACTTTGATCATCTCATCAATAGCACCTATCAAGGGGTGAAATATATTAGGCAGCAAGTGAACAGTCAGTTCTTGAAGTTGATGTGTTGGAAGCAGGAAAAATGGACAAGTGTAAGGATCTCAGTGACGTTGACAAGGGTCGACATTGAGAGGAACAGCTCCGAATATCTTTAAAATGGTGGGTCTTGTGGAGTATTCCTGGTATGTAGTGGTTCCTACCTACCTACCAACAGTGATCCACAAAAGGATGACCAGTGAATTGACAAGGGCCACATTGAGACGACCAGATCAGGACATCTTCAAAACACCTTCAAAACGATTGGTCTTGTAGGGTATTCCTGATTTGTAGTGGTTAGTACTCAATGTAGCGGTCGGGTCCGCAGGGGCAAAACGTGAGGTGTAGTAGTTGTTTGTACTCACGGTTAGCAGAGCCTCTCTGGGCCGGCAGTGATGGGGAAGACAGCACTAAATCCTCCAGGGCACTCTCTATTGCAGGAAACAACAGCCAGATGTTGGTTGAGGTGCCTTTGATGGTGATGGTGGTGTTTAGGGTGCTTTGGTGGCTGGGCCCCTGTGTTGTAGTTCGTGACGCCAGCACCGTAAGGTGCAATTTAAAGATGAGTTGATAGGTGAAGTAGAATAAGTAGTCTAGAGCTTTTAACAAACTCACAGTACTTTACTGAAGCTGATCCACAGGTCATCAAGGTATGCAAAAGTCATTTACATCAAAGCAGCTTTATATTCTCACTCCCTCTCTGAGTTGCCTGGTTCTTCTGTAATCTCTCCCTGTTATGGGCTGGTGCATCAAACTAACTATGGAGTATCGATAACTCTCCTAAATGGCTGCTGAGATCAGATATCACACACACTGACCTTCTTCTTCCTTCTCCTCTGCACTGTGTGTAGGGCAGAGTCAGCCCTGGGAGGCTTGTTAGAACCTCCCTCATATAGAAGCCCATTTTACATGATCACAGTATTAAGCAGTGTGTTTCAGGACACTGCACTACCAAAAGTGGTCCAAAGGAGGATTTCCGATGAACTATTGACAGGATCAAGGCTTATTAGGGCTCATGGGGATCCACGGCTACCCAATTTGGTCTCATGTCACAGAATAGTTACTTTAGAGGAATTTGATAAAAGAGTTACTGCTAGACCCCTTCAGATGTTTGATGGAATCTGCGCCTTAATGGGTCACAGCTGTTTGGTGGACTACATAAGAGGTCACAAGGTCTTATTGTTAGTCAAGAGGTCTAGTCAAGAGGCTTTAATGTTATGACTGATGTCCAAGAATACACCGATACCTGACTAGTATTGGCTTGAGAAATTAGGGCATTGCAAATTTTTGCAATTCCAGCTTGTAGGTGATATAGTTACAATCGGCCCTCTGCAATGGGCACCACAATCGTAGTAGGCTGTTGCATCTAAGTTTTAGTATTTATCCAGTCCCACTGATCAATCTCTTCACTTTCTGAAACAGCAGAATGGCAAAACCACCAAGTTATTGAGTGATGCATTCATCTTAGATCATTAACCTCACTCTATGATGTTGACAACCAAAACTGCTGTATCACTTCTGCACAGAGGCGTAGCTAGCATGGGTGCAGGGTGGGCAGTGGCCCCAAACACACTATTTATACACTACTATTTATAGGATTGGTGATTCCCAGGTGAGTGCCAATCAGAAGTGTATCCATGCATATCTGCACCCACTGAAGGCCAATACAGCGTGGTACAACAGAGAGCAATATTCTTCCTACTTAAGCATTCAATGTCTTGTAGGCCACAGGCCAGAATCAAAAATATTATGTAAGTGTCCCGGGACAGGTGCACCATGACATCAACACATTGCATGTTACATGTTTTATGATGCCCTCATTGGAGGATCTTGGTGAGGTCAGTACCAGTTTTTTGTTTTTTGTTTTTTGTTTTTTTGGGGGTGCACAAAGTTGGAAATTTTAGCACTGCAGGGAGCATCATCACCTCTTAAGAAGACACTTCTTTATTAATGGAGCACTATTACTCATTACATGGGTACTCTGCATTATTACTTTTGAGCTGGCCCTCAGGGGTCATTATTAACATCAAAGGTGCACACAGGGTATTATTACTGTCTCTAGGAAAAGGGGTCAGTATTACTTTCTAACAGTCATTATTACTTTCCAGGGGGCATCATTAATTTCTACAGAGGATGAATACTTTGTAAGGGGCACAACCTCTGACATTACTTTGTGGCTTAAAAGACAGTATTATGAAGCGTTGAAGAAGAATACAGAGGAAACAGCCCAAGACACTACCAGCAAACTTCAAATCTGCAATCTTTCTTGGAATTGGCTGCAAGGAGCCCAGGTTATGTCCACAGACTAAGGCAGCAGTAAACAGGTCCGATCTCACAGGCAGTAGATCTATGAGATGCCAAGAAGTAGCAGGGGCGAATTACAAGCCATAGCCACAGGGGCAGATGGAGCAGCCACAGGTAGAGAATTGAGATTATCAACTGAATGGGTAGTTTGTGTAGGTTTGGGAAAGGTAGAGTGATTACATAAAGACCAATATTATCTCCATAGAGTGTCCACATATTACTAGATATTAGCTGAAGATATTCGTCCATGCTGGCCTAAACCACGATGGACAACTATCTCAGCCACATATCTTGTAGTCTGTGGACGCTCTACTGTTGAGCATCCACTACTGGTCTTTCTGCAATACCTACTTTAACTACCCATTAGCATGTTGATAATCTCATTCAGTCACTACTTAGTGGCTAGCTCATCTGCTCTATGGCTATGGCATTACCTAGTTTGGAGCCCATTCAGATGTGTATTGGATCACCAAAGTTATGTAGAGGTGCCCTGCTCTGTAGCATAACCTGCACCGTATCCACCTCCAATTCTAAATTTAAGATAACTTCCTTGCTGTCCTACATTTAGACCATTTTCTAAGCCTAAACAACCATGCCACGCCACCTTTTTTAGACCTGGTGTGAGCAGGGAAGAAGTTGCAGATTCTGCAGATGGCGTTTGACACAATCTGTGCCAAGTATACGCCACAAAAGTGGCGTATATCTGTTCGTAAATGAACCCCAAGTTTTTCATTTTTTTAAGGATCAGCTAATGCTTTTTCAACTATAAACACGCACAAAGTATTAGTGTCAAGCTGTGATTGTAAGCCTGCATGGCAAGCTTTATGGTGCAGTCCATTACAATAAAGCTACAGCTACTTAGGAGGTGATGATGCTCTGACAGTGCTAAAATTCCAACTGTGCACCCGTATAGCACAAAACACAAAACTGTACTGACTCACTAGATCCTCAATGAGTGCTATCATAAAGCATATCATATGCATTATGTTCCACATCCTCTCCATAATGTGCATCTACAATAATGTTTGCAACTGTTTATAACATGTAATATGCCTGGTTCACCAGCAGGTGGCAGCAAACCCGGCAGAGCTGTAATTATGTAGAATGGAGCTAACCATTCTATTCTATCCCCCTCTGGAGAGAAGTGGGCAAGCCCTATTTCCTGCAGGAAGGGTGAGGACCAGTTAGAACTGGTGCTAGAGGTAGTGTGTGTGCTAGTAGGGACTCCATATTGGAGCTCACCGAATTCTACCACATCCCTTGGCTGAACATAAGCCCGACCAAAGAGTTAAGCACAGCATCACGAAGAGAGCAAAGACACTAATTAAGCTTGTCAGGACAGCAGAGTCAGTTTGCCTGCTATTTTTATGCTAAAGTCTCCTGGAACTAAGATAAAGCCGGAAAACTGTTTTGGAAAAAGTCTGGACTCAAGTTCTTCCTTAATCCCTCAATTATTTCCATTATTTATTGCTTCGGAGCCAAAGCCTGGGGTCCAGCAGTATCCAGGTAGGAGCACAGTGACACACAATAAGAGACATTTGGGCTGTACCATTACATTACTCGGCATTTCCTAAACCTGGGATACGCGATATAGAGGGCCCTGGGGGGAGGCCGGCCGTTGCACATGCTCCAGTACAATTATAGGAGTGCTGCTAAGAGAAGCCTCTATGAGATGCCAGAAAATGACTCACAGGAAAAATATTCCAAATGTTCTCTAAATACAAGAGGCTGGTCACAAATGGCCAACTTTGGGCTAGTGGTTAGCGAGAGGTGGACAAGTTTTATGACCTTAATATCTGCAGTAAGGCTAAGCTTTCCATCCATTTCTTTTACAACTATTATTAGCATGTTTATTGTAATTAAATGTTGGCCAGTGTGGTTAAGAATTACGGGATTTGCTCAGATATAGTTACCAATAATAAAAAAATTATATTTCGGAGCATGCAGAGAAAAGATTTATTGCTTTGGGTCGTTATATGTTTTCTGAGAAGAGCTATTTACTCAAAATGGGATTTAACCGTTAAAATACCAGATACTAGTATAAACCTACTGAAGAACCACCAATGGGGTTTCTGTCAAAGGTCTGTCACCAAGTGGTCCATCTGTCATGACCAGTGTCCTGTAAAGTAGGAAAGGATGGAAGAAAAGTAGAAGTAAAAAAAGGTAAAGGTAAAAGTACTACCAGAGGGTTTAGAACAAGAACTAATGGGGCAGATTTAATAATAGTGTCTTACATTTAGACAGTTTCACACTAGACCTGACAAGCAGAAAATGCACCAAATGTGCCACATTGGTGTACGCAGTATGATAAATGTGATGCATACAGCTAGACATTTTAGACACTTTTCCCTTCCTTATGTTACCTCTTGGCTGGCTTACTGTATGGCAATATTTTGCAGCTAAAGTTTGGTGCATGTTGGTGCATTTTAAGCCACATGACCTGTTCTGTAAGTCACTTCCTATAGTGCATTGCATTTTAAAAGCAATCAAAATACTGTCTGTTGTAGTCCTCCTTGTGGGACTATTAAGTGGTAAAAAAGGGGGAAAAAACACATTTATTAAATAAAAAAATTTCCATTGATAAATACGCTTTCAATGAAAAAAACTGCAAAAATCTCCCCCATATGTTTCATCAAAAAGCGTAAATTACTTCTAAATGATACAAATGTAAAACAAAAGTCTTCCTGCAAAAATCAAGCCCTTTCACAACTCCATAAAAAGAAAAAGAAAAAAGTTGTGGGTCTTGGGAAGCGGCAATGCAAAAACATTTATTTTCCTTTTAAAAAAGGGGTTTTATTGCAAAAAAGTAGTAAAATGTAAAAAAAAATGATATGTATTTGGTATCACTGTAATCATACTGACCCAGAGAATAAAGATATTATGTTATTTATACCTGAAAATAAATGCCGTAAAATTTATGACGTAAGAAGTGACAGAATTGCTGTTTTTTCTATCTCCCACCCAGAAAGAGTTAATAGAAGTTAATCGGAAAGTTATGTGTACCCCAAAATGACGCCATTAAAAACTACAATTTTTCCCGCAAAAAACAAGCTCTCATACAGCTATATAGACGGAAAAATAAAAAAGTTATGTCTCTTGGAACACAACAATGAAAAAAGGAAGAAAAACGCTTGGTCAGTAAGGCCCCAAACAGGTTACTAAGGGGTTAAAGAAATAAGTGGAGAACTTAGTTTCCCCTATAGATCCACAGGTAAAAAGTCTCCTAGTAGGCATAAGCCAAACTGCCCTAAAAAGGGAAACAGATCCTTTCTGACCCCACACTATGATCAAACTGGTCCCATAGATAATCTGAACAAGGAACCAATTCAAATCGGTGCATTGCAAAAAAGTTTTGCAAATTAACTATTGTCTAAGAGAAAGAAAACTGTCCTTGTAATGCAACCTATTGGAGGTAACTACCCTATTGTCAAGGTCTGACCCTATAATGGGCCTTGAAACATGACAAGAGATATTAGCCAAACCAAAAACCTACTCTAAAATGAAAAACTGAAGCATGAGCCAAATGTTTCGGAGCTAGGATTACTGGGAAAAAGGGACCATTCAGAAGGACACTGTTGCCTTCACCACACCTTTGAGGTACTATGCCTCTAGGACAAAAGGTAAAACAAACTAGTTGACAAGTTGTCATATTCTTGAAAGATACTTTTAGCCCTAGAAACAACACCCAAGAGAAAGTTATGGCGGATAAATATAAATTCCTTTCTATAACAAGTCTATCTTGCTCCATCTTGAATTGGTTCTCTTTTAATATTAGGGCTACCTCCTGCATTCGTCTGATGCACATGAGAAGCAGGTCTAAACATTGCTTTTTCTTGGTTCCAGCTAAAGTGTCAGAAAGCTGCAAAATAAACCTGGGAATGTAGTTTTTAAAATTCTTTTTTGTAAGTAATAATGTCCCTGGTGTATGTTCTGCCATGACATTGCTAGATGAAAACGGGGAAAACAGCTGCTCGGTTGAATTTTCATCTTCCTTGCCCGTCTAAAAGATTAAGCCTTTTGGGATCTGAGAATCACAGATTTTCACCCAAGGGTGACTCAATCTAGTCAAAATTCTGTCCTATAGTAATAGATAGCATAGCTGCCCGGCAAATATTTTATAAATAGAGAAAAGTTATTTTTATCTCTTCCTCCACAGGGATCTTTTAGACCATGGTCGAGCCTTTAACCTAAAGCTACATGATGTCAGCCCACAACCTATAGCCGTTATTCTTCAAACAGACAATGGTAGACATTCCAATTCCACGTAGAACGTTTTTTCTTTAGTATAATTATTTTTTAATTCACTCCTTTAACTTAACATGTCAAATTTGCTTCCGATGAACCTTGGGTAGAAAACCAACATAGGGCCTGCTATAACTTTCGGAACTAATCTATTATGATTAGAAAGAGGGAACTTACCATTGAATAGCTGATTAAGTAACAAGTCGCTTATCATTTGGTCAAAATCAAGTGTAGTATCTGTTATTAGTAGTCAAAAGTGCAGGGTCCTGAAAGGATGGACACATGATGGTAGGTTTCAGACCAATGGTGAAGACTGGGAGCTTCAAGTTGCCTCCTGTAGCTTCCACTAGCGACAGGAAAGAAGCTAGAAGCTTGGTATTGCAAAATCCGAAGAGGTAGAATTGCCACAGGGTAAGGTGCTCCATGGGATCCCACTGATTGGTGACACATTTGCATACTCTTCACTTTCACCCTTTTGAGCTCACTCACCACTGTTTTCTAAGGCTTTTTTTTTTTACTTTCGATGTTCATTGTCACAAGGATTTCCTAGGTTGCTATGCCCTTATGAGTATCTCTTCTTGAGATCTGAGGTGGGCCAACAACTTCCTCACCCCTTGTATTAAACGAGCCATAGACTCACGGGGCAGGGATGTAATATTAACACTTTACAAAGTGTTGGTGCTGCCTCATCTGGAATATGAAGTTCAGTTCTGGGCACCAGTCCATAGAAAGGACGCTCTGCAGCTGGAAAAAGTACGGAGGAGAGCAACTAAACTGATAAGGGGCATGGAGGGTCTTAGTTATGAAGAAAGATTCTCTTGAGAAGAGACATCTAAGGGGGGACATGATTACCTTTACAAATATATAAATTGGCCATACAAAACATACTGTTCCATGTAAAATGCCCGCAAAAGACAAGGGGGCGCTGCCTCCGACTGGAGAGGAAAAAGTTCAGTCTCCAGAAGCGTCAAAGCTTCTTTACTATAAGAACTGTGAATCTGTGGAATAGACTTCCTCAGTACGTGGTCACAGCAGGAAAAGTGGGCAGTTTTAAAAAGGGTTTAGATGAATTCTTAAAAGTAAATGACATTACTGCTAATGAAAATGTGTAAAAAATCTGAGTCTCACTTGCTTCTGGGATTCATGTCCCCACCGATCCCTTGGTTGAACTTGATGGACTTATGTATTTTTTCGACCGTATTAACTACGTAACCTTGCTTACCCTTCTTGTTTGCTGAGACATGTATAGACTTCACATAGGGTAGCTTGGTTAACAGATGCCAGCACAGATTAAACAAGAGATGGTCATTTGTCCCTGACTCTTCCAGGGTCTTTTAGATTACACAGATGAAGAATAGGATGGAGGCCCTTCTTCTTTGAAGAGGGAAAACCTAGACGTCAAGCTCCACTTAAGTATCTTGGCTTTGAGATGCCAGAAAACAGCTCCAATGAATGGAGGCCACTTGTCCCTACTCTTTCAGGGCCTGTTGACTTACAGGGTTAGAAAACTGGATGGACGCCCTTCTTCTTTTGGAGAGAGCTTGTGACAGACCGCATCCTTCTGCAGTTTTTTGTGTGTTCAGTTAAACATTTTTTTTTGTTCTTGGATAATACAA
This sequence comes from Bufotes viridis, assembly GCA_033119425.1. NCBI lineage: Eukaryota > Metazoa > Chordata > Amphibia > Anura > Bufonidae > Bufotes > Bufotes viridis. Next base: position 263,822,506 of record CM065594.1, read on the forward strand.
AACACACACTTGAAAAATCAACATGCAGCTAGGAACAAAACGGCATATAAAAAGGTAGAATGTGGGATTCCAACACATACATGTAGCCATTACAATAAACCCTAAGACACATATCCAGTTAGAGTAATACTGGATACAGAAAATGTAGTTTGTTCGGATAATGTATTTGATAAAAGTTTTCTTCGTCCATATGTTTTTGTGTTTGTTGCCTTTTTTCATTGGCTTCATGTTTCTTGTTACATATTTGTTGAATGTTTCAATATACTTTATAAATGGATTCAAGAAACAGACTTTTCAAGAACAGAAGATGCATGAGGTTTGGGGATAAAATGTAAAATGGAGAACATGTGAACATTTGGGGTTGTGACCACAATGACATCTAAAATCATGAGTCATGAAGAGGCTTCTGATTTTTCAAGAACCATAATCAGTGCATGGTGAATCCCAGTAGAGAAAGGACTGTCCTCTGTTTACAATTCTGTCCCTTCTCTGAGCTTCCTTGGCTCCAGTCCACATTTCTGAGGTTTCTTATACACGCCGGTGGCAGCCGTCACACTTGTGCTTCCAGCTGCAGAGCAGGATAGGAGGAAAACCACAAGCTCACACTGAGACAGTGCTATTTGCATAGAACAACAACCTCCCATGGTGCATTGCAACTGGAGAATTTGAGAGAAACACAGCTTTCCTTCTCAATGGGGAAACAAGCCGAAACGTTTAATTTTAAAAAACACAACAAACTACCAGCAGCACGGAAGACCATACACAAAGAAGGTCTTTTCATATTTGCAAGGTGTTGACAGGCAGAGGCAGCATCCATCATGGATATCATAAACACAACCCTGATATCACATGAGCTTTAGAAAATGTGTGTTTGAGACCTATACAAACTGATGAACTGATTATGTTACTTCCACTTGAATACGTGTCCTGTTATAGTCAAACCCTCCCCTATTTTAGGTGAGGGGCTCCTCCACTTTGGGAAGAAATTTTACAAGGCCATACACAAAAGCACGGTCAAGCATGATGTGAACTCACTGAGTTGCAACAGATTTCATTTAGAGTTAAACCAAGGAGTAGAGATAAGCAAATTGATTTGAAAATTCAAAAAATTTGACCCAAATTTTTCCCCAAAAAAATCTCATGAGAGAGAGAAAGACTTTTCCAGGAAACCAGAGCTCTTTTGATTTGGATTGAATTTATTCGAACCCAAATTAAATCAGAAAGTTGATTCACTCATCTGTATCCAGGAGTGAAGTTTAAGGGTACTTTCACATTTACGGCATAGCTATCCAGGGGGCTGTTCCGGTGGGTGAACAGCCTGCCGGATCTGCAATGCCGCAAGTGCCTGTGCACTGCCGTACTGCCACTCTGTCCCCATTGACTATAATGGGGCGGGGGCGGAGCTACGGCGCAGCATGGAAGTGCACGGCAAAGATCGCTGTAGCTCCGCCCCCTCCCCATTATAGTCAATGGGGACAGAGCGGCAGTGCATAGGTACTTGCGGCATGGCGGATCCGGATGTTCACCCGCCAGAACAGCTTGCCGGATAGCTATGCCGCAAATGTGAAAGTACCCTAAAGGGTTCCCCAGTACTTAGACTTTTACCATAGTACAGGAATCTGCATTTTTCAGTTCACAAACCCCAGGAGTATACTTCCTAACAACATATTGAGCCTTTTATTGTCCTGATGAAGGGGGCTGTTCGCCCCTGAAACGCGTTAACATGGAATAAAGCTCATTTATCTGCACCACCATAACTCTGGTTTGAGTCCAACTGCTTCAGCGCCGAGAAAGGTCCATTTCTTCTACTCCACGGACGCATCTTCTTATCTCAGCAACCGCAGCCCACGGTGAAGGGCAGGGACCTGGCAGTAGCAGCAGCAGTCTTCTTTCTCTCCCGCAAGCTGGACGGGAATTCTCCAGCAAAGCGAAAGATAGGTGTTGTGACTGTACACAACACCAAAGGGTAAGCGCATTTAACTTAAAATTATCAGCAATATATAACGGTATCACACACAGGGCGCTGCCTCTGCTCTCTTCTTCATTAGCAACATAGGATAAGAACTATGCAGATGACCAGGAATTGGAAGGCAGAAGTCAGGGCAGGCAAAGTTGGCAGGCTGGGGTCTGCGGAGGGGTCTGTTGGCACAATATTGGTCAGGCTGGTCTAGGATAGGCAGTAGACATGTAGACAAGGCCAAAGAGTGAGCAGAGTTGAAGTCAAGAATATGGATCAGATGTACACTTTAGTAGCTACTGGCACCAAAAGAACCTTATTTCAGGCACATGTGCAGTAATTGGGGAAATACCCTTGAGAAGGCTGGGTCAGCTGAGTATTGGCTGAAGAACCAGACTTTGGAGTATGCTGGCCCCTTAAAAGCTGGGAGTCAGCTTGCACCAGAAGTCCCAGTAGGAAAAGATAGGGGGCAAGCAGGATGCTAGATGGGGAGAGCAAGAATAGAGGACAGGGTAAAAGCATGACAAGGTATGGGGGTGACTATGCAGAGGACAACTGGGGAGAACTGAGCGCTGGTCCCATGCTATAACAGTATGTACATATGATATTACATACTTGTTCGATACTCAACCACAAAGAAAAGGAACATTGATGAGCGTTAAGATTCAAACTAATCTCATGGAAGTCCATACTTTTATAGACAGTCAAAAAGATCAACTCAAGGCTTTCTATTATATTAAGGTTAAACTTTTTTATTTTTAAGTTTTATTTCATTTTTATCTCTTTATAACATATGTCCTATTTACAGGTTTCCATTACATTCTCCTTTAGGCAAACTTATTTCCTAGCTGACATTTCTCAAAGAAACATCTACAGCTATGAAATCCTGCCCAACATAAAAAAAATAACTCTTAATCTCAAAATAATCTCACAGCCGTCCTGAGCCTGGTCCAAGCAGCTAAACCAAGCGGAGTGCTTTCTTGCCTCGCCACATCTTAAAAATAGTGATCTCCTGCAGAGAGCAGAAAGTAGCACAAGAGCGTTACTGTCACTAACTCTTTCCAGGGAATCCGCAGTGACTCATTACGAGGCTGTAAATGTCTGGTGTGTGGATATTGGTGTACTCCGCAATGCCACCCAGCGATTTTACCGGTGACAATAAATAGGTCTTGTTTATAACAGAAGGTGCTACATGCAAAAAAGCAGCAGTAAACCTCAACGCTTCCTACTCCTGCATTACAGGTGAGAACAGTCATAGGATTTTTTCTTTCTTTTTCCATTTTTTTTCAACTAGGGTCCACCTAAACTGTTGTAATTCAACCCAATTCCCAATAAGGGGTCTCAGGGACCATAGATAAGGATGCATCTGTTTTTTTTATAATGGCAGCTCTTAGGCTGGGGTTAAATACATTGACCTCCATGTTCTATATTTGGCTTGCCCTGATAACTGAGTGCCACCAATTTTTAATTTGTGTGCTACCCTACAGGGCTTCTCTGTGAGTACTCTTTCAATGAAGAACTTAATGGAGTCTGTCACCCCTAAAATTGGTTTCAAAGTATGCATGACACTACATAGAGTAGGTGCCACTAAACATAATCATACCTTTCTTATGAAAATCTGGTTGTCTAATGCTGAGAAATTTCCTTTTAGTTTTATGGAAATAAGGCATTCAATGCACCGTGGGCCGTGCACCTCTACTTGGTGCACCATCATTCCGCCAGTAGTACCTATCCTTCTTCAACTGAAACTCTGAAATTTGAGAGCTGGTAAAGAAGATGCAAACGAAGCCTGGTGCAGCGAGCAGAGCAGCCCCACCCATGGTGCACCAAGAAAGCCCACCCATGGTGCGGCTAGCAGAGCAGCCTCACCCATGGCGCAGTGAGCAGAGCAGCCCCACCCATGGTGCACCAAGAAAGCCCACCCATGGTGCGGCGAGCAGAGCAGCCTCACCCATGGTGCGGCGAGCAGAGCAGCCTCACCCATGGTGCAGTGAGCAGAGCAACCCCACCCATGGTGCACCAAGAAGAGTAGCCCAACCCATAGTGCGGCGAGCAGAGCAGCCTCACCCATGGCGCAGTGAGCAGAGCAGCCTCACCCATGGCGCAGTGAGCAGAGCAGCCCCACCCATAGTGCACCGAACAAAGCAGCCCCACCAATGGTGCAACAAACAGAGTAACCCCACCTATGGTGCAGTGAGTAAAGCAGCTCCACCCATGGTGCACCAAGGAGAGCAGCGCCACCCATAGTGCAGCGAACAGAGCATCCCAACCCATGATGCACCAAGCACAGCAGCCGCACCCAGGGTGCACTGAGCAGCTCAGCCCCATCCACAGTGCACTGTAAACTGTATTTGTATAAAAAAAGTTATGTTTTAGGGCATCTACCCTACATGTTGTTATGCTACTTTGAAACAAATTTTCGCGGGGCAGACTCCCTTTAAAGGGTATTGACCAGGGGCGTAGCTATAGGGTGCCGAGGTAGCAGTCGCTACCGGGCCTAGCCCAAAGACCTTTGTGCCGGATAAGACACCAGTGTTATAGAAAGTACATGCTGGTGAACTTACACCTCTGGCTGGAAGGAAGGGGTTAGGCCAAGAATTTGGGGAGAGGGGGGGGGGAGCGGGTGCTGTTTCAGTTTTTGCTTTGGGCGTATAAAGGCTATGTGCTTTCCTGCCCCTGGCCATAAAGGGGAAGAGTGTCCCAATCTGAACCCTTGCAGCAGGGCCCATGAGCCTTTAGCTACGTCCTTGGGGTATTGACATGTTTAGAGCCTTGTAATTTTTGCCCCAATTACGTTAAAATAAAAATAAAGAAAAGTAGTAATTTATTAAAAAATATGTGTTTACAGCTCCTTTGCAGATCAATGTGTTTCCATGGTTACAAAATACAAACAAACCCTTTGTAATCTGATCATATGATAATTTGTTTTACATGGCCAATGAAAGGGAATGAGCGTTTATACGAATGCTTGTTAACGCTGTAATTCCCCCATATAAACCTGCCGTCATTCCCCCTGACAAACAAGCAATAGCTGGTTTGTGAGGAGAATCACTGGTTGTCGGCAGCACATGCACTAGTATAAATAGGGGTGTGCTGCTGGCGATAATAAAACTGTAAGAATCGCATTGACAAGTGCCGAGCCACATGGTATAAAGTCGCTCAGCTCTCATATCGGGTGAAAAATCTAAACGGAACGTTTGTCTTCTATATCTTCCTAATGTATATCATGTAGCGTAGTATAAAATAGGCAAAGTGTATGAGTGCAGGATCTGACTACACAGGATTTGTTTGCAGTCTGTTACCGAGGCGATAAATAGGCCTGCATAGGAGCTGCACACAAAACTATAGAACAGAGATGGCCAACCTGAGGATCTCCAGCTGTTGCAAAACTACAACTCCCAGCATGCCCAGACTGCCTACAGCTAGCAGCCTACAGCAGGGCAGGGTGGGAGTTGTAGTTTTACAACAGCTGGAGAGCCGCAGGTTGGCCATCCCTGCTATAGAATATTTCTAATAAAGACCATCTGCAGAGTTGCATAATTGGCCACATTGGGGGGCATAGTCAGCACTGAGCTCCAAGGGACTAGGCCCCACCCCTAAGGTTGCCACCCAACCAGTAAGTAACCAGCCAAGCCGGCAATTTAATGCCCCTGCCGCAAATTTTTTTCTACTGGCAATAATAATTGCCGGTATCTTCCTATATGGACTATTACTAATGAGCGCGTGGAGCGCTCATTAGTATGGTCTTTACTCCTGCCCCTCCCCCCCACTTGTGTTAAGAAAAGTATAAACTCACTTCATCATTTGATGGCGCCGTTGTGAACACTTACTGCTGACTGGAGGACAGGACCTGCGTGGATTATTACTGTGAAGGGGGCACAATGGGAATTATTACTATGAATGGGACACAATGGGGATTACAACTATGAAAGGGGCACAGAGATGGCATAACTACTGTGAGGGGGCACAATGTGGGCATAACTACTGTGAGGGGGCACACATCTGTACAAAACTACTGTGAAGGTTGTACAATGAGGGCAATACTACTGTGATGGGGTACAATTTTTTTAAAGTATTGAGGTGCGGGGGGGGGGGGGACGCCAGAGAAAGGACCCGTCCCGGGAGCCAAACACCCTAGGCACTCCACTGCTGAGGGGCACTAATACTAGGAGCCACATTATGACATAGCAACGCCCCACAACCACACCCCCTTTGGGGTGTAGCTTAACATGGCCAGTATTTCTTGTTGGGATAGGTAGCAACCCTACCCACCCCTTGGTGCACTAAAGCCCTGATTTGTATAATATAATATTCTCGGGAACACCACAACCGATTTTCACAAGACAGGTATTATTTTAATCATCAGTATCAACCCTAACAGACATCACGCCTGGGTTAACAGGGTTGATCCTGCTTAGCGCTGCTTTTTCAAGTATGAATGGGTCATGAATAAGTAATATCTTACAAGTCAGGAAGAGCATATTCATTTTATAGGATTGATTTTAGAATACTTAGCTGTAATGTCTGTCTGTCAATCCGTATACATATATCCTGTCACTCAACCTTACCAGTAGGAGCTGGCCCATATTGATATTTAGTCTGACCATCCCTAACTGTTTTCGCAATGAGATGTCTTGAAGACAAAATACTAATAGAAAGAGCAGGCTGACACCGTCGGGGGTCAGACCCCAAACATTGGGATTTACGAACACAGTCTACTCATACTTCATCTGAGGTGACCCTTTCACGGAAGGTGGTCTCACAGCATATATTACACCTCCAGCTCGCTCCAGGATACAGAACCTGCACAGCGGAGCGGCCGCTCTAAACATGGGCCTAGTGTGCTGGAAGCAAAACATGCCAGAAGGGAGGCCTCGCGTGCGGCTCCTGTGTTTGTTGTTGTGGGATCCCTGGTGATTGACACATGTCAGCTCGACGTGTCTGCTGCTGGAATAAAGAAGCACATACGTACACAGGATGAATGAACTGCATTGACCATAGACTATAAATCTGCATGCTAAACACGTTCCTAAAATATCAGCTTGGTCAAGCCTTGGCGTCATACCATTTACTTCTTTGTACATGCATGTGAGAATGACATTATGGAGTGGTGTCAATGGATCTGCCATATCAGAGGTAGGAGTAGACCATTAAAGGGGTTTCCCAAGACTGGGAGCCCCATCAAACAAAAAGTCTCACCTATTACTGGTGCTCCAGGTCCAGCACCAAGCTCCCTTCACCTCAGTTTGTGATCACCACCTTCAAGGGCCCCCCCCCCCCCCACCACTGCCAGACCATCATTGGTCTCAAAATAGACAGAGGTCTCAGGATGTGCCTGATTAGGTCATTGAGACAACTGATCGGCTGGCAGCAGTGATGCACAACGTAGACGGAAAAGTCCGTCATGCTTCTGGTCCAGCATGGACCAAAAGCATAGGAAAACAGAGTCTAGAGCTTGACCCAGATGGGTAAGACTTTTTTTTATTTACTTTTGCACCCTGTCCGGCTATCTCAACAGGGGTCCAAGTCTTGGAGAGCCCCTTTAATACATAACATTTCTATGCCTTTAACTGCCACGCCCCTTAGATGCTGTGATCCATAGTGACCGCCACATCTAAGTGGTTAGACAGAGGGACGGAGCTCCCTCTGTCACCCCATTAACCCACCTTCGAAGTGATCATGAGGTGCCAATGGTTTACTATGGCAGCCGAGGGCATCATAATGGACTGCAGGCCTGCCTTGCCCATAAGACTATTGAGCCCTGGCACTGTATTTACTTTCCCTTGTGGGATTAAAAAGAGGTAAAAAAAATAAAAAGTTATATACAATAATAAAAATGTATTTTAAAAAAAGATTTAAAACAAATAAGCACACAAAACTAAGAAATTTATTATAAAAATAATCAAATATTACAAATAAATATTAAAATATGTAAAATATATTTAAAATATTAAAAAAAGAAATTTCTGGAATGGCCAAATGTTAACATTTTTTGTGTTATTTAACCTGTAAGGCTTTAAAACAAACAATGCCAGAATTGCTGTCTCTTGACCACCGTGCCACTGAAAAATGAAATAAAAAACCATCAAAAGATATATGTACCCCATAATGGCACCTCAAAATAAAAAGGTCTCACGTAGTTCTTTCGATGATGAATTATGATGGTTACCAGAATATGGCGACACAAAACATGATGATTTAAAAGGAAAAAAATGCTTGCATATTATGCAAAAGAAAATCAGAGACTGGTTAAAGTAAGAGAGCATTAGAATGGGAGCAAGGGGGATCAGTAAGGTAAGCATGACAGAACTTTTTTTTTTTTTATGTTAATTGGCCGGACAATTAGCCACTGCTTGAAGATCCCAACTGGAAATCAGGTCACATCTAAATCCCACCTTACACCTTGGAAATGATGCTAGGTTAACACGTTGAGCTGGAAAGATGCCAGGGCAGAACACTGAACATAGTCTTCAAGGAAAAGCCATAAACAGTTCAAACAATGAGTCAAAACGGTGAATTTTATGTCCCCCTACGGCAAGCTTAGCTTATTTATACTTGGATTCAAAGTCACAACCTGAATTCCTTCAAAAGCTCGAAAAGCAGAGGTGGAACATGAGTCAATATACAGCGGTCAATGGAAACATCCTATTCTTACCAGGGCTTAGGGAGGGAAGGCTACCAGCGCTCAGGTTTGTGTTGGCTTGAGTTTGGAAAAATAACACAGGAAACCCTCATCTGTTATATTACTGGAACTGGCAAGATGGGAGTGTTACAGTAATTATGGGATGGCTGTTGGTCGGGTTTCAAGATAAATGGCGTCCCTCCTCGCGCTTGGATTCGTTCAAGAGATGTCGCAACATGGCGGTCTAAAAATAAGAGGGATGGCTGCCAGGTCTTACCTGCTACTCAAAGTGCTGATGAATCCTCCATCTCTGGGATTAGTGAGATGGCTTTCTGGACCGGCCATCTGCACTGGGAATATATATTACATTACCTAGAAGTGGTTGTGTTTTTTATGTATGTGGTTTTCAGTGAATTTTTATTTTAGAAAGTACAGGAACTAAAGTAAGTAAAAAATAGAAATGTGAAAAATGCACTGACAAGAAGCTGAGAATGATGATGCCTTGTCCATCCTGCGTGTAGACGGCGTTGCAATGACTGCATCAATTTTTATTTTTTTTATTTTATTCCCAAAAAAATATTTAACAGTGATTAGCGAAGCGATTCTATCAGTAATAATGTCAGAGCATTTGGACTTGCATTTCACTAGTCATCTGACTGGCTTTCTCAATTAGAATGGCTTGTACAATAAATCTCCAGCATTTAATACTGGTGCTTCAGTCACGGAGGTAAGATGTTTATTGCACTTGCACTACTGAAGCTATTAGGTGTGATTAAACTGCCTTAGGAGAGGTGTTAGAGCCACATTGTAAGTGGCAATGTAATCACATCTAATAGCTTTAGTCATGCAAATACAATCAACATCTTACATCCATGACTGAAGCAAGAGTAGCTAGTATTTAATGCCTGAGATTTCTTGTACAAGCTATATATATAAGAAAGGAAAGTTCAGCAGCTCTCACCTGCCACACCTTCACCTGTGAGCACGGAGAGCCCGTGTCAGGACCGGGCAAACACAATTCAAAAAGTTCAAGGATTCAGCCCCACTTCAGTAAAGGAATTTGTTTATTTTTGCTTGCGGTAAAAACACATCCAGTTTACAAAAAGTCTTGTCTACGCGTTTCGGGCTACCAAAAACAATTCAAGCCCTTACTCATGACGAGCTATATATATAGTCAGATGACTTGAGAAATGTTTTCAAGAAAAAAAAACATGTCCAAATGTTCTGACCATTCTAATTGAGTAAGCCAGTCGGATGACTAGTGAAACCCCTTCGAGGAAAAATAAAAAAACAAGTCCAAGGAAAATTCGATTCGGCACAAAGCCGAATTTCCTCGTGCTTCGTGGTAGCGAATCAATTTTACCTGAATGGCGGTAAAAAATGTAAAAAATCTTACCTACCTCATCCTTTGATGGTGACTAGCCAGCTGCCATCTTGATTGAAGATCTTGCACAAAATCCTGTGCGTGATGACCAGCTCGTCGCGATCAAATGGATAAGGGAAGTATAATTTTTTTAATTTCTATTTTTTTAATTTTACACTGTGTCATTACTGTCAGATGCCATGATCAGCTATGAATGCAGCATCTGAGGGGTACAGAGGGGTAAACCCACTACTTACAAAGAAATGTGCTTCATGACGAAGTAATTTGTCACAAAGCTAATTTTTTTGTAAAATTAGGAGAAGCAGCCAAATCGAATTTTACAATACTTTGCTCATCACTAGCTCTTGTTTAAATCACTGTATGCACCCTTAGGACTTTTTGGGATTACTATGGTTTTAACAGATTTAGTAGCTTACCTCATGTATATCTTCCCCATGTATTTTTTTTTTTCAGTTTGGACTTTCCTGACTCATTTTCATCATGTAAACCAATCATTTTGGCTGATTTTCATTCTGTATGATTACTACTCATATACCATGACCTGGATGAATGAAAACCTTCACAGATAAAGTGATTATAAAATTAGGGGCAAATTTTTCAAAAAGTTCTGATTCTGCCAAACTCAAATTTTGTGTGATTTGATTCGGGAGAATCAGAGAGAAAGAGAGCGAAAGAGGGAGTCTTCCAGGAAATCAGCAATCTTCTGTGTTCCTTATCAACCACTGTTGAATGGTAGAACACCTCCTTATGGCTCTCTCATAATCCTCACAAGCAGATTTTCTGATGACTGTGGGCCCCTGGTATCTACTGATCTCCCATGGTATGTCCACCCGTAAGAGAATTAAATAATCCTTTCATGCAAATAATTATGGGAAGTTCTGAGAAACTCCGCTATTGCCTGGTGATAATTTCAGAGCAATAAGGTAACATTACCCATTAGGAGCACACACACAGTTCACCCCATGGCCCTTGTTGGCCGGGATGCACAGACCACAATACATTTTAGTAAGAAAAGCTGCTTTTTATAATATTTTTGACTAGGGGTACTTTCACACTAGTGGCAAGGAACTACGGCAGGCTGTTCCGGCATGTTCTACTTTTATTCTGGCTGCCTCTCGGCATGTTTGCCGTGCTGCCGCTAGAACTACGGCCCGTCCCCATTATAGTCAAAGGGGCTGGAGCGGTAGTCCGGGGGCATGCGGGCATTAGCGGCAGCACGGATCCGACAGGCTGTTCACCCGCTGGAACAGCCTGCCGGAGTTCCTTGCCGCTAGTGTGAAACTAGCCTAATGTGATGTGTCAGGGTTGTATCTCACACAGCTTTCTGATGCAGTATTGAGCCAAAGCCAGAAGTGGATCCAGCAGGAAGACGAAGTACATCAATGTCCATCCTTCATACTTCTCATTACCTTTGAATCCATATTATGGCTTCGGCTGCATGAAAAACTGCCCTTTTTGGCCAGAAAATGCTGTGGTGGGAACCTATGCATATGAATTTGGGCAGGTGTTTTTTGACCACTATAAAAAAAAAAAAAGCCATACCAAGTGTATGGTTTTTTCTCAAGCCATAAACATTTTTACTGGTGTTTTATTTTGCAAAACAGATGACTAGGTAGCAGTCTTCTAAGGGTCCTTACACACGTGATTTTTTTCGGATAAAGAAAATGCCAGAATAACTACAAGTAGTTTTGTTTTTACCAGCTGTGTTTGTAGAATTTTTTAAGGAGTTTTTTTGTGAAGTGGAAACACATGGTTGTGAAGATATTTTTTAAGTTGTTTTTTTTCTATGAGAAAGACAGAAGTCAATGGCTTTCCTTAGCTACTATGAAACATTTATGTTTTTTTGTTGTTGTTTTTTTACCTCTATTGCTCCATTTTTGTGTCCAGTTTATCTTATTTCCTGTGATGTCATTCAACATAGCAACAGGGGCAGTGATAGGAGCGTGCCTATGTAACTAGCTTGGTGGGAGGAGCTATAAACTAACTGGGCATTGTCAGGGGCAGTGCTGGAGAAAAAGGAGAAATGCATCATGGGATCGGTTGGATACAGGAAAAGGAAGTGCTTCATACAGAATGAAAATCAGCCATAATGATTGGTTTACATGATGAAAATGAGTCAGGAAAGTCCAAACTGAAAAAGAAAAAACATGGGGAAGATATACATGAGGTAAGCTACTAAATCTGTTAAAAACCATAGTAATCCCAAAAAGTCCTAAGGGTGCATACGGTGACTTAAACAAGAGTGGAAGGAGGATGGGAGTAGGGGAATTTAGGGCTTACATACATAATAAACATTAGAGGGGTTATCCAGACCTTTAAAGCGTTTTGTTTTTTTAAATGTTTGCATAATGGCTGTGCTTCTTTGTATAATCATAACTGTGAAAAAACTGGTCTTTTTTGGGCTTTCCTAATGTCTTTTCGAGCCATAATATTCCCTGTTTCAGCTGCACAGCTAGATTCAGTTCTCTCACAAGCAGGGGCATCTCCCTTCTGTGAAATGTGCCAGCACTGCATTGCTGTGACGTCCTTTCTCTTACTTCCCACTATGTGTTTTTTTTTTTTCAGTTCTGGAAAGGTAGGACTCTCCTGTGATCTTCAGAAGCTGTGTAGGAGCTGCCCAGTGTGAACGTGGTGTAAGGTAGGAAGCTTGAAATAACATACGTATATACAGATGCACATACAGCATTTGCACTGCTTTATGCGGAAAATCAATTGCATTTGTCCTCCCTTTGGAATTCAGTAAAAAAGTGAACATGAAAAAACTGCAACCACAATGCCAAGTGTGAATGCAGGCAAAAATAGCTCCACTAAGATTAGGTGCTTTTAGGACTAAGTGGCCACGACTACATGTTGCACAGTCACTAATGGCTGAGGAAAGCCGTTGACTTCTGTCTTGCTCAAAGAAGCAGACAACTTAGAGGGTATCACGTCCATTTGTTTTCACTTGTGGCAAGAAACAGAGACCATTACGTCTGAGGGGCCGGGGCAGGAGGCAAGTGCTGACAGAAAGCAATGAAGCAGGGGCGTTGTGGCCGACTCCACAGCATCTTGAGCAGAGCAGGTAAATCAAATGAAACAGCTGAATGATTTCATATAATCTCTAACATGTGGCTGTAATTTTACTCTGGTAAAAATTCGGGTGAGACAAATTCAGAAATGAGTTAAGTTTGAAAAAAAAAGTGTGAAAAACCACAAAAAGCACTATAAAAATAAGAAATGCGAAAGCAATAAGTTGACGTATGCAATTCATTTGTAGGGAAAAAATAAATAAGAAAATAATTATTGAGAGCAGGGGTTTAGCACAAAGATCTGGTCTGAGGATCAGCTTCAATATTTTTGTGACCTCTGAACCAATTTCCTACAATCTTATTGCTTGTTGCATTTAACAAATCACAAAAATTAGCTTTTTGTGCACCATGAAATTTAAAGGGGTTGTCGTATTTAGAAATCTCATTTTCATAATAGCCCTATAAGAGAGGGTCTTCATTTTGTGGTCAGAGTCAAGAGTGGCTTGAAAGAGCATCTCTTGCTCTGGAGGACCTGTCCTGGCGTTGATTTGAATGGACACCGTGTAATGCTTAACTCTCCCTGTGGTGGCGCTGCAGGGAAATTGTACAGTTACTGCCAAGAACCTCTTTAACCCCCACCAATATGCATTTTTAAGGTAACCCAGTCTAAGTGTTGCATGATCTTGGAAGAGTGGATCCTTATCTGCTTTACGGCATACAGGCTCCTGCTCCAATGGCCCGGATAGGCAGAATCAGTGATCCATGATGTTTAACCCCTTAGATGCTGTGGTAAAAAGTGGTTTCAGATTGCAATTGCAGGGGTTGACGCCTTATTACAGGTATAATGAAAACCCACGCCCCCCAAATCTTAGGAGGCACGACCCAATTGATTGCCTGTATGTCCACCACTGGCAGCATAATACACTATAGTGCAGTATATTATAATCACTTGTCAAAGTCCTCTTGTGGGACTAATACATGTTGTAAATTAGAAACTAAATACAGTTTCGTTCAAATAAATCCCCAAGTTTGCAAAAATCCAACATTTTTTAATGGAAAAAATAAATATCCCTGCTCACAATTGATATTGCCAAATCTTTAATGACTAGTGTTGAGCAAACCCGAACTGTAAAGTTCGGGTCGGTACCGAACTTTGTGAGCTTGGGTACTCGGAGCCGAACCTGAACTTTGCTGTTTGGGTTTGAGTTCTGTGTTCGGACATTTAATAAAGCTTTTTAAAGGCTGGGCAGCCAATCAACAAGCTTTCAAGCTGTGGGCACTTAGAAGCCATCACAGCCATGCCTAGTAATGGCATGGCTGTGAATGGCCGGTGCATCATGTGACCCAGCCTCTATACAAGCTGGATCATGTGTACGACCGCCCATCAGCTCTGAGTTATGCAGGGATAGAAAGCAGGCAGCTGAAGCGAGGGAGAGTGTTAGGAATCTCGCTATTTGTTTTGTGGGTGACCTATAATTATTTTTAGTGGGTGCAATACACCAGCTTTGCACACCTGACACAGAAATATAATAATTAATCTGGCTGTTAATTCTGTGGGTGACCTATAGTGTTTTTTTGTGGGTGCAATGTACCATCTTTGTACCCCTGACGCAGAAATATAATAAATAATCTGGCTGTTAATTCTGTGGGTGACCTATAGTGATTTTTTGTGGGTGCAATGCACCATTTTTGTACCCCTGACGCAAAAATATAATAGTTAATCCATCTGTTAGTTCGATGAGTGACATATACCTATTTTTGGTGTGAGATACACGTGCCTTTTATACGTGACAGGGAAATTAATATAGTTAATTTGACTGTTAGTTCGGCCGGTGACATATACCCATTTTTGGTGCGAGATACACATGCACTGCATATGTGACAGGGAACTTAATATAGTTCATCTGTCTTTTAGTTTAGTGGGTGACATATACCCATATTTGGTGGGAGGTACACCTGCACTGCATACGTGATAGGGAAATTAATACAGCTAATCAGTCTATAAATTCGGTGGGTAAAATATACCCATTTTTATTGTGAGATACACGTGCACTTTATACGTGACAGGGAAATTAATATAGTTAATCTGACTGTTAGTTTGTTTGGCCAGTGACAAATACACATTTTTGGTGTGAGATACACGTGCGCTGCATATGTGACAGGGAAATTAATATAGTTAATCCGTCTGTTAGTTCGGTGGCTGACATATTCTAATTTTTGGTGTGAGGTAAACCTGCACTGCATACCTGACAGGGAAATTAATATAGTTAATCTGACTGTTAATTCGGCCGGTGACATATACCCATTTTTGGTGTGAGATACACGTGCACTGCAAATGTGACAGGGAAATGAATATAGTTAATCTGTCTGTTAGTTCAGTGGGTGACATATACCCATTTTTGGTGTGAAATACACATGCACTTTATACGTGACACTTTATTTCGTTGCCTCCTGTTGCCTTCTCCTTCTACTCCGCTTCCTCCTCTACTGCCTCCTCATCCTGGTCAGCGTAACACCTTCACCACCAACTTCAGCACAGCCAGGGGGAAAAGAAAGCATACTGTTTTGAAACTCATCTGTTATGGGGGGAAAAAAACACACCGTGCAGGAACTGTGGACGGGGATGGAACAACAGACCGATGAGTGGTTGGTGCCACTGAGCCTCAGGCCTTGCCTGGTGATGTGTGATAACTGCGAAATCTCATAGCAGCTCTGGGGCTAGCAGGTTTGACTCACATCCCTTGCCTGGCACATGTGCTGAATTTGGTGGTGTAGAGGTTCCTGAAAAAATTACCCCGATATGTCAGAGCTGCTGCAAAAAGTGCGGGCCGTCTGTGCGCTCTTTCGGAGTTCTAACCCTGCTGCTGCTCGCCTGTTTGTGCTGCATGAATATCAGCACTTCTAAAATTCACGAAGATCTAGAATATAGTGCTATATCCTCGTAATCGCGAATATTCTAGATTTTTTTCATCAGTACCCTCACTGCTTCTTGCTTGTGGGCCATATTACGTTGACGATTTTCCCAATCAACAAAATAATGACTGGAGATCACAACTTCTAGAATTTTGCCTATGCTGTGCATCACTATATGCTAATCTACCACCCAAGAAACGTAATAAAAAGCAATAAAAAAGTCTTAAAAATGTGCTCTAAAATTGTACCAATGAAAACTACAAATTATCCTGCAAAAAAAGTGTTTTAAGGGTTTTATTGTGTAAAAGCAATAAAACCTAAAATAAGCTACAGTATATATTTGGTATCAATATAATTTTATCAACCCAAAGAATAGATTTACCATGTTTATACTGCACATTGAATGACCACGAAAAACGAAAATAAAATAAAAAAACAAGAATTGTTTATTTGTTAATCTGCCTCCCTAAAAAAAAAAACAGAATAAGGCCTCATACAGACGACCATATGTATTTTGCAGTCCGCAAAAACCGGATACACAAAAAATACGGATGACGTCCGTGTGCATTCCGTATTTTGCGGAACGGAACAGCTGGCCCCTAATAGAACAGTGCTATCCGTGTCCGTAATGCCGTCAATAATAGGACACGTTCTATTTTTTTGCGGCACGAAATATGGACAGAAGCGGAATGCACATGGAGTAACTTCCGTTTTTCTGCGGACCCATTGAAATTAATGGTTTCGTATACGGACCTGCAAAAAAAACAGCATGGAAACGGAATGAAAATATGCATAAAAAAATTGAATTTGGTATCAAACTGACCTAGAGAATAAAGTTATCATGTTATTTATGCCCGCACAATTAAATCAGGATAAGGCTACGTTCACACGACGACATTTGTTGCGCGACAAAAAGTCGCACTATTGTCGCGCGACAATTTTTATAGAGGGAGTCTATGGTGTCGCATTGCGAGATGCGACATGCTGCGACTGCGACGCAACAGTTGCAAAAAATCCATTCAAGATGGGTTTTTCTGCGACTGTAGCGTCGCAGTCGCAGCATGTCGCATGTCGCAATGGGACACCACAGACTCCTATTATAAAAATTGTCACGCGACAATAGTGCGACAAAATGTCGCGCGACAAATGTTGCAGTGAAGTTGTGCCCAATTTGTTGCGCGACAATTGTCGTTGTGTGAACGTAGCCTAAAGGTGGAATAGCTCCCCACCCCCGCCCCAGAATGGGTAAATAAAAGTTAATTATTGAGTTATGTGTAGCCCAAAATGGTGCCATTAAAAGTTACTGCCTCTCCTGAAGAAAAATAAGCTCTAATATGGTGACAAGCATTACTAAGAGAGGGTTCGCATTCGGGTTATAAATTTCGGTATGAGGTTCCAATAACAGAGTTATAACAGAATATAATGGAATTTTCGGACAGAATGCAAAATGGAAAACCTTAAAGGCATTTTAAATTGCCAAAAAAATGAAATTGCATTCCGTCCTAAAATTCCGTTATATTCTGTTATAACTCTGTTATAATGGAACCCTGTAACGGAATTTATAAAGCAAATCCGAACCTGCCCTTAACTGTTAATTAACCATTGCTCCACCCCAACGTGGTCGCTCAGGTCCTCCCCAATAGTGTTTTTCACACGGATGCAGAGCTGATGTCACATAGATATCATAGGACTGCTGCAATCAATCACTGACCTCAACCTTCCAGTCACCGACCTTTTAGGCAAATATTGGCTGTAGCGATCTCATTCTGCCAAAGAAGACCGGAAATGTGAGCAATTCCACAAGTATTGATGCTTATTTTCTTATTTTAATGCATCCTGTGCCCCACTTTTTCATAATCTCAGACAACCCCTTTAAGTGTCGATTTGCTAGTGATATGGATTCCAAAGCATCAGTGCGCTATTGATAGGAACTCTGAAGTGTCGTTGTGTCAAAGATCTAGAATCACAAGTGTGAGTGTGTGCTGGTGTCAGTGCGGTGGAATTTCAAGGATCAGCGTATCAGAAATTCCATGTATCAGTCAGATCCTAAGTGCCATTGGTCTCAAATTTCAAGAGTCAGTGTGAGGAATCCTGTTTATAAGAGTTCTCATGTCATTGAATCCCAAGTGTCAATCCCAAATATCAGCACAGAAGTCTTGACGAATTTCTATGTGGTAGCAGTCTGAAAACTTAAAGCATACCTGTATTATTCAGGTGATTTTTCTGCATAGGCCATGGCGTGTGTACATGAGCAGTAACACTATTATTGCATATTATAGGACTTGCATTTTTTACTGTTTTCTCCTCTGCAGACTCCATATTGAATTGTCAGCTTTCCCTGAGCTAGTAGGTAAAGGCTAGCTGCTATAATGTCTCCCATACACAGCACACACAGACAAGAGGAGACCCAAGTCCCTTATGTCTCTATAGCACATCCCCAGGAGCAGGAGCAGCATAAAGGACAATTATACAGCATTAGGTCCTTGCACACGAGCGTATGCCCTCCGAGACATGTGGTCCGTAAGCGGGCCATATGTCCTGGAGCAGCATACATTGTGCGAACGGGAGCGCACAGCATCATAGGTTACTATGATGCTGTGCGCATCGGGCCGCCCGCGGGACTATTGTCCTGCACTCATAAGATCATATGAGTGCAGGACAATAGTCCCGCGAGCGACTGATCGCACAGCATCATAGTAACCTATGATGCTGTGCGCTCCAGTGCACACGATGTATGCCGCTCCGGGACATATGGCCCGCTTATGGACCGCATGTCTCGGAGGGCATACAGTCGTGTGCAAGGGGCCTTATTGAGCAATTTAGCTGTGAATCCATCCCTGGGGTGTGATAGAAAACCTACTGTCTGCATGTAACATAGTTTGTAAAGCTGAAAAAAGGGCATACATCCATCCAGTTCAGCCTGTTATCCTGGATGGACATATGTCTGTTTCATCCTCCCTTCACTCACTCTCTCTATACTAAACTTTTATCGGGAGCTGTAACCTGATCTCTCAGTAAACCAATAGACTGTCTCATTCTGCAACATATTTCAGTTGTGAATTCAGGTTGAATGATCATTCAGGAAGAAGGAGAAGTGGTTTATCAGTATAGAAAGAGATTTTTTTTTTCTGTAATAGGTAGGGTTGAGTGAATCTAAGTATCCAAAGTGGACTTCGATCCGAATTTCAGGAAAAATGTAATTTGCCGCAAAGCCGAATTTCCTCGTGCTTCGTGGCAATTAATTAATTCTCCCTGAAATGGGTTAAAAAAAAAACAATACATACTCACCTCATCCATTTGAGCATGAAGAGGCCACTGCGGCCATCTTGACTGATAATCCCACACAAAATTGCCAGCCAGCGTGATGACGTCATCAAGATTTTGCGTAGTGTCATCAATCAAGATCAAGGCCTCTTTTTGCTCAAATGGATAAGGTGAGTATTATTATTATTTTACTGAATTAACCCATTAAAGCACTCACTATTATTCTCAAATGCCGCAATCAGCGATGAGGGGTACAATCACGGGGAGCAGCACAATCGCCGTTCCCCGTCATTGCACCAGCTACTTACAAAGAAATGCGCTTTAAAGCGAATTTCTTTTTAAAATTTGGCAAAACAGCCGAATTTAATTTTTGTAAAGTTCGCTCAACACTAATAATAGGTTTAAGCCAAAGTTCCTTAGTGAGACAGATTACAGAATTATTATAGAGCCTGTTCTCTCAAATCTTAACAGGGCTGTCCAGGATTAGGAAAACATGACTTCTTTCTTCCAAAAACAGCACCTGCCTGCCCTGACCTCAACCTATCCAACTGCAACGGCCTGATCCCTTGGTGCTCTGCACCGGTGACTTTTGACTCCCCCTGAGTAAGCAGTAACTTAAATAGAGATCACTCCGAAATGAAGAGACCTGGTGGTTCCCCTGCAGAGAATTCCAGATCCCTGCATAGTGGTCACATGGTGAAAACAAGGGTTGAGGGCCACTTTGATAACGCCTTTGGCAGTAGCCCCAAAACATATCTGTTGTGACAAAGTGGATCCAGATGCAATGTAGGGCAATATGCATATACAGATTTATTCTTTCTTTCCTTTACTCTTTGCTCAACATATCCCAAGATGATCAGCTTTAAAAAAAAAATATTAATTTCATGATACTCTGTCACAAGATCTCTATCCTATATGTGGTTATGTCTGGACACCCGGGGGTTGAGATGTGCGTTGCAGTCTGTCAAGTGTTTTGCAAACATCTTGGGATATGTATTAAATTTATTTGGTGAGGAATTGGCTTTCTTAACTAATTTTAAGCAAAGGTAAGGGTGGGCAGATCTGTAATATGACTACTTTATAGTACAGATCCACAGCAGTGGCATCCTCTGACACCTGCTGACACATCACACAAGTTGTCAAGATGCTATCTATACCAGCATCCTGACACTCAGTTCACACTTTTGCGTAAAACGCTGCGTTCGAACGCGCAAAAAAACGCACAACAGTACAGGAACCATGCATTCCTACGGGGGTGGTTCACACTTGCGCGTTTTTATGCGCGTTCGAAGGCGCCTAAAAACGTCCGAAGCATAAGCAAGTATGTTCGCGTTAATTCGGGCGTTTTTCGAGCGTTTGGTGGCAATAGACTTCAATGGGAAACGCGATAGACGTGTTGTTCGGGCGTTTGTGCAGCGTAAAACGCGCCTATGGATGCGCGTTTTACAAAGTTTGCAACATGCTGAATCAGCCACCATGGAATGTCACACCGCTAAAGCACTCAGATTGGCCAAACTATATCATTGGTCATTGGCCAACTATGCAGTCAATCACATAAACGCGCGTCAAACGCGCCTACACTATTTACCAAAACGCTTGACAAAAACGCGCCTAAACGCCAGTCTTGAACGCACCAAAAACGCTAGGCTTCAAAACGCTCAGGTCTGAACCCAGTGTGATACTTTACCATTCCTTCTCTACCATTGCTTTTCACCAAACTTTCCTCCGGCAGTAGGAGGGTTAACATCTCCCAGCAGGCAGGTAAGAGACACATCATTAGCACAAATGGTTCTCATCTGCCATCGCTTTTTAGGTTCCTCGATGTGATTTTCACACTGGGTCTATTAACCCTTTTTTTCGGTTCTGGTCGTGGTGCTTTCCCCTCAGGCAATGCTTCTGTAGCCAGTCAGCGCTATTATTTAAACACTGTTGGTCCAAGCACCTCCAGTGCTGTGCTCTGGTTTATGTAACTTTTACCTACTCTGCGAGGTGCCTAAAAACCGCCCCGTGCACTGTATTCCTTCACACCCCTCCAGCAAGTAGAGGAAATACATGTCTCTGCTGTGGGCCAAGGTTTGATGATGTGATAGAAAGGGATTTTCCTAAAAGTACTGCCAGCTTGTACCAGGTACGTATGAATGCCATCGCCACACGCAACAAGCTTGGTTCAATGACCTGTTGTTCGGCGCGTGTCAGCAGAAAATGAGAGAGATGTCAGGAAGATTACAGATTGTGTATTTTTTCTGTTGCAAATGGCAAATTCGTTGATCATCTGTCTGTGCTATAAATGTGTGAACAGGGCCAGAGGTAACACGTCTCCAGCTGTTGCAGACCCAGTACACAGAAGGGTAACGAGCAGTTCAGCAACGGATACTTAACCTTTTCAAGAGCGGGCCGCTTTCCACTCGATGAGTCGATGAGAATTTGAAAGCAAAAAAATATTATAATTTTTTTTGCTCGATTATTCAAATAATTTGTCCCCTTTTTTTATTCTGCGTGACATGAGACTTTAGAACACCATTTTTTATTCTGTTGATTAAAAAAGCAAATGTGCCTGGCCAGTGCCACTAAAATGCATTTGTAAATGTCGTCCTTGTTTCCGTCACATTTTTTTGAAGGGAATACAGAGTTTTAGATCCTCAGGGGTGGTACTAGAAGCTAAAGCTTCTCCTAATGGTGTCTTTCTTTATTAGTGTTATTTTTTTCTTTTTAGTCTTTATTTATACACTTTACATATTCAGTCATAAAAGATGTTTCGGGGGACATTTTAACAGTACATTTTTTATTGCTTATTTTTCTTTTAACTGGGGAAGAGCCATTTACTCAGACACATTTTGGTCTGCTAAGACACAGCAGCTCCTGCAGAAACCCGGAGCCAGTTAACAATGATTGTCAGGAATGGAGTAGGAAGAGGAACTGCAGAAATAAAGGAGGCAGAGATGGCAACAAAACATATCTGCATTCTCTATGTCAAGTTAAGTTATCTCTGCAGCTGCATGATCTCCCTGTACCTACAGACTCTGCAGTTCAGATACGTTCCTGCATGTGGTGGTCCATAAAATAAGGATCTTAATTATCTTGTTCAAAAATATCCTATTGTTTTATGTGTGTGAAGCTCCAGGGGCCAGGGCAGATCTGTTCCTTCTTTTACAGGGTACAAAGCCAAAATTTTGAACAATCCTACAGTGATATATTTATGCACTCTCTTTGTATCCTTTTCTTGCCTGCCAACAGATTCCCTTTAATGTGCTGGCCCTTTAAAATATCAGTATATTGCTTTAAAGAAAACAGATGCATGAAGTCTGTTACAGTGTCTAGGTGCTTTTAATCTGCAATGTCCACCAGAGGGTAGTGGAACTAAAGTTAACTAGTTACTTACTACCTTTTCACACAACTTTGCATAAATGAATAGTACAATGACCATAAGAAACTTTGTAATATGTCTTATCAGTGAGAAATGTATGGTTCTCGGTTTATCAGCTATTTACCTCTTTCTTACCACTTGCTAATTTCTTTTCAATTTTAAAAATGGCTTAATCCCATCCTAGAAAGGAGCATCTTTACAAGAGGATCATATTACACATGTCTATGCAAGTCTATGGAGAGGGGTGGGGGAGGAGTGAGCCGTAGCACACATAGACAAGCAAACTGCTGGAGCTACATGGGCTGAGATATAAACTTCCTAAGCACTTTATTCTAAACCAAACGGTCTATACTTCTCTATTACTTCTCTGAAATGTCCTCCATGATCATGGGGCTGCTTCTGAGTGTATAAGAGAAGGTTAGAAATCTGAGTCTCCTCTACTTTCTGTATGTGTGGAGAGGATGGCAGGTAGTCTCCACCAACCATCTCTGATAGAACTGCAAACCTGACATTTACTTTGCACAGAGAAAAGCTAGTAAAAAAAAGCCAAATATAAGTTATATGGTGGCTGGAGATAGTGTTATTCCTCAGGTACACACATTGAATTACTGATTAATGCAATGTCTATGGTATGGTAAGGTATGCTTTAAAGGGGTAGTCCCATCTTGATGATCCTATTTAAAAAGGTTAAACTGGTGCCATGCTTCCTTTTTCTAAATATATTCTATTATTTATAATGGACGCAATTAGATAAATTTTGTTCCCTCCTACCCCATTGTTTACCTTTGGTATCCCATAGATACGGCCACCGCTCCGGCCGAATCTATGGGCCGCGCCTGCGCAGACCTTTCTCCCTCTTCACCCAGATGGCCGGGCATTTACATAGGAGCGCGCACGCTGGCCGCGCTCGCGCGCATCCGGTTTCCTCTCTGCCGCGTCTGCTACAGAGCCGCGCATATGCTCTGTATGCAGCACGGACTCTGTATCGGGCGGCGCAGAGAGGACTTGTACTTTGGATAATTCATTTATCCACTAAACCACCAACGATTTTATTTGTACTAGCCATCAATGGGGGACAATATTATTTATTGAAGAGGCGCTGGGGGCCAATTTGATTTTGTGGACGGATGCTGGGGACCAATTTGATTTTGTGGAGTGATGCTGGGGACAATGTTAGTGGAGGGACAATGGGGGACAATACTATTTACTGGAGGGACTCTGGGGGCCAATACTATTTACTGGAGGGATGCTGGGGGCCAATTTGATTTTGTGCATGGACAATGGGGGCCAATTTGATTTTGTGGAGGAACGCTGGGGGACAATTTGATTTAGTACAGGGACAATGGGGGCCAATTTGATTTTGTGGAGGAACGCAGGGGGCCAATTTGATTTTGTGGAGGAACGCTGGGGGACAATGTTAGTGGAGGGACAATGGTGGACAATACTATTTTCTGGAGGGACTCTGGGGGACAATTTGATTTTGTGGAGGGACGCTGGGGGGACAATTTTAGTGAAGAGACAATTGGGCACAATTTTATTTAGTGGAGGGACAATGGGTGACAAGTTTATTTGTTTAGTAGAGGGACACTGGGTAAAATTCTGTGGAATGGAAGGGCGGTGGGGGAGGGCACTAAATAATGGAGGGACGCTGGGGACTATTCTATGGAATGGAGGGACGCTGGGGACATTTCTATGGAAATAGATGTAGCAGAGCCGTATATGAAGTGATTCTAACACAGTGCTGACAGTGTTGAGGAAGACAGATGTAGCAGAGCTGTATATGCATCTATAAAGATACATGGTCTAAGGTGTAAAAAACAACTGTAGTAGAGCTGTAATGAAAAACAAATCTGCATCAGTGCTGGTGAGTGTGGGATGGTAATATTTTATGGGAGGCAAAAGCACAGATGATATGATTACTGGCTAACATGCTGTGGGTTGATGTATACTAGTGAATTATTGTTTTGTGCAATGATTCCCCAGCAGGAGGGATGGGCTTCAAACACTGCAGGCTGATGACTGATACTATCCACATGAACGACCACGGCAAGGACTGAGCTCTCAGTGTGATGTCATAAGGAGGCGTGGCCGGCCTTTACTCAACTGCCTAAGCCCCGCCCAGCCTCAGAAGCAGGAAACCAGGAAGTGAAATGTAGAGCTGGCTGAGGTGAGGACGAAATAGCAAGATGGGAATACCCCTTTAAGTCAACTCCTGGAGAAGTTGTTTCAGCCTGGGCAGTGTATTAGAGAGTGGCATGTGACTTCTGGACAGAGAAGCAGCAGTAGCAGAAATGTTTGCAAACTTTGGTGGGGAAAACCAGTCACCAAAAGCAAGTGGTTGTAGGGTTAGATACTGCCAAATCATTTTGATGTGCACACCTGGTTTTGTGTGTCAAGAAAGGTAAGGTTGTTATGCAAGCGGGTGTGGACCCACTGCACCACTGACCGGCTATACCCTGAAGGGTCGTGATAAAGTAACTACCTAGTCTTCACTAGAGCCTCTGATGGTGAAGATAGGCCTGGGCTGTTAGGGTATTTACCAGGGGCCACTCCAGAGCAGTCCCCGAGTCAGCGGCAGCTGACCTGGGGGTCAGAGATAACGGTGCAAGCACCATGGGGAAGTGCGTGGTCAGGAAGTCCGGAGTAAAGGCAGGCAGCGATCAAGCAAAGTCCATAATTGAAGTCCAAGGTAAGAGGTAGGTGGCAAACAAGCAAAATCCGTTAAATCAAGAGGGTCCAGTACACAGAAAAGCAGACACTTCCAAAACACATTCACATTAGGAACTAGACAAGCTAGTGACCAAGATTGCTCAGGCGCCTTCCTGGGGCAGAAAGCGCCTTTGAATACTTCCTGCAACCCAGCCATAGGCTGGGTGTGTACGTCCTGCCTCACAAGGGAGGAGAGACACGCCCGTACATGTCCAAACAGTTCAGGATTTAAGCAGGAAGTAAACTCTGGCACGGAGCACAGATACAACTGTTAAGCTACCTGCAGCCCTTCCTTGTTAGCACGGCGCATGGCAGCAGGAAGGAATGAGGGAGCCCGGTGCCCAGGCACAGAGCGCTGGGCTAACAAAGGTCCAGCATAGTGCTGTGGATAATTGCAAGGGGTTTGGCTATAGCTGTGGAACTCCGTAAGAGAAACCCAGAAGCTGCCAGCGGGTAGAGAGAGTGGGTCCCCTGGTAAAGGACCAAGACAGAGAGTCCAGACCAATAGCGACTAATAGGCTGCACAAGTATGAGTAACCACCATTAAATGCCAACATCTTGCCTCTATTGAAACTAAGTGTGTGCCCTCATCTGAGAGATTGAAATTACCAAGCAGTGAACCGTTTATATTTTTGCAACCATTAACTGTGTACAGTGGTACTTAAAAGTTTGTGAACTTTTCAGAATTTCCTATATTTCTGCATAAATTTGACCTAAAACTACATCAGATTTTCACACAAGTCCTCAAAGTAGATAAAGATAACCAAATCAAACAAATGAATCAAAATATCACGTCTGTGAGTGGAAAAAGTATGTGAACCTTGATTTTCAGTATCTGGTGTGACCCCCTTGTGCAGCACACACTGCAACTAAACGTTTCCAGTAAGTATTGATTAGTCCTGTGTTTCAGCTTGGAGGAATTTCATCCCATTCCTCCGTACAAAACACCTTCAGCTCTGTTATGCTGGTAGCTTTCCTCTCATAGCTACTCATTTCAAGTCCTTCGACAACATTTCTATAGGATTAGGGCTCATTCAGACAGCCGTATGATTGAGTCTACATCCGTCCGGCAATTTTATGCAACGGGTGCGGACCCATTCATTTCAATGGGGCCGCAAAAGATGTGTGCTGTCCGCATCCGTGGTTCCGTTCTGCGGCACCGTGGAAAAGATAGAGATTGTCCTATTCTTGTCCGCAATTGGGCACAAGAATAGGAATTTTCTATTATGGTTGCGGCCATGTGCCGTCCACAAATTGCAGAATGTACACGGCCGGTATATGTGTTTTGCGGATCCGCAATTTGCGGATCCTCAAAGCACTACGACCGTCTGAATTGGCCCTTAAGGAAAGGACTTTGACTTGGCCATTCCAAAACTTTAAATTTATTCTTCTCCTGAGCTGCAATACCAAGCACAACCGCTATACAATGTACAGCGCTGTGCTTGGTGAGTTGAGAGAAGGCTGCGACGCTGACAGAAGGTTGGTTTCCACCTTTTAGCATCTATTCAGGGATCTGGTCTTCGCTCCAGGGGATCAGAGGCATTGATGTGAAGCACTAAGGCATCAGGCAATACTCATAGTCAGGAAACAGGTTCAGGGAATGGAGAGGTCATGCAAATCTGTGAAACTAATCTGAGGGCAGGCAGTAAGGGTCAGTAAGGTAGATAGGCAATAGTCAGGTCAGGCAGTGGAGGTTAGTAATCAAGGCAAGCTAGAACAACCTAAAGCTCAGGCACCCTTCCACTGGGGAAAGTGCATTTAATACACTGATACACAGGTTAGGGAAGAATTAGGACTTGCACACTAGTCCTTTGAGAGGCAGAGAGCAAATGCACATGGAGAGATCAGACTGGCCAGCGAAGTGCAGGCTATGGCCTGCAGAAGGAGAATGAGGCTCTGGAAGACTACGAGGTGGGGCAACATGTTTAAGCCATCTTACACGATGGGAGGGGTGAGTAAGTCGGTGCCCATGCCCACCCAGGAGGCACCAGCTGTCCTTACTAATAAACATAAAGAGTCAGATGCCTATGCATGTATCTCAAAGGTGAAAAGACTCCAGATTACAAGTGGAAACTAAGCATAACAGATTTATATTTTAGCATTTTGATACATACTGTATGATCTTACTTTACTGAAATATTGGACCAGCTTTCGAAAGCTTCTTCAGAAACAAATCCATTTTCAGTAATGGGTCCTATGTGAGGTGGAATGAACCAAAGCCAGACATATCTTGTAGTGTCTTATCTCCTGCAAGAACACAGTATTGGGTATCTAGCCATACCCTCAGGGAGATGAGCCACCACCAGAGGTTTCTAGGAGAAGCTTACTCTATCGTTGTGCAGGTGTGTGGAGGGGTTGTGAGAAAAGCAGTAAAGGAGTAAAGCTAATGGTGCTTCCTTTTGGAAAAATCCTATAAAACTATAAGAAAAAATGTATTTTATTTTCATGACTTTAAATGGGTTGTCCACCTTCGGGGGCCTTTTGTTCAGACTCCACCACATGGATGCATGCTTCTTCGGTCCCACACTGTTGCGCTCCGGTCCCGCTTGTCAACATTCAGTTTGACGAGGTTCATGTGTGCTACTGCAGCCAATGGCTGACTGCAGTGATGATGTGTCCCTCATCACATGACCCATTGACGTTGTGCATGGGGAACATGTTGAGGTAATTCATTGGCTGCAGCAGGACACGTGACCCCCGTTAAACTGGAGGAACAGGTTGCGGCAACGGGGGACTGAAGGAGCCAAAACCCTGCGGCAGGGAACAGGTAAGTATGCTTCCTTACGCAGATCTAGTGACATGGGAGGTCTGGCTGAAAGACCCCCGAAGGTGGATAACCCCTTTAACACTGCTTGTATGTTCGTTTTATTGTACAGTTATAATATAACATTTATTGTATAGTTATAACATAAGATTATCCACTGACTATTTCACAACAACCTGTCAGCATTACCTTAGACTAGACTAGAGGGATCAAAAATACAGAAGCCTTTTTTTCCCTGAGGTCAATCCCCATGCTTTCCATAGTGTGCCTCCATCACCATGCCACAGGGCATACGAATGTTGGTCTTGGATGAACACACCATGTAAAATAAATTATTCTGCAGTGAATAGGCTGGAGCTGGGCAGTGGGCATAGAGAACTGGACCTCTTCCAGTGGCTTTTCGCCTAAAATTTTGTTCTGAATGCACAAGACTGTGAGATTTGTTAAAGACAGACGTGTGTAACGTACACTCAGTTCCCGTTTTAGTTTATCTCTTGCTTAAGATTGCAAAGAAAACATCACATGTTGTCTTTTCAGGAATCCCACAAGGGAGAGAGCGCAATGCTAACACGTTTTAACCAGGGAGACGCCAACATGGACTTATGCTGCAGGCTTCCATGACAAGACTGGGACAAGCTTCATCTCGATGTTGCCAACAAGTTTACGGTGTTGACAATTTAGTATTAACTAAAGAAAGTGCCTACACATTTCAAGCCATGAATGAATATAGCTGTTACTATGTACTACTAGAATATACATCTTATTCTAAGGATGTGCTACGCTCTTTCCTAGGGGAGAATCAATAGTATCAGGAGCTCTGGACAAGCCATGTATTAGGATTCATACTTTAAAGTGTACAAAAGCATATTATATAGTGCTAGTTAAGACCCATGGCACCTAGCCCTCCCCCCCCCCCCCCTCCATTATCAATTTGACTTTGGGTTAATCCTAAGGGCGCGGTCCCCTGATATTTACTCTTTAACCTTCATTCAAGGATCTGGACTTCGCAGCAGGGGAACCACCAGTCCACTACCTTTTAGAGTATATTGCTTACCCACAGGGTTCAGAGACAACTGTGCGAGGACACTGAGAGATCAAGAAAAACCACAGTCATGAACCTGCCAGGGTCGGGGCATGCAGACCACAAGCAATCTAATAAACAGCCCAAGGTCACAGTAGACTGCATAGGGTCAATACAGAGGTCAGGCACAGGTCAGACATTCTAGGGTCAAATCCAGAAAACAGGCAGAAGCCGGTACATGATCAGACAAACCAGAACAGCACACCTTACTATGAACTAGCAAGCTAGACAACCTATTGCTCAGGCACCATACCCCTAGGGAAGGTGCCTGGAGTACCTCTGGGTTGCCAGTTATTTGTTAGTGAATATAAAGGTGCACAAGCTGGCCTTTTAAGAGCTGGAGGGCACATGAGCTCGCACAGTATGAACAGAGAGTAGAGGCCTTGCCAGCAAGTGAAATCCATAACCTGCCAGTGAAGACAAATTGGATGACTCCGGTGGCCGGGCCCGCCGCAAGGAAGCTGTGTAAGACCAACAGGTATAGGCCACTGAAGAATAAGCAGAAGAATGAGGGAGTGAATGGCACCTGTGCTTGCCCATGACAATAGAGTAGCAGTAGCATTGGCTGCCGAAATAACAACTTCTGTCCATGAAGCCCTATTATGGAATATGGATATCATACAGAGTCCACCTTCATTGGCCATATCTAAAAGCTACTATTTAGGGGCTGCTTCCACTCTGTTCGACTTGAATCAACCTTTTATTACATGGTTGGTCATTCATTTCTGTTGGCATTATATAATACTAGATTTCCTTTAAGGCATCTGCAAAATGTACTGTATGGCCAGGTGAAGGAAGACAAGACCTCTGCTTTAACATAAGACTAACACAATCCCTTTGAGACAACCCTTCATGTCTGCTCTGTGTACCATGTACACTGTAATAAAGATAGTTGTTTCATTGCAAACCTTTCCTGTACTATATGTAAGTAAATTGTAAGGTGTCCGCTAGATGTTTCTGCTTTCAGAAGTGTCCAGCGTATTCATGAGCTCCTGCTGGAGGAACTTGATTGACAGCTCCACCATTCAGATGTGCTCATTGAAATCTCACACGTGGACACTTGCACAACCTACTGAAACACATAGTGCTGCGATTTCGTGAAACTGTGGGATGTATGTATTAGCGCATGCGTAGTAGCTTAGTGGAGAAAAGCATGACATTGCTCATAGTACCTGACCAAGCAAGCACAGGATTTGACCTCCTGTAGATGAGAACTCGAAGGAAAGTTGCCTTTCAGTCAAGAAGCGAGAGGCAGTGAAAAGGAGAAACAAGTGACACAGACAAACTAATTTGACAAATTAATTTCTGATGAGAATTACTCAGGTCGGGGGTGCCTTTTTAAAAATCAGTGACTAGGCCCATTCTGGATGACGTGACTGCGTACAGTAGTTTGGTTGGGCAAATGGATGAATAAAAGGTTAAAAGTTATGCTGCAGTTCAGAAATATCCTTCCACTGACCTCATATTACATGATACCAATCTTTTCATTCCCTATACACTACTCACAAAATGTTAAGAATATTTGGCTTTCAGGTGAAATAATTATATCATGAGAGTCGGGCATTTAAGTAGAAGCAGAAATGGTGATTTCATCATCTCAAACAATGTATTGAAACAAAAGCCAACACCAGTGGTGGGTATACCCCCACAAAAATGTCAGTGTCTCAATAACTTGTCTTGTCGAGTTGAGCATCAATTACAGCTTGACAACGACGTCTCCTGCTGTTCACAAGTCGACTTGTCTGCTGAGGCATGGCATCCCACTTTTCTTGAAGGGTGGCCCTCAGGTCATTGAGGTTGTGGGGTACTGAGTTACGAGCCTCTACATGGTGACTCAGCTGATCCCTTAGGTTTTCAATGGGATTCAGGTCTGGTGAAAGTGCAGGCCACTCCATTTGAGGTCCCCCAGTCTCCAGCAGCCGTTCTCTAATGATGTGACCTCGATGAGCTGGTGCATTGTTGTCCATGAGATTGAAATTAGGCCTGTGTTCTTCATGCAGAGGCACAATGACTGGATTAATTATGTTCTTAAAGTAGTATGGGCTTGTCTCTGTACCATTCACAAAGTGTAGGGTAGTTCTGTATTGAGTAGACACACCTGCCCACACTGTAACACCACCACCACCAAAGGCTCGTCTGGTGACAACAGCAGCTAATGCATAGCGCTCTCCTTGACGTCTACAACATCGTTGGCGGCCATCATTTCTGCTCAGCGTGAATCGACTTTCATCAGTCAACAGCACTGAGGCCCACTGGTCCCTCGTCCAGCGTAGAGATTCCCTGGCCCATGCAAGACGATGAAGTCTATGGTCAGGTACCCTTGCAGTTCGTCTAGGACACAGACCACACAGATGTAAATGGTTTCAAATGGTCTGACATGACACTTGGGTGCCTTTGACCTACTATAAATGTACCTGGAGTTGTGTGGCATTCATCCTCCAGTTCCGCAGGGCATTGTTCACAATGAAGTAGTTATCAGTGTGGGATATGGCCAAAGGACGTCCACTTTTTATGCCTTCCTGTGACTCTTTCGGTCTCTCTGTATCTCTATTGCAACCTGCTGATGACACTCTGTGACCCTCTAAGCTCAGTGGCCACTTCGGTCTGAGAACATCCTGCTTGAAGACTCGCAATGGTGAGGTACTGTTGATCAATTGTTAGTGTCGTCTTGGTTTTATTATGTCAAAATGTGAACAGCATGATGAGGATGACTGTTTAAATATCAATTCTAATTGAACCAGGAAATTAATTGGGCAATTCATGGATCAAACACCTGAATTTTGCTGTTAAGCTCCTTGTTACCCTGGGTTCACACCTGAGCGTTTTACAGCGCGTTCAAACGCGCTGTAAAACGCTCAACAGATTAAAACCAATGCATCCCTATGGGAGTGGTTCACACTTGAGCGCTTTACAGCGCGCTTGAACGCGCTGTAAAACGCCCAACGCATAAACAAGTACTTGAGCTTCTTTGGGGCGTTTGACGCGCTTTGTGATTGACACCACAGTAGTCAATCACAAGAACGCGCGTTTTACGCGCATTTCCTATTTGCAAAAACGCGCTGAAATACGCGCGACAAAAACGCGCGTAAAACGCGCGTTTTTAGAACGCTCAGGTCTGAACCCAGGGTTAGAGAACAGCAAGTTGTGCAAAAAGTACTGAAACATTAACCCTGGGTTCAGACCTGAGCGTTCTAAAAAGTTTTTGTCGCGCGTATTTCAGCGCGTTTTTGCAAATAGGAAACGCGCGTAAAACGCGCGTTCTTGTGATTGACTACTGTGGTGTCAATCACAAAACGCGCGTCAAACGCCCCAAAAGAAGCTCAAGTACTTGTTCAAACGCGCTGTAAAACGCTCAAGTGTGAACCACTCCCATAGGGATGCATTGGTTTTAATCTGTTGAGCGTTTTACAGCGCGTTTGAACGCGCTGTAAAACGCTCAGGTGTGAACCCAGGGTAAACAGTTGGACATGTGCATTCAGAAGTTTAGAGAAGGCCACATTAAGTTCATTTTAGGTTTATTAAGAAAATGTTACAATGTGACAAAGTCTAAATGTCAATTGCCCAATTTACTTATACGGTAATGTGTGTATATATATATATTAGAGATGAGCGAATAGAAGTTGACAAAGTGGAATTAGATCCGAATTTCAGGAAAAATTCTATTCACATCGAATCTGAATTTCCTCACGCTTCGTGGTAATGAATCGCATCTTTTCCTAAAGTGGCTGCTGCACGTGTGAGGACAAGGAGCAAGGAACTCTGGGAAAGAGGGATCACCCACAATGCCATGCAGGCAGTCAATCAGCAGTCAGCCAGCCCTGTGATGTCACAGCCCTATAAATAGCCTCTGCCATCTTGGATTCAGTCATTTTCCAGTGTACTTAGTGCAGGGAGAGACGTCAGCAGGCACTAGGGACAGTGCTGGGAAAGACTTTAAAACTTTTATTTTGCTGTATAGAAGTTTAGGGAAAGGATAGGGAGGAATCATTCCACAGTATTGAAGCAGAACAGGGTTCAGTAGGGGAGGTTACAGCCTGGGTAATAGGAACAATCTTATTACACCTTGCTGCACTGACTGGGGATCCAAATTGCCATTATACAGCTCTGTAATTCCAGCAAACCGTTCTTGTTTTTGGTGTGCATGTGCTGTTTGATACAGCCTTTACCAGGGTTTATTACAAGGAAATATTTCTACATCTTATTAGCCCTTGTGCGGTGCAGTTATATGTTCTAAAACATATTTTGGCTTGTATTAGTGGGGGAAAAGGCTTATTAGCCGTTGTGTGGTGAAGTGACAGAATTACAGCCCTTTTTGGCAGCTATTACTGGCAAAAAAATATATATTTGCGGTTCAGCGGTGCACTCATATGTTCTAAAGCCCTTTTTTGAGTGTATTAGTGGCACAAAAAAAAAGTATTTGCCATTGTGTGGAGAAGTGGGTGACCCCTCGTTCCCAGAGTTCCTTGTTCCATGTCCTAATACATGCAGCAGCCAAATGTGATTCGTTACCACGGAGCGTGAGGAAATTCGGCTTTGGTGCGAAACAATTTTTTCCTGAAATTCGGATCGAATTCCACTTTGTCAACTTGGATTTGATCATCTCTAGCCAGGATCTATATAGTGGATGGAAGGCTGCATCCACTGTGTAGTTTCTAGTGCTGGAGTTCCACAGTGGATGGAAGTGGAGCTGCCGTACCCAACATGGCCACTACACAATGGGCAGAGCCTTCAGCTTCCGGCTCCATCCACTGTACAGTTTACATTGCCAGCCGCTGCCTGAAACCGCTAAATACTGAGTGTCCAGGTGGTAGACTCCTTTAAAGGGCTCAGTTTTAATTTCCATTGGCTCTGGAGTGACTTTGGTTCATGGAAAGATGGCATACATGTTATGAAAGAACGTTCCTTACAGGTCATTGCCCTGGTTGTCGGCCCGTGTAAGGCTTAATTAACATCTCTGTTTGGTAAATCTAGCAGTCTCTTCCCGCAGAGCTATAGACTACCAGAGATACTGTATACGACATAGCCGGACATCACCGGGCAGCTCCACATTTGTATTGACTATAATGGGATCTGATGGGTTTCCAGCATAAATGCAGAGGTAATTTTCCAGCAGAAAGCCAGCACTTATGCCAAAAACCGACCAGATGGGAACCTGGTGGTGCCCGTTGGTGTCTGGCTATGCCAGAAACAGTAACTCTGGTAGTCTGCTTCTCAGCCGGAACAAACTACCTGATGTGAACCTAGCCTAAGGGGCCTTCAGACAGTATTAATAAACCTGAGCGTTATCTTGCAGGTGG
The DNA here is from genome assembly GCA_033119425.1 of Bufotes viridis. Classification (NCBI taxonomy): domain Eukaryota; kingdom Metazoa; phylum Chordata; class Amphibia; order Anura; family Bufonidae; genus Bufotes; species Bufotes viridis. Next base: position 263,856,869 of record CM065594.1, read on the forward strand.
AGAACGAACATGAGTGTGATAGCCAACCACCGATATGCAAACTGTAAAACACTAGACCAGTTGTACGTTAAGCAGGTTTGTCATATACAGCATGGTTAATGATATCAGATAAAGGGAGTAATAAATTGTGAGTGAGAATCTGATCCCCCAATCATTTCAATGCCCCGTTATTCCGAAGAGAGGTCGTTTTTGGCTCTGCGCTTGGCAAACCTGGAAAAAGATCTCAGGCTAATTCATTTCGCAGACATTCTGCAAAGTGCACTGGGAGGGGGCCATGCCTTCCAGAAGCCACGGCTGCTGTGTTATGGAGTGCTAGAGGCCAGTGTTAATGTGAAAACATAGACACGAGATGCTGAGGTAACGTCAGGTAACGCTCCCAGGCTTAAAACGACTGACACAATGAGGTGTCATCGAGAACATGTCCTGTGATTCATGGGAATCTCGTCTGCCTTTCCGGAGTTCTCTGCAGTGTAATGTAATACTGCCTGGGACTTGTATGGAGGATCTGCCATACCTTCTGTTTCCTTCATTGCATCCTTCAGTGTTCTGCACAGTCATCTCCTTATCTAGGTATTCTGCTGCAAAATATATTGCATATAGTAAATACGTGGCCACAGAAAGCGTTTGAAAACAATATGTCTGCACTGTAGAAAATTTCCTCACCATTGTGAACTCTGTAGGATCTATCAAGTTTTTATATGAACATAGGCTGGTTGTGGTGCTGTAGATTGAATATATGTATGTGGTGCAGTAAGTCTACTGTGTTATGTGCCACTTGTGCAGGGGGTGGGAGACTAGGGGCCCACCAGGGGGTTTAACCTGTACCCCTGTGGACCAGTCCGAATCTGTTTATCTCTCTCTAGACAGTGGAGAAGGACATTGTGGGGGCATCACATTCCGTATGTTTCTCCGAGGCTATATATGATAGGAGCTGTATTCCATGCAAGGGACAAAGAGGTTAACAAGTGTTAATTGCAATGCATCCTGGGAGATGCAGGTGCTTGATGGGCTGCTGCCCACCCACAGAAAGGGAAGCAAGTGCTCCAGATATACGAGTAAATACGAGATGTATTTCATGGCAGGAATTTCTTTGTTTGTATGAACGCTCATTAGCGAACATCTGGCAGTGTAATACTGCCACTGATTGCCCGATGAACGAGCAAACGTTCATCGTGCAATACAAACCTTTTGACATGTTAAAAAAATATAATTCGCAGGCGGCAGATGGTGCTGTCTAATCACTAGTGATGAGCGGCAGGTGCCATATTCGATTTCGGCGAAAGTCGCGAATATTCGAATGAATATTCGTTTCATATTCGTCGAAATCGAATATTAGATCATTTTTCTAGTTATCGCGATTAACATGCGATTTAAATAATCGCATATTGCGATTTGTACTTAAGGCTACTTTCCTATTGGTTTCATATCTAGAATTAGCGAGGATGGCGAATATGGCGAATGTATTCGTCTATTCCTCAAAACGAAGATAACGAAGTATTCTACATCTTCGTTTTAGCTACCTATTCGTCAACCTCGCTAATTCTAGCAATCAAATAGGAAGGTTGACTATAGAGACAGCTGTGTTAAATTACGCTATGCGATTTTTTTTTTTTTTTAATAAATAGAATACTTATAATAATTTTATCCAAGTAATATAATTATTGTATTAAAAAAAAAAATCGCATAGCGAATTTAACTACAACTGTCTGTAAGTCAACCTTCCTATTTGATTGCTAGAATTAGCGAATAGCGAAGTTGACGATGACGAGACGAATAGGTAGCTAAAGCGAAGATGTAGAATGCTTCGTTATCTTCGTTTTGAGGAATATAGCGAATACATTCGTCATATTACGCTATTCGCTAATTCTACCAAGCCAACCATAACTTCTGTGCTCATGGAGCGTCCCCATCACCATGGGAGCGTCTCCATATACTAAAATGTGCTGTCGGATTTGAGGAATTACGTTGAAATCGCAATGCGATTAATTCAAGTTATATTAATCGCATTGCGATTTCAACTTAGAGCTGGGTTTATAATGGGTCAGCTTGCTAGAATTAACGAAGTTAACGAATATGGAATATAGCAGCAGTGCTAAGTTGAAATCGCAATGCGATTAATTTAACTTAAAGTATTCGCATTGCGATTTCAACTTAGCACTGCTAGTGCATAGCATTAGCTATACTCCATATTCGTTAATTCTAGCCTATGTAAGATAGCAGTGCTAAGTTGTAATCGCAATGCGATTAATTTAACTTAAAGTATTCGCATTGCGATTTCAACTTAGCACTGCTAGTGCATAGCTATACTCCATATTCGTTAATTCTAGCCTATGTAAGATAGCAGTGCTAAGTTGTAATCGCAATGCGATTAATATAACTTGAATTAATCGCATTGCGATTTCAACGTAATTCCTCAAATCCGACAGTACATTTTAGTATATGGAGATTCTCCCATGGATGGGGACGCTCCACATGAGCACGGAAGTCGGCAGAAGCGGCAACGGGCACTGACTAGAGAAGCCAGGAATCCTCAGGACAGGTAAGAACTACTTTTGGGAAGTAGGAAAGAAAAAAATATAACTAAAAAAAAAAAAAAAAAAAAAAAACGAATATTCGAAATAGCGAATTTATAGCGCTATATTCGAAATATTCGCGAATTAGCGAAGTGCCGATATTCGCTAAAAAAATTTGCTTTTCGAATATTCGCGCTCAACACTACTAATCACGATCTGCCGCCGGCAAACCACTATACAGCATAGGGACGAGCGAAGGCATAATGATCGCTCCTCCCCACGCTGCAGAGGAGATCACTGCATGTAATAGCAGCGATCTCCTCTGCTAGAGAGTAGGCGATTGCTGCGACAATCTAATAAGGCTGTGTTCACATAAGGATTGTTTATTTTTATTTTTACAACTATATTTTCTACACCATAACAAAGGCAGGTGCACTCTGCGACCATACTAAACCCTCACACTGATGTTAAAATTGAGAGGTTAGTTCGACATATCCTACTAGGAGGACATGTCTTAAGCTCGGACACCACGTCAAGGTCTCTCAAGTAGCCCGAGGCCCTACCACTCAACCTACCTGAGCCGTATGGGCGATACCAGGAGCCGTTGGGTATTACGGGAGCGCAAGGCCTGACTCACAAACAGCTCACCAGTGACCTCCAGCATTTTGCCATGCTTGCAATGGGAGGTGGGAGGTGCCTGTGAGCCCCACCCGAGACTGGCTGATATGGCCCAGGGCCTAACAGGTGCACCTGAATGTAGCCTGTAGATGAAAAGTAGGCACATTTAAATTGGAGTTTATACACCTCCAAACATATTATACAAACCATTAGAAAACGTGGTGTGGTGTTTAACAAGCAGGATATGCTCAACCCATATGCAGTTGTGCATGTATATAGGGGAGCACATCCTGCACTTGTAGTCCATTGCTAGGGGCAATCAACAGCAAAAAATGCATACATTGGAAGATGCCAGCAACGGACTACAAGTACCACAATAACCATCCTACATACGATAGCGATAATGTGGATGTGGAGAACAATCAAAAACATAACCATAACAAAGGCAGGTGCACTCTGCGGCAATACTAAACCCTCATACTGATGTTAAAATTGAGAGGTTAGTTCGACATATCCTACTAGGAGGACATGTCTTAAGCTCGGACACCACGTCAAGGTCTCTCAAAAAAACTACATTTTCTCTCTGGTAGTTATTTACCCTTCTAGTCTATGTTCTCCTGCAATCAGGACTGTCCTTAGGTGTTCAGGCGCCCTGTGCAAGTTAATCTTGTGGCCTGAGGACGGCGATACAGATGACTATGGAGATGAGCGCAATGGAAGCGCTCATCTCCTGCTGTGCCCCGCCGCCGGCCACCCCCACTTGTCGGGCAGGCCAGTTCGGCCCTGGTAGCCTGTAGCGTCTGCGAGCTGTGTCGGCCGCCGGGCCGGGCACTGCTGGTGCCATGGCGCCCTGTGCGGCCGCACAGCTCGCACACCCCAAAGGCCGGCCCTGCCTGCAATCAGTGGTGGACACATATGCTCAGTAACTATTCTGCTCTCATTCTTCCCGTTGTAGTGATCGTATAATGAAGTCATCCAGACACCTTTCATTACTTCATTCCTACTGCAACATGACTTTCATTTAAAAAAAATTATCATTAGTGGTGACTGGTGAGCAAAGTTTTGAAAAATACGATTCGGCAGCTTCTCCGAACTTCCTCAAGAAATTTGATTAGTTATGAATTACTTCGTCATGAATTGCCTTCCATTGTACGGAGCAGGCGCTATGATATAGAACGGTGATAGCTGATCCCGGCACCTGAGACTCACATTCAGGTACTTAGGGGTTGATCCGGGGTTTAAAAAAAATTATACTCAACACATCCAATTGATCACACAGAGGCCGTCCGCTTCCATTTTGTTCGAAGAAAAGCTGCCAAACGACGTGCGGCGAGCATGCGGACGCTTTTACTTTTAGCCGCCATTTTAAGAAAAATTGATTCGTTACCACAAGGTGCGAGAAAATTCGGCTTTGTGGAGAATTGAATTTTTCCTGAAATTTGGCTCATGTCTACTTAGGATACTTCAATTTGCTCAACACTAATTATGATTAGTGTTGATCGCGAATATTCTAATCGCAAATTTTTATCTCGAATATTGGCACTTTGAGAATTTCCAAATATCTAGAATATAGTGCTATATCTTCGTAATCGCGAATATTCTAGTACCCATGATTCCTCACTGCTTCTTGCTTGTGGGCTAATGAGAAGGCTGCAATATCCTTGACTTTAGGAGTAGTGTTGATCGCGATTTTTCGTATTTTCCGATTGCCAATTTTCGCAATCAAGAAATTAATGACTGGAGATCACGAATTCTCGAATTCGTGAATATATGATAAATTTTCGCAAAATATTGCGAATTAGAATATTGCCCCTGCCGCTCATCACTGATTATGACGCAATGTCAGATCTGTTGCACGATTGACACCAGTAGTGCCCAACTGGAGCCACAGGAGCCACCTGGCATACCGGCCAATCAGTGGACAAAAGTTTCTGGCGTCAGTGTATTGCAGCAGAGCTCCCATTGACAAAAGCTGAGCTGCAGTACTCCGACACAGTCAGTCCTCACTGGATAAAGCCTTCTGCATCCAATTCCATCTACGGTATAGTGTCCTTCACCAGGAACAGCCTGAAACAGTTGACCGGTGGGGGTACCGGCTATTGGCCCCCAACTGATCTGATATTGATGACCTATCCTGTGGATAGGCCATCAGTTTTTAAGTCCTAAAAACTCCTTTGAAGCAGATCCATCATCCAAGCTTCTGAACCATAAATGTACATTCATTGTTTTTCATCATCAAATAATTTTAGCCCCTTACTCTAGGATTGTCCTAAATGAAAACATAAAACAATTGTAAATTGCATTAATAATTTAAAGCGTAAAGACAATATAAGCATAAAACAAGTATGGAGGTCTCTACTTGGCCCACTGTCTATCGGCATATTGTGACTTGACGAGATGGCGCCAGAGCTCAAGTCTAATACATCCAGTATCCAAAACATGAATGAGGAAGTATCACAGGACCCTAGTCCATGAAGTACACTTAGACATGAATGTCATAAAAAAGGAGAACCTCATATATCATCAATCACGTCTTACAGGCTCCTTCAGAACCTGGAACAATGTCCGCTTTGTTTTTTGCCTAACTCCTAATGGCCCGTAGTGTTTATGTAGTGGAGTTTTGTGGTCTCTCATTGCTGATCCTTCCATCATTAAGAGTTTAAAATTTGTCTGGAAAATCCAATAATAGTCCTTCTACGTTTTCTAAAATGCTCGCTGCCTTCGACCTCCTCCTCCTCCTCCTCGTACAAGTGAATCTCTATCCATGCGATGTCTATAAGAAATTGCATTGCATGTCAGAGCATGTAATTACTGGAGCTGATTGCGCAAGACAGGCGTGTTTCCAAGAGGCGACTCTCGAATGTCTGTCCGCTGCCATGCACAAGATCCCTCATTACCTGCCGCTGCTGCTATACATTTATAGCAATCTACGCAGGCCCACCTATATTACAAGTAAACATAATGTACTTCCCTCCTTTCCAAAAACACTAGACCTATGTTCAGCCGTTCCCCTATAATTAAAAACTGCTGAAAGATCGTGTTTCGCTTCTGAAATATTCTAATCTAGAGGGCCATTCATGGGAAAATAAAAATACTTTGTGAGTAACGGTAAATAGGGCACGCTTTCCAGTAAAGGTATTCATTAAATGGAGGTCTGACATCTTAAAGTAAAAGGAAAATGTATCTACAGTACAATATAATCACAAAAAGACACAGATTGTGAAATGCAATGCCCATGAGGAACCCGAAATGTTGCCGGGAGGAAAGAGATGGGGCGAAGAGGACACATTGTATGAAGATCTCTCAGTCCTGTGGAGCACAGCAAATAAATTTGACTTTCATTTATAAGGCAAATGGGTGGTTGTCACAGACGTTCCTGTGACAGGTGGCAGGAGATCGTTGAGAATGGCAACACATGGTTTGATCTGACAGGTTTCCTTGTGGATCAATAGGCGTCTGTGTTGTTTCTGGTAATGGCCACACCCCCTGCCTCAGGTGTTGCTTATGTGGTCATTTAACCATCCTTATTTATAGTTGCTTCTCCCACTATGCTGTGTGGTTTATAGCTTCAGTTTCAGTTGTGGATTGCTGTTGTGTGGATCTCAGCAGAGTTCCTGGTGCTTCCATTGCTCCTTTGAAGTTAAGTCTTTCCTTTCCCTCTTTGTATTTTGTTTGAGTTCTGTGTGTTGCATTTCCCTGTCATTTGTATTAAGGCCTGAGGGAGACTCCTGTTCGTCCTTCCTTTTGGAGGAACAGGTTGTCTCAGTCCTGACATTAGTACCAGGGTCTTATAGGGTGAATTGGGACATTAGGTATTCCTGTGTATGAACGCATCTACTTCTGGGGTCTGTTCATACTGGTAGTTAGTCAGGACTTTGAATAGGGTTTTACTAGGAGGTGTCCATCTCCTTTCCCTAGTTTCCAGGCCTTATTCCCTTACCCCTTTCCCTCCTATGTTCAGTGTAGTGTTTCTGTCCCACACCCGAACGTGACAATTTAAACCGCCAAAACTGTCATTTTTTGCTTGCATCAGTACATGCATTGATCCTATTGCTGCGCTGGCCGGACAGCTGCAGAGGCTGTGTTTGGAGATAGCTGACCTCTGCACGACCGTCTTGCAGGTCCAGAGACCACAGGCTGCTGGTCCTAGTGGTGGTTACCAGGCCTGTGTTGAGCCTAAACTTGCCCTCCCAGACAGATTCTCTGGGGGAAGTGATAATTTCATTTTGTTTACGGAGGCGTGCAAATTTTATTTTAGGCTACGTCCACACTTATCTGGGGATGAGATTCAGAGCGTTGGTGTGGTTATTTCGTTGCTTAAAGGGGACACTCAGTCATGGGCTTTTTCTCTGCCGACCGGATCGCAGTCTCTCCGGTCAGTGGATGAATATTTCAAAGCTCTGGGTCTCATCTATGTTGACCCGGATCGGACCTCCCTGGCCGAGACAAAAATACGTGGCCTTCGTCAGGGAGAGTGTTCTTCTGAGATCTATTGCTCTGAGTTTAGGAGATGGGCTATCGACACTGAGTGGAACGATCCTGCTCTCAGTAGTCAGTTTTGTCAGGGATTATCAGAGACGCTTAAGGACGCTTCGGCCTTTCATGAGAATCCTGAGTCTCTGGAGGCCGCTATGTTTCTTGCTGTATGCATAGCCTGAGAGAGAGAACCAGGGGCCCCCACTCTCAGGACGTACTATCACATAATGTATCGTCTTCCACTGACAGTTTGGGTGAAGATACTCCTGGCTTTATGTTTGGGGATGAAACCATACAATTAGGGTGAGTTACTCCTGGATCCTCTTTTAAGCATACTGGTAATAGGAAGGGAGTGTGTTTTTTATGCGGACAAAAGGGACATTTTATCAGAGTATGTCCATGCATTCAACGACAATAAAAAAAAAAAAGGACATTTAATTCCCATCTAACTCTTGGGGGGGGTGAGAGGAGAGTCAGAAAATGTGAATTTGTCTTTTATTGGTAGTGCCTGATTTCTCCTAGCTGCTGAGGGGGCGCTATAGTAAAAAACTATGGGGATTGAGGTGTTTATCGACAGCGGGGCCGGGGTGAACCTTATTGATGCTCAGTTCGTCCGTATGCACGGGTTGTCACAGAGTGCATTAGAAAAAATGGGGACCCGAACTTTTGGGCACTAAAAAGGCTATAAAATAGTCCTGGAAAGGGCTAGAGAGCTGTAAAAGGCAGCAAAATGTCGGTAAATGCACTGCAAACAAATGTGGATAGGGAAATTAACTAAAATAAAATAAATAAAAATTAAGCAATATCAATTGGAGAGAGGTCCCATAGCAGAGAATCAGGCTTCAAGTCACCCACCAATGAAGAAGGTCACTTTCTGTTATTTCGGCCCCAGCACCCAGACAGAGGAGAGAGGTCCCATAGCACAGAATCATGCTTCATATCACCCACCACTGGAAAAGGCCACTTTAAGTTATTTAGGCCCCAGCACCCAGACAGAGGAGAGAGGTCCCACAGCAAGGAATAAGGCATCATATCACCCACCACTGGAGAAGGCCACTTTAAGTTATTTAGGCGCCAGCACCCAGACAAAGGAGAGAGGTCCCACAGCAGAGAATCAGGCGTCATGTCACCCACCACTGGAGAAGGCCACTTTCTGTTATTTAGGCCCCAGCACCCAGACAGATGAGACAGGTCCCACAGCAAGGAATAAGGAGTCATATCACCCACCACTGGAGAAGGCCACTTTGAGTTATTTAGGCCCCAGCACCCAGACAGAGGAGAGAGGTCCCACAGCAGAGAATCAGGCGTCATATCACCCACCACTGGAGAAGGCCACTTCCAGATATTTAGCCCACGGCACCCAGACAGAGGAGAGGTCCCATAGCACAGAATCAAGCTTCATATCACCCACCACTGGAGAAGGCCACTTTGAGTTATTAAGGCCCCAGCACCCAAACAGAGGAGAGAGGTCCCACAGCAGAGAATCAGGCGTCATGTCACCCACCACTGGAGAAGGCCATTTTCATTTATTTAGGCCCCAGCACCCAGACAGAGGAGAGAGGTCCCACAGCAAGGAATAAGGCGTCATATCACCCACCACTGGAGAAGGCCACTTTGAGTTATTTAGGCTCCAGCACCCAGACAGAGGAGAGAGGTCCCACAGCAGAGAATCAGGCGTCATATCACCCACCACTGGAGAAGGCCACTTTCAGTTATTTAGGCCCCAGCACCCAGACAGAGGAGAGAGGTCCCACAGCAGAGAATCAGGCGTCATATCACCCACCACTGGAGAAGGCCACGTTCAGTTATTTAGGCCCCAGCACCCAGACAGAGGAGAGAGGTCCCACAGCAAGGAATAAGGCGTCATATCACCCACCACTGGAGAAGGCCACTTTGAGTTATTTAGGCTCCAGCACCCAGACATAGGAGAGAGGTCCCACAGCAGAGAATCACGCATCATATCACCCACCACTGGAGAAGGCCACTTTGAGTTATTTAGGCCCCAGCACTCAGACAGAGGAGAGAGGTCCCACAGCAAGGAATAAGGCGTCATATCACCCACCACTGGAGAAGGCCACTTTGAGTTATTTAGGCTCCAGCACCCAGACAGAGGAGAGAGGTCCCACAGCAGAGAATCAGGCATCATATCACCCACCACTGGAGAAGGCCACTTTGAGTTATTTAGGCCCCAGCACCCAGGAAGAGGAGAGAGGTCCCACAGCAGAGAATCAGGCGTCATATCACCCACCACTGGAGAAGTCCGCTTTCAGTTATTTAGGCCCCAGCACCCAGACAGAGGAGAGAGGTCCCATAGCAGAGAATCAGGCGTCATGTCACCCACCAATGGAAAAGGCCGCTTTCATTTATGTAGGCCCCAGCACCCAGACAGAGGAGAGAGGTCCCACAGCAGAGAATCAGGCGTCATATCACCCACCACTGGAGAAGGCCACTTCCAGATATTTAGCCCATGGCACCCAGACAGAGGAGAGGTCCCATAGCACAGAATCAAGCTTCATATCACCCACCACTGGAGAAGGCCACTTTGAGTTATTAAGGCCCCAGCACCCAAACAGAGGAGAGAGGTCCCACAGCAGAGAATCAGGCGTCATGTCACCCACAACTGGAGAAGGCCATTTTCATTTATTTAGGCCCCAGCACCCAGACAGAGGAGAGAGGTCCCACAGCAAGGAATAAGGCGTCATATCACCCACCACTGGAGAAGGCCACTTTGAGTTATTTAGGCTCCAGCACCCAGACAGAGGAGAGAGGTCCCACAGCAGAGAATCAGGCGTCATATCACCCACCACTGGAGAAGGCCACTTTCAGTTATTTAGGCCCCAGCACCCAGACAGAGGAGAGAGGTCCCACAGCAGAGAATCAGGCGTCATATCACCCACCACTGGAGAAGGCCACGTTCAGTTATTTAGGCCCCAGCACCCAGACAGAGGAGAGAGGTCCCACAGCAGAGAATCAGGAGTCATATCACCCACCACTGGAGAAGGCCACTTTGAGTTATTTAGGCCCCAGCACTAGATTTATGGAATTGCTATTTTAGCAATTATATTTCACCACAGACAGAAATATACCCTTTTACGGACAGATTTAAACTAGGCCTGCAACTGCTGGAACACTAGACTTATGGAATTGCTATTTCAGCTATTAAGTTTCACCACAGAAAGAAATATACCCTTTTACAGACAGATTTAAACAATGCCTGCAACAACTGGAACACTAGATTTATGGAATTGCTATTTTAGCAATTAAATTTCACCACAGACAGAAATATACCCTTTTACTGACAGATTTAAAATAGGCCTGAAACTGCTGGAACACTATATTTATGGAATTGTTATTTTAGCAATTAAATTTCACCATAGAAAGAAATATACCCTTTTACGGACAGATTTCAAATAGGCCTGCAACTGCTGGAACACTAGATTTATGGAATTGCTATTTTAGCAATTAAATGTCACCATAGAAAGAAATATACCCTTTTACGGACAGATTTCAAATAGGCCTGCAACTGCTGGAACACTAGATTTATGGAATTGCTATTTTAGCAAATAAATTTCACCATAGAAAGAAATATACCCTTTTACGGACTGATTTCAAATAGGCCTGCAACTGCTGGAACACTAGAATTATGGAATTGCTATTTTAGCAATTAAATGTTATCACAGACAGAAATATACCCTTTTACGGACTGATTTCAAATAGACCTGCAACTGCTGGAACACTAGATTTATGGAATTACTATTATAGAAATTAAATGTCACCATAGAAAGAAATATACCCTTTTACGGACTGATTTCAAATAGGCCTGCAACTGCTGGAACACTATATTTATGGAATTGCTATTTAGCAATTAAATTTCACCATAGAAAGAAATATACCCTTTTACGGACAGATTTCAAATAGGCCTGCAACTGCTGGAACACTAGATTTATGGAACTGCTATATTAGAAATGAAATTTCACCACAGAAAGAAATATACCCTTTTACGGACAGATGTAAACTAGGCCTGAAACAACTGGAACACTAGATTTATGGAATTGCTATTTTAGCAAATATATTTCACCACAGAAGGAAATATACCCTTTTACGGACAGATTTAAACTAGGCCTGCAACAACTGGAACACCAGATTTACTGTATTTTTATTTTTGGAACTGTATTTCACCACAGAACAAAATCTATCCTTTGACGGACACTAGGGAAATTATCCAGTTACCGCTGGAACTCCAGATTCTGGGAATTGCTATTTGTGCAATTAAATTTCACCCCAGAAAAAAATATATATTCTTTGCCTGACAGCAGACAGTATTACATCTAACACTAACACTAACACTATCTGCCTATTTATTTATGTACCGTATTACACTAATCCAGGCACAGCAGTAACCATTGATTTAGGGGAATATCAATTGTAGGTCTAGTATTTAGGCCCTGGATGAAAGGTATTCTTTTATGGACAGATTTACACTTGGAGATGCACAGTAGCGTGTGAAAAAATATGTAGGATTATGCCTTCAGCAATTGTATTTTAACACTTTGTGTAATATACCCTTTAACGGACAGAAATACAATGGGAGATGCACGGTAGCGTGTGAAGTTATTGAGGATGACCCTCTCAGCACTTGTATATACACCTTGAGTGTAATATACCCTTTTACGGACAGATTAACACTTGGCCTGCAACAGCTGGAACACCAGATTCAGGGTATTGCTATATTGGCAAGTGAATTTCACCCCAGAACAAAATCTATCCTTTGACGCATACTATTAAACTTGTCCATTCACAGCTGGAACACCGGACTTACTGTATTTCTATTTTGGCAACTGAATTTCACCCCAGAACAAAATATATCCTTTGCCGGAAACTATTAAACTTGGCCAGACACTTCTGGGACACCAGATTTACTGTATTTTTATTTTTGCTACTGACTTTCACCCCAGAAAATAATATATCCTTTGACGGACACTAGGGAAATTGTCCAGTCACAGCTGGAACACCATATTCAGGGTATTGCTATATTGGCAATTAAATTTCACCCCAGAAAAAAATATACCGTTTTACGGACAGATTTAAACTAGGCTTGCAACAGCTGGAACACCAGATTCAGGGTATTGCTATTTTGGCAATTGAATTTCACCCCAGAAAAAAATATATCCTTTGCCATACACAATTAACCTTGGCCAGCCACAGCTGAAACCACTGATTTATGGTATTGCTATTTTGGCAATTGAATTTCACGCCAGAAAAAGATATATCCTTTGCCGGACACTATTAAACTTGGCCAGCCACAGCTGAAATCACTGATTTATTGTATTGCTATTTTGGCAACTGAATTTCACCCCAGAAAATAATAAATCCTTTGCTGGACACTATTAAACTTGTTCAGTCACAGCTGAAACAACAGATTTACGGTATTTCTATTTCTGCAACTAAATTTCACCGCAGAGAATAATATTACCTATGACGGACACTATGAAACTTGTCCAGTCACAGCTGGAACACCAGATTTACGGTATTGCTATTTTGGCAATTGAATTTCACCCCAGAAAATTATCTATCCTTTGCCGGACACTATTAAACTTGGCCAGCCACAGCTGAAACCTGATGTAGGATATAGCAAAAAAAAAAAACTAGTATTGATGGATTGATGGACTTGGTGGCAGCTTGTTCTGGTGCACCACAAGTCACAAAATGGCCGCCGATCACACCAGAAAAAAGTGACAGAAAAACGCTCTGTGCAGCCCAAAAACCAGTGAGCAAGTAACTAGCAGAAGTTTAATGATTCACAGCTGTAGATCGATCACTTCATTAGGTGCTTTTGCTGACTTTTCCCTGCCTAATCTCTCCCTCACAGCAGCTGCGTCCTATCCCTACACTAATCAGAGCAGTGTGACGTGCAGCGCTACATGACTCCAGCTTAAATAGAGGCTGGGTCACATGCTGCACTTGGCCAATCACAGCCATGCCATTAGTAGGCCTGGCTGTGATGGCTTCTTAGGGAAAGAAGTAAAACGCTAGCTGATTGGCTGCTGTGCAGCCCTTCAGAAAGCGGGAAAAAATCGCCGAACAACGGACCCGAACCCGAACTTTTTTGAAAATGTTCGGGTCCGTGTCCCGAACACCCCAAAATTCGGTACGAACCTGAACTATGCTCGAACTGTTTGCTAAACACTACTCGGTTTTCCTTCCTTTGAGGGATATCTGGCTTTCATTGTGTTGTAGACCCAATACTGGGACTCCACATTTATTTTGCATATTATAGTCATTATGGATGGGAAGGAGATGGAGATGGTCTTCTGATTCCCCCGCACTATACGGACGTCTCAGAAATGAACCGCTGCTCCCGACAGCAGCTCCTGGGAAGGTCATGGAGCATCCAGGTCATCCGGCATCTATTCGCCACATTGAAGGATTATTTTGAAAATGTGTGGAAGCCACATGGTGGTCCCCACGCTGTGGATTTATCATGGAGACAAGAATTTTATAATATTACATTATTATAAAAAGTTTAAAAAAAATATGAAGCCCCTTCGTCACTTTGTCTGCACATCACTGATTTCCTCCTCAACCGTCTCTTCATCAGGAGCCTGTCCACTCGCAACACCAGCTCCCAGATTGAATGGCAGAATCTAAGATGGACTCCATATTTATAGGGCTGTGACATTACAGGGCTGGCTGGCTGCTGATTGGCTGCATGCACGGCCTTATGGGTGATCTTGCCTTTCCAGAATTCCTTTCCCCATGTCCTCACTAGTGTAGTAGCCATTTTAGTAAAAAATGTGATTCGTTACCACGAAGCACGAGGAAATTCGCATTCGGTGCGAATCAAATTTTTCCTGAAATTCGGATCGAATTCCACTTCGTCAGCTTCCATTCGCTCATCTCTAACTTTCATTGTATTTAGTGACTGATCCGTTTTTTTCCCTTTTTTATTTTACACAACCACATCCTAACGGAACGGATGCATCCTGATGTACAAGGTCAAAACGGATCCGTTTAATTCCAGTATTGAGATCCGGCATTAACAACACAAGTGTGAAAGTAGCCTAAGGAAAGTCTGTTTATTATTACTAGGAAAAAAATAGCTACATTGTGAAATTTTTTACTATTTTGTTTCATTTTAGAAGCCTAAAAATTCTAAAACAAAAAAGCATGCAGGAAGTATATAAAATGATATATGAAAAGAAACCTGAATTATTCCTGAAGTAAATGCTGAAAAAGCCATGTTCCTAACACCATAGCGTTTAAACTGAGGCATGTGAAATATCTCTAAAGTGTGCCTGTTCCTGAATTTTATGTATCTTGAAATTCGAATCGATTTCCACTTTGTTGGATTCGATTCACTCATCTCATCTCTAGTCATCACTACTGGGGTTGTCGGCTCTTAGTCCAGACAACCCCCTGAATGCATCACTAATAATACTTTTGGGTGGAAAACCCCTTTCAGTCCATAACATCTCCCCCCATTGAGATCCTGTATCAACAACCCAGCATGATGATAGGTCTACTTCTATATTAACCCACCGGAGAGCAGAAGACATATGGGCCTGTAAACTGTATGCCTTGCCATATCCACATATGAGCGGGTGACAGAAGACTGGCAGCGTTTGCTAACTTTCCTCGCCTTTGTGGGTTTGAACAACCAATTTTGGTTATTTGAACACATGCAGTTTCTTGTATTTAATTTCCTTTGTTTTTCTAGGCTGATGTACAAGAGCTCACAGCGCAATGCTATTATCACATACCGTACTCCAGTAAGCTTACTGTGCAGTGTCACGCTCAGCATTGCACGTGTAGCGTTCCTCCTGATCCCTGCTTATACCATCGTGGCACCGTGCCAGCCTCAGGGCTCCACTTTGCTTCATGGATAGACCACAGGAGCCTACTGAATTTGTCTGTCCGATTCCTAGACGGTGGAGTTACCTAATAATGTTGTCTTACAGGGGGTCCTCTGGGTTTTCCCACTGCCAGAACAATCTGAGGAACAGCAAATTAAACATATCTTTTGTGTAACCCTTAACAAATATTCCGGAACCACAATGAAAATGGGAGAGGCCTGCAGCGACCACTTCTGAGAACTTGGCTGGAGCTTGGGACGTTCTTACTAGCAGCAATGTTTCCTAGGCCATTGTGAAAGCGCTCAGAGAACTGCATGACGCAGGGTCTTCCCAAATTGGGCTGAAGCGAATGAGCTTTCTTCTAAGATTATCTGGCTCTCCATCTTGGCAGGACAATCTTATGAGTTTTCTTTACTGAAAATATGACTCCCCACTTTACGGATTCCGGCCAGAGCAGAAAAAGTTTTGACAAGCCAGCTGCGTAATTGTTTTCCGTAAAAAAATTAATAACTTTTAAATTCAACCTCGTTTTTTTTTTTGCCAAATCAGTGACATTTCTTGGCCTAAAGAGGACCCATTGCTTCCTTCATGGGGCCGAAAAAAGCTGTGGTTCGGAAACATGCATTCTCTAAGGACATGTGAGGTGTGAGAACCTCCTAAATAATACATCTAATATGTAAAAAGGATTACTCTTGTACCCCTACAAAAAGGTCCAATCAAATTTGTATGATTTCCCCAGTCATGTAAGGTCCAATAGTCTGTAAAGGAGGTTTACTGATTTAAAGGGGTCCTCTCACTTCAGAAAATGGCATTTATCATGTAGAGAACGTTAATACAAGCCACTTACTAATGTATTGTTATTATCCATATTGCTCCCTTTGGATTAATTTTTCCATCACATTATACACTGCTCGTATCCAGGGTGTATAACCACCCCGTAATTAATCAATCAGTGGTGTTCGTGCTTGTACACTATAGGAAAATGCATGGGCCTATGGCCTCTTTTTACACGGGCGCCCAGATAAGAGGCGGCTGCGTTGCGGGAAAATGCTCGATGTGAATTTCCGCGCATGTGCAAACTGTTGTAATGCGTTTTGCACGCCCGTGCAAAAAATCGGCATGTTTGGTACCCATACCCAAAGCCGGACTTCATCACTGAAGTCCGGTTTTCGGGTTGAGTATTCTGTGGATTTTATTATTTTCCCTTATAACAGAGACGATCGGGATGGGGACCCGATCTTTATTATTTTCCCTTATAACATGGTTATAAGGGAAAATAATAGCATTCTCAATACAGAATGCTTAGTAAAATGTGCATTAAGGGGTTAAAAAATAAATAAATAAACTCACCTTATCCACTTGATCGCGTAGTTGACAATCTCTTTTCTCTTCTTCAAGCATTAGCTGCCGGCTAAAGGACCTGTGATGAAGTCACAGAGCTCATCACATGGTCTATCACCATGGTGATGGACCATGTGATTGGACCATGTGATGTGACTTCATCACAGGTCCTTTAGCCGGCAGCTAATGCTTGAAGAAGAGAAAAGAGATTGTCAACTGCGCAATCAAGTGGATAAGGTGAGTTTATTTTTTTTTAACCCCTTAATGCACATTTTACTAAGCATTCTGTATTGAGAATGCTATTATTTTCCCTTATAACCATGTTATAAGGGAAAATAATAAAGTTCGGGTCCCGTCTCTTAGCAACCTTGTGGAAAAATCGTACCGTATCCGCACTTATTTGTGGATGCTTGCGATTTTTCCGCAGCCCCATTCACTTCTATGGGGCCTGCGTTGCGTGAAAAACGCAGAATATAGAACATGCTTCGATTTTCACGCAACACAGAAGTGATGCGTGAAAATCATCGCTCATGTGCACAGCCCCATAGAAATGAATGGGTCCGGATACAGTGCGGGTGCAATGCGTTCACGTCACGCATTGCACCTGCGCGGAAAACTCGCCCGTGTGAAAGGGGCCTATGCGCACTCCCATGGTCCCGGTCACCAGAGAAGCCGAGACTTTTTCCTATACTGTAAAACCACTGCTGCTGGATTGTGGGGTGGTCATAACCCCTGGTTACTAAAACTAAAATTAATCAAGCCAGCAAAGGAGGCAATATGGACATTCACAATACATTAGTAAGTGCCTTGTATTAGCTTTCTCTACATGATAAATGCCATTTGCGGAAGTGAGAGGACCCCTTTTATGAAAATGAAGCTTAAAGGGGCTGTCGAAGTAAAAAAAAAAATCTAAAGGGCAGCAAAGGTGGTAAATGGGTAGTCCAATCTCATATAGCTTTTTAATTACCTGCTTCCTGACACTTGGTTCTGACGGCTCCGTGGGTCCAGTGTTGTCTACACTGTGTTTTGGTCCAACTTCCAGCATGGACGGGATCCTGGGTGCTGCTGCAGCCAATGACTGAATGCAGTGGTGACATGTCCCAAAGTGGCATGTGACCCAGCAGTGACATGCCACTTGAGGGACACAACACCGCACATGATCCTGTCCATGCCAGAAGTATACAAGCAGGAATCGAAGCGCAGTGACGACAGAGGTGGACCCATAGAGCCCCCCCAGGTCCACGGTGGTATTGAAAAATCAATGAAATAACATATACTGTACTCATCGGTTCAAACCCCTCGACTCCCGAACTGCCGCTTCCATGATGTCATGTTCTTGGCTGCAGCAGGGACACGGCGTTCTCCACACATGACACCTACAACCCATGGCTTTAGAGTTGTATAGCGTGAGACCGCTGAGGCCAGCGACTGGCTCCAGCAGTCACATGCTGTAAATGGGTAGGTCACCGCTGACAGGGAGGATCGGAGAGGAAGGGGTGAACTTGGATAACCCCTTTAATCATTTTATAAGGCATCATGCACATGGCTGTGGTCTGCAAATCGTGGTCTGCAAAATACGGAGAGCGTCCATGCTGCATCCACAGTTTTTGCAGACCCATTCCCTTCAATGGGTCCGTGGTTGGCATTTTGCTGCCAAGTGTAGGACGTGTTCTACTTTATTATGGAAAGGACAAAACGTATGTGGATGGGACTCAGATCATCCATGCACTTTCTGCATCTGTAAGTACGTTCCCCAAAAAGAATATGTCTGCAAAATGTGGACCATGGACCCATGTAGACAAAAATGCGGATGGCATGGGGACCACATCTGTATTTTGAAGATCTGCAGTTTGCAGGCCACAAAACGGACACCGTCTTATAAAGAGTTCAGTTTCTCTGCACCATTAAGATCTCTGCAGTGCTTGCTGTCAGTAAATAGAATCAATTGTCTACAACCTGCCCTACTAAGTTCCCACAGCTGAGGCCTTGCTAAAATGCTATATATCGACAGCACAAATCTATTGTTCTGGGACTGCTCCCTGGCTACAGTGTTATCAGCACAGATACAATGTATCAGTTTGTGGTCCAAGCTGTTTACTCGCTGGATACATTTGTGTCAAATTCTCTTTAGGTCTGGAAAAGCCTTCTGGGGAATGTAATGGTAGTTATATTGGTTGAGAACCAGCTCTGGAGGAATGAACTGGATTTTAAAGGGAAACAACTGAGAACCATGACATTGGAGGGAGAGGGCAGCAGCTGGAAAATGTCAGAGATACTGTACCTTACATGAATTCTGTGCCCCTCCATGTCCTATGTCTACAGTCTATGCAAATCTGTGTGGCCTCAGACCCATAAAATTAACAAGAGAAGGTAAGAGTAGAAACTGAAAATCGTGTTTATTAACGAGGCCTGTTCAGCAGTCTACCTGTAAGTCATTATTACAAGGCGTTTTATGGAGAGCTGCTGAGTTTTGCTGGATTGTTAGCACGCAAGAACATTACATTCCTCAAACACCTCCATCACTGATCACACATGGACTGCGCCCGCAGCTGAAATGCCTACCGCCGCTCATGTCTGTTACACGCATCTATACACAAGGGTAACCGCGACATAAATTGTCGTGTATGGATCAAGGATGAGCGAAACGGTTCTGCCGATAAGGGATTGGTTCCGAATTTCTCAAAAATTCTCACACAAAGCTGGACTCTGCCAATCTCTCTCTTTGAAGGTTCACTCATCTCTAGTACGGATCCGTCGCCCATACTGTACCCTTTGTGTGCGTCTTATTTTAGGCCGAGAGTTTTTCTAAGTTCGGA
Organism: Bufotes viridis; assembly: GCA_033119425.1. Classification (NCBI taxonomy): domain Eukaryota; kingdom Metazoa; phylum Chordata; class Amphibia; order Anura; family Bufonidae; genus Bufotes; species Bufotes viridis. The sequence goes on from CM065594.1 coordinate 263,876,486, forward strand.
TTCATGCAGAATAAAATTGTATATGCGATATTACGGAAACCATTGTGTGGTAGACAATGCATTATCATGTTCCAGGGGTCTGCAACCTGCAGCACTCCAGCTGTTGGGAAACTACAATTCCCAGCATGCTCCATTCATTAATATGAGAGTTCTTAGAAGAGCAGAGCAAGTATGCATGCTGGGAGTTGTAGTTTCACAACAGCTGGAGTGCTGGAAGTTGCCTACCCCTGTTCTAAGCAAACAGAGGGATTTGTTTAGGTGTATAGGTGCATAGGCAGATAGACCAAATGTGATTTTACAGATATACATTAACTGCTTAAAGGGTGCCTAAACTTTTAAACATTCTTTTTTAATCTAAGTTAGAAATGGCCTATATTTATATATTTTTTATTAATTGTATTGTTTTAATAGCAAAACATGACCCGAAGTTCAAACTTTCCTACATCAACTTTTACTGCAGAGGATGAAGAATCCATACACTGCAGCCAGGGGTGTAACTACCTTAGCGGCAGACCATGCGACTGCTATGGGGCCCAGAGCAAGAGGGGGCCCAGTCTTAGTTGGGATTATCTCTTCTACTATAGGTGAAAACTTGGTCAGGACTGTACCCTATGAAGCAGGCATGCTCAACCTAGAGCCGTCCAGCTGTTGTAAAACTACAACTCCCATCATGCCTTGCTGTAGGCTGATAGCTGTAGGCTGTCCAGGCATGCTGGGAGTTGTAGTTTTGCAACAGCTGGAGGGCCGCAGATTGGGCATTCCTGCTCTAAAAGAACAACTTTTTGCAAATAAAGCAGTGGAAAAATGGCCCAAGGGTCACTGAAAAGGGTTTAGGCAGAAACCCTTCTGTCCTGTGTGGGGGGGCCCCGGTTGGATCCTTGCTATGGGGCCCGCCCCTTACTTCTCTATGTATGCCACTGTCTGCAGCCATGTAATGCATGGATTCTGACTTCTATAATATGCACTGCATATGGCTCCTGTCCCTGCTGTTCACTCTCATAGGCCACAAGCCACTAAGCCTGAAGTCTATAAGGCTGTAGAGTCGCTCTGACAGTCATGCGAAGATGGGTGTAAGGTAGCGAAAAGATGTCATTGTGACTGCCTTTGTCAGGATGCAGGTGGGGTGATGATGTCATTGCGACAACCCTCGTCTACATCAGGCAACTGAGACCACAGACTGAAAGATGACCTGCAGCGCAGATAGCAGGGACACTACTGGTTCAATAATAACTACTGGGGGCACTACTGGGAAAATTAGAACTACTGAGGCACTACTGGGGAAATAATAACTACTGGGGAAATAATAACTACTGGGGCAATAATAACTACTGGGGCAATAATAACTACTGAGGGCACTACTGGGGAAATAAGAACTATGGGGGGCACTACTGGAAAAATAGGAACTACTGGAGCAGTAATAACTACTGGGGGCACTACTGGGAAATTAAGAACTACTGGGGGCACTAGTGAGAAGATATGAACTACTCTACTGGGGCACTACTGGGAGCACTACTGGGGATATATGAACTACTGGGGGCCTTGCTCGGAAAATAAGAACTACTGGGGCAATAATAACTACTGGGGTCACTACTGGGGCAATAATAACTACTGGAGACTCTAATGGGAAAAGTAAGAACTAATGGGGGCACTAACAGGGAAAATAGAACCTCTGGGCAAATTACAACATTTGAGGGCACTATTGTGGGAAATAATAATTACTGGGAGCAATACTGTAGAAATTACAGTAGAACTACAGAGGGCACTACTGGGGAAATAAGAACTACTGGGGGCACTACTGTGAAAATAAGAACTACTGAAACACTACTGGGCAAATTAGAACTTCTAAGGGGACTACAAATAAAACTACTGGGGCACTACTAGGGGTGATTATAACTAATGGGGAAAATAAGAACTACTGGGGCACTACTGGGAAAAAGGGAACTACAAGAGGCACTACGGGGGAAATTAGAACTACTGGGTGCATTACTGAACAAATTACAACTTCTAAGGGGACTACTGGGGGGAATTAGAACTACTGGGGTACTGCTAGGGAAAGTAAGAACTACTGAGGGCACTACCAGGGGAAATAGGAACTACTGGGTACACTGCTTGCAAAAATAAGAACTACTAGGGACACTACTGAGGAAATTAGAATGAGTGTGGGCAGGGGCGGACTTGGCAGTTAAAGTGGCCCTGGAAAAAAATTGTAGACCCATGTTGTAGGCCGGTCCAAATTGACAGAAGACAGGGCCAATGCAAGTAAGTGAGGTCAGGAATACCACATTGTGGCACAAAATACTGCTTTAACAAAGCCAAATAACACATTGCAGCACAATATACTGCACCAAGAGAACCAAAGAAGTCACCATGGCGGTCTGCTTCCAATGTAGAAGATGAGGAAAGAGAACATCTACATTAGAAGAGATGTCAGTGTATGAAATACGTATGTGGTTCTATATTCTCCGGTATGTTTGGTAGCGTGTAATGGGGGGGGATACACTTGTGTCTAGTGTACATTTTTACTCATAGGTCCCAAGCTTGAGGAACAGCCCAGTGTCTTTGAGCCACCTGATTCTCCCCTGATTATCTACCAAAGTATCCAACATTATTATAAGCCATACAGCTAGAAGGTTAAAAACAAGAAAATCAAGATACTACAAAAACACTGGTCAAGTTCACAGAAAATTCTTCTAGATCTGTTTCTGAAGTGTTAAAAGAAACCAAAGTACCTGGTGGAAACCCATGTAAACATGGAGAGAACATGCAAACTCCTTGCAGATGTTTCCCTGGTCTGATTCCTGGCCAGCAAAGCTAAGCCCCGAGCCATTCAGTGTGTGAATGTATTAGCGGTTTATGCCATTTACCTTACACCTAGTTACAAAGACAAGAAGATGTGAATTTATATAGTTTGGAGAGAGTTATCTCAAGCATAACTGTAGGCTAGAAAAATGAGTCAAATGACATGATCTTAAAGAACACCTATCATCAGGATCAACTCTATTAATCCAGGCATGCTTCCTGGTAGGATTAATTCTGCTGATTAAAATGATAACTGTCTTGTGAAAATCGGTTGTGGCATTCCTGTAAAAAAAAGACTTTAATTTTGCATGTAAGTGAGGGCTTCAGTACACTGATGGGTGGAGCTTGGACTCTTGGGCCACCTCAGATTTCCAGGACTGGCCACGCCCCTCAGTGCACTGGCACCTTCTTTTGTATAAAGAATAAATGTATTTTTCCTCAGAATGCCACAACTGATTTTCACAAGACAGGTATCATTTTAATCAGCAGGGTCAACCCTTCCAGGCAGTATCTCAGGTTTCAAAGGTTTGATGCTGCTGACAGGTGCCCTTTAAATCAAAACAGCTAGCAGAAGATGTAAAGGAAGTGGTAGATAAATCATAACAGTTTAATCACAGGGGTAGATGGGGTTGTCTGTTTTATGTCAGCAGCTTGATTTACTGTGAATGCTATACTGTTAATAGTGAATACAATGTGCCCTGTGGTCGAGGGTCCGTTCTGTGCATCAAGAGATGCAGTCATAAAAATTCTTCTGAGGAACTCTGGAATGTGGACAGCACTCAGAAGTCTATACAGCGAAACCCAAACTACGTCACTCTCTAATATTTGTGAAGAGCTGAGCGGTGGTGTGGTCATTATGGCTTGTTTAGTGTGAAAAGGCCGTTTGCATTTGCCTTAAAATCAACAGCTACCTTAAGATCACATCCTTGGGCCTCCCAAACCTAAAAAAAGCCAAGCTAGGAGACAGCGGGACTCATATAAAGGTCTTTATGGAGGCACCAAGATGACAGATAAGCTAAGCAAAGCTCCGTTGTGTTTGCAAAAGTTTGTTGCTGTCCACTTGTCAACTCTTAGTCCTAATGACTGGGTAAAAGTGGGTTTAGACTCATGAACATCAACCGTACAAGTACCTCTTGAGGTCGATTTCTTTTAAAAGTAAATATTACTCTCTCACTTTTATGGCTTTTCTGCAATAGTCACAAAATAAATGCTCAGAACAGTGAAGAAGAAAATTAAAAGCTACCAATCCAAATATGAATGCCAACAAGGAAAACATTAAAGGGGTTGTCCCACGAAAAATATTCTACAGTTTTCAAACCAGCACCTGGATCTCAATACTTTTGTAATTGCATGTAATAAAAAATTTAGCATAGCCACTGAGTTAATTATAAAAATGTATCTGTACAGCGCCACCTGCTTCTTGTTTTTTTTGTATTTCTTTGTCCTGCTCACTGAGATGGCCGCACATGCTCAGTTTCATCCTTTAACTACCTCCTGAGCTGTGATAGGGAGAGCTTAGACACGCCTCCTGAGCTGTGATAGGAAGAGCTGAGACACGCCTCCTGAGCTGTGATAGGGAGAGCTGAGACATGCCTCCTGAGCCGTGATAGGGAGAGCTGAGACACGCCTCCTGAGCTGTAATAGGGAGAGCATGGACACGCCCCCCTGAGCTGCTGCAGAAAAGACACTCCCCTTGAGCTGTCAGCTTGATATAAGTCTAGCAGTGTAATGAATGAGGAGATCTCTGGATCCATGTGAGGTACAGGGCTGGTTCAAGCTTTGATAGAAAGAGATTGTCATGCACTATATGATGTCTGATTTTCTTTTTTTTTGATTAGTCACGGGACAACCCCTTTAAGGGATTGTCCATCCGTTTACATAGTGTCCTTACCGATCCCGAAGTTTTACAGTCCTCCACCTGTCTCTAGTTCCTGTTCACTCTCAACTTACAGGAAACGACTGGCAGCCGATCACTGGCCACAGAGTGACCGACCTCAACCACTTATTGACTGAGTGATCATTTCCTGTGAGTCAAGAGGAAGCAGAAAGTAGATACTGCCAGGGACCATGAACATAGTAACATAGTATATAAGGCCGAAAAAAGACATTTGTCCATCCAGTTCGACCTGTTATCCTGCAAGTTGATCCAGAGGAAGGCAAAAAACCCCTGTGAGGTAGAGCTAATTTTCACTTAAGGGGAAAAAATTCCTTCCCGACTCCAATCAGGCAGTCAGAATAACTCCCTGGATCAACAGCCCATCTTTAGTAGCTATAGCCTATATGAAGCTATATGAAGCATTGGTAAGGCAAGTATTGCTTATTTATAAAGATGGAGAATCAATTCTAAACTAATTGGATTTAAAACATATTTTGCAAAAATTTGAGGTGGATCCAAATTACATTTTTTGGTGACTTGATTTGTGCAAATTTTGGGGAAAGAGAGTAAAAAAGAGATAGAGTGAAATAAAAAAATACTTAATTTATAAGCAGAAATGAGAGGAAAAAAACTGTCCGGATCCTAGAGGACCTTACAGTGTCATACACACATTTTCAGGCCAATTGGAGCGCTTTTAATTACAGTAGAATTGATTCAGACCCGAATAGAATGGGTCGACTGATTTGGCTATATCGTATTGATTCGCTCATTTCTACTTATTTTATTATTTTACAGCATTCCGCATTTTTTTTTAAATATGTTAAAAGGCGAGATAACCCCTTTAACTAATGTTTTTTTTTTTTTTTTTTTTTTAACTATAAAGCAAGAGCAAAATTTAATTTTCCAGTTTTTAGATTTTTGAATCATATAAAGGGGTTGTGCAGGGGTTTTATATTGAGGAACTATCCTCAGGATAGGTCATCAATATCAGATTGGTGGGGGTCGGACAGCTGTTTGAAGATGAGGCAGTGCTCCATGCGAGTGCTGCTTCCTCTTCATTAGGCCTCTTGCACACGAACGTATTTTTTTTTCAGTGTTTTGCTGTCCGTTTATAACGGATCCGTTTTTCCGTTTTTTGCTTCCGTTTTGTTTCCGTTTCGGTTCCGTTGTTCCGTTCCGTTTTTCCGTTTGGCATATACAGTATACAGTAATAACATAGAGAAAATTGGGCTAGTCTTAAACTTTTCAATAGATGGTTCCGCAAAAAACGGAACGGATACGGAAGACATACCGATGCACTTCAGTATGCTTTCCGTTTTTTTTGCAGACCCATTGACTTGAATGGAGCCACTGAACGTGATTTGCGGACAAGAATAGGACATGTTCTATATTTAAACGGAACAGAAAAAACTGAGAAACGGAAACGGAAGGCATACGGAGACACTTCAGTATTTTTTGCAGACCCATTGAAGTGAATGGTTCAGTATACTGTCAGTATACTGAACTGAAAAAACTGCCAGTATACGGTCCGCAAAATACTGTCGTGTGCAAGGGGCCTTACACTACACGTCATCTCCTTTGCAGCAGTGTAAAAAGTACTCACTCCATTCAAGTGACGGGCAGTGTAATGAAGATAAAGCAGCACTCGCATAGTCAAACAACTGATCGGTGGGGCTGCCAGAAGTTGGACCCCACCGATCAGATATTGATGACTTATCCTGAGGATAGTTCATCAATATAAAACCCCTGCACAACTCCTTTAATACAGATATGAGTTTAATTTTCTGTGTAAATTATTAAATTCTGATGCTAAGAGGGAATTCAATAAACTTAGGGTGGGTTCACACTGGCGTTTCGGTTTCAGTTATGGCTTAACATGGTTATAACAGAAAAAAACGGAATCCATAAAACGGAGGACGGATTCTTTCTGGAGTCCATAGACTTGTATTATGACGGAATGCCAAACAAAGCCTTTAAAAGGCATTCCGTTTTGCTCCGTCCTAATAGAAGTCTATGGTAAAGCATAACGGATCCGTCTGGGTCCCGTTATGCAAGACGGAAAACAAAGTCCTGTCGAAAGCAAACGGAATGCCTTTTAAAGGCTTCCGTTTGGCATTCCGTCATAATACAAGTCTATGGACTCCAGAACGAATCTGTCCCCCGTTTTATGGATTCCGTTTTTTTCCGTTATAACCATGTTAAGCCATAACTGAAACCATAACGCCAGTGTGAACCCACCCTTATACAGTTTCCATTGATCAGAATGTTAACCACTGTCTGGAAGAACATTTTTTTTATATATATATTTTTTTCTTAAATGTGGATGAGATGCAATACCAGATACAGCCCACGGAGAAGAGGGGTGCTGTCCCTGGAAAAAAAGAAGGACACTTTTTCAACCAAGGAGTAACACTGGTGCTTGAAATTCACACCGTTGTATATTTATGGAGCAGATTTAAGCTAGCTGTCTGAGAGATCGGGCAGCAGAGGGTGGGGTTCTTGGAGATTGCTGAGCACTAGTAGAGAAGAGTTTTCTCCGACATCTGTTTCCTCTATATACAGAATATATTAGCAGTGTATACTGAATAGAGGCAGCGGCACTGGCGCTACCTCAATAGATCCCACTGGAAGCATAACCAATAGTGTTGAGCGAATCAAAGTTAACAAAAGTGGCATTCGATACGATTTCGGGAAAAATTCATTCGCCACAAATCCATATTTCTTGCTGCTTAATGAATAAATTTTTCCTGAAATGGCGGTAAAATAAAAAAAATACATACTCACCTCTTCCATTTGATCACAGAGATACTGGCGCAACCATCTTTATTAAAGGAAATGCGGCAATTCTCGTGCATGCTGATGTTTGACGTCACTCATCACGCTGAGCGGGCACGGTGACGTCATCAGTGATGACATCATCACTCTCTCCCAGGGTGACAATGTAGTGACGTCATCACAGCAGCATCCTTCAATCAAGATGGCCGCAACGGGCTCTCCGTGATCGAATGGATGAGGTGAGTGTATATTTTCTTTCATTTTAACCCCTGATTAACCCCTTGAATGGCTAAATGTCACTCTCAGATGCTGCAATCAGTGTTGAATGCAGCATCTGAGGGGTGAAATGATAGGAAACGGCGCGATCACCGTTCCCTGTCATTGCGCTCGCTCTATACAATAGAATGTGTTTCATTACGGAGTATTTTATAACTAATCAAATTTCTTATCGAAGTTTGGCGAAGCTGCCAAATCGAATTTTTGAAAACTTCGCTCATCACTAATAACCAATAATATCCAACACACAGAGGCAGCTGCTGGGTTTGGCTGGCTTCAGGATAAACAATCAATATCTGATCGGCAGGGATCCAACACCCTGATAATCAGCTGTTACCAATCTCAAATATAGGCCAGCAACTGTAAAATCCTGAACAACCTCCTTAATTATAGTGTTGCACAGTATGATTACAAAAAAATTGGTAGAATTACAAAAAAATAAAAATGTACTTAACTATTTTAAAAAACAATAAACAAAAAAATAAAATAAAAATTAAGCAAATGACTAAAAAAATCCTGTTAATAGTCTGAAAATATAAACATTATAGGCGTTAAACCAGCAGTTAAATAGTGTCTGGACCAAGATCCACCAGCCCTGAACTGGTTGAAAGGGTTGGCCTATCTGGGACCTTATTGGAACATGGCTAGGATGTACTGTCAATGTCAGATAGTTGCAGGTGTCACCTCTGGGACATGTTCCTATCTCCAGAACGGGACCCCCAAAGAGAAGGAGAGCACACTGTGCATGTGCAGCATTCTCTCTATTCATCTGTTCCAAAAAAAGCCAAAATTGGCTGGTTTTGGAGGTCCCATAGCAGTGAACAGAGGGTAGCAGCGCATGCATGGCTGCTCCTGGTTCACTTTGGGGGCTCCGTCCTAGAGATAGGAGCGTGTCCCATATCCTAGCGATATGCCATCATTGTGCCAGGTGGGAATACCCCTTTAAAGGGGTTATCCCATCATAATGATCACTGTTAATGATTTGACAGTGATCATTTTTGTAAATATATTTGATTAACCAATTCCCACTGTTTAGAAGAAAATTCATCCCCACTTACCTCATTGTTGTCATTCTATCTCCCCTGGTTACGGCCACCGCTCTTCTCCGGAATCCCGGTGGCCGCGCTTGCGCAGAAGACTCCTTCTTTTCTTATGGCCGGGCCGCTCGCTGTCCTGAACGCGCACACCGCCGCGCATGCTAGATGGTGACTTCTTCCTGGCCAGAATAGTACAGAGCTGCGAACGCGCACTCCGGCTCTGTACTATACTGGCCAGGAATAAGTGACCATGGCCCATGCGCGGCAGCGTGCGCATTCAGTCCAGCGCGCGGCCCGGCCGGAAGAAGACTTCAATCAAGATGAAGCCCGCCCCCAGCCAGAATCCAGGAAGTGAACGTCGCGCGCTGGCAGCAGTTAAGTATGAAACGGGGAAGTGGGATAACCCCTTTAAAATCTGTGCAATCCCTAAAAACTCCTTAGAAGAACATGAAAATTAGGAATTTTCCCTTCCAACTTGGATGTAGCATTGTGCCCTGCAGAGCTTCTCCATTTTAAGTCCATTTTAATCTTTTTGTGATATCTTGACAATTTGGAAACAGTAAATCTGTGCCGCTCCAATCTTTTATGACTACAAACATTTGTGCACTTTGAACGGCTTCTATCTAAGCCTGCGGTCTCATTGCAATTTGCCATACCCCTTTTCCTACACTGTTCTATCGGTGTACAGTAGTTTCCTATTAAATGATTTAATTCTTGGCAGCTTTCACATAAAAAAGGGGAGTTCTTCAGCAACTTAAGCTTTTTCTTCCTGGAGGCACAATAGCCAGACAGTTGGAAAGTAAGTCAAGAAGTCAAAATAAACACATATTTCATGGGCTCGGAGGGCCAGTTGGAGACAGTATCTGAGCTTTTGCTCCTGGAAACATGCATGTGTCTGTAACTTCATAAAGATACTTATTACTGAACCAATAGACTAGACCCCAGACTCCCAATAAACCCTACAACATTTCCACAGACCTCACCTAGAGTGCTGCGTTCACAGTGCAGTCATGTATGACCTTTCAGCAGAAAATAAAGATATTAATGTGACTGAGAAATAGCTACTTCATATTTTTTATAATAAACTGTGAGGATCTTACAAAAAAAGTACTTCAGACTATAATACAATGTTAAAGGTGTTCTCCGGTTTCATAATGATGTATTTTCACCCATAACACTTCATAGTTTTGCCCTAAATACCTATATTTCAAGTCACCACTTTTCTTCCCCTCTTCTCAGCATCCCTTCATCCTGACGGGATGTTTACATGCAGAACTTCCTGTTTTCATCAGTGTTGGGATTGGTTACAAAACCCAGCAGGAAGTTGATGAAAACAGGAAGTTCTGCATGTAAACATCCGGCCAGGATGCAGAGAAGAGGGGAAGGAAAGTGGCGACTTGAAATATAGGTGTTTGGTGCAAAAACTGAGAACAGGTGAATTAAGGGCAAACTTACGCAGTGTTTGGAGTACTCTGGGCAGATTAAAAAATGTTGATTATGAAACCAGAGAAACTCTTTAATATGCAGCATTAGATTAAAGAAGAGAAATTATATTTTGACTCATTAAATAATATAAGTTTCTGCAGATATGAGTTTTCTATTTTACATAAACTACCTTCCTTTCACAGAGGTAAATTATACAGTTCAGGTACTACAAGGGAGCTCACAGGATTTACACAGTTTCCATTGTGTTGAATGATAACCACTTAAATCCTTTTTCACTAAGCTCCCTAGTGGTACAGACAACCACATTTAATTATTTAAAGTGGATATCCAATTTTTTAAACAAAACTAATAACTACTATAATACGTTCACATGAGTAAATGCATCTGAATTATGTAAATTGGTTTTACCCAGTCTTCTCGCCATCACTGTCTCCTCTGATTGAAGGATATTTTCCAAAGCTTATGTTGCACTTGCACTAGTGGATAGAATAACACATTCATACTTTTTGCACCTACCATAAGAGTGCTGTCTCAATACAATATCACGACATACTAGCAAAGCTCTTGGCAGGCTGCATTTCACAACGCAAGCACACGTAGATACGTATAGGATAGACATCTTATGACAGAGTATAATAATGTCATTATTTTTTTTTTACAGTCGGGCACTTAACATCATGTATCTCAGGACATGTGAAGCCAACAGGAAAGGCAAGGAAGGATACATCTGTATTTGCTTCTTCAAAAGCTGGAAGGGAATCAGTATGATCACGACCACAACTCCCAAAAGATTGCCACCTGGCTTTTCCAGGCTTGAAATAAAAAAAATTCCCGTTATCTAGTAATACATCTTGACTTTTGTATCTCATAACTGGGCAGATATTTGAAAGAGAAACTGCTATAACAAGGATGCACAAACATCTCTTGTTCAAGTGCCAATAAAACTGAAAAAAATAAAAAATTTAAGGTGTCTGAGACATGATGAAAAATATATTCCGTAAATGTCTGATGGTGCAGGTTCCACTTCCAGGACTTTCATCTATTAGTACAGCTGGAGGTTCCCTACTCGCCTAATTAGCACTCTATGATGACTATGGGTGTTGTGGTCACGCATTTTACAACACCCATAAACTACAATGGAGAGAGCTGCATGCATAATCGGCCACCTGTAACTCACGTAGTCTTTTCTGGAGTTCCTAGTAGGGGTCAATGGACTCCAGTCTTCTAATATATGGGGGACATAGGAACGGCTACACAGTGCACCATTAGAACTTGTCTGTGCTGCTGATCTGTGTCTTCTCAACGAGGTAGAGCAACTAGATGGTTGGGGACCACACTGAACGATATCCACATTTGGCCCCCAGGATGCAGGTTGTGCACCCCTGCTTTATAAGCATATATAACACCTGTATATATAGAGATTACAATTTTATACTTTTAGTATTTCAAAGATATATAACCACCTACCATGAAGCATCTCTGCCAGTGGCATACCTACCATAGAGGCAGACTACATTACTGCTATGAGGCCCACCAATATAGAGCCACCACATTTTTCATCAGCTGCCACTAGGGGGAGCTCAATGTATACAGATTATTTACAGCCTCTATTTAAATCAATCGTAAATCCTATGAACTGAGCTCCCCCTAGTGGTGGCTGCAGGAGATTTAATAATGTATTTATGCCACTAGTCTGATGTAAATATGTAAACCTATCATATTTTTTCTGATATAGAAGTCAGAAAAAGTGGATGAGGCAGAGGGCAACTTTTTTTAAACGGGTTTCCCATGACATTTGTATTAATGACGTCCTCTGGATAGCTCATCAGTATCTGATCGGTGGGGGTCCAACACCTGGGACCCCCGCCAATTAGCTGTTCAAGAAGGCACTGGTGCTCACAGTGGTGCCATGTCCTTCTTGCAGCTTAGCCTTGGCCATGCGACGTCACGTTCATTGGTCAAATGGACTAGGTGCAGCTCAGCTCCATACCAAGCACAGCTGCTGTACAATGTACTGTGCTGTGCTTGGTGAGCTTAAAGAAGGCCGCTGAGCATTGGTACCTTCTTGAACAGCTGATTGGCGGGGCTCCCGGGTGCCAGACCCCACCGGAGCATAGGCTATCAGTATCAAAGTCTTGGTAAACCCCATTAATTACAATTTAAAAAATAATTATTTGACTAAATTAAGAAATTGTAAATTCATCAGAAGTATGGGGAGTCTTACTTTGCATTTTTCGTTGCCCTTGACCCTCTAATAATGGGAAACTCGGTTGGCCTCCATGCTGAATTTTGGTGCAGGGCCCTATGAGATCTATGTATGCCTTTGGTTTCTGCAGTTGTGAATATCTCCATTTTTCTAGCTGAGAAGCTTCTATGAGATGTGCTGGAGCGTGTCAGTAAGGCTGCACCGCTCTTGGTCTGCGCCGGCCCTGCTCAGGAAACCTGAGTAGGTCAAGATGAACACATATATATATTATTTCTTCAAATTTGGTTACTTTCAACAACATGGCATTAGAAGGCACAGTCATGTCTAAAGGAGGAGGCGAGTCAAGGGAATTATGTGGGAAGGGAGGGCTCCCCATTCCAGTCCATTAGCCGTCCACTCGCATTCCACACAGACAGATGCCTCTCTTTTGATTGACACATTATTGAGAAGGTATTTAGAGAAACATTTGCAGACACATGATACAGACAGACATTTCATTTCAGGGGTCAGTGTTCATCAGGTGAAGCGCTCGTCTTTCTAAAACTATAATGCTTCAAACCCATTAGCTCCCACCTCTGGCTCGTGGCAGACATCTCACTCTGCTCAACACCAACAAAAATAATTGCAAAAAATTGGTTAAATAAAAGACAGGGTCAACGACCGTTCATTGCAATATGTATGTTTAGACATTTGTGCAAAATGCAGCTATCCAACGGGCAGTTACGGGATTACTGTAGGACACTATTGGAAAGTAATCAAAAATATTAATATTTTCCTCAACTGGTATCAATTGCGTCTCATGCCTCCGAGAAATAATGACTCACGCATTATAGTTCTTCATGAAAATTGCCAGACTATATGTCTGTTTCCTGCTATTCCAGCATCAGGACTATTTTTGTAGAAGTTCAAGCTTGCCAAGCTTCACAACCAGAGATGAGCGAATCACTTGAAATTCCATTTGGGTTCAATTCGATCGGGCCAAATGGGTCAACCAATTTGATTCAGATCCAAATTGATTCTACCTGAGATGAAAGTGCACCAATTGGTCTGAAATTTTCTTTCTTTCGCTAATGTCATCTTCCAAGAATAAACCTGTTTCAATGTTTCAGGGCATGTTTCAAGTCATCCTTTAGCCATCCTTTTTCCATGCTCAATGTAAAGACAAGAAGCAACTCCTTGTGCATACAGTAGGTTAGGTTGTAAACATCATGACACTCTATTCAATTAGTAATTGTCTTTTTAGGAACTTATTGGGATTGTCTTCTGGAAAAAACAAAGACCCTGATTTATCAAGACCAGGTTTCTGGAAATCCACTGCAGCCAATCACTGGCTGCAGCCAATCACTGGCCACAGAGGTGGTGTGCCACCCATGCGGTACGTCACTGTCCAGTTATTGACTACAGCAGTAATGGAGCTGGAACCCAGCGGCAGGGACTAGTCAGGGACCCACCTCGGGTCCGGCCACTCTAAAGGGGTCTATTAAAAAAGTTTAAAGTTGGATAACCTCTTTGAGAGTGAGCCCGCCAGCAGGAAATTCACTGATAAACCAGGCATAATGCCTTGTAGGGCTAGCTCAATTAAATTGAATGATGTAGTGATACAAAACTGGTCACTGGTTACTGGTTATTGATATCAAGATATGGCAGTGTTCTCCATTCTTCACCATGGGAAAAGTTGGCTTCTTAGAAGAGCCATGGAAGAAAGATTTCTTGTTTTAGGTAATAAAATAGCATCCCAAGTGGAGAACTCCATTCTTTTAACTAAGCCTCATTTAAAGAGAGCCTGTCAGCAGGTAATTCACTGATAAACCAGGTAGAAGGCCTTGTAGGGCTACCCCAGCTGAATATAATGATATCTTTCACTTAGTGATCTGTTGCTTTATTCTGGAGAAAAAAAAACATATAATCCATATGCAAATGAGCAATTAAGTGCATTGAGGGTGGGCCCAAGTCATTCTGTGCACCAAAGTTCCAAATGCTTCCTCCACCACCCATCTCCCTCTCATTCCTGATTGACAGGGCCAGCTTCCTACATAGTCACCTCACCTGGCCGTCAGTGAAGGAGGGGCTGGCAGAGGAAGCAGGAGGAGCTATAGTGCCCACAGTGGCTTGATCCTTGCTTCCGTGCACTTACCTGCTCATTTGCATACAGATTAAAAGTACATCTTCTCCATCATGAAGCAGATCACTAAGTGAAAGATATCATTATATTCAGCTGAGATAGACCTACAAGACCTTGCACCTGGTTTATCAGGGAATTACCTGCTGACAGGCTCTCTTTAAAGGAGGCTTAGCTAAAAGAATGGAGTTCTCCACTTGAGATCCTATTTTATTACCTAAAACAAGAAGTCTATCTTCCATGGCTCTTCCAACTTTGCCCATGGTGAGGAATGGTGGACACTGGCATCTTCTGATATCAATAACTAGTAAGACCCACCATGACCAGTTTTGTAAGGTAAGGTACATCATACGTAAGTGTGTACTGTTCAATAGTGCGCTATCAAGTTACTAGGGATCAGGTAGGTTGTCTTCTTTTTTCAATGAAGATGGTATTAATTTAGGTAATATGATTGAGTGCTGGTTCCACTATAAACCGTAATGGTTCATCACAGTTAGATTTTCCAGTTTGGTTTAGCACGCCAATTCATCTATAACATAGAAAACACGTACCTCTGCAGAACATGAAATGAAGCCAAGTGCTTTTCATCTCTTGTTTAGGTCACAGTTATGCCAAATGTTTGTTATGTAAATCAATCTACTCCCTACAGGAGCAAAATGGTGTCTACGATTACCAGTGTCTGCTATGAAGCCCAAGATTTGTGCTCTGTAACGCTGCGTGCCTCATCTGTCGCCACCCCAATTATGCATGGTCTTCAAGCTATGCCCCAAATTCATTACCAAGGTATTGGCCGAGTGGATGCAAAAAAATGTGACTTATTTTTCCCCTTGAATCCACCAGAACAAAATCCTTCCTTTCTTCCATCCATCCCCCCTCCTTTCTTTTTATTAGGTCAGCACATGCAGCCAGACGGTAGCTGTGTCTTTTGGCAAGAAGTCTAATTTAATAATGCATCACCTTTCAAAGTAAAAAAAAAATGTACAACTTGGACAACGGTAACATCACCTCGGCACGAAATATATTCCACTCTTGGTTTGTGTTTTTTGGACAAGCCCAGCTTAGCATGGTTGTTATCCCAAGCCCGTGCCACCAGCATCGGAATTAATAATGTAAACCTGGGGTCCCATGCTTGATTGACATCTCGGATTCTCCTAATACCTCTTAGTGGCTCCTCTATCACGGTCACAAGTTAAGATTTATTTTGACAAGTTCTGTTGGGTAACGACTCCGAGACTACGATCTCAATAGACGGGTATCTCCTGATGAAATATCTGGGATAGATTAGGAAGGGCTGTTAGGAAAAGTCACCAGGAGAAAAAAATTCCAGAAGGTGGTGGTGGTGGTGGAGGGGGGGAAGTAGGACTTGGTTTTAATTAAGCGATTATGTTCCTTAATAGGAAGTATCTGTGCCTTTGTTCTTGCAGACAGTAACAAAGTATGGAATGTAAACATGCGAATTAAGGTACGAGGAGAGCTCCCACTTCATTTAGTCCAAGTGACGGCTTTGGTTTCACTGGTTCCCGAGTGAAAGACGAGCTGGAATTCTTGATTGAACGTTTGGGAATCAGGTGTGTGCCAACACAGCAGCCGACGATTGGGGTCTGATCAGGGATTTCCTGATACGTTGGAGCTCCTGTCTACGATGGTTTAGGAAAGAGCAGGAATTCATCACGAGGAGATGGGGCATGTCCAAAAATTTATGAAGCGCTACTGGAGGAAGTATTGGTGAAAGACTTAGAAATCTCAGGCCATCGTTGATGATGCTTAATTGGAAAAGGAAATCCTTTAAATGAGTTTCGGAATATTTAAATAGAATTGAGAGGTTATCCGACAGCTCCAAATAGGCAGAACCCACGATGTTGCCAAGCAGCAATTACACGTCTGGAAAAATCACACAAAGTGAGAAGTTATAATTGATTGCTTAATCACAGCCATAATGAGAGGATCTCGTTTGACACCGTTTTGGATGATGGTCCATTGGATGGCATAAATTGGAACCTCATCCCTTAATTTTGCTATAATAACTTTTATATATACAGGATTTACAGTTTAATCATGGCAAAGCAGGTAGTAATCTTTAAAGAAAAGGCAACAGTATTTTTGGGGAGGAATTTGAAAAGATCTGTAATTTGAATACATATTTGTGAAGGGGCGAGAGCCTTTCTTGCATCCCGGTAATGACTACGACAAACAAAGTCATCAGTGACTGATGGATAGTTTCCTTTACTCAAATACCAAAGACCCTACATAACCCTACCGTAGGCAATATGTATAAAACCCTAGGAACTGTCTATTTGCCTATTTTATTGGGGATATATGTAGTACTGTATTTGCTTAAGTGCAAGTTTTTTGGGCATTCTAATGACCACGAAAACACAGTCATCAGTAATAGATGAATATTTCATACACATTGCTGCCAGTGCCAAATGACATATATACCCATAGTTACTACATATAAAGCCCTAGAAACTACGCTCCTCAACACTGAAGTTGCAACACCAAGCAGAAAAGGTCATGGAATTATCGAAATGATAGGATCGGTAGACATGTTAGTGCTATCCAAACGATTAAAAAAATGGAAACAAAATATGCGAAACATCTCAACTTATTCAGTATGGACTATGAGCGCCACATGCCTAATCAGTGGTTGTCTGATCTTTATGATCTGGGCATGCAGATCATAAAGATCTGCTGCTGCCAGCTCCCTTTGCAATTGCCAACCAATGCCGCCCTAGATGTGCTCAATGGAATACAAGTACCAGAGAAGTTGCAGGCCATGGTAACACGTTTAGGTCACGCATGCCACTTACAATAGCATGATCAACATGTGGCCTGGCATTGTTCTGTTGGAAAACAGCTCATGGGACACTTTGGAGAAACAGCTGTATCACTGGTTCCACAACCAATTTAATGTAACGTTGAGCTAAAATGAAGACTAGAAGGGACTGGCTACCATGTATTATGCTACCCCACATCATAATCCCAAGGGTGGAACTGGTGGAACATTCCCTTGTGACGTTCTCTTCATGGTGTTATCCACATGGTCTCCAGACCAATCTTGGGCTATCATTGACAAAGAGGGACTCATCATTGAAGAAGATCGACCTCCATTCCAGCCTCCATTGCTGTCTTCCTGTGCACCATTATAGCCTTGGGGAGTGGTGGCATGAGGTCAATGGAACACTTGACTGGCTTGTAGCCCAATTTGATTAAAACACCTTCTGATGGTTCGTGTATACACAGTGGGCCGCCCTAGGCTTGGGATGTGATGTCCAATTTCACTTACAGTATAGAATGGATCACTATGTAAGATTATTCTAATCAGATGATCCATCTGTGCAGAGGTTCACCTCTCTGCACTTCTTGTTGTCATTCCAGTCATTATTCTCTCAACCACCAGTGGTGATAACTCCCACATGCCACAGATTGGGGCTAGGTGCTTGAAAATTTGATAATTTTCTGATCTTAGTGACGCCTGCTGCCTCCTCGATTTTGATAACCTTACGTATTGTCCTTCTTGGTGTTGCAATTTCGATGTTGTGCAGTGTACGTATTATCCATTTAAGGGAGCCTGCAGGGTTTCAAAATATGAAGCCTGGTGGAGAGAACATCATGGTTTGAGGACGCTTTGCTGCCTAGTGGTCTGGACACTTTGCAATCCTTGAAGTCGAAGGGGAATGAAAACATTTCACAAGAGAATGTAAGGGTCCATGACCTCAAGGTGAAGAGACACTGTGTGATGCACATAAGTAAATAAACTTAAAAAAAAAAGACCTTGACCCTATGGAGATGCTGTGGAATGAACTTAAGAGGGTTGTGCTTAAAAGACATCCTAGAGATATTAAAGTGGTTGTATCCTCTCATACATTGGGGGCATATCTCTATCTTTAGAAGGAGCCCACAAAGCTAGGACAGCACCTTGCATGTGTGACCGCCCACCATTAAATTTTATGGGAGTGCTGAAAATAGCCAAGCAGCAATCTCGGTTATTTTCGGAAATCCCATTGAAATTAATTGGGAGTGCACTGCACAAGCACGACAACAGCTCCATTAACTTCTATGGGGCTGACGGAAATAGCCCAGCTGGCGCTCGGCTATTTTCGGCAGTCCCATATAAATGAATGGAGAACGGTGTAGAGATAGATAGATAGATAGATAGATAGATAGATAGATAGATAGATAGATAGATAGATCATATGATGGATAGTGTCACAGACGTTCCCGCGACAGGTGGCAGGAGATCTGTGAGACTGGCAACACGTGGTTTGATCTGACAGGTTTTCCCTTTGGATCAAACGACGTCTGTGTTGTTTCTGGTGCTTGCTACACCTTCTTTCCCCAAGTGTTGCTATTGTGGTCATTTAACCTTCTCTATGCATTGTTGTTTCTCCCACTATGTTATGCGGTTTATAGCTTCTGCTGGACTTGTGGTTAGCTTGTGTTTGGTTCTCGGCTGAGTTCCTGGTGCTACCAAAGCTTCATTGAAGATAAGTGTTTCCCTTTTGTATTTTGTTGTCACAGTACACTTCATCATGCCTGGTTGCTGCTTGTCCTTTTGTGTACTGGCTGCAGGCTGCCCTCCTGTGTAGGCTGGTTACTTGGGGCTGCGTGCTGGCTGCGGTATCCCTGGTAAACCGCCTGTGTATGTTTTCTCTCCCTGATTGTGTTCTGGTGCCCGGATTGTTGTATGTCCTCACGTACTGGCTGCAGTGTTCTGTGGTTACTGGTTCCTGTGCTTCTTCCCTGTATTCGGTGTTTCTGTGATTCCTGGCCTGTTAGAGTTAACCTCCCTTTTCTGTGTCTTGTTAGCAGGGACGCCATCAGGGGGGTACAGCCAGTACCTCAGTAAGGGGCCCGGACCCCGTTGGGGGCCCGGCCAGTCCCGAGCCTTAATTTTAAGAGGGAGCTGAACGCTCTCAGGACAGCGATACAGATTGCTGTGCTGTGGGGCAGGGGAAGGAGAGGCGTGTGGGGCAGCACAAAGCCTGCAGCCTATCAGGCCGGTGCAGGCGGCGCAATGACGTCATGGCGCAGCCTGAGCCGTACAGCGCGGGACACAGGCCGGAAGAGGGCTGCATCGCATCACTGTGTCTGTGTGATGGAGGTAAGTATGTGTTTTTTAAATACCAGACTATCTGTTACTGCGGCATAGGGGGAGCGGGAGGCACTTGATACTGGCACATGGGGGGGGGGGGCATTGGCACTTGATACTGGCACATAGGGGGGCCATTGGCACCTGATACTGGCACATGGGGGGCATTGGCACCTGATACTGACACATGTGGGGCATTGCCACCTAATACTGGCACATGGGGGGCATTGGAACCTAATACTGGCACATGGGGGGCATTGGTACCTGATACTGGCACATAAAGGGGCATTGGCACCTGATACTGGCGCATGGAGGGCATTGGCACCTGATACTGGCATACTGGCACATGGGGGGCATTGGCACCTGATACTGGCACATAGAGGGCATTGGCACCTGATATTGGCACATGATACTGGCACATGGGGGGCATTGGCACCTGATACTG
This sequence comes from Bufotes viridis, assembly GCA_033119425.1. NCBI lineage: Eukaryota > Metazoa > Chordata > Amphibia > Anura > Bufonidae > Bufotes > Bufotes viridis. The sequence continues at coordinate 263,896,557 of CM065594.1, forward strand.
GCACATGGGGGGGGGAGGCACCTGATACTGGTACGTGGGGGCATTGGAACCTGATACTGGCACATGGGGGCATTGGCACTTGATACTGGCACATGGGGGCATTGGCACTTGATACTGGCACATGGGGGGGCATTGGCACTTGATACTGGCACATTGGGGGACATTGGCACTGGATACTGGCAAATAGGGTGGTGGCACTTGATACTGGCACATAGATGGCATTGGCACTTGATACTGGCACATGTGGGCATTGGCAATTGATACTGCCACATAGGGTGGTGGCACTTGATACTGGCACATGAGGGGGGGGGGTTGGCACTTGATACTGACACATGGGGGGGTTTGGCACTTGATACTAGTACATGGGAGTTTGGCACTTGATATTGGCACATGGTGGAGAGGCATCTATGGGAGGCACTTGTTACTGGCACATTATTATGGGGCACTATAGGGGCTTCTACTGAGGCCACAAAGAAGGGGTATTTTATATGGGGGCTCTGTATAGTACTAGTATTATCAGGGGTATTTTCTGTTTCTGCAGTATAGTATTGGGGAGCACAGCGGCACAGTATTGGGGGTAGTAGGATGATTTGTCCAGAAGATAGGAGGAGGATGGAAAAGCAGTAAACTAAGATTTTTTTATTTTTATTGTCAAACTGCAGAGACGGAAAATGGCGACAAAATTTTGGTCTGGTCTGAAGGTCTGAAAGGAGAAGATGAGGACAGAGAACATCTACATTAAAGGAGACGTCACTGGATGTAAGAGGTATGGGGCGCTGTATTACTGTAGTGATGGGATTAGGGGCGTAATGATCGTGGTGCGACCGAGGGGTTGGAGGTGGGATATGGGTGTGGCTGGAGTCAGAACATGGGTGGGGCCAGGAAGGGGGCCCTTGATTTATTTTGCCCAGGGGCCCTGAGGGTTCTCAGTCCGCCCTTGACTTGTGGCGCTGATCTCATCCTGTACTCGCAGGCTGAGCGGGCTTGAGTTCAGTCACTTCGGCTCGCAATCCCGCGAGACCTGTGACCTCCTGCGGTGGGTCTTGCGGGATCACGAGCTGCAGAACACAGGATCCCCATGATCTCCTATTGCCCCTCCCGAGACCAAGCCCTGGATCTGCCACTGGGGCGGTGGGGGGGCAGGCCCTGAGCTGTGTAAGGGGCCCCAAAATTTATGATGGCAGCCCTGCCTGTTAGGGTTAACCTTCTTGTATTGTGGCTGGATGTTTCCTTGCAGGTGCGCTCATTAGGCACCTATTTCTGTCTGTGTGCGCTTTGCATTGGGAGTTCTGTTTTGTCAGTTAGTTTGCTCTGTTCTGTCTGTGAGTATGTCAGTCCTGGGTCCTGCTAGCTACACCTCGGTGTGGTCCCGCCTAACTCTGTATTGTTGTCGTCCTGTACCATGCCTTGTTCTTGTCCTGTACCTTGCTTTGTACCTTGATAGCCTAGCAGAGCTTATCTGCATCTGATCCATGTTCCTGTTTGTCTGTCTGGCAGTCCTTACTGCTTCTGGAGTTCCGTTCATGTTGTCTCTGTTCGGTTATGCCTGTTACCTGTCCATTTTGTCCATGTCCGCTTTCGGAAGAGGGCCCCTGGCTTCCCCGGAGGGGGAATTGCCATCCGGTTGCAGCTCTGTCTGGGGCCACTTAGCTTCTACTGCTTGCGGCCCAGGTAACTGCTCCTGCCTTTACTATGCCTTGCCTGTTTGAGTTGATTTGATTTGATTCAACTTTATTGTCATTATACATGAATAAATACAGGGTAACGAAATGCAGTTTGCATCTAATCAGTAGTGCAAAGAGCAGCAAGTGCAATACAAACATGTTATATACATATAAGGGTAGTGTAAGTACTGCTATACAGAGAGCATATATACAGATGTACTATGGACAAATATACAGATGTGCTAATGCGTACATATATACAGATATGCAGATGTGCTGATGTGTATATATATATATATACACATACAGATGGACTGCTCTATATTGCTATACAAACGGACAAATATACAGATGTACTATGAACAAGTATACAGATGTGCTATGAACAAGTGTCCCAAACTATAGCAGTAAGTGTAACCAATGTGAACTTACAGTGAATGTTGAGAATGAATGACAGTCATGATCACGGTCATTGGGAGGATGGAGGGGAGGAGGAGTGTAGAGGGTCAAGTGAGTGTGGATAGGAAGGTTCAACTGGGGAACGTAGTTCACTAGGGTGACAGCTGTGGGGAAGAAGCTGTTCCTAAACCTGCTGGTTTTAGTCTGAAGGGTCTTGTTCATGCCTGTCTGATCAACGTACTGCTGGTACCTTGTTGGTATCTCCCTGTCTGCCAGTTTCTGCTGCCTCTGACTTGGCTTACTCTCTGGAGTAGCCCCTGGCAACTACCTTTGGCCCAAGCCTATCCTCACCATCAGAGGCTCTAGTGAAGACCTGGGTGTTGCTTAGTTACACCCCTCCAGAGTATTGCTCGTCAGTGGCGCAATGGGTTCACACCCACTCATCCATGGCAGGTCTATTTGTTATGTCATGTTCTTCGTAATCTTGTAATAAAGTTCTGGTGTTCCAAGATCTGGTTTTATGTAGTCTGTTTTGACTGACGTCTCGGAGGTTCCTTGCGGGACCCCCGGCATGTGACATGTGACATTTGTTTAGATTTATGTGTGGGTTGCCTTTCCCTGTTGTTTCTCATTGGGGCTGAGGGAGACTCCTGTTCGTCCTCCCCTTTGGAGGAACAGGTAGACTCAGTCCTGACATTAGTTCCAGGGTCCTGTAGGGGTGAGATAGGATTCTAGGTATATGGTGTATGAACTTTCCTACCTTTGGGGTCTGTTCATACTGTTAGTCTGTCAGGACTGGAGTTAGGGTTTTCTCTAGGAGCTCTCCATCTTCCTTCCCTAGTTTACAGGCCCTATTCCGGTATCACCTTTTCCCTCCTATGCTCGGTGTAGTGTTTTCCTCTCACACACGAGCGTGACAGATATATAGATAGATCGATAGATAGATAGATAGATAGATAGATAGATAGATATGAGAGAGAGAGAGAGATAAAAAAGATAGATAAATATATGGATAGATAGATAGATATGAGATAGATAGATAGATATTAGAGAGAGAGAGATAGATAAAAAGATAGATAGATAGATAGATAGATAGATAGATAGATAGATAGATAGATATTAGAGAGATAGATAGATGATAGATAGATAGATTGATATGCTAGAAGATGCAATAATAAGATCTGCTATGTCGAAATTCAGCATTTTTCTGTGTAATAAATGTTATAGTCAGAAATAGTTTCATGTTTTACAGAATTAAGCACAATGTATTCCTAGGTAATGATACGTTACCGTTATCTTCATACACTATTGCTACATTCACTCTGATGGGATGCAGAATGCCCCCCAGGCTCATTTGCCTTCGTGAGTCGTGCCTGACTGCAAGAGTTTGACAGCCTTAATGGAGCACTCCGGCCCCGACGCTGTCTGACACCTCCTCTGTGCACAGTAAAAATAAACAGCAAATATTTAGGCATCCATCAGCTAATGTACTGATACTGGAAATCTGGGGCAAACATGTCGCCAGACATCACGCTTTCCCAATAAAATAAGAAAGAAGAAAAATAAGATTCTATTTCATGACTTATGTTAGGTAAAAGCAAAGTTAAGGAAAGGCAAAAAGGGAGCCCGTCAGCAGGAAATTCACCAGGCGCAGTACCTTTTAGGGCTCAGGTCTGTGTAATGATCACTTTCATGATCCGTTGCTATATTCTGGAGAAAAAGTACTTTTAATCCATAAGCAAATGTGAAGTTAAAGGGGTTGTCCGAGTTCAGAGCGGAACCCGGACATACCCCCTTCTTTACCCAAGCAGCCCCTCTGAGATGAGCAGTGGAGCATTTCATGCTCCGATGCTCTTCCTTGCCCTGTGCTATCTTGCGCAGGACAAGGGCTTTTTTGTTTACAAACTTACACTGCTAGGAGGAAGCTTCTGCCTAGCACTTTCCCAGGCACTGGTGGGCTGGCTTTACAGGCTAGGGCAGCACTAAAGCCTGCCCATTAGAGCTGGTGATGTCACCGGGAAAGTGCTAGGCGGAAGCCTCCGCCTAGCAGAAACCCGGTACACCAACGGATCTGCTGAAAAAACCTTTGCCCTGCGCAATTCAGCGCAGAGGAAAAGAGAGCATGGGAGCATGAAATCCTTTAATGCTAACCTCAGAGGGGCTGCCTGAGTGAAGAAGGGATAAGTCTGGGTTCAGCTCTGAACCTGGTCAACCCCTTTAAGAGCGCCAAGGGCAGGTCCAAGTCACACTGTGCACCCCTGCTCCTTCTGCATCCTCCTCCCTCCCATCCCTCTCCTTCTTGTAAGTTCCTGCATAATCATCTTAGAGGGAGGGGTTGGCCGAGAAGGCAGTCGTTGTAAAAGTGCACAGAGTGACTTGGGCTCACCCTCGTTGCACTAAAAGGGAGTCTTTCACCCCAAAAACCCATTTTTTAACACTCACATCTTTCTCGGCAAAATTGCCCCCACATTAAAAAGCTTCTTACCCTATTGCTGTACCTCCTACCGATCTTCAGAAAATCACTTTAATTGCAGATGTCAATCACAGTTGTAGGTGCCCAGGGGCGGTGTCATAACGGCCGGTGCCCAGGCCGCTCACTCATCTTCATAACTTTCCACTCCGCCTTTCACCCAGACGGCCCGCCCAGTGTCTTCAGCTTGTCCTCCTCCTCCAGTGGCCAAATCCCGCGCATCAGTATTGCTAATGCCAAAAAAAAACAGGAGTGGATCTAAAACAGAGATGACACATGAATGGAATATTTGCATGTCTTCTGTATTTTGTACCTACTACTGCTTTTGGCTACCAAATCATAAGCCAATTCTGATGGTAACATACAGGCCTTACAGCTGCTACACAGACAGGATCCATTGTGCGTCAATTTTTTTCTAGCTTCTGACAGATCAAAAGAAAGATCAAATAAATGATGATGTCAGCCAGGCGAAAGCCAAAATAGTGGACCAGTCATGAAGTGGGGAGGGTGGGAACAGCATGAGAAGTCCACAGAGTGGACCTATAACATAGTGGTGAGGTGGAAGCAGCATGAGGAGACCACAGAGTGGCCCAATGACAGGGTCTGGAGGTGGAAGCAGTATAAGGAGACCACAGAGCGGCACAATGACAGAGTCTGGAGGTGGCGGTAGCAGCATCAGGAGGATACCAAAGAGTGTCACAATGACAGAGTGGACCTATAACATAGTGTGGAGGTGGCAGCAACATGAGAAGACCACAGAGCGGCACAATGACAGAGTTTGGAGGTGGCAGCAGCATGAGTACACCACAGAGTGGCACAATGACAGATTCTGGAGGTGGCAGCAGCATGAGAAGACCACAAAACGGCACAATGAAAGAGTGTGGAGGTGGCAGCAGAATCAGGAGACCACTGAGTGGCAGCAGCATGAGTAGGCCACAGGGTGGCACAATAACCGAGTCTGGAGGTGGCGGCAGTGGTAGCAACATCAGGAGGAGACCACAGAGTGGCACAATGACAGAGTGTGAAGGTGGCAGCAGAATCAGGAGGCCACAGAGTAGCACAATGACAGAGTCTGGAGGTGGCAGCAGAATCAGGAAGCCACAGAGTGGCAAGGTGACATAGTGTGGAGATGGCGGAGATTTTTGTACTGAAATAGGACAGTAAAAGCTTTCTCCACAAATAACGGCAACAGTGAACTGCGTATATATTTTTCTTGTAGTACAGAAATACGTCACTAAACGCTCTCAGCACATGTAGCTGCAGAAGTGAACTGCGTATATATTTTTCTTTTTGTAATGAAGTAGGCCACTAAATGCTTTTACTGTAAATAACAGCGAACTGCGTACAGTTGTGTTCAAAATTATTGAACCCCCACTGAAATTAAGTGTTTTGGCCAGTTTGACATTGATTTCGGTCATTTCAGTCATCTTGTTTACAATTAAATCAAAGAGACACTTGTAAGTCAGACAAATATAACATAACATTTATAATGAAATAACATCATTATCAGTTTTATTCAACCCCCAAGTGACATTCAATCTTAGTACTTAGTACAACATCCTTTTCCAGTTATAACAGCTTTTACACGTGAAGCATAGCTTGACACAAGTGTCTTGCAGCGATCTACGGGTATCTTCGCCCATTCTTCATGGGCAAAAGCCTCCAGTTCAGTCACTTTCTTAGGCTTGCGCGCTGCAACTGCTTTCTTTAAGTCCAACCAGAGGTTCTCAATCGGATTTAAGTCTGGTGACTGCGATGGCCACTTCAAAATGTTCCAGCCTTTAATCTGCAACCATGCTCTAGTGGACTTGGAGGTATGCTTGGGATCACTGTCCTGTTGAAAGGTCCAACGTCTCCCAAGCCTCAGGTTTGTGACGGACTGCATCACATTTTCATCCAATATCTCCTGGTACTGAAGAGAATTCATGGTACCTTGCACACACTGAAGCTTCCCTGTACCTGTAGAAGCAAAACAGCCCAAAGCATGATTGACCCCCCGCCATGCTTCACAGTAGGCAACAGGGCCGCCATCAGGGGGGTACAGCCAATACCCCAGTAAGGGGCCCGGACCCCAGGGGGGCCCGGCAGGTCCCGATTTTTTTTTTGGCAGGAGGCAGTGCGCAAATTAGTATACAAACTGCGAGCGGGCCGGCCGTGCGCAAGTACCAGGAGTCATCAGTGTCACATGATCGGAGCTGATCATGTGAGTCACATAATCAGCTCCGATCATGTGACACTGATGACTCCTGGTACTTGCGCACGGCCGGCCTGCACGCAGTATGTATATTCAAGCAAGCCAGCTTATGTTACATCAAGGAGGGGCCCGGCAGCTGGAGGCTGGAGTTGAAGTGTAATGGAGGGGCGGGCCATGGTGCTCTGTCTGTGCGGCGCGGAGGAGGCCCGTCGTTGTGGTGACGTCAGGTGCGTGCTGACGCCGACGTCACTGCGACGCCTCCACAGGCCACTCTGAGGCTGGATTTTTTTCTCAGCCGCGGCCTGCGCCTTCCACGCCGTGACGCCAGACAGTTCGCCCCCAAGCCCAATTTCTTCATCTTGCAGCGCAGCTGTGTGTGAGTGAATGTAAAATGTAAAAAGTTAATAGTGAAAACCAACTTTTGGCCCAAGCTACTAGGCTCTCTGCAGTGGACAGAGGTCAGCCAGAAGGGATACCAGACAGGTCTTGTCAAGGCATCATGATTTGCTGTAGATGGGGCTCGGCTGTATAGCCCACACAGACCGGTCATGGTATCCCTTCTGGCTGACCTCTGTCCACTGCAGAGAGCCCCTGCGCCCTGCCCCTGAAATGATAATGCGAATATTGTACAAATAGTAAAAAAACTATAATGGGGGTGGAGTTACGGCGCAGCACGACAGGGCACAGAAAGAGGACACCGGACTAAAGCTATGACATGTCTGACTTTTTAGTCCGGCATCCCTCTCTCCATGCACTGCCGCATGGTGCTGTAATCCCACCCCCATTATAGTCAATGGGGACGGAGCGGCAGTCTGGGGACACGGTGAAATAGCGTCAGGGCGGATTTGACAGGGTGAATAGCCTGTCGGATCCATCCTGCCGAAAGTGTGAAACTAGCACTGTTATGGGGGGATCTGTGGATGACACTGTTATGGGGGGATCTGTGGATGACACTGTTATGGGGGGATCTGTGGATGTCACTGTTATGGGGGATCTGTGGATGACACACTGTTATGGGGATCTGTGGATGACACTGTTATGGGAGGATCTGTGGATGACACTGTTATGGGGATCTGTGGATGACACTGTTATGGGGGATCTGTGGATGACACTGTTATGGGGGATCTGTGGATGACACTGTTATGGGGGATCTGTGGATGACACTGTTATGGGGATCTGTGGATGACACTGTTATAGGGGATCTGTGGATGACAATGTTATAGGGGATCTGTGGATGACACTGTTAGGGGATCTGTGGATGACACTATTATGGGGGATCTGTGCCTGACACTGTTATGGAGGATCTATGGAGAGATCGGTGGATGACACTGTTATGGGGATCTGTGGATGACACTGTTATGGGGATCTGTGGGTGACACTGTTATGGGGATCTGTGCCTGACACTGTTATGGAGGATCTATGGAGGATCGGTGGATGACACTGTTATGGGGGATCTGTGGATGACACTGTTATGGGGGATCTGTGGGTGACACTGTTATGGGGGATCTGTGCCTGACACTGTTATGGAGGATCTATGGAGGGGATCGGTGGATGACACTGTTATGGGGGATCTGTGGATGACACTGTTATGGGGGATCTGTGGGTGACACTGTTATGGGGGATCTGTGCCTGACACTGTTATGGAGGATCTATGGATGACACGGTTATGGGGATCTATGGATGGCACACTGTTATGGGGGGATCTATGGATGACACTGTTATGGAGGATCTGAAAGAGTACCTTGTGTATTGTAGGAGTTTAGAGGAGCTATAGCAAAGGTAAAAGAGTAAACCTTGTGTTTTTAATGTGCTTATTCTTAAATGTGCCAGGGGAAGATTGATAGGGCAGATTAGAGGTGGTGTAGGGTCCTGCTCAAAAGAGTCTACCTCGTCGTGGTAGCAGGCTTCAATTTTTTTTACTCAAAACATAATTCCTTACTAAAATTAGAGTATCGCTTTTCACTGTCTTTGTAGTTGTAAAAAAAATAATGAAATTGGGGGTGGGTCCTTAAGGGTGGAGGGTGGGGTCTGGGAGGGGGGGGCCCAGGCCTTGAGCCGTGTAAGGGGCCCCAAAATTTCTGATGGCAGCCCTGGTAGGCAAGGTGTTCTTTTCTTCATAGGCCTTGTTCTTCCTCCTCCAAACATAGCGTCGATCCATGAGCCCAAAAAGTTCTAATTTTGTTTCATCAGTCCACAGAACACTATCGCAAAACTTTTGTGGTTTGTCCACATGACTTTTGGCATACTGCAGTCGACTCTTCTTATTCTTTGGAGACAGCAAGGGGGTGCGCCTGGGAGTTCTGGCATGGAGGCCTTCATTACGCAGTGTGCGCCTTATTGTCTGAGCTGAAACTTCAGTACCCGCATCTGACAAATCTTTTTTCAGTTCCTCAGCAGTCACACGGGGACTTTTCTCCACTTTGCGCTTCAGGTAGGGCACAGCAGTCGAAGTCAGCATCTTCTTTCTGCCACGACCAGGTAGCGTTTCAACAGTGCCCTCTGCCTTGAATTTGCGAATGATGCTTCCTATGGTGTCTCTTGGTATGTTTAACATCTTTGCAATCTTCTTATAGCCATTGCCCTTCCTGTGAAGAGAAATCACCTCTTCTCTTGTCTTCCTGGACCATTCTCTTGACTTCACCATGTCTGTAAACACACCAGTAAATGTCTAGAAGGAGCTGAGTATCACAGTCATTTTACATCTGCCTAATTGGGGCTTATTATGCTTGATTGCTGCTCCTTGACATCCACAGGGGCTTTCATTACCTGATCGAAAACACTTGAATGAACCTCTGTTCTTAAGAGTGGTCGTCTTTAAGGGGTTGAATAATTGTGTCAATGAAGAAATCACAAAAAAAACATTTAATACTGTATTACAAAAACAATTGATGTCATTTTAGTTGCATTTGGTTCTTTAGAAAGTCCTTGTAAGATTTCATTCTGAACACAATTACAAATGTACACTAAATTCCCTAAAACCCTTTACAGCATTGGGGGTTGAATAATTTTGAACACAACTGTATATATTTTGCTTGCAGTGCAGAAATACCTCACTAAATGCTTTTAACCTCAAATAACTGCAGAAATGAACTGTATATATATTTTTCTTGTAGTACAGAAATACGTCACTAAACACTCTCAGCACATATAGCAGCAGAAGTGAACTGCATATATATATCACATCTTACCATGGTGATGGACCATGTGATTGGACCATGTGATGTGACATCATCACAGGTCCTTTAGATCATAGATGCTGCAGGGAAAGAGAGGACAGATCGCGACTACGCGATCAAGTGGCTAAGGTAAGTTAACTTTTATTATTTTTAACCCCTTCCTCTTCATTTAACAATGCATTCTTTATTAAGAATGAGATTAATAATAGAGATCGGGTCCCGTTGCTAAGCAACCATGCGGGAAAATCGCAACGCATCCGCACTTGCTTGCGGATGCTTGCGATTTTCCCGCAGCCCTATTCACTTCTATGGGGCCTGTGTTGCGTGGAAAATGCAGAAACTGGAGCATGCTGCGATTTTCACGCAACGCAGAAGTGATGCGTGAAAATCACCGCTCATGTGCACAGCACCATAGAAATGAATGGGTCAGGATTCAGTGCGGGTGCAATGCGTTCACATCACGCATTGCACCCGAGCGGAAAACTCGCTCGTGTGAAAGGGGCCTAAAGCTTAGCTGTCTCCTAGGCTGCACCGTATGTGGCAGGAGTCGGTGGTTTGGGGCCTGGGTGCTTTGTTTCCTGCGCCCGGCAGCACTCCTCCCTGACCTTTGTATCCAGTGTGTGATGGTATGGGGCTGCAGGGTCCTGAGCCCGGCTCCTGCTGCCTGGAGATTGCTTGCTTTTCTACCTGCCATATTTCTGAGCTGTAGATATCTTTACCTTACACTATATTTAGCCTGTGTTTAAGGGCGCTCCCATAATGTGGGACTTAAAGGGGCCTCTAGAGACAGGCACATAGAATTTCCACTAGACATGTTATTTATGTCTCTATATGCATTGGGGTCCTACTACTGGGACTCCCTTGTGGTGCAGAGTACTGCTGGGACCCCCAAGTGATCCTAGGATTTGGGGTTCCCCCCAGACTGGAGGTAGAAGCGCATGGGACGTATAGATCAGTGTTTCCCAACCAGTGTGCCTCCAGCTGTTGCAAAACTACAACTCCCAGCATCTCCAGACAGCCTTTGGCTGTGCGGGCATGCTGGGAGTTGTAGTTTTGCAACAGCTGGAGGCACACTGGTTGGGAAACACTGGTATAGATCCAGCCCAGCGCTTCCCATTTTTATAGTTACAATGTTTTTTTTTATTTTTAGGCAAATTCATTTTGATCAGAACAAAAGTTCTGCAACTTTCTAATAGACTTTCTATTTCAGTCCCTGGCTGCTTACAAAAATCTCTGCTTGCTGTCACTGACTGGAATCATTCTTGTTCACGCAGCTAGAAGCCTGATTTCAAGCACTGATAGGCACGGTAACGAGCTAGGCAGGAGCCACCCGCCGCCTCTGGATGTAAAACACGAGTGTTGCGTTTACTGACAGCAGAGTCACATGGTAGGGTTTTCTGCCAGACTGAGTGGCGCAGTGGCCATAGTACGACTGTATGTGATGTCTAGTGTCTTATTGAGCCCAGGACGGTAGTTTCATCATGTCAGAACTCTCCAACGTTGTCACCGGAGGCCATTATAGTGTATTGAGGCGGCCGGTGCATGGTGTGAAGAGGCAGCGCCGCGGCAATATGACTGCTACATTAGGCTCTGTTCATGCCTGGCTTTTACACTGCATTTGGTGTAGAGCCCTAACGTGTGCAGCTGTATGCCGTGGCAGTGGTGGTCTCACCGCGGTCATGGAACAATCCTTAAATAGGTGGGTCAAAGGGGGCAGCAAAATTAGCCTTTGCCTAGGGTGGCAAAAATCCTTGCACCAGTCCTGACCTGAAGAGAGCTGTACAAGCAAGGCATCCCAGAAATATTGATGACCTGAACCACATTTGGAGGAAGGAATGGTCCAAAACTCCACCTCAACATTGTGCAAATCATCTGCAGCTACAGAAAACATTTGGTGGAGGTGATGGCTGATAAAATGGAATCTTCAGGTTATAAAATCAAGGGTTCACTTACTTTTTCTCCCTGCACTTTGGGTGCTTACATAATGAGCTCAATAAAAGACACGAACGCTACAAGTGTTTGTGTGTTATTAGGTTAGATTGTATTTGTCTATAATTGTAGCTTAATCAGACCACATTTGAATAATCAATAATAAAGAATATCAATATGATTATTATTTATTATTTTTCGTTATTTATTATTATTTTTCATTTTTTTTATTTTATTGCCTTGTATGTCAATATATTCTTGGAGAGTAGAATTATTAAATAAATGGTATATTTTATTATTAATATAAACATCTTTTATGAATGAATGCAGAAATTCAGATCATTTCAAAGGGTTCACTTACTTTTTGTTGCCACTGTATGTGTGTGTGTATTCCTGACATAGAAAACACAGACTGGAAGACTTGTTGCGGATGGGTAGTGATTCGTTTTGAGCGAATTGAAGTCCACGAACTGGACTTCGATTGGAATTTCAGGATAAATTTGATCCTCTGCGAAGCGAATTTCCTTCGTGCTTCGTGGTAGCGAATCGATTTTACCTGAAATAGTGTAAAAAACAAAAAAAATCATACTTACCACATCAATTTGCTTGCAATGAGCAGCCGCCATCTTGCTTGTAGATCTTGCAAGAAATCCTGTGCACGGTGACTTATGACGTCACCACTCCGGGCTGCACAAGATTTCGTACAATCAAGATGGCTGCGGCCGGCTCTTCGTGATCAAAGGGGTGAAGTACAGTAAGTATGATTTTATAATTTTTTAAAAAATTTTTACACTGTAATATTGCTGTCAGATGACTGCGGCATCTCAGGGGTACAATGATGGGGGGCAGCACCATCACCACTCCCTGTCATTGCACCCACTGCTGAGAAAGAAATGCGCTTTGTGGCAAAGCAATTCATCATAAAGCTAATTTTTTTCTGTCAAATTCAGCAAAGCAGCCGAATCGAATTTTTGAATAATTTGCTAGTAGTGATACAAATATGTAGTGCTGTGGAATACGTTGGCGCCATATCACCACTGCGGGATAAATCAACGTTAGGGAAGGTTTTCTAAACGCCCACGGTGGCACTTGTGGTAACAACTTGTTAAGTGCACACCTGTTCTCTACACTTACTTTGCAAAAAAAAAAAAACCTCCACTGATATTTCTAGCAGCGCAGAACGTCATAGCGCCAATTGGCTAATCCACAGAGTATCCTCCGAGCAAAAGTATTAGGCTCTGGGGAACCATATGTTATATGTGATCCATTGTTGCCTGGAACCTTTATTGAAAAACACATGGACGTATGAGGCTTGGACTTGAGGAGGAAAACCTGCCAAACTGAAATCTGTGCATACCGCACTATGGTTTGTAATGAGAACAGAATCAGCCAACTACATCTAATCCCAACAAGTGTCTTTGGCCCAACGAGGCTTAAGCTACTCTCCATGTGTCAGGAGAGAGAACGCTTTCGCTTCGACTAAATATGTTTTCAATAATTCTTTAGGAGGTGTGATTCCTTTTAGCTGGCGCCAAAGCATACAGCGTTGGACAGCTGGGATCCCGAGCATGAACGTGTGTGTCTGCCTCACCGCTGGCTACTGTCACCTGACACACGTGAGAACAACACGCCGCGTCCGCACCAACCTTAAAAGTGTTTGCTAATCCACCAACCCCTCCCCTACAACGCATTACACAAGATGTTCACAAAGTTACATTAAAGCCGGCTGTAATTTCAGTTTTTTTTTTTTTCTTTTAACCTTTTTTTATCGTCCCCGTTGAAGCAATAGGTCCGTATGTCAAATACGCTGGGCATCAAGAGTTAACGGGCATCACAAGTTAGAATGTGAAAAAAAATTTTTTTTTGTAGTCTACAGTACAGACGGGGACTAGATTCACTGAGGAAAATAAACTGTCAGATGAAATGCAGAATGTAAAAGTAAATTCCCCATTAAAAGTGCCCTGTCTGACCCAGGAAGAAGTACAACAGCGACTTAAAAAGATTAAAATTGACAAATCGCCAGGACCGGATGGCATACACCCCCGTATCCTAAGGGAATTAAGTGATGTCATAGCCAGACCATTATTTCTGATATTTACGGACTCTATAATAACAGGGAATGTTCCACCAGACTGGCGCATAGCAAATGTGGTGCCAATATTCAAAAAGGGTCCAAAAACAGAGCCTGGAAATTATAGGCCGGTAAGTTTAACATCTATTGTTGGTAAACTGTTTGAAGAGCTTCTAAGAGATGCTATCTTGGAGTATCTCAATCAAAATAAGCAAATAACGCCATATCAGCATGGCTTCATGAGGGATCGGTCATGCCAAACAAATTTAATCAGCTTCTATGAGGAGGTAAGTTCTAGACTTGACAGCGGCGAATCAATGGATGTCGTATATCTGGACTTCTCCAAAGCATTTGACACCGTACCTCATAAAAGGTTAGTATATAAAATGAGGATGCTCGGACTGGGAGAAAATGTCTGTATGTGGGTAAGTAACTGGCTGAGTGACAGAAAACAGAGGGTGGTTATTAACGGTACACACTCAGATTGGGTCACGGTCACTAGTGGGGTACCTCAGGGGTCAGTATTGGGCCCTATTCTCTTCAATATATTTATTAATGATCTTGTAGAAGGCCTGCACAGTAAAATATCTATTTTTGCAGATGACACTAAACTGTGTAAAGTAATTAACACTGAAGAGGACAGTTTTCTGCTACAGAGGGATCTGGATAGATTGGAGGCTTGGGCAGAAAAATGGCAGATGAGATTTAACACTGACAAATGTAAAGTTATGCACATGGGAAGGAATAATGCAAGTCACCCGTACATATTAAATGGTAAAACACTCGGTAACACTGACATGGAAAAGGATCTAGGAATTTTAATAAACAGCAAATTAAGCTGCAAAAACCAGTGTCAGGCAGCTACTGCCAAGGCCAATAAGATAATGGGTTGCATCAAAAGGGGCCTAGATGCCCGTGATGAGAACATAGTCCTACCACTTTACAAATCACTGGTTAGACCACACATGGAGTACAGTGTACAGTTCTGGGCTCCTGTGAACAAGACAGACATAGCAGAGCTGGAGAGGGTTCAGAGGAGGGCAACTAAAGTAATAACTGGAATGAGGGATCTACAGTACCCTGAAAGGTTATCAAAATTAGGGTTATTCACTTTAGAAAAAAGACGACTGAGGGGAGATCTAATAACTATGTATAAATATATCAGGGGTCAGTACAGAGATCTCTCCCATCATCTATTTATCCCCAGGACTGTGACTGTGACGAGGGGACATCCTCTACGTCTGGAGGAAAGAAGGTTTCTACACAAACATAGAAGAGGATTCTTTACGGTAAGAGTAGTGAGACTATGGAACTCTCTGTCTGAGGAGGTGGTGATGGTGAGTACAAAAAAGGAATTCAAGAGGGGCCTGGATGTATTTCTGGAGTGTAATAATATTACAGGCTATAGCTACTAGAGAGGGGTCGTTGATCCAGGGAGTTATTCTGATTGCCTGATTGGAGTCGGGAAGGAATTTTTTTTCCCCTTAAGTGAGGAAAATTGGCTTCTGCCTCACAGGGTTTTTTTGCCTTCCTCTGGATCAACTTGTAGGAAACAGGCCGAACTGGATGGACAAATGTCTTTTTTCGGTCTTATATACTATGTTACTATGTTACTAGATGGGGGTCGTCCAATCTGGGCATTTATGGCACATCTTTACATCGGTCCCATCATGAATGGAGAACAAGCTGTCCATGTACCAGTAGATTTTGGCACTAGATTCTATGGGTGGGCATATCTGAGGAATGGCAGGCAAACAGACATGGCCAACCTTCATTTAGGGATATAGGAGCAGTAAATCGAGAGGTAGCCGTGCTTGCATGGTGGGACTTAGATGAGCTCGCTCACATGGTTATTTTTGGAACTCCTATGGCAATGAATAGAGAGCAGGTGCACATGCATGGTGTGCTCTGCTTTACTTTGGAAGCCCTGTTCTGGAGAATAAGTCCCAGAGGTGGGACCTACACCTATCTGACACTGATGGCATACCCTAGCAACGTGCAGCCCCCTGAGCATATGGTAACTAAAGAAAGAGTCACACTCATCTACTCCCCTCTGCTTCAGCGGTCTGGCACTGTCCGGTGATGTTCTGGTTGCAGCTACTTCCGGCCAGAGTATGGTCGGGGGTCACATGCACTGCTGCAGCCAATGACTGGCCTTGGTGAAGTCATGTCCCCAAATGACTTGTGACCCAGCAGTGATGTGCCGCTTGGTTGGAAATAAACAAAGCAGGGACCGGACCAGAGCAGTGATATTCAGGTAAGCATGATTCTTTTCCTAGGTACATGGAAACAAGCTGTTAGCAAGCTCTGCCTCTGATACCACAAGATGTAAGGCAGCTATCCTATAAGTCAATGTTAAACCTTTTAAACAGGCCTTAAGACATGACTTGCATAATAAATAAGCCAGCATCTCATCTGCCAACAGCTGTTTCGGGTTAATTGCCCCTCATCAGTGCAGAGCAGAGAGTACTGGATTAACTAGCTGAGAGGCCTAGGCGAGGATTTGGGCGGATACTATATCTCCTTACAAAGAGCGCCTTAATCGGTGTGAGCGGACTTATAGGCCATACATGCACTTCTGGAATTCTGGGAAGAAGGTATGCAAATGAGCACTTAACAAGCTTTGTCTCTGATGCTACCAGATGTAAGGAAGCTATCCTATACATCAATGTCCAACCTTTTAAACAGGTCTTAAGAAATGACTTGGATAATAAATAAGCCAACACAGCAGGCAGCTGTTTTGGGTTAATTGCCCCTCATCAGTGCAGAGAAGAGAGTACTGGCTTAACTGGCTGAGAGGCCTAGGTCAGTAGTCGGGGGATTATTATCCAAGTCATGTCTCAAGGCCTGTTTAAAAGGCTGAACATTGATATATAGGATAGTTGCCTTACATCTGGTGGCAACAGAGGTAGAGCTTCCCTTTCTTTACAGAATTCCAGGGGAGACTCCTCATGCCATTTAGGCGCCCTCCATGAGGATATATTGTATCCCCCATTTCCTTAGGTACCAAACACTTAAGCAAAAAGGGGCCAAACCATGGAAAACTCCTTTACGTTGACACTAGTGTTGAGTGAATAGCGGACTTCGAACTGAATTTCATTGAAAATTTGATTCGCCGTGAAGCCTCGTACTTCGTGGTAGAGAAGTGATTTTCCCATAAAATGGCAATAAAAAATGTAAAAATTTATAATTACCTCACCCGTTTGAGTGTGAAGATTGATTGAAGATCCCGCGCACTACATATATGACATCACCACGCCGGCCTCACATGGGCCGCGCAAGACTTCCTGGCACATCTTCTATCAAGATGGTGGTGGCCGGCTCTCCATGCTCAAACAGATGAGGTTAGTATGTTTTTTTTTATTTTACACTGTAATATTGCTGTCAGATGCCGCGATCAACGATGAACGCGGCATCTAAAGGGGTACAATGATGAGGGGCGGCACAATCGCCACTCCCTGTCATTGCACCCGCTACTTACAAAGAAATGCGCTTCATGAAGAAGTAATTCGTCACGAAGCAAATTTTTTCTGTAGTTGACACAAAATTTTTGACGGGATTAGTAAATCTGCCCCAATCTCTCTTATGTGTTTTGCATGAAAAACGGCACATCAGATAGCGGTTCCCTATTATTACCGGTGCTTGACAGCCTGACAGTGTTTGCCTACAATCACGAATATTGCGGAGAGCGGCGAGTGCAGGCAGTCGCTCTCATCGTGTAATCTAGGATCTCTCGGCTGACCCCCTCCTCCCCCTTTTGTGTTTCATAAGTGGATTTGCTCAAACATTTTTTAATAACTGCAGCCCGAGGCATCCGAGGAGCCCGCTCACACTGAGCTTCTTGATAACGGCATATTAAACATTCCACAGGAGTCTGTCAAGGAGCGCTCCGTGAAATCAAATCTCTGCAAAAATATCTGCTTTATTACCACTGGCAACCTCTTCCCAAGACCGCATTCTGAATCAGGAGTCAGATTTAGAAACTGGAACCTGGACAGGAGCTAAATATTCTTTTTCTTTTCCAATTTTAGCTTTTACAGACGGCTCTGTCTCCTTTCTACACCGTGTTCAGCGCGGCAGGGTATTTTTATTTTATAACGTATATATTTTTATAATGGGAATAAAATGGCTTTGTGTGTGCGGCGCACCGGTGCTCGTTTGGCTAGGCACGCGGCGTTTCCTCCGTTCCGGATCCTCTGTTAAAACACAGAGGAAAGAATAAATTACCCTAGCTGCAGAAGGGAATCCAAAATATACAAAAGACTAGTATTTCTATATCTTATCAAGACCCTTGTCTCCGAACTGCTCCGATCAGGGGGGATTCCGAGGTGTCATGGGAAGAAAATCTAAAAGAATAAAATAAATGACACAAATCGAAGCCAAATCCAAAAATAATGGATAGAGCGGCAATGCGGAACACACAAGAAGATGTTTCTATAGCAGAGATCTCCCCATTCATTGCTCCAATTGCTCTGCTAGATTTTCAGGCTAGCACCTCAGGAGCGTGTCCTTTGTCAGGGGGGTGTCCTTTCTGCTGCATCTCTCTCCCTTAAACTGTCACCGGTTCTAACAGTAGGTAGTAGTTGGACAAAAAAATAAAGAAAAGAATAAGCAGCAGGTGGCGCTATACGTATACATTTTGTTGAATAGCTCAGTGGCTATATGACACTTTTTATTACATGAAATTACAAAAGTATTAAGAGCCAGGTTCTGGTTTGAAAAATGTACTATATATATATATATACTGTATATTTTTTATTTTTTTGAGGGGGGGACAGGGGCGCACGAACGGGAGGGGGTCGAACGGGTCTGGAGCCCCCACCCCTCCCCCAGAGCCATTCATTTTTTATCTTACTCACTCAGGGCAGCACCGCCGATCATCTCAGGTGGCACAGTCCTGGATCTAATTGCAGCGGCGGTGGTGGCGGAGGGCAGTAGGAGATGAGCGCTTCCTGCAGCCTATCAGAGGCCGGCTCAGGCGGCGCAATGACGTAATCACCATCGCGTAGCCTGAACTGGGCAGCACACAGCACAGGACACAGGCCAAAAGAGGACTGCATCGCATCTGGTGGCACTATAGGGGCATTATTTACTGGCACATTATGGGGGCACTATGGGGAGAGGAGCACTATGGGGGCATCTGGTGGCACTAAGAGGGGGCATTTTTTACTGGTACATTATGGGGGCACTATGGGGGAGAGGAGAAATATGGGGGAATCTGGTGGCACTAAGAAGGAGGATTTTTTTTACTGACATATTATGGGGGGCACTAAGAAGGGGCATTTTTTTACTGGCATATTATGGGGGGCTCTATGGGGAAGGGGGAGAGGAGCACAATGGAGGCATGTGCTGGGGGCACTAAGATGGGGTATTTTATACTG
The DNA here is from genome assembly GCA_033119425.1 of Bufotes viridis. Taxonomy (NCBI): domain Eukaryota; kingdom Metazoa; phylum Chordata; class Amphibia; order Anura; family Bufonidae; genus Bufotes; species Bufotes viridis. The sequence continues at coordinate 263,915,841 of CM065594.1, forward strand.
GCACATTATGGGGGCACTATGGGGAAGGGGGATAGGAGCAATATGGGGGCATTTACTGGGGCACTATATAGGGGTATTTTATACTGGCATACATTGTGGGGACATTAGCTCAACTGCGGGTACTAAGCGGGGGTATTTCCTGTACTGTCATATGGAGAATTATTACTACTAGGGGGCATTATGGTGAGCTTTACTACTACTGGGGGCTATGGGGAACATGATTACTAGTATGGCCATTATGGGGGTATTATTACTACTCTGGCAGAGAATTATTTCTATTGGTGGGATTTTGGGGAGCACTGTTACTTTGGTGGGCACCCTGGCACAGTATCAGCTTAGCACAATTATTTTTGGGGACATTATGTTTATACTATTAGTGTCCGGGATGCTATTTACTGGGCACGGTTATTTTTTTTAGAGCACTGTGTGCCAATATTTGTTGAAGGGAGCACTATCCGTGTGGTACTAGTATTTTTCAGGGGACAGTTTCTGCAGTATAGCACGGCGGGCACAGTATTGGGGTGGCAGGATGGGGTGTTCAGAAGATGTGAAGATGATGGAAAAGTGGAAAACTAATGTCTGTTTGTCAATCTCTGCAGATACGGGAGATGGCTGAAAAATCATCATGGCGGTCTGGTCTGAATGGAGAAGATGAGGAAATAGAACGTCAAAGGTGACATCACTGGATGTAGCAGGTATGTGGCGCTATGTAGGAGAGGAGATGCTCCGGCTCCTCCCAATGCCATTTGTAGAAGGAGGATTAAGAGCTGGGTGAGGACGGCCAAGGGGGTGGCAGGCCACGGGCGGGTGGCCAGATGGTGGGGGGAACCACAGGCCTTGAGCAGGATCTGTGGAGAGAGGAGAGCGGAGGAGCTTCCTGGCTGTAGCCTGCTGTTGTCTATTGTATAATGTGAAGCAGGCAGTGCAGCCAGGAAACGCCCTCCCCTTTCTGTATGATGTCTAGAGCCGGGCTCCTCCACCCGGACCTACACACCTTTAATATCGCGCAGCTCCTCCTCCTATCCTCTTTTTGCACCTTCAAGACTAGGAGGGAGGAAGTGAAACTGCAACAGCTCCTGCCACGGAGCTACGTGGGGGGCAGTGTGAGTACAGGAGCATTATGTCAAGGCCCTAAGTATTGAGTACAGTGTGTCTATGGAGGATGAGGGTGAGACTCTTACCTTCATCCTCGACAATATAATTTCAGCTGTACAGTGTTTGTTGGGAGCGGCCCATTATATGTAAGAGGGGCTTATAACAATGGGTGGGGCCAAGTTTGTTGCGCAGTGCGCTATGAGTGGCGCATTTTTATTTGTAGAAGGGGCTTAGAAAAATGGGCAGGGCCAAAGGATTTTCGCGGCATGCCACTTTTATTCTTTCAGACCTCCTAGACAAAATTTCTGGGTGCTCCCCTGGGGGGGAACAACCCCTTTTAAGATGTATTTATTTTATTTATTATTTTTGAACTAATAAAGTCATGAGAATAAGGGAAACAGTCATCAGAGTCAGTTTCCCGTGTGAATCCTTACCTGAAACCTTGATCTCTGGAGCTGGTGCAGTATCTTCTGGCTTTCTGCATAAGTTAAATTTGACCAGTACATTGCATAGTAACAGTCGATGGGTGACTTTAGTGGCAACAGACCTCCATCATCCCGTGTAATCTTCAGTTGTCAGTGAGAAATCCTTGGCCCCTATATGTGATATCTGGCTATTTCCATTTAAACACCTACCCCCCTGCCAGGTCAGTATCTCTAACCCCACAGACTGTGTCATACCCCTTCTTTTTATCCACATAGGGCACATTTGCTTTATGATGAGGGTTAGGTTACAGGTGGCCATTCATTTTACATAGGTGTTGGCTCATTGGGTTGACAGCTATTCCTCCTAAGTCCCCTTACAGGTGTGCCTATGTTCTAAATGGAGAGATATTACTGCATCTCCTCCGAGAACAGAGGGATCCTACATGTTGAAATCTAACAGACCAATCCTTCTTTGTTGTGGCATCATCAGAACTTTGTTGTGGCATCATCAGAACTCCCTCACACACATTAGATGATAAATTGGTGGGTTCTGCCAAAATTAAATCTATTTGCGACCCCCGCTGTGAATATACAGAAGAAATTGTATGGTACTGTAGGGAGCAGACTCAGGAGCTGAGCCCGTACATGGTATTACCAGCTAAGCTGAGTTCCAATCTTGGCAGCATAACCTCTCATTTCCACCTAAGCTGCAGTCCACTGCCTATTGTCAAGCAAGCTCCGCCCCTAACAGAAGACGGCAGAGAGGAAGTGGGGGGGTGTCAGAGCTAGCTGAGATCCTGAACCTGATAAAAGAACTGCTTCTACACCACTTCTGAAGATCACAGGAGCCTTCTGCCTTTCTGTAAGTGTGATCTCCCCCTCCTTATCTGTTCTGTGAGCTCTGGAACTGAAAATAAATATAAGGAGAAGTAAGAAAATCAGAGCAGTACAGTGCTAGCAGATTCCACAGAAGGGAGACGCCCTCTGCTTGCGAGAGATATGCATCTAGTTGTGCAGCTAGACATGCCAGAATCAAAAGTGCAAGGCCCTTTCACACAAGCGAGTTTTCCGCGTGGGTGCAATGCGAGATGTGGACACATAGCACCCGCACTGAATCCTGACCAATTCATTTCAATGGGTCTGTATACATGAGCATTTTTTTTTCATGCATCAGTTCTGCATTGCATAAAAAACGTTTTATATTCTGCGTTTTTCACGCATCCCTGGCCCCATAGAAATAAATGGGACTTCAGGTGCGGATGTAGTGTGTTTTTCACTGATGGTTGCTAAGAGATGTTGTTTGTAAACCCTTTTTATCACGTGTGTGAAAAATGCATGAAAACTCATTGCACCCGTGGAGCAAAAACTGAACAACTGAACGCAATCGCAGACAAAACTGACTGAACTTGCTTGCAAAATGGTGCGAGTTTCACTGAACGCATCCTGAATGCATCTGGAGCCAATCCGTCACGCTCCTGTGAAAGAGGCCTAAGATAGAAGTGGACAGAAGTTTTGCAGTGTACCATGCAGTCTAAGGCCTCTTTCACATGGGAGTCGCATGTGAGGGCCGGACAAGATGCGGGTGCATTGCTGGAAAATGCGCGATTTTTCAGTGCGAGTGCAAAGCGTTTTAATTCGTTTCGCACGCGCGTGATAAAAATCGGTATGTTTGGTACCCAGACGAGAACTTCTTCACAGAAGTTCGGGTTTGGGTTGAGTATTCTGTAGATTTTATTATTTTCCCTTATAACATGGTTATAAGGGAAAATAATAGCATTCTTAATACAGAATGCTAAGTATAATAGTGATGGAGGGGTTAAAAAAATTTACGAAATAAACTCACCTCATCCGCTTGATCGCACAGCCTTGAGCGTCTTCTTTCTTCTTCTTTGAGGACCTGGAAGGAAAAGGACCTTTGATGACGTCATCACACTTACCACATGGTGATGCCCCTGGGCTGAGCGAAGTTGATGAGGTGAGATTATTTATTTATTTTAACCCCTTGGCATTCTGTATTAAGAATGATATTATTTTCCCTTATAACCATGTTATAAGGGAAAATAATAAAGGTTGGGTCCCCATCCTGATCGTCTCCTAGCAACCATGAGTGAGAATCGCACTGCTTCCGCACTTGCTTGCAGATGCTTGCGATTTTCACAGAACCCCATTCACTTCTATGGGGCCTGCATTGTGTGAAAAACGCACAATATAGAGCTTGCTGCGATTTTCACACAACGCACAAGTGATGCGTGAAAGTCACTTCTCATGTACACAGCCCCATTGAAGTAAGTGGGTCCAGATTCATTGCGGGTACAATGCGTTCACGTCACGCATTGCACCCGCGCGGAATTCTCGCCCATGTGAAAGGGGCCTAACAATCAAAGGTTCAATTCCTCTAATGGGACTAGAGTTAAAAAAGTTAAAAAAAATGTTTTAAATATCTGTCCCCTCCCTTTTCCCATTTCTTATATAAAACTATAGACAGTAAAAAAATAAACATAAATGGTATTATTGAATCCAGTAAAACCAAACTATTAACTCTTTCCTGTGACAGCAATTTCCCCCTACCCCTTTCCAACACAGTGAGCTTGTTTTTTTTTTTGCAGGGTAAGTTGCATTTTTAAAGGGGTTAGTTGGCTTTAAAAAGCAGCAGGCATCTGAATGGGACTCGCCATCGCTCCTTCTTCCACTGAGCACCTACAATACATCATAACTTGATTTCTTAGACGAAAAGTCCCCCGTTCGAAATACCCAGCAGAAAAGACGGAGAACGGGTTAATGTGGTTCACTGAAGGCTTTACAGATTTGGTGCCGCTGCATATGAAGCGCGGCCGTGATATTGTAAATATTCTACAATCATGACATACGGTCAATGGAAGTTTTTTTTTTATTAATTCCATCTGTGAATAAAGTCAGGGGGAACGAAAGCAAAATGTTGAACAAATTACGGAGACGTGAGTTCCATGTCAAAAGTGATAGCCGTGTGCAAGGCTCGGGTCAGGAACACGAAAAATGATAGTCACAATATGAAAGCAGAGTAGGTCGAGCAGGTCAGCAGACGTTCGGTTAGGCAAAGGGGGTACATCTGGTAGACCGGTTGACTAGAAGTCATTCCTGCCGAAGAAGTTTCTCTACTTTCGTAATTGAAGCTGAGTTGTGGAGGCTGCTTGCATACATGGCTAGAATTGAGAGATTAGCCTTATATCACAATGACACCTGTGATGGACATCAAACTAGATTCAACTGAGAACTTCATCATTGGATCTGCCAATCACTGAAGTTACAAGAGGACACCTGAAAACTGTGGAGCTAGATGGAATCAGGGGTAGATTTGACCACCATGCAAAGCAAGCAACCAAACAACCTAAATCAGGGGTGGATATACTGCACATGTAGCCAGATCAGCTGTACAGGGGCCCAGTGGGGGTGCTTCTTTCCAGCAGTACCCTAAGTGGGGTTTAGTGGCACCTCTACTGCTAAACCCTGAAGGAATTACTGGCGTTTGGCAGGCTGAAGGGCAGGACTTATCGTGTGATGGGTGGGGCTTTGCAATGAGATAGGGGCCGGACATAGTGGTGCAACAGGGGCACACAGACATAACTTTGCTTGGGGTCCCAGAAATGCCAAATCAGCCCTTGGATAACCTTAAAGAGTCATTTGTACTTTCACACAATTTCATTTAATTTAATAGAGAATAGTGTAACTTTTAAATTCACTTCATTTATAAAATATGTCTGAGTCCACCTGAAAAAAAGCTGTCACATCATGGCCTCTAGAGGTCTCACTTCTACCTAATTGTCAGTCCACTGCCTATTGTCCGGAAAGATCCTCCCCTAACAGAGATACAGAGAGAGAGGAAGTGGGGACGTGTCAGAGCTAGCTGAGATCCTGAGCCTGGTAAAGAACTACTTCTACAACACTTCTGAAGATCATAGGAGCCTTCTGCCTTTCTGTAAGTGTGATTTCCCCCACCATATCTGTTCTGTGAGCTCCAGAACAGAAAAAAAATATAGGCAGAAGTAAGGACAGGATGTCACAGCAGTATAGTGCTAGCAGATTCCACAGAAGGGAGATGCCCTCTGCTTGTGAGAGAAATGCTTCTAGTTGTGCAGCTGAAGAGGGAAATAATTAGGTGGAAAAAGACATTAGTCAAGCCCCAAAAAGACAGATTCCTTTACATTTATGATTGTACAAAGAATCATAGCCATTATGCAACCTTTTTTTGAAAACTTATATACACTTTAAAAAGCTTTGTGTGGTCAGAATGACTCAGTAGCTGGTTTCTTGACCTGCATATGAGGGAACAGTACTAAAAACCATTTTGTTATATATTTCAATTAACAGAATTATTACTTTTATGAGCAGGAGCACAGCGATGATGGAGCAGGGAAGATGTTAGCAGGCGCAGACAGTTTTATGTCCCATAGACATTACCGATGGCTGCCATTTGAATGATGACTTTACATGGCAAAGATGCAAGATATAAAATTATAGCAATTGCCGGTGATGTCTCCTCTAAAGTAAATCTACCATTCATTCTTTTGCACAGCTCATTTCAAGGCTTGATTTTGGCCAGTTGCCCTTTTTCTGCCTCATGAATTTCAATTTAGCCATCGGTAAAAGCGTTGGTTGCCGGAGCCTAAAAAGTCAATGTTGACATGAAGATCTCAGATGCATCGTTAGCGGAGAGATACCGCACATAGCGATGAGTGAGATTGTTCTACGGGGACAGGTCGAAAAATTCAACTGGAACCACGAGCGTGAGCACAAAGCCAGAGCGATGACAGCTCAATGAATAACCCAACTGTTATGACAGGAATACAACTTACAGTTTTAAAAGAAAATATTTAGAAATTCTATGCAGAGCCGGATTGGCAGATTTGTGGTGCAGCCTTTGATAACAAAAAGTCTGTTCCCCTAATAGAATCAAAATATGAGCTGTAAACAGAAAATCCATGGACCCTCGGGAAGAAAGTTACCAGATAGGCAGTCATCACTCATTAATAGGTCTCTATGTGTTTCTTGGATCTGCAGGTGAAATCTAAAGCCTACGTCTAAGAGGCCCCGCTTACTTAGGTGAGGCAACAATTCTATTCTTTATTATTATTATTATTATTATTATTATTATTATATTTGTTTTTGGCAGCAGATTTTTTTTATTCTATTTTCTATGCAGTATTATGAAGGTTGCCACCTTGTCTGAGCCATTTTTAACAGCATTTAGAGATACTTTATGGTTTACAGCACAGATCTAGACCCAGTAAACTGGAGGGGACTCACTGACTTCTATGGAAGAGTGTTGTGGGTGTGCTCTGTGAACTGTGAAGAGATAATTGTGGAGGGAAGGGGAGTAGATAAGGTCTCTATGTGTTTCTTAGATCTGCAGGTGAAATCTAAAGCCTACATCTAAGATGCTTCACTTATGTGAGTGAAGGCAACAAATCTATTCCCGAAAGTAGATTTTTTTTATTCTATTTTCTTTGCAGAATTATGGCGGTGACCACCTTGTCTGAGCCGTTTTCAATAGCAATGAGAGATACTCTATGTTTTACTGTAATCCTGTCATGGTGACTGCTGAGAAGTGATCTCTACAGACCAGGATGTCTCTACATTGTGAGGGTTAGTGGCCATTATGATAGCTGCAGGAATTTAGGATTTCTTTTAATCTAGATAGTGACATGGAATATTAAAAAACAAAAAAACTAAGAATTTAAAAACAAAAAGTTTAGTGTAAAAAATTGATTTAAACAATAGATCATATCTTGATGATGCATTCCTTTTAAAAGACATGGTTACAGTCCTTAAAGGGGTTCTCCTTTTCATCTAACCTTAGAAGTAAGAGAGTACTTACCTTATCAATGGCCCGCCAATTATGAAATCTCAGCTCTTCTGCTGTGTCTTCCTGTTTAGCTGCAAAATGTACATGAGGTTAAACAGGAAGAAATAAGAGCACATCTAGTCGGGACCTCAGCGGAAGAGGCCACTGCCAGATGTGCTGTAACGTAATCACAGATTAAAGAGGACCTTTCACTGGTCCACAGTTTATGAGGTAAAGCTATGTACATGGAGAGCGGCACCCAGGGATGTCCCTGCACTTACTTGTATCCCTGGGTTCCGCTCCATTGGTCCTCTGTAGCCCCCGGTACCGGCGCTCCTGCTGCTGTAATTTTGCCTGGGGCGGAGACTTCTTCTTCTGCCCTGGGCGTCTCCTTCTCCCAGGGCTGGAGCGCTGGCCAATCGCAGCGCTCAGCTCATATTCAGGATATGAACTGAGCGCTGCGATTGGCCAGCACTCCAGCCCTGGGAGAAGGAGACGCCCAGGGCAGAAGAAGAAGTCTCCGCCACAGGCAAAATTACAGCAGCAGGAGCGCCGGTACCGGGGGCTACAGAGGACGAACGGAGCGGCACCCAGGGATACAAGTAAGTGCAGGGACATCCCTGGGTGCCGCTCTCAATGTACATAGCTTTAACTGATTAACTGTGGACCAGTGAAAGGTCCTCTTTAAGACTGAGATTGTGGAATCGGCAGCCCTTCCTAGGGAGGTTAGGTGAAATAGAGAATCCCTTTAACATACAACTTCTGGCTCTTTTTCACCGATGTGCGGCCATAACAAGCCTCAATCAATAATGGGCACATTGCCCACAAAAGTTCTAGAACTATCGCATGCTGCATACAGTTTTTTAACCATAATGCAACAGGTTTACTTTATTTCAAGAGCCATTATCTGTGTCTTCTCCCAAGGACAGAATATTATATGCTTTCATCTTTGAAAGGAACAATCACGCTTGCAAACTAAACCAATGTAAAGGAGTATGTTCAGCAAAGTGAAAGCTATCCCAGTCACTGCACGTGATCTGAAGTGGTTCATAAATCCCATTACCTGCCCTATGGCCCATGTAAAATGTAATCATTGCAAAATTTCTGCCCATATGGAGTGCCATACAAATATTTGCATGACCTATAAATATACTGCTTAATGGTCCTTGTGAGAAGCATTGCGACATTGTTTGGTGAAAGCTAAGTAAAGGAGAGTTCCTAGAAGGAATAAAAAATCCACCCCCTCCCTTTCACTGTCAAACTGTAAAATTATAAAAAGAAAATACAGATTTTTTTCTTATCAAATTTTCTTAAATGTTACAAAACATTTCTATATTTTTGGATTTTTTAAGAAAGAAAAAAAATATAGATAGATATAAATAGAAAAATCAGCCTATGGGACAGACAGGTTAGTTAGGAGAGCATGACCAGTAGAGTCAGCCACATCTCCATGCAGACTGCAAAGAAAAAAATAGGGGGTAGTCAGCACAACCCAGTGCGTAGCATTATGACTTAGGATCAGTATGAGTACATTTTCTATAGTGAGTATGACATGATTGTATTTACTTTATTATTTGTGTTGCAGAGTGCTGTAGCGTTGTGTTTAAGCATATATATGTGTATATATATATATATATATATATATATATATATATATTAGAGTTGTTTCGGTACCAAAATTTTGATTCGGTATCGATACCATAAAAAAGTATTGCGATACTCGATACCATTCGATACCACGCAAAAAAAATAAAATGCCAAAAAAAGCTGCGTGCATTCCTCATTTTATGGAACGTCTGGCCAATAATACAACAGTCCGATCCTATTTTTTGGGGGGACAAGGCGACTAAAATAAAATGGCGAATTGTGCAGTTTTTCTTTTCTTTTTTTTTCTTTTATGGGCGTTCACCGCTTAAGAGGATTTTTTTAATAGTTTGGACTTGACACGTAGCGATATGTAATATTTTATTTATTGTTTATATATTTTATATGTAAAATTGGGAAAGGGGGTGATTTATACTTAATATTTTGGTGTACTTGTTTAACTTTTTTTTTTTTTACAGTTTATTAACTATTTCCCCCTTAGGGGCTAGAACCTGGGATCTTTTCATCCTGTTCACCCTGATAGAGCTCTATTAGGGTAAACAGGATCTCACCCTCTCCCTGCTGCCCTGTGCCCTGTGCACACAGCAGCAGGGAGCAGACTATGGCAGCCAGGACTTCAGTAGCGTCCTGGTTGCCATGATAACCGATCGGGGCTCCGATCACTGCCACCAATGAGGAGGAGGTGAGGGGACCCTGTGGCCACTGCCACCAATGCTTTTAATACTGGGGGGAGGGAGGAATGGGGGGGCCCACTGGCCACCAATGTATTTAGTAATGGGGAAAGGGGGGGGACATTGGCCAATGTCTAATACTGGGGAGGGGCGCACTGGCCACCAATGAGGAGTGTCTTTTACTATACAGATGCAGGCAGAAGAAGCTCATTGCCGGCACCTGCCTGTGACCCTTGGAAGCTTCGAGACCCAATACAACTCAAATATATATATTTATATATATATATATATATATATATATATATATATATATATATATATATATACATATATTTTATAAATGAAAAATATAGTCTGCTATACTATTGCTAAAACTAGTAACTATAGCTAGAACTTTTACATTTTAAAATTTTCTTTATATCACTTAATTCATTTTGATTTGTTTTTTTTATAATTGTTTAAATAATTTATTTTTATAGAAAAAAGTGAATTAACCTATTTATTCTTCAAGCTCACAGTTAACTTTACAGCCAGCAGGGGCGTGCTCACATAAAGAAGAGCGCCGTTCTGACAGATTTTTCATTTTATACTGCCATGAATGGTTGTAGCATCTGCTACAATGATGACACGCAGGGAGACCACTTTGGCTGGTCTCAGGTATACTCACTGTGATCGCAGCTGTCTAATGACAGCACAGTCACAGCGATCGCAATGTAACCCGACGCTGTGTTATAGTACAGAGGTTTCTGCCTTAAAGTATAAAGTTGTGCAGCGATGGGTAAAAGGTAAAAAAAATATATACTGCAGTCTGCGGAATATAAATTTTTCTTGACTGAATGCCTGTGTATGCAATAGTACAGCAAGCCGCATTACTGGAAACAGCAGTAAAAACGGTATACTAGCCCATCAAATGAATAGGAGTGAATGGGAGTCTACAGATACGTTTGAGGTCCGTGCTTGGAGCTTTTCCAGAACATGGGACAAATAAGGCACTTCAGCATGAAAGAAGCCACAACTCAAAAAGTCTTGTGTCCATGTAACAATTAGAGATGAGGGAAGTTTTGAAAAATTCGATTTGGCAGCTTTGCAGAAGTTTGCCAAGAAATTTGATTATTAGAAATTAATTTGTCATGAATCATTATTGTGGCTGGTCTCCCTGAGATCAGCTATTGTTGTGTTTAAGTAGTCTCCAAGGCATTGCTCCCGGTTAGCTATAATCCTACTCCACACTGATGAGGGGCAACACCCCGAAACAGCTGTCTGTGGATGGATAACTGGCTTAGGTTTTCCCCGTCACATCCTTAAAGCTTGCAAAAAAGCGGGATCTTGACATAGAAGTCACTTAATATGGTGGATTTGGTGATCTCTGTAATGGAGACACCCCTTTGCTCCGGTTTTTCTTCCTTTGAGCGATATCTGGCTTTCATTGTGTTGTAGACCCAATACTGGGGCTCCACAGTTATTTTGCATATTACTGTTTCCCAGGGAGCTTTGCACTTTGGATTGCTGTGTTGAGACTCTTAAATGAGACTCCGCTGTGTTTTTGTGGCTGGTCTCCCTGAGATCAGCTATTGTTTTGTATGAATCATTATTAATCAAGTATACCCAGGCCACTCTGCCTTAGGTTACGGCCACACGGAGCAGTAGTTCTGTGGGCAGATTGTAGCCATGCTGCGGTGAAAAACCACACGGCATTTAGTCTGCAGCTACCTTTCATGTAACAATGAAGACCGCACTGTATAGTGCTTCTTCATTGTTAATGGCCGCGTGGCGCCTTTAAACAGGGGCTGTTTCTCGTATGGGGTTTGGCTGGTTAGATGGGGGAACAATATGTATATTATTGCTTTTGTTGCCTGCAATCTCCTGCAGGTTATTTGACAGTAAACACTGAATATTAATCAGCTCTGGCATACCCACTTCTCCAACACCAGCGTTCTCCTGGTGGGATCCCTTCTTCTGCCATCTGCTTTTCCTCCTTTTCCACATCATCTAATATCGATGAGTATATGTCATCAGGAGCATCCAGCTCCTCCTCTCTCTGCATCTTGCTGACTTTTCTAGGACATGGAGACTAGAGGATGGTCACCATTAAGACCTGGTCCCCCTAAGGGGTTCAGACTGGATGGTATTGGTTGGAATGCTGGCAGTAGAATAATAAAGGTGTCCAATCTGCACATTGTAAAAAAAAAAAGTAAGCACCACATTATTTTCTGTATGCCGCCATAAAACAATCTGGAAGTGCCCCTTCCGAGACCAGGCTCTGGATCCGCCACTGGCTGTTACGCTGGCCGCTGCCGCACTGTAAATTACAATACTTGCGGGCTGCCGGCGGGCGGAAGCAGAGCCGTGTGTGCAGGCTGGGAGTGGTCTCGTCTGGGCGGCAGAGTTTGACGCCACACTGTGTGCTCGCGCGCTAGTGAGGTGAGGACGGCGGCAGCGGCGGCGTGTTAGTGTTGGAACTTGGTGCCCAGCTGCTCTGGTCCGGACTGTCTACAAGAAAAAGTCTGTCACAAGAACTCTGCCTAGTGCCCTGGCTGAGACCCGCTGTATAAGTTATATAACGCATTATAAAAAAGTATGTACCCTGTCCCTTGCTACAGTGCTACCCCTCCTCAGTTACCCCCTGTATAATGTACCCTGATACCCCTCAGTTATATAATATAGCTAAGGGGTATCAGGGTAAATTATACAGGGGGTAATATAACTAGGGATATCAGGGTACATTATTATACAGGGGTTATAAAACTTTTATTTTTGTTTATAGTGATAATTATATGAGTGCGGGTCTGTATGTATGTATGCAGAGTGTATTTGTGTATATATACGTGTGTGTATGTGTATATAATATATATATATCTATACATACATACATACACACTAGCGCCCGGCGTGTGTGTTTGTGCTTTAGGGTGCACACCCTAATGCAATAGGCTGCTCACGCCTATGCTTTGAATGCTTCGCTTCGCTCAACACTATTAACAATGTAAGTGTAACATAAAAGTGTAATAGAAAAGGGTCTCCAAAAACCAAGGGCAGAGGCAGCCACTTGATCTGCAGTGCCCTCCCCAGGCAGTTTTATCATGTGTTTCTGATAAACCACAATTGTATTGCTGTTTTTAAAATTAATTTGGATTGTTTATTCACATTAGTATGCAGCAATAAGTAGTGTTTTCCTCTATAAATTAGATTCCATCTGTAATACATTCCAATCTCTGCACTACATATGTATCTATTTCCCGGTCTGGACATAATATAGGCAGGCGAAATGAGCAGCAACAGCGGTGATGTCTTCCATCTCCACTAGACTCCAAGGGGGTCTGGATTTATCTTTGTATGCATAATTAAATAAGACCTTTCTCCCCACCCTCTGCCAGCATGTGGGCCATTCTTCTGATCAGCTCCAGATGTCGTTAACAGACAGATTCCACTTTCGCTGTGTTACATAAACAGTCGCGGCCACCTCAAAAAAATAAATGCTGAAATGCATCAATTTAGAAGACGGGCCAGAAGTGAACATGGTGCATCCTGGTGGAGAGGGAGGTCACAGGCCGATGCAGTCCCCGATACTAGTCTGTAATGGCCTACCAGATATTATACCTGTTCCAATGATTGTCCTGCCTAGGGCATGTTCTTTACCAGTTCTTCACAATAACAATTGTGCAAATATCATAAAGAAGATTGTGAAGGATTGCTCCAGAATGATCTGCACCTCAGACTTCCATTTGGACAAGGACTTCAAAGGAAATGAGTCACCAAAAATGTTCTTTGTATTATTTGTATTATTATTATTTTTTACTTGCTTTTTTAATTTTATTTCCTGAACATTATTTTGGGGGCGGTCATCTTGCCTGTTCTTAACAGCATTTGCACAGCATTAAAAAATTGCGTTACGGCAGCCCCATGGGCCACATTGGTCAGGAGGGGACCTCATTGACGGCTATGGGAGCGTTTTCTGGGCAGGCTCTGTGACGTGTGCTGACGTCAAGGTACGAGGAAAGAATAGATAAGCTCTGACAATCACCTCTTGTGAATGGAGGATCCTGTCTTATCTATATACAGTGGTGATATGCAGATAAGCAGGTAGCTGCAGTAAAGTAATCTGTACATACCAAAAAGTGGCATTTATTATTTGGCTTAGTAGACAGTGCGAAAACTGCAGGAGTTTTGGTTTTAGTTTGAATGTAAAAAGTGACGTCGAAAATGAAAAATAACATCAAAAATGATTTAAAAATATGTTAAATATAAAAAAGTAATTTACCCAGCAGATCATTTTTGATGACACATTCCCTTTAAAGCAGTTATGCCATGATTGACATAAAAATGAAGATCAGACATTCCTGTGCAGTATCTCACATGGATCTAGAGATCTGATTCAATTGCCCTGCTGGATTTATTTCAGGCTGGCACCTCAGGGGTGTGTCCTTTCACAAGGGGGCATCTTTCTGCTGCTCATCTCTCCCTGAAATTGTCTCAGCTTCTAACAGTAGATATGACTGGTAGCCATTACAGGATGGAACTGAGCATGTGCGACCACCTCAGTAGGTGGATCTTAAATTACTATATGGATTAAACACCAGGGGGTGCCATTATTAGCAAGTAAAGAGAATATCTCACAACTGGAGCATTTTTGTAAAATAAAGTACAGTAAATTACAAAGATAAATAGTTTTTCATGCTGAAATGTATTAGTATAACACTTAAAGGCCACACAGGCCCTTTAAGTACAAAACCAAGACAACTCAGGTGTAGCATCAGGACAAGTCTCTTGTGCCCTTGAGTGCATCTTTCTGATCAACAGTTTTTGCCAGGATCTCCTGCCAATCTATGGCAATCCCTCCGCCGTGTGCTAGTCACTAAACCGATGCCTCCAATGCACTGGTTACCCATCCAATATGGGATACAATATATACTTATCACTCTAGTCTTATCCACAAAGCTCCCCACAGAGCTCCATCACCCTATTGTACATCCGTCTCTACCACCCTACTCATGCTCTATGTACTGCCTAAAACCTGCATCCTCCATAATCTGACCCTCCCTCTCTCATCTGCGGCACCAGTTCCCTGGAATGTGCTATTCCAATCAAATTAATTGTTCTCATCCACAGTTTTAAGCATGTCCTAAAAAAACATCTGTTTAGGGAGACCTATAGCATTCCCTAAGGGTAGGTTCACATTTCGTTATTGTTTCCCATTCTTCTGATCCGTTTTAGGCATTTCCGTCTGAGATTCATTTTTAGATGGAAAAAGGACTACTTGGAGGACTTTTTTTTCCGTCTAGGGCCTGTTTCAGACATAACATAATTGCTTAGATGCTGATGCCTTAATGCATCAGTGTTCCCCAGTTTCTTTGCACTCTAATACACTTTGTATATATCTGCATACACGGGTACTGGTTCTTGATGACTTGTGCAGTTTTTTATGTGTCCTGCCCAATTCTGTATAAAAGATCATCGTGCAAAACAAGTTCTTTCGTATCTCTTGTGTCCCCACTATTTCCTCATAGATTATAAGCTCTTGCGACCTGGGCCCTCACTCCTCTTTTTTTAATTGTTTATCAGTTTTTGTCTAATTTTGTCTTTTATTGTAGTGCTGCTAATAATGTAGGCAATAAAGATTATTATTATTAAAGGGGCTGTCCAAGCTTTTTAATATTGATGACTTATCCTCAGGGTAGGTCATCAATATCAGATCAGCGGGGTTCCGACACCCGGCACCCTCTGCTAATCCGCTGTATGGGGATGTGCGCACGTGCCGTCTCCCTTCGGTCTTCCTATCCACTGTCGTATTCTATGGGACAGCGGCGGGCACGAAGAGAGAAGGGAGACGGCACATGCGCACTGCATCCGCCATCTCCCCGTACAACCATTCCTGAGGATAGGTCATCAATATTAAAAAGCCTGGACAACCTTTTTAATATTGAATGGAGAACCATAACCTTGACTTGAACTTGATTGAACATCTCTGGCAAGACCTATAAAAGTTGTATAATATCGTTCACCATCCAATCTGATATTGCTTGTAAGGATCTTCACAAAACAAGAGAAAATCCCTTAATATAGGCATTCCAAGAATATAGAATAAATCTGGCCTTACATATGGCCATAATGGACAAGCTTGGCTCGGACAAGTGTGCTTTGTAGTTAATGGCAGAAGGGAAAAATACTTAGCTTATCTCTTCACTCACAAAAGGACTGGGCAGCTGAAATCCAACATGGCCAATCCTTATTGGGGAGAAGTCAGGAGGGCACAATAAACATCAGACAGTCAGCCAAACCTGCCAAAATAATGCTGAATAATGAAGGCAATTCCTTGCTAAATGGAAGCTTGCCTGGTGACCAACTGATCAGCATGGTTTTGCCTTCTCAAATTGATTCATTGTTATCTCCAGAGAAGATGCTTCCTCCAGATGTTCCAACAAATGAATGGTGGAATGCGCCCGGATGCAAGGTCTGTCAGAGCTTGGGGCAGTTCTTACAGAGTGGCTCTCCTTTTTGAATTATAAAGAGGGTTTCCTGAAGAAGCTGGTTTGAGCAAAACGCGTATCAACGCATCTGCTGGTCCCCTGGACACATAATCTCCGATCATGTCTTTAGGTGGGCAATACTTGTAGGATGTATCTATATTTTTATCTGCTGGTCCCCTGGACACATAATCTCTGATCATGTCTTTAGGTGGGCAATACTTGTAGGATGTATCTATATTTTTAGATTTTGTTTACTGTGGAGCTTTGCCAGATACCTATGGAAGGTACAACCGGGGCTTCCCCTTTGGGTAATTTATAGTGAGGACCATATGAGAGCTTGTGTTTACTATTATTATTTTGTTTTAAACATTTTTTATCCCACCTTTGGTTAGACGACATGTGGTACATCTTACTGGAGGACATGTGACCTTTGGGCCTGGTACTCAGTATTACAATTATGGTAATCATAAGTTAGCCAATGTCTGATGTTTTTTATCTGCCTCCATCATGTTTTTCTAATCATGTTTGTTTGATCTTATTCTTAATAAACTTCATATTTTAGGATATATTGACTTTGGGTATCATTGTTTGTTCCCTTGGGAATAATTGTAAGAGTAACTAAATGGAAGCTGGCCAGATGACCAGCTGATCAGTATGGTTCTGCCTTCTCAAATCTTGTTCTTGCCTTCTCGAATCCATCCATTGTTATTTCCAGAGAAGATGGTTCCAGCCAGACATTCCAAGAAATAATGGTGGAACATGAAATGTACCATGATTCAAGGTCTATCAGAGCTTGGGCCAGCTTGGATTATAAAGGGGGTCTTGAGGGGGCATATGGAAAGGGTTACCTTCATATGCAACTGTTTTAAGAAATAAATTGAATATTATAAATAGAGATGAGCAAATTGATTCTAAACCAATCGAGTTAGACAGAAAAAAAATGAGTTGAATCTGAATCCGAATTCTTGGTGATTTGGACGAATTTCAGAGATAGAAAAAAAAATTATCTAATTTTTAAGAGACTAAGAGACCTCTGGGTATCAAATTTTGAGGCCGATTGGAGCACTTTCAATTCAGTTACAATTGATTTGGAATCAGCTGACCAATTTGGCCAAATCAAACCCGAATAGAATCATCTGTAATAACATTACCCCCGACCCCGGCCTAGAAAAGTGGACCTCCTGTTGGATAGTAATAAAAATATTAGGTGATGAGTTCACCATCCCATCCTTAAAAGCCATAGTCAGATGGGCGATTATTTAGGTAGAAGGTGAAAACAAGCACAGGGGATCGGGGCAGAGGACTTTACGAACAGATGGGTTGTAATTTATACTGTATTTCTCAACAATGTAACATGTGGGAGGTTTATAGTGGACAGGACGTTAACATTTACATGAGAAATGATGAAACAGCACCTTTGTAGAACATACTTAGCAACTGGCAAGACATAATAGTTACCCAGACCTCACCTTTCAACAACTCCCATATACACGGTAACAGATAGACGACGGGAGGGATAGAATCACACACAGTTTCCAAATGATGAAGGGATGACTGGTCTCAGACATATGTTATGTTTTCCATTTTTGTTACTGTGTGTTGCTAGGCTGTGTAGGGACTCGATGTATACATGCGTCTGGGTTACGCCACTGTCTCTTTAACTGGAAACAGATTGCTGATTAGCCCTGTGATATACAGTAGCCCTGGCTGCTATCTGAGTTCAGAGTACGCTAAGTTCCCAATGCGCCGACATATTCGACATCTGGATTCATGTAAACACATGGGGGCTGTCAGTCACTGGAAAAGCAAAAGACAAATGTATAAAAATGTTATGACGGGAAAAGAAGTGCAAACACATTATCTGTTCTTTTTTATTTTAATGTGTAATTCCACTTTCAACATTTCACAGCCTGTATCTACACAATGCCTACAAAAAATATTGTACATTTTTTCAAACCAGCCCCTGGATCTGAATACTTTTGTAATTTTATGCAATAAAAATTTAGTAAAGGCACTAATTTATTCAATAAAATGTATTTGTATAGCGCCACGTACTGTTTGTTCTTTTCCTTATTTCTCTGTCCACCTCCCTGAGGTGGACACACATGCTCAGTTCCATCCTACAGCTGCCACCAAATGTGACAGTTATAGGGAGAGAGCTGCTGCAGGAAGCATATACACTATGAGAAAAGACATGCCCCTGAGCTTTACCAGAAAGGACACTCCTTCGAGGTGCCAGCCTGAAGTGAACTTAGCAGAACAATTGGAGGAATAAATAGGGAAATCTCTGGATCCATGTGAGGTACGAGCTAGCTCCAGGTTTTAGAGATGTTATAGAAAATTCAATTCAGCTGATTCGCAGAATTTAACAAAGAATTGCCTTGTATGTAGTGGGCACAATTATGGGGAACGTTGATTACCCCCCACCCCCCGTCATTGAACCCCTCAGATGCCGCATTCATCACTGATCTAGGCATCTGAGATTAAAAATGAGGACTTTTAGGGGTTAATCAGTAAAAAAAAAAATACAGATGTAGTAGGGTTAACACATTAAATGTGTTAACTAAACTAAAGTTAACTAAACGCTTTAAGCAATTGCGTCTCAATAGCTTTTGTTTTTAGATAATGCGATGAGATGAATGAAATTTATGTTAATGGTTTGAGTCTTACCCCTGCTACATCTGTACTCACCTTATCCATTTGATCCCGAAGAGCCAGCCACAGCCAACTTGATTGAAGACACTGCACAAAACTGACAGTTTCAATGTAGTATACTACATCATATATTGCACTGCATTGAAACCGCAATCAGACCCTCAAAAGTTGAAGTCCTATAGAGGGACTAAAATAAAAAGTGTAAAAAAAAGTTTTTATAAAAATAAATAAACATTATAAGGGTTAAGAAAATCCTCTTTCCCCTCATCAAGCCATTAACTTTTACTATTGTAAAAAATAAAAAAAGGAAAAAATTGACTAGATCTATAAAAAAATACGGTGCTAGAACAGCCATTTTTTGGTCACCTCACCCCCCCCCCCCCAAAAAATGCTTTTATTGTGTAAAACTGAAAAAAAAAATCTTACAAATATACATATTAGGTATCACATGTTACAACCTGCTCTCTAAAAATATGACAAGATCTACCTTGGTAAAACAAAAATAAAATGCATGCCAGAACAGCCATTTTTTGGTCACCTCACCTTGCAAAAAATATAATATCAAGCAATCAAAAAATCTTATGTACCCCAAAATGGTACCACGATAAATCACTTGAGGGATGTAGTTTTATAAAATGGGGCAACTTTTTGAGGGTTTCCACTGAAGGGGTACCTCAGAGTTTCTTCCAATACAACATGGAGAGCAAAAACCATTCCAGCAAATGACCAAGCCAAATTATGCTCCTTCCCTTTTTAGCCCTACCGTGTGCCCAAACAGCAGTTTATGACCACATATGGAATAGTTATGTAAAATGTAAAATCATGGTAATAAATATGGAGATTTGTTTTGCTGTTAACTTTGCTGAGTTACAGGAAAAATTAATTCAAATGGAAACTCTACACAAAAATGAAATTTTTTATTTTCCATTTTATCTTAATTCCTATGGAATACCGAAAAGCTTTACTAAGTTTCTATAATCAGTTTTGAATAATATGAGGGGTGTAGTTTCTAAAATGCTGTGATTTACTTATCATTTCTATAATGTAAGCCCCTCCATGTGACTTCAAAAATTAGTCCTTAAAAAAGGTGATTTTGGAAATTTTCTTGAAAAATTGCCTCTAAGTTTCTAATTCTTCCAACGTCCTAAAAAAATAAAATTACATTTACAAAATGATGACAACATAAAGTAGACACATGGGAAATGTTAACTCATAACTATTTTTGAGGTATCACTATCTGTCTTAAAAGCAGAGAAATTCAAATAAAAAAAATTGTAGTTTTCCAAATTTTCTGTAATTTTTTTATTTTTTTAGTAAAACATATTGACCCAAATTTACCACTAACAGGAAGTACAATGAAAAAGCTCAGAATCACTTGGATAACTAAAAGCATTCCAGAGTTATTACCAGATACTGTAAAAGGACATTTCAGAATTGCAAAAAGGTGAAAATGAGCAGCGATGAGCGGCAGGGGCAATATTCGAATTTGCGAATATTTGGGCGAATATTCGGCATAAATTCGCAAATTCACCATTATTTTCTTGATTGCAAAAATCGGCAATGTAATATTCGCGTATTGCGTGTGCAATACAGGCGTGGGTCACTTTTGCTACATTTTTCAAGCTGCTAGAAGTTTCCTGAGACTGGAGAAAATGGTTGGCACAGCAGAACATCACAATAGCTTTATATGCAGATAGAGTGCTTCAATAAATTCATGATTGCGGAAATCGGCAAATAACGATGCGCATATTTTGGCGCAATACGTGCAACTTCAGATTTTAGCATGTCTGACTACATATTAATGATTGGTGCACTAAGTATTGTTGTGAACTTGTGACATCACAGCACTAGGTATGTAGCATGTATGGTTCTTATATAGTAAGCGGTAGGCAACTTTCCTATTGGTTACTAGGGATGTTGCTAAGCTCAGACAAATACATTGCAGCCTTCTCATTGGCCCACAAGCAAGAAGCAAGGAGGGACCATGGGTTCAGATGACAATAAATCTAGAATATTCGCGAATACAAATACGATTATATGGCACTATATTCTAAATCTTCGCGAATTCTCGAATTGGGGACAAATAACGGTTCTGTTTGGTTCCGTTATACATGATGGAAAAAAATAGTTGTATCAACAGCCAGTGTCAAAGGAAAGTACAAATCTGCTGACAGATGCACTTTAAAGAGCACCTGTCAGCAGAATCATACAGCCTGGTAGCATTGATCCTGCTGATTAAAAGGATGCTGGTCTTGTGAAAATCTGTTGTACTGGTCCTGAGAAAAAAACTTTAATTTTTATTAAAATGAGGGCTTCAGAGCACTGAGGGGCTGGGCCTAACCCCATCAGTGCACCTCTTCCAAAAATAAAAACAGATTAGTAAAAAAGGAATATGTGTCACTATCTGGTTTTACCGTAATTAGTAAAAAAAATATATAGGTGACACATTCCTTTAAGGGCTCATGCACACGACTGTCCGCACCGCAAAAAAGCAGTGCATGCACTACTTTTTTTGCGGTGCAGCGGCACGGACAGAGACCCTACAGAAGCACTCCAGATTGCGGACCCATTCAAGGGAATGGGTCAGCTTCCATGATGCACATGACCAGTTCCTGTGTATTGCGGGCCTGCGGTTTGCGGGCCTCAAAAGAGCCACGGTCGTGTGCATGAGCCCTAAGTTTGTCAAGTCCAGCCTGTAAAATGCAGAAGATGGTAATCACGGTCTCCAACATCACCCTAGTAGGCCTTTTACGGTCCAATTCTCACTGTAAAGGTCCATTCTCACGACCGTTGGTCTGCAAATTGTGGATTTGCAATACACGGGTACTGGCCGTGTTAATTCTGCATTTTGCGGAATGCATACAGCCAGCCCTATGATAGAAATGCCTATTTTTGATCCCAATTGCGGACGAGAATAGGACATCCCCTATCTTTTTTGCGGGGTCGCAGAATGGAACTATGGATGCGGGCAGCATTGAAATGAATGGGTCAACACCAGTTCCGCAAAATTGCTGAACGGAGGCGGACCCAGAAATACGATTATGTGAATGGACCCTAAACTGTGAGAATCTTCATGATCCTTGGTTAGAGGGCGGACATAAGGTATGGTAGCTATTTGTAACCCATACACTTACATTAACTGGACCCCCCCCCCTATTAGTACTCTATACGATGCGGTAACTACTTCAAAGGACGTTGCCTAATGGGCGCCCATGATGAAAGCCGCACTATGTCCTAAAGGTTCGTTTCGTTTCTATTTTTCGTCTTGTCTGAAGTAAGAAGGTCTGACTCAATGCTGTGGTTGATGAAAAATAATTTGCGCAACAAGCGTCCTTTAAGCAAAGCATTAGAACAGTGGAGACCATTTCACCCGGCATGATGTTAGGCAGTTTTCAGTGTTGACACCTAGTGGTACTCCGCAGGGTGGAACGATTCCCAGCAGCGGCGCTGAAATGACAATATACAACTGGAAAAAAACAAGACGCAGTCATTTCTCACCTCAAATGTTCCAGCAACCTTTAAACAAAAACAGCGCGCCGAGGGCACAAATATGTTCATAAGGTTGACGGAGTATTTCCATCAGCCTCTGCCCAGCGTCTGCCTGTACTACATCTTTCAAATCTGATAAATATTCGGCATCAGCTACTAGGCCTTCCAAAAAACACACCGCAGGCTCCGCTTTCAACAAGGGAGAACGCGTTTTGCAAGATGTTTTATTGTGATGAGATATGGGGCCGTTGGCTCCGTCAGATTTTTCATCTGAGTTGCTACGTGCGTGGGTCCTGTAAAATGAAAGGGAGCAAAAAGTGATTTCCTATGCTGAAAGGGGGCAGACTTAACACTCTGCTCACACTAACAATATGGCTTCCCTGATAGATCCCATTTTCCAGTAGTTTCGTCAGGTGTCCATGTAGGAAACCTGTTTTGGGTCTCGAAAAGCAATGTAGGGCTCCTTGAATTGAACTTTAAAAGTAGCAAAGCAGCATAGGTGGAGTCTAATCATCTTAAAGGGGTTCTCTGAGACCCGGAACCCCTTTTCATATGGCCAGGGAGGAGAAAGAAAAAAAGACTACCCTGTCACTGGCGCTCGATCTCCAGGACCAAGCTTCTTTCTCCCCTACTTCTAGTCCTCACTGGACTGGAAGTGTGACGTGTTGTCTCCATGCATGTTACTACTGTCAGCCAAATAATGGCCCATGCTATGTCAGTCCCATACTATGCCTGCACACAATAAGGTTTCATTTCCACCACCGTATGGACGTCGTACCACAGACAGTGGATCCACAATACACGGGCACTGGCCATGTGAACTCTGTGCTGCGGATGCAGACCCATTGACTTGAATGGGTCCGGGATCCGCAAGATATGGCATAAGATGGTAGTGGTGAGCGTCAGGGGCAATATTCGAATTTGTGATATTTCGCGAATATTTGGGCGAATATACGCCATATATTCACGAATTCGCGAATTCCTGATCTTCATGCATTATTTTCTTGATTTCGAAAATTCGCATTAAAAAATTTGCATAAGATGTGCAAAAAAATTCGCATAGACTGGTATTTTTAAAAAAAACACGAATATTCGTGATTACGAATATATTTTGAGATATTCTAAATTTTTGCGAATTCTCGAAGTGCAGATATTCGCGATTAAAATTCGCAATTCGAATATTCGTGATCAACACTATGAGATAGGACATGTCTAATGCAGAAGCCACTGATCGGCTGAAAGCAGTGATGGGCATGTAGATAGCACACCACACCCTTCAGATCCAACAGGGAATAAAAGTGGAGGAAAAGGACCCTTGGTGCTGGAACCAGAAGTGCAAGTTACAGGTCAACCTTTTTTAACTCCTGGACCTGCTTAGCAATATCCAAAGGGGTTCTTGGTCTCAGAGAACCCCTTTAAGCAACATAGCAAACATGTCCATCATGGAGCAAATTTATAAAAAAAGAAAAAGGAAAAAAAACACTGGCAAATGATTGGCCAAATGCAGCCAATTAGTGTCATATGCTTGCATTTTGGATGGACCGTCACCAAAATTTTTCCATTGGATTGATCACATTTTGGCAAACAGAAGTCTGCTGCTGATCATCTCAAACAATCATTCATGCTACTTTCTCAAATAATGGCGGAAATGGCAAAATCCACCATTTTGGATAACTTTTAGCTCATGTGTATGGGCGGAAGCATGGTCTGTATGTCAGAGGAGAGTTCCCCCATGTCTCCGATGTATACATCTCCACTGCCAACCATTGACCACAATGCAAAAAGAAGGAGCATACCGTACATTCTACTATTTTTGGTGGCACACTGTATAGGAAAGCTCAGCCCACTTTTTCAGCTTTCCAATGCAGTAAAATCAAGACAGTCTTTCGGCCTCTGAAGTCCAAGGGCTAAGCTATCCCAGCACATCTGTTGAATTGTCCAACCAAATGCAGAATGAACATAACAACCCTTAAGGATGTTGAACTTTTGATAGATGAGGTTACTTGTACTATTACAGTAGCTTTGGAGCCATGGTAGCCTAAAGGTCTACACATGGGAACCTCATGCTTATTGGCAGTCCACTGACCTATGAATGAATTTGTGTTAGCAAATGCAACTTTAGGTCCAAGACTATTGAGGTCAAATCCTACGGCATTCATGCTATTTGTTTCTTTGCACTCACTTTTGACACTGTATTTTACAAAAATATGAGATAACATAGTCCATATTCCTCCTGTCATGTCCAGTTTTCTTGAAGCTAGGGCCCACACGATGTGTAGTTTTTTAAACTCTGTAATCCATCCTTGATGGTTGTAAGTGTGAACAGCTGTTATCAGCATCGTGTGTCTTCAAAGATGCCCACGCTTGCTCCTAGGCATCCACAGACAGGACCGGCCATACTGTGTCTAGGCCAATATCATCTGCCTTATCTTGCCACCCACTCCTCTTCCCTAACAAAAAAATAAAGGGAAAAAGACCTTCTACGCCGGGAGCTTTAATATAGCCATTTGGGAGCTGATAAAAGATAACATTTGGCTGGCCACTGTGACTAGACGAGGAGACTAATTCATGTATTATCTTATATCCAAGGAAGGAAGCAAGAAGCCATGACTTCTTCTGATGTTTGTCGACTGTAACATGTGGCACATCGTTCCTTACTGACAGACACAACAGATGAGAGGGTCTCAAGAAAAAAAGCAGAGAAGTCAGATCTCCTTGGTTCAGTCCTTTAACTTTGAACAAATTTCATTAGTGTGAAAAAAAAAGTTCTGACTAATTTTACAGCATCTGGGAGTTCAGTGCTGAAGAAAAATGGACTAGTATGTATTTCATTAATTTTTTCTTGGTAGGATCTAGAGTTGAGCGAACTTCTATTTTTAGTTCGGCGTCCAAAGTTCGGGTTCGGGTTATCGTAGCATCCCGTTATGGATTCCATAACGGCATTTGGAATCCATAAGGGGCTGCTTCATTGAACCCGAACCTTGGACAACCCTAAGGACCTGGGGAGACGTCACCGTCATGTGATCAGTGCAGGGGGCGTGGCTCAGTACTGGATCACCTCTTATCCAATCCAGTGCTGAGCCATGCCCCCTGCACTGATCACATGATGGTGACGTCACCCCAGGTCCTTAGGGTTGTCCAAGGTTCGGGTTCAATGAAGCAGCCTTTTGGATTCCATATGCTGTTATGGAATCCATAACGGGATGCTACGATAACCCGAACCCGAACTTTATACGCCGAACTAAAAATAGAAGTTCGCTCATCTCTAGTAGGATCCACTCACCGCTTCAGGTAAAGGAAACATGCACTGTAGAAACCTGGCCATGTTTTGCTGTTTTACTAAAGGACACCCACTAGCTGAATATACTGTAGCCCCCAAAGTGTTCAGCGTACCTGACCACTAGCTCCTCGTGTCCTCAATGGTGTCCTTAATTGCATCAACTGATGGCTTATTTCTTGGTGAATGCACTTTAATCACCACTCACCTTACTTAAATGAGCAGTTTGGAGTCAAGAAGGTGGAGACCTTGAGACTTGAAGTCAGGCTTGCTGTGCCGAAATCCCACCCTATCGGCCTTGACTGATATCCTTGAGGACAGGGAATGTCATCTGTGACACAACTCAATTGTACATGTGCAAGATCTTGGGAGGGATGAATATAACATGTCCTCAGGGACGTCAATCAAAGACCGATGGGGTTGGATTTGGGCACAAGAAGTCTGACTTCAAATCTCAAGTCTGACTTGGAATCTCAAGCTTTCTGCCTGCAGGGTCTCACTGAGGAGCAACGGTACACTGCAAAACTGTAAAGGAAGAGTTATTTTCCCTTGATCTGTATATTGCTTGTCTTTTGCACAAGTGTTAATAAGTCATATTCTTGCCCACCACTAGATGGGGCTGGTGTCACCCTCTCTATATAGAAAGAAGGGGTTAGAACAGCTCAGAGAGCAGTTTGTACTAGCTCTGAGTAAGTCTGCGAGAGGAGTGTGCACATGTGAGGAGTAGCTAAATATGGAGCCAGCCTGGAAAAGGAATCAGCCAGAGCAGGGCCAGAGAAAAATCTTTTTTTGCCCAAGAAGCAGGACAGATAAAAAGACAAAGTGTAGATCTAATGTCTTTGGAGAATTGCTGTCGCACAAACACCGTTAAAGGGGTTCTCTGGGAATTAAGAAAATGAAAATACTTAAGTACTTTAGCATAAATATATTCCCAAATACCTTTCATAAGCTATAATGGTTGATTTTGTCTAAGGAGCAATTATCAGGGGAAACAAAATGGCCGCCATCCTATTAGTACACAAAAAACCTGTCCTATCACACAGCAGGACAAGTTACTTAACAACACTGAGGTAAAGAGCTGCCTCTTCCTCCTCTCTGCTCTGCTTGTAAGGGATTTTTTCATTTTATGATCCTGAATACAGATGATAAGATCTACAGCTGAATCTCTGTAGGAATGGTGTTCATGAGGAGACATGAAGTACAGAGAGGATGGACAGAACAGGTAATGATGATTGCAACTGCATATAAGGGATGTTGCTCATTATCTAAACCCCCATCTGTACTTCATGTCTCCTTTGTCATGAGTTTTCTTCTGGTGCCTGGACACATGCACAGCAGATTGGACAACTATGCAAGTAAAATATCCACAACCCGCTGCAGACATTGTGGACTTGCAACCGGTTTAAAGTTTGACATTTAGGGTCTGCCCTGTGGTTGCATTGCTTAAAGGGAATCTGTCATGTCATTTTCACCAATATAACAGCATTGCCCCACAGAAGATTGCAAATGCATTCCGAACATACTCGTGTGTACTTTGTGGTTTCATTCGATGTCGAGAAAAAGTGCTTTTATTCTGCTTCCAAGTGTCAGGCTGGGCGTGGTTTGCCCAGTATGCACAGTGGTTTTAGTCCGGCTGATACTCGACATATTCGCCGGGTTGCAGCCAGAACTCCGCCAGTCGCAACGCGGTGGCTTCCGACAATGCTGTAATGCAGAGAGATCCAAAAGCACTAGTGTGAAACTAGACTAAATGTTTTGGGCCACTGAGATCCAACCCACACACCAGGTCCTCCCACCCTTATCCCACCACGTTATTTTTTACAAAAGTTTCAAGGGTGTCATAAAAGGGAGAAAAGTTGCAAATTTTTATGCAATGCAAGACTTCCCAAAATTTTCAACTGGAGAATATGTAAATTTCCCTTTTAATTTCTGTCCTACAGGTGTCAGATGCACCACAATTATTAACCCTTAGTGACCAGCCTGTTTTGGGACTTAATGACCAACAGATTTTATTATTTTCACCTTACAAAAGAGATAACTTTTTATTTTTCCATATATGTAGCTGTAGGGGGGCTTGTTTTATGATGATTAACTTTTATTAACTCTTTCTTAGAGGGGATGGGAAAAAACAGCAATACTGCCCCTAAGTTTTCATGTCATAAATTTTGCAGCGTGTTCACCATACGGGAAAAATTACATGAGAATTGTGTAGTGGGGAACGTTACAGACGCAGTGATACCAAATGTATGGAGATTTTATTTTTGCAATTTTTTTCATTGAAAAACGATTTTTCAGTTGAAAAAAAAGTGTTTTTTTAACTTGGAATTTTAATTATTTTCATTTTTTATTGATTGATTTATTTATATATTACTTTTTTTAACCATTTAATAGTCCTACCAGGGGACTATATTAGGTGATATTTTGAGCACTTCTAAAATACATTAAACTATTCCTGTAGTGGAATGTATTTTAATGTCAGTGCTATTCTGACATTCACCAGCAGGCTCTGCCAGAGAGGCACGGCCTGCTGGAACACTCTAGAGCACTGGTGGCGAACCTATGGCACGGATACTAGAGGCGGCACTCAGAGCGCTCACTGTGGGCACCCGGGAGCTGGAAGGAGGAGGGGCCGGCTCCTGGGGGTGGCTTAAGCAAAGTGCCAGGAGCGCTGCGCAAGCAACTCGAGAAGCATGGCAGGGGAGGAGCTGAAGCCTACAGACTAGACATCAAGATGGACCTGCAGAAGAAGGTGACAGTGCAGGTTGTAATGTATTGATGTGTGCAGGGACGTGCACACATAGGGCTAAAAGGGGGCTTGAGCCCCTGCCCCCTTCTGCCCCTGTCCCTTTAATGCCCTTTTTTTTTTATTGTCAGGCAAGCAGCGGCACTTTTTTTTAAAAATGCGCTGAAACCGCCGAAAACAGCCGGGCCCATGCGGCGCAACAGTATTCAGCAGCGAGTCACGTGACGTGGCTAGAGCAGAGAAGAGCTGCCTGCAGTGCACTGTGCGACTGCTGCTTTGCTCAGTCACTCACCGCCGGGCGCCGGTCAATCTACCCCAGGCCCAGGCCCAGATCCAGTCCACCCCACGCCACCATGAGTCCAGTCTGGTGTGAAGAGCCTGCTGCCTGGGTGAGACCTGCACTGCACTGTCTGACTACACCGCACCCGCACCGTCACTTGTCAGTGCCATTCCGGCCCAGCATTGTATGTGGGCACTGGCAGGCAGTGTGAACTGTGACGTCATGTCTGTGGGGGCACTGGGCAGAGGCAGACACTGACAGTGAGTGTTGCATTTATGCATTATGTATGTGGTCAAGCATAATCAAATGTGGGGTGGCTGACATGTGGCCTTATGTATGTGGGCAGGCAGTGTGACATCATGTGAGGCAGACATCTGCCTCACATGATGTCAAACTGCCTGCCCACATACATAAGGCCACATGTCAGCCACCCCACATTTGATTATTTTGTTTTCATAGGAAATTTTGTTAGTTACAAAGTTGTATTTAAAGGAATATACATTACAATATCAACAAATTAATGGAGAACAAGGTAAGACTTTTAAAAAAGTAAGCTTCGTGGTACAAACTATTTTTCAAATTATGTCAAGTGCCCTTTTTTTTTAACATAAGCCCCTGCCCTTCAAAATGTCTCTGCACATCCCTGGATGTGTGTATGTATGTAGTGCAGTGTGTGATCATCAGATACTGCACTACATACATCATACACATGTATACATCACATACTGCGCTACATACATCATACACATATATACATCACATGCCCCCTCATCATATATACATCACATGCCCCCTCACAGTAATAATGGCCAGATATGTGCCCTCTTCACAGTAGTAATGTTCACATGTGCCCCCTCACAGTAATAATGGCCAGATATGTGCCCTCTTCACAGTAGTAATGCTCACATGTGCACCTCACAGTGTTTGCATTTCTTTCTGGCAAATCTACCTGTTTCTGGCCCGCAAAATTTATACCAAGTCTAGTGCGGCCCTCAGACGAAAAATGGTTGGGCACCACTGCCCTAGACTTTTCCTGCCATTCATCAGTGCAGGGCGCACTATGAACAGCACAGGGAGCACACTGAATGCAGTCAGCTATTAAAGCTACATGATGAAATACATGGAAGATATACTAGATTGGACTGTAGTATTTAGGTTAAATTGCAGTGTTGGCACTTTGCAATAAATAAGTGGGTCTTGGGTTGCAGTTTGGGCACTCCGTATCTAAAAGGTTCGCCATCACTGCTTCACTGGGCCCAGGCCTGCCTGCACTGACATCGACACCCGCAATCTCATTCGTGGGGTGCCAATGGGAGACAGAGAGAATTTGATCCCTCAGTAACCACTTACATGCCGCGGGCGCTATTACCTGCGGCATGTAAACAGTTAAACGGCCCGGATTGGCACTTCTGCAGCACTAAGACTTGAAAAAAAGGTGGTGGCCCAGCCTAAGGGCCGCAGTAAAAAGGTGTAATGGTGGTCACTAGGGAAGGAGTTAAAAGACACATGCCTTTTAATAACTGTGGCACATTGAGGGCCATCTGTGCGCCACAACGGGTGTAGATTTACTGTAGGTATTATTTATTCAAGTTTTCTGGCTTAAATTATATTAAATATTTTGGGCCACCAAGGCTTGCCCACTAGCCACCCTGTGCCTCCCTTTTTTTTTAAAACCACTAAAAAGTTGCACATTTTTGCACAAGTGGGTCATGCTTTCTGATGCCATAAAACTGGCATAGATGGTTTAGTAAACCCCTCTTCCCCATTCTTTTTTTATTTTCTCCTATATTTTTGGTTTCTACTCTGCCTCTCGCTTGCCTTCATGCAGACCTAATAAAACACAGGAGGTTAATCTCTTGATCCCAGCTAACTTATTTGTCTAAATAAAAACCCAAATTGTCTCCCCTGCTTGGTGGTTCGTGACATGGCTCTGCTTTCCTTCAAGGGCTTACCGAGGAAAAATCAAATAAACATTGTCTGAAAACAAAGAAATGACATCCTTCCGAAAGAACCCCCCCTCCCCCCCCCCCCAAAAAAAAGATTTTTAGGGAATTTCCTTTGGCACGTAAATTAGAATATTCCTAAGGGCAACTCGTTACTTCTAAACACTGACCCTTTAACCCTTGAAATTTCTCAGAGTAAACAAGGGGTCTGGTTCTATAAAAAAAATGCATGCGGAGCAAATGCAGATGAGTTTTTATTTGCGGTGCCCCCCTCGACTTTTGTTTACAGGATATCCAATATAAACTGCACGGACATATTGGAAGCAAATGCCGGCCGATCCTTTGGGGAAATAAACAGCCAGGAATGGGATCGTTTGGGCACAGGTCAGCAGGGGTCACTTCCAGAGGCCAAGTGTTAACAAGGTAAAGCCTCTACATCAAGGGCTTAAGGAGGAGAGACATCTGCCATGATGTTCATATTAGAATCATACCTGGGTCCAAGGTTACCCAGATGGGAAGAAAAAAAAAAAAGTCATAGGTTGTTGTCTTCTGATGTAGTATTTTGAGTAAATTAAAAGAAAAAATCCTGCTGGGCTTACTTTCCTAACATTTCTTAAGAAAACACCTTACCCAGACATTCCCTGGATCCCCAATGGAAAGGTCTAGGTTGAAGGCCATGATGGAAGGCCCATATGATGGGGCTTTGTTGGGAGGAGATGGGGGGGAAGGGGGGGGGAGATTTATCAAAACTAAAGATCAGTGAATTTCCTAAAATTCAATTCAGATCCAATTCTTTCTCTCGAAAAGATGCAAATTTTTGGTGGCCTACTTTTAAATACATTTACAACTTTTGGGGGTTTGTTGCATGCTTCACAATGTGAGCAGTGGGGGTTCTTTATTCAGTTTTTTGGGGGGAGGCAAGGTCATCAAAAAAACTATTCTTTTCATTTTTTAAATGGATCTCATAAGATGATATTTTAACATTTCAGGCATTTTCAGATGTGATCATAACAATTTTGTTTATTACTTTATGAGAAATTAGCCAGGGGAGTCGCGGTGCTGCCCTACCAGGACGACCTTCTTTTTTTATTTTTAATATAAAATTTTTAGATTTTTTTAATTTGCAGGTCCTTAATTGACAAGGTCGTGGCTGTAACCTGCTACGACATGAAGTGCAGCGCGGCCGCCCATTGAAAACAATAGAAGGAAGACAGCGCTGCCGCTGGTAGCTTTTTTGGCTTCTGTAGTTTTTGCCAAATTCCAACACCAAAAAACTCATAAATGAGGCCAAACATTGCATTTTTTGAGAAGTTTTTTTACTTCTTGGTGATTTTTTTCTATAGTATTTATTTATTTTATATATTTTTTTTTTAAAAAACACCAGTTCCAAAGAAGTCAACGGTGACTATTAAATGCAGAACAGAGAGGTTTTTTTTTTTTTAGTTTTTTTTTTTAATTTCCAATTGCTTGGGGTCATATCCTGGCATTTTTTTCTTTCTTTTTTTTTTTTTGCAGCTTTTAAAAAATGTATATGCCAGTGTTGCCCATTTTCAATGGCATTTTGCATTTTTTTCATCTCTAGTCTTAGCGCCGTACATGTATGTTGTGAGGAAGGGGTTTAAAGATGGAACTCACTCCCGATGACAGAGGACGCCATAGCTGCTGGGTGCCTGTTTTAAATAGCAGACACTCAAGGCCAATATCTGCAATAGGCAATTATACTGATCACAAAAAAGTAAAGAAAACTAAAAATATAGGAGTTTTATCTGGAGAATAATACAGGAAGTAACTCAGAATCACTACAGGATAAGTAATGTAATGTATGTACACAGTGACTGCACCAGCAGAATAGTGAGTGCAGCTCTGGAGTATAATACAGGATGTAACCCAGGATCAGTACAGGATAAATAATGTATGTACACAGTGACTGCACCAGCAGAATAGTGAGTGCAGCTCTGGAGTATAATACAGGATGTAACCCAGGATCAGTACAGGATAAATAATGTATGTACACAGTGACTGCACCAGCAGAATAGTGAGTGCAGCTCTGGAGTATAATACAGGATGTAACTCAGGATCAGTACAGGATAAGTAATGTAATGTATGTACACAGTGACTGCAGCAGCAGAATATTGAGTGCAGCTCTGGAGTATAATACAGGATGTTACGCAGGATTAGTACAGGATAAGTAATGAAATGTATGTACACAGTGACTCCACCAGCAGAATAGTGAGTGCAACTCTGGAGTATAATACAGGATGTAGCTCAGGATCAGTACAGGATAAGTAATGTAATGTATGCACACAGTGACTGCAGCAGCAGAATAGTGAGTGCAGCTCTGGAGTATAATACAGGATGTAACTCAGAATCACTACAGGATAAGTAATGTAATGTATGTACACAGTGACTGCACCAGCAGAATAGTGAGTGCAGCTCTGGAGTGTAATACAGGGTGTATTTCAGGAAAAGTACAGGATAAGTAATGTAATGTATATACACAGTGACTCCACCAGCAGAATAGTGAGTGCAGCTCTAGAGTATAATACAGCATATAACTCAGGATCAGTACAGGATAAGTAATGTAATGTATGTACACAGTGACTCTACCAGCAGAATAGTGAGTGCAGCTCTGAAGTATAATACAGGATGTAATTCATGATCAGTACAGGATAAGTAATGTAATGTATGTACACAGTGACTCCACCAGCAGAATTGTGACTGCAGCTCTGGAGTATTATACAGGATGTAAATCAGGATCAGTACAGGATAACTATTGTAATGTATGTACACAGTGACTGCACCAGCAGAATAGTGAGTGCAGCTCTGGAGTATAATACAGGATGTAACTCAGGATCAGTACAGGATAAGTAATGTAATGTATGTACACAGCGACTCCACCAGCAGAATAGTGAGTGCAGCTCTGGAGTATAATACAGGATGTAACTCAGTATCAGTACAGGATAAGTAATGTAATGTGTGTACACAGTGACTTCACCAGCAGAATAGTGATTACAGCTCTGAAGTAGAATACAGGATATCATTTGGAATTGGTACAACACATTTACAGTTTTGCAAAGTCATTCAGCATTTTCAATGAATACTCTAAAAATGGTTTTCTATTATGGACATAGCCTTCAAATATATTTTTATAAAGATATGTTTGATACAATTTGAAATTCTGTTTTGGTAAAAGTCTAGAAGAGGTGAAAACATGTCTTTTACTGCTCAGCTGTCAATACTTCTGGGCTTCTTGTCAAAACAATATAATTTGCCTGTGTAGCTGCTGGACACTGGTATTTACTGCACCTGTCTGTGGCCATGATTTATGACTTGTCTGGTGAATATTACTCTGCAGTTTGGAGTTTACAATGGAAGATAAGTGAAGCATTTGAAGCCTTGACATGGCATAGAGGTTTGCTGGTGTATATTTTTACTGCGGTTGACAACACGCAGTATCACCTTCTCTATGCTCACAATGGTGCACTCTTCTTTATCGGAAATCTCATGTGGTAGAGGACTGCGGCTCAAGAAAAATAATTAGACCGAGCAAAATGTAGACGGGTGAGCAGGATTGAATGCTGTGCTATTCTGCAGGGGAATAAATGCTGTCAATCACTGTCACAGAATTCAATTTTTATAGATTTACATGAAATGAGTTGTGAAATATAACAAATGCTGGTCTGAAGGGTTAAACACTGACAGAGGTGCAGAGCATGTTATCCATTCAGATTTAAATCAGACACATTTTGAATATAAACATTTTCTATTAATTTTCACAAACTTGTCAACTGAGAGCAGTATTAAAGTAGTCATATACTTGTACATAGGAGCAGTATTAAAGTAGTCATATACTTGTACATAGGAGCAGTATTAAAGTAGTCATATACTTGTACATAGGAGGCAGTAATATAGTAGTTATATGCTTGTATATAGGAGCAGTATTATAGTAGTTATATTCTTGTACATAGGAGCAGTATTATAGTAGTTATATTCTTGTACATAGGAGCAGAATTATAGTAGTTATAGTCTTGTACATAGGAGGCAGTATTATTGTCATTATATTCTTGTACATAGGAGCAGTATTATAGTAGTTATATTCTTGTACATAGGGGCAGTATTATAGTAGTTATATTCTTGTACATAGGAGCAGTATTATAGTAGTTATATTCTTGTACATAGGAGCAGTATTATAGTAGTTATATTCTTGTACATAGGAGCAGTATTATAGTAGTTATATACTTGTACATAGGAGGCAGTATTATAGCAGTTATATTCTTGTACATAGGAGCAGTATTATAGTAGTTATATTCTTGTATATAGGAGCAGTATTATAGTAGTTATATTCTTGTACATAGGAGGTAGTATTATAGTAGTTATATACTTGTACATAGGAGGCAGTATTGTAGCAGTTATATTCTTGTACATAGGAGCAGTATTATAGTAGTTATATTCTTGTACATAGGAGCAGTATTATAGTAGTTATATACTTGTACATAGGAGGCAGTATTATAGCAGTTATATTCTTGTACATAGGAGCTGTATTATAGTAGTTATATTCTTGTACATAGGAGCAGTATTATAGTAGTTATATACTTGTACATAGGAGCAGTACTATAGAAGTTATATTCTTGTACATAGTAGCAGTAATATAGCAGTTATATTCTTGTACATAGGAGCTGTATTATAGTAGATATATTCTTGTACATGGGAGCAGTATTATAGTAGTTATATTCTTGTACATAGGAGGCAGTATTATAGCAGTTATATTCTTGTACATAGGAGCTGTATTATAGTAGATATATTCTTGTACATGGGAGCTGTATTATAGTAGTTATATTCTTGTACATAGGAGCAGTATTGTAGTAGTTATATTCTTGTATATAGGAACACATTTATACTGGTTACATTCTTGTACATAAGGCTACTTTCACACTTGCGTTGAAGGATTCCATCAGGCATTTCCATCAACTGAACAGCCCGACAGATCCATTAAAACGCTTGAAAACAAATTTCATTTGCAAACGGATCCGTTTGCAGATCCGTTTGACAATTCTATTGAAATAACGGATCCGTCTTTCCGTTGTCATCCATAAAAACGGATCCATTTTCTATTATTTTCTCATTTTGAAAGGTCTGTGCATGCACAGAGTGGAAGGACAGATCCATTAATGTGTCATTTTCCAATGTCGAATCCGCCCGTAATACATTTCAATAGAAATTAATGGCGGATACGTCATTCCGTCAAGTGTTTCCGCATTTTTGGACGGAGATAAAAGTACAACATGCTGCGCTTTTATCTGCGTCCAAAAAACGTGAAAGGACTGAACTGAAGACAAACTGATGCAATCTGAACGGATCGCTTTCCATTCAGAATGCATTAGGATAAAACTGATCAGTTTTTTTCCGTTATTGAGCCCCGAGGACGGAACTCAATGACGGAAGACTTTGACGCTAGTGTGAAAGTACCCTAAGAGGCAGTATTATAGTAGTTATATTCTTCTACATAGGTGTCAGTATTATAGTAGTTATATTCTTGCACATAAGAACAGTATTATAGTAGTTATATCCTTGTACATAGGAGCAGTATTGTAGTAGTTATATTCTTGTATTTAGGAACACATTTATACTGTTTACATTATTGTACATAAGAGCAGTATTATAGTAGTTATATTCTTGTAAAATAGGTGTCAGTATTATAGTAGTTATATTCTCGTACATAGGAGCAGTATTATAGTAGTTATATTCTCGTACATAGGAGCAGTATTATAGTAGTTATATTCTTGAACATATGAACAGTATTATAGTAGTTATATACGGTACTTGCTCATAGTAGCAGTATTGTAGTAGTTATATTCTTCTACATAGAAGGCAGTATTATAGTAGTAATATTCTCATACATAGAAGCAGTATTATAATAGTTATATTCTTGAACATGCCCCATCTGGATGAAGTCTGTGCCCCTACGACTCACATGCAGTACCCACGTCAGCTGTGTAAACCCCAGACCAGTTGCCAAGATTATTTCAGAAAGACAGACCCCAAAATGTATTCAGTTCCCAAACAAAACCCAAAAATAATACAAACCTCACACCAAAGCCCATAGACTAATAAAAATCCCAGAACAGAGCCCAAATAGAATTCACATCCCAGGCAAAAAAATTATTTAAGACTAAAGTTTAAAAAAACATTCAGATGGTCAGACCCAAAACCAGAATAATATAGACTTGATGCTCCTTGTTCCTAGGTCCTCTTTGCTACCAGAACTGCCGAATTATGTAATTCATGATGTGCTCGAATCTCTGGAAAGAGACAGGACCTCAGGGCAAGAAACTGTTTACCTATTGGATTTGACTGGTATGATGCAATTTAAATCCAATAAATAAATTACTGCCCAGTTAAACGTTTTAAAAAAAAATCTGATGCCAGTAGATGTAAGATACTAAAATTTGCATATATATTTCCCAGAACAGTAGAGCACCTGGTCTACAATAGTCCTTATGCATACTTCTTGCTCTTCCTGATGAAAAAGAACAGTCTCAAGTGTACCCCCAAGGCCACTCATCTAACCAGGACAATTTTCTCTGGACACAGGACAAGGAGACCTGACTTGCATGTCTTATTTCCAGTGAAGCATTATGTATAGGTCTATCTTCAGAACTATTAGATCATATTTGATACAGGTAGAATCAACTTGGAGCCAGATCAAATTTTTTTTTAAAATTGTCTGGATCAGACACAAAATAAATTTTAAAAAATTAGCTCATCTCTAAAAGGAATAATAAACAGCAATACATCCCACTACTGTGTGTCTTTACATTGTCCTGCTTCTTGAATAATTAATACTCTTTTATTCCCACTGTGTATGAACCATCTCTTGAATAACTGAGCACGCCAGATCATCAGGGCTTCTACTGATGTCAACTAGCAGCCTTGTTGTGCACAGTTGTACCTCTCATTCTCTTTTTGTTCTCCCTCGGGATGAATAAAGCAAGTACAGAATTGCACACCATGGTGTAAGAGTATAGAAAAACAATCATTTAAAGTAAACTGGTTAGCTCCTCTACAAGTTTGTTTTAGTAATTACTTGCATTCCACAAGAAAAAACAAGGCTGGTGCATCTTTCTTTTGTGTGAATAACTTAACAACTTGGTGTTGCCACTCCACTTGCAAATATTCTGATATCATCAGCACTGATTGGACAGTGTCCGACTATACAGGAATACTCCCTGTTGAAGTAAAATAGGAACATCCAGTTTTTAATTGGTATGTTCCCAAGAGGAACAATAGAAGGACAGCAGAATTCAGAATCGTAATTTGAGGAATATAAGTATTTACTGAAATAGAAATGTCAGGAGAGCTGAAAAGGTTCTTTAAAAGATGAGATGCTACACCTTTGTCTCCACTGTATGGAGCCAAAATAGATATATGATATTTAAAGGGCACCTCTCAGCAGCACTAAACATAATAAACCTGGCATACTGCCTGGTAGGGTTAATCCTACTGATTAAAATGATACCTGTCTTGTGAAAATCGGTTGTGGCGTGCCTGAGAAAAAAACTTTTATTCTTTATGCAAGGATGCGTTTGCATTACACTGAGGGGTGTGGCCAGCACTGGAAAGCTAAGGAGCACTGAGGAGCTAGGCCCCACCCCTCAGTCCACTGAAGCCCTCATTAGCACCCAGAATAAAAGTCTTTTTTCTCAGGAACATTACAGCCGATCTTTATAAGACAGGTATCATTTTAATCAGAAGGAT
This sequence comes from Bufotes viridis, assembly GCA_033119425.1. Classification (NCBI taxonomy): domain Eukaryota; kingdom Metazoa; phylum Chordata; class Amphibia; order Anura; family Bufonidae; genus Bufotes; species Bufotes viridis. The sequence goes on from CM065594.1 coordinate 263,954,061, forward strand.
CAACCATGCCAGACTGTATGCCTGATTTAATATAGTTGATCCTTAAGATAGGTGACCTTTAAGCTCAAAAATTTACTTTAGAATAAATAGTTAACAATAGAAAGTGGCTTCAAGATACCCTAATGCATATTGGATAACAACAGAACTTCCTCTTGCATCCACTCATCGTTGTGCATTTCCTTGTACTACAAACCTGCCAAGTCTGTGACATCATCACTGGAAGAACAGTCTTAAGATTAGACAAGAGCCTCATGACATCAGCCAGAACAGTGCAATCTAGCAGCTGCTCTGTGTTATACTGTAGCGAATTGAGAAAAACAGCATCTGACCTGATCTTACTGATCCGAAAAGTAGAGCAAGCCTCTGGTGGATATCTTTAGGTGTCCTTTTATATGCAATGCTTCATTTTTTTTTTATAAAATTGTTGAATTTCTTTTTTTTTAAAGTTTTCCAGAAACAGCCCCACTCTTATCATTATGTATTATAGCTCATCTCCAGGTTAAGCTGCAATATCAGACACAGCCAGTGGATAAGAATGGTGCTGTTTCTAGGGGGGGGGGGGGGATAAATAAATAAAAACCCTTACAATCCTAATAATGTTCATTAAGCTGCAGTGCACATTTATTTATTTTATTTTAACTAATCAGAATTCTGCTGATAAATGTGGGTCAAATTTTGATTCTAATCTATATATATAAATATTCATTAGGCCACCTCTAGCCTGGATACAAGATGAGATACAGCCTCTAACCTGAATACAAGATGAGATACGGGCTCTAGTCTTAATACAAGCTGAGATACAGCCTCTAGCCTGGATACAAGCTGAGATACAGCCTCTGGCCTGGATACATGATGAAAAACAGCCTCTGGCCTGGATACAAGATGAGAATCGGGCTCTAGTCTTAATACGAGACGAGCTACAGTCTCTAGCCTGGATACAAGATGAGATACGGCCTCTATCCTGGATACAAGATGAGATACATCCTCTAGCCTGGATACAAGATGAGATAGAGCCTCTAGCCTGGATACAAGATGAGGTACGGCCTTTAACCTGGATACAAGATGAGATACGGCCTCTAGCCTGGATACAAGATAAGATACAGCCTCTAGCCTGGATACAAGATGAGGTACGGCCTTTAACCTGGATACAAGATGAGATACGGCCTCTAACCTGGATACAAGATGAGATACAGCCTCTAGCCTGGATACAAGATGAGGTACGGCCTTTAGCCTGGATACAAGATGAGATACGGCCTCTAGCCTGGATACAAGATGAGATACGGTCTCTAGCCTGCAGTGCAAATTTATTATTAAATAATGAGGATATAAAAGCAAATCCCATAGATAAAACAATCCTAACACGAAATACTAAATAATGTACAGAGCAGTTTAATGCTTTTGAAAATCTATTGAAAAAAATAAAATAAATAAAAACAAAAGAGGCAAAATCTATAAATCGCATAAGACTGCGGTTATGAAGCATTTTTCACAGTTTATGGAGAAAATAGTTCCCAAAAAAGTTGCAAATGATGAATTCAGACAAATTTGCATTACAATCTGAAAAGTTATGAGAAAAGTGGTCATGGCTGCAATGAGACATAGTTGTAGTCAAGTTTATTAAGAAAAAAAATTCTGAAAACAATTTACTGAATCAAATTTTATTTTACAAGATGAAATACGGCCTCTAGCCTAGATACAAGATGAGGTACGGCCTTTAGTCTGGATACAAGATGAGATACGGCCTCTAGCCTGGATACAAGATGATATATGGTCTCCAGTCTGGATACAAGATGGCATACAGCCTCTAGCTTGGATACAAGATGAGGTACGGCCTCTAGCCTGGATACAAGATGAGGTACGGCGTCGGCCTCTAGTCTGGATACAAGATGGGATACAGCCTCTAGCCTGGATACAAGATGAGATACAGCCTCTAGCCTGGATACAAGCTGAGATACAGCCTCTAGCCTGGATACAAGATGAGATACGGCCTCTAGCCTGGATACAAGATGAGGTACAGCCTCTAGTCTGGATACAAGATGAGATACAGCCTCTAGCCTGGATACAAGATGAGATACAGCCTCTAGCCTGGATACAAGATGAGGTACAGCCTCTAGTCTGGATACAAGATGAGATACAGCCTCTAGCCTGGATACAAGATGAGGTACAGCCTCTAGCCTGGATACAAGATGAGATACGATTGGACATGGAGTCATACAGGTTCCTTGCAGTATCCTGGGCACATTTGCTCACAGATGTTACAGTTGGGCCTATAGTTCTTGCACTCTCGTAGATTGCTAAAGCTGACATGCCAGCTGGTTCCATAAATGTTGGATTAGTGACAAATCTGGTGACCAGGCAGCCAAGGAACTGTTAAAATCTGGTTGAGACATTCCTGGGAAACCCTTCTGTGTGTGGACAAGCATTATCCTGCAAAAACATGCCATTTGCAAGCCCTGCGATGAGAGGAACACATATGGCGGTAGGCAGTCTTGCACATATCGCTGAGCTGTTAGTTCCCCCCGTATGACTACTAGGGGTGACCGACTGTCGTATGCGATGGCTCCCCAGATCATCACACCAGCAGTTGGGGCAATGTGTCGCTCCACAGCAAAGGCAGGAATGAAGCCCTCATCACAGGCCTCCATACCAGAACCCGGCCGTTGTGGGATCCGAAATAGAACCTGGATTACATAGTAACATAGTACATAGGGACGAAAAAAGACATCTGTCCATCCAGTTCGGATTAGTTTGCTAAAGACGATATGGGTCCCAGTCTGCAGCAGTCCAGGCTTCTCGTTAATGACACCACTGATAACAAAGATGACCATCGCTGGCTGTCAATTGCAGGACACATGATGGGTGCAATGACACCAACTTTCCATCTGATAAACACTTGGAAATGGTCCAGGCACAGACAGGATTGTGTAATGAAAGTACCACCTGTGTCTGGATGGTGGACAACGAAACAAACGATCTAGATGGTGGGAAATTTGTCGAAATGACCATCTTTCTTCTCTCAGTCCAATGATGCATCCTCTCTTAAAGTCTGTCAACTGGGGAAAATGTCCTCGAGCACGTCGAGAGGCAGGTTTAGCAGTCAACGATCTCTAACCAATAGGTACACTACCCAGAAGTTACCTCTGAGAACCTCTTTATAGGGCAGCAGGAAAAGCACTTTTTATGCCCTCTTGGGGCAAAAAGAAATTTTAGCTGAAGATTCACATGTTTTCAGCTATAATTTCTAAGCCATACGAAAATTTTTAGGTTGAGAAGGGTGAATTTCTGCATATACTGTACTCACCTTTACGTATTCCTTGGTGCAACATCGCTATTCTTGTCCACGCTGGGCCAGCAGCCATCGTGTGCCATTCATTGCTCTTGTAACTGTTGCAGCCAATTGCTGGCCTCAGTGGTCACATGCTGTTCATACACGCCTGAGCACTAAGGCTAGTCACCGGAACCATAACCGTAACCTCATCTTTACAGGCTCAGCGGGAATCAGAGAAGTGGGACTCAGGGCAGTGGCGTTGGACCAGCAGGATATCTGAAAGGCAGAGCCCACTGCTACCTGGCAAATTAGAAAACCCTCTAGAACCCATTTTACCTTAAGCTGACCATATACATTGCATACGTTTTTTGCTCTTTAATAAGATATACCTCAAGCTTCTATTATCATGTATGTATTATTATGTATGTATTATTATTTATAGGGACATTTGTTTTTCTAATGATTACTTTAGAATAGAAAGGGACAAAAGAGCTGATTGTAAAATAAAAATGGGTAATCCAAATGCTTCCTGAGAGCAGAACTCTAGGGATGCCCATACACATAAGAACATAGACAGCTGAAACCATGGACTGTGTGCCAACTCTTCTCTGAGCATGATGTTGGAAGAAACAAGAACTGGGCATGTTAACTTTAGCATTAGTGATGGACGAACATCGGTCGTGACGTTTCACGAACATTTTGTGGAAGTAGGTATCTTGCAGGCCTCAATTAATATTTGGTGGAAACTGGTATATCGAACCCCTTAATCAGTATTTTGTGGAAGCAGGTATATCAAACCCCTTAATCAGTATTTTGTGGAAGCAGGTATATCAAACCCCTTAATCAGTATTTTGTGGAAGCAGGTATATCGCACCCCTCAATCAATATTTGGTGGAAACCGGTATATCGAACCCCTTAATCAATATTTTGTGGAAGCAGGTATATTGCAGGCCTCAATCAATATTTGGTGCAAACAGGTATATCAAACCCCTAATCAGTATTTTGTGGAAGCAGGTATATCACAGTCCTCAATCAGCATTTTGTGGAAGCAGGCATATCAAACCCCGTAATCAGTATTTGGTAGAAACAGGTATATCGAACCCCTTAAGCAATATTTTGTGGAAGCAGGTATATCAAACCCCCTAATCAGTATTTTGTGGAAGCAGGTATATTGCAGGCCTTCAACCAATATTTGGTGGAAACAGGTATATCAAACCCCTTAAGCAATATTTTGTGGACGCAGGCATATCAAACCCCGTAATCAGTATTTGGTAGAAACCGGTATATCGAACCCCTTAAGCAATATTTTGTGGAAGCAGGTATATCGCAGACCCTCAATCAATATTTGGTGGAAACAGGTATATCAAACCCCTTAATCAGTATTTTGTGAAAGCAGGTATATCTTACCCATCAATCAATATTTGGTGGAAGCAGGTATATCACACTCCTCAATTATTTTTTTGCGACAATAGTTATATCACACCATCCTGTTTATTTGGGGCGACAGTTATATCGCAGCCCTCAATCAGTATTTTGCGGAAAAAGGTAGATCACAACCCTCAATCAGTTATCACACCCATTGCCAAAGGTTATTCCAATAGCGCTTGTCCCTCTTTACAGGTTCGGTATCGCAGCAGAACTGCACACAACTGCTGCACAATACAAATGCACTATATACTTTCTATGTAAGAAGGTATATAATAGGTATATCACACCTCTCAATCAGCTTTTGCAATTAGTTGTTCCAATAGCGTTTGTCTCTCTATATACCTGCAGTATCGCCGCAGAACCGCACACAACTTCTGCACGATACAAATGCACTATAATATACTTTCTATGTTTTAAAGTATATTATAAGTATATCACACCCCTCAGTATATCACACCTATCAATAGCACACCTATACCAGTCCTTAACAGTCTGTCTCTGCTCCACAAAGCAACCTCCCCTACACTGGCAAAATACAGAATGTAAAATGGCTGCCAGATTAGGTTCTTTTATAGGGTGGGGGGGGGGGTGTCCATGTGCTGAAACGTCTCAATTGGCTGTCCTATCCCACCTGATGGATGTTTCATGGGTAAAAGTTCGACGCAATGCAAAAGAATATGGCACCGGCGGAAATCACCATATATTTGCATGTTCGGCAAATCGTGAACGCACGAAGTGTGCCACGAAACGACTGCCGGGCGAACCGCAAGGCCATCTCTATTTAGCATGACTGCTCCTTTCTTCTTGCTGGAAATAGTCCCCTCTCCCCCATTAGAAAAAATATGGCCAAGCCGAGCATGCATGTGTAAAGCGGAATCAGACAGATAACTTTTGGCTGACAGCTACTGAAGGTGTATGAGCCTATTTTAATTTTTGCATTTTCATTTTTTCCTCCCCACATTCCAAAAGAAATAACTTTTTTATTTTTCTGTTCACATAGCCATATGAGGGCTTATTTTATTGCGGGACAAGATACGTTTTTAATGGCAACATTTAATTTACCATGTCTTGTATTGGAAAACAGGAAAAAAATTATTTGTGGGATAAAATAAAAATAAAAAAAGAATTCCGCCAAGGAGTTTTGGGTTTTGACATCACAAAGTTCACTGTGTTCTAAAAATGACCTGACAGCCTAATTCTGCGGCTCAATACAATTGCGGCGATACCAAACTTGTGTATTTTTATTTTGTCTAACCCCTTAATGACCGGGCCATTTTGCACCTTTGTGACCAGGCTCATTTTTGAAAACCTGTCATGCATCACTTTATGTGGCAATAACTTTGGAACACTTTTACTTATCCAAGCCATTCTGACATATTGTACTTCTTAGGGCTGCACGATATGGGAATTTTGTGCGATTGCGATTAGGGCCCTAAAAATTGCGATAACGATATGCGATGCGATATTTTAAGGGAATTGTGCTAGAGGTCTACCTGCTTGGATTTTCAAGGTAAAAGCACACACAGATGAATAATAATGTGAAATGTAGTTATGCTGAACTCAAGAACTGAAATGCACAGTGTTTTTCAAAATAAAATACATATTTGCATTACTGCAAAAGTACAAAATACTAAACTTGCCATTTTCTTAAAAGCGCTGCACAAAACAGATAAATAAAATAGATATAAGAACATGTGTTCATTAAAATAACTACTTTCCACCAGCCCCTCTTCCCTCCACTGTAACTGATGTATCGCTGGCCGCGCTGTGCAGCATAGCGGCCGGAGATACAGTGTCAGTGTTACGGAGAAAGTCAACCATCGCTTTATAAGACGCACTGCCATTCTCCTCCTCATCTTATAAAGCGAAAAATACGGTAATATAATTGCAGCATTTTTGTGTCGGCAAATTGCGATTGCGATATGGCGATTAATTGCGATTGCTTTCACGATATATTGTGCAGGCCTAGTACTTCATGACAGTCATAAATTTGAGTCAATATATTTCAACCTTATTTATGAAAAAATCCCAAATTTACCAAAAATGTTAAAAAATTAACAATTTTCAAAATTTCAATTTCTCTGCTTGTGATACCTCAGTGATACCTCATAAAATATTTATTACTTAGCATTCCCCATATGTCCTTTTTATGTTGGCATCATTTTGTAAATGTCATTTTATTTTTTGGGGATGTTAGAAGGCTTAGAATTTTAGAAGCAATTATTAAAATTTTTAAGAAAATTTCCAAAACCCACTTTTTAAGGACCAGTTCACATCGGAAGTCATTTTGTGGGGCTTACATAGTATACACCCCCCATAAATGATCCCATTTTGGAAACTACACCCCTTAAGTTACTCAGAACTGATTTTACAAACTTTGCTAACCCTTTAGGTGTTCCATAAGAATAAAAGGAAAATGGAGATGAAATTTCAAAATTTCACTTTTTTGGCAGATTTTCCATTTTTATAAATTTTTTTCTTTAACGCATCGAAGGTTGACAGCCAAAAAAACTCAATATTTATTACCCTGAGTCTGCAGTTTACAGAAACACTACACATGTGGTGGTAAACTGCTGTATGGGCGCATGGCAGGGCCCAGAAGAAAAGGAGCGCCATGTGGATTTTTTTTGCTGGACTGGTTTTTAGACACCATGTCCCATTTAAAGCCCCCTGATGCACCCTACAGTAGAAACAAAAAGTTACCCCATTTTGTAAACTACAAGATAAGGTGACAGTTTTATTGGTACTATTTTGGGGTACATATGCTTTTTAATGACTCTATATCATGTTTTTTGTTAAGCAAGGTAACCAAAGAATGGATGTTTTGGCACCGTTTTTATTTTTGCTTTTTTACAACGTTCATCTGACAGGGTAGATCATGTGCTATTTTTATAGAGCAGGTTGTTACGGATGCGATGATATCAAATATGTCTACTTTGTTTGTTTGTTTCAGTTTTATATAATAAAGCAGTTTTGAAAAAAAATTATGTTGTTGTGTCTCCATTTTCTGAATGCTATATTTTTTTATTTTTCTGCCGCTGGTCTTGTGCAGGGGCTGTTGGGTACATATGATTTTTTGATCATTCATTATTAAACTTTTTGGGGAAAGGTGAATTTTGCCACAGTTTTTATTTTTTATTTTTTATGGTGTTCCCCTGAGGGGTTAGGTCATGTGATATTTTTATAGAGCAGGTCGTTACAGACTTGGCAATACATAATATGTATACTTTTTATTATTTATTTAAGTTTTACACAATAATAGCATTTTTGAAACAAAAAAATAATGTTTTATGGTCTTCATAGTCTGAGAGCCATAACTTTTTTATTTTGTGGCCGATTATCTTAGGTAGGGTCTCATTTTTTTTGTGCGAAGACGTGATGGTTTGATTGGTACTATTTTGGAGTGCATATGCCTTTTTGATCGCTTGATGTTGCACTTTTTGTGATGGTAGGTAACAAAAAATGTATTTTTTGGCACTATTTTTATTAAATTTTTTTACGCTGTTTACCTGAGGGTTTAGTCATGTGATATTTTTATAGAGCTGGTTGTTACGAACGCGGCAATACAAACATGTTTAAGGTATTTGATTTTGTTAATTTTTACCAAATTAGAAATGTGCATATATGGAAAAATGGTTTCAGGCTTACATACCATGGCAATCCTGGATGCCTGTGTAAGGAGTCCAGTTGCCATGGTAACCATCGGGACGCTGCCACAGCAGAGCAGTGGCCCGATCCGGAATGCTGCCACAGCAGCGCAGCACCCAATGGGGGAGGGAGCTTCCTCCCTGTTAACCCCTTCCATACAGCAGTTCCTACGGACCGCGGCATGGAAGGGGTTAAATGGACGATCGGGGCACAGTAAACACAGCAGTGCAGCTTTGATCTCCTCAACACTCACTGAGGAGATCGGAGCTGCTCTGCTGAACGCTGTGATGGGTCAGTCAAATCTGACTGAACAACCACAGTGATCCAAAGGCAGGGACCGCTGTGATTTGTACCCTGCTGGGTGCCCGGACAGCTCAGCTGTCCGTAGCACCCGTTTAGATGACGTTGTCACCGTAAGTATACTTACAGTGACACTTTGATCTCATAATGTACTGTGCACGTCATGATGCAGTAACTAACACCACATCATGACGTACACAGTATGTCATTAGTCACTAAGGGGTTAATTACTTTAAAAAAAATAAAAACCTTTGAAAAAAATATATATTTTTTGCGTCGTCACTTTATGACAGCCATTACTTTTTTATATTTCAGTCTACAGAGCTGTATGAGGGCTTGTTTTTTGCGTAGTTTTTATTGGTATTTTAGTATTTTATTGGTATTTTGTGGTAGGTATGAGCTTTTGATCACATTCACTTTTTTTGGGGGGGGGGAACAAAAAAAATAGCAAATCGCGTGTATTTCCTTTTTTTTCGCTACGGCATTCACAGTGCATGAATTTTTTGATATATATTTTAATAGTTCAGACATTTTTGGAAGTGGCGATACCTAATATGTTTATTTTTTATTTTATGAGTCTTCGTTGCCATAATTAGCGCCCAATTTATGCAACGTGGCAAATTGTTTGCTTGACATTTTCAGGGGCTGGTTTGTGTTAACTTTTGCTACATCTGTAGGTGTTCAACCAAAATCTGAAGAGTATGGCCCACTTTAGTTTGTATTCTTCAAAAATTCCAATATGTTCCCAAAAGTGGAGAAAGGACTATTTTAAGTTGGTGGAAAATACAGTCAAATTAACTAAGGCTTATTTGGCATACCATTCGATGGGAAATTTTGGGCATTTTTTCCAATTTTTAAGCTTACCTGATGAATTTGTGGACTGATTTCCATTGATCGCCTTAGAGGTTAGTGTTAGTGCCTAGTAAAATCAAGGTAGAACAGCATAAAATACATTTTTGAAGATTTCTTCTGTTAACACCATGACAAAAGACTGGACCCCAGGAGTTCCTATATTTTTGTGTAGCACCCCGCTCTACACAAAGAGAATAATATATAAGTAATGTGTATGGTTTCAATAATAGGTCATTTGAATAACCTCATGGCTGCTAACAATTAACAGATCTGAAACCACATCTTAAAATTACAGTAAATGAGTTTACCAAGTTAAGCATATGTAGCCATAACCTTGACTATGACCATTCGCTTGCTGGGCTCTACAAGAATGAAGTCATTTGGAGGGCAAACTTTTGTCTTTTTTTGCTTGATCTCTGACCTGCCGGTGTCCACAAATTACAGTAATCCTCACTCTAATTTCCCATAGTCTAGTAAACACGTCCTTATCATATCACTAGTCAGGGGATTAGCAGGGGGTTTATGTTAGATTTAGCACCCGGTGCAAAGGAGACAGGCTGGAGTTGTAGGAGGCATGTGTATAGATAAGAATTGCTCCTCATGGCTATTTTTGATAAGAGTCTATAGGCGGTTGCTTTCTAATCTCATGTTTGGTCCTAAGCATTAACAGCGTTCTAAAGACAGAGATTTAAAGGGGCTTATATATGTTTAACAGATTTGATAGCCTCTTCCTTCAGAACTTGTTCTTTTAACTGAAGGAACAGAGTTTTATCATCAAAAAGAACATTTGTTATTTGTGGTGGTGGGTGGTGGATTTTGACGATTTCAAATCTCAATCTAATGTCTATGGGTAGAGATGAGTGAATCGAAGCTGATGAAGTGGAATTCGATCTGAATTTCAGGAAAAATTTGATTTGCACCGAATCCGAATTTCCTCGCCATTCATGGTAACGAATCACATTTTTTCCAAAAATGGCTGCTGCACGTTTGGGGACATGGAGCAAAGAACTCTGGGAAGGCGGGATCACCCCTAATGCAATGCATGAAGCCAATCAGCATCCAGCCAGCCCTGTGATGTCACAGCTCTATAATAGCCTCAGCCATCTTGGATTCTGCCATTTACCAGTGTAGCGACAGTGCAGTGCAGGGAGCGACGTCAGTGCAGGGAAAAGTGCAGGGAAAAATTATTCAAGGTGTAGGGAAGGATAGGGAGGAATCATTCCGCAACATTTAGAAAACATTCTGATGCTAATGCTATGCTTATTTGAGCAAATTTGAGATTCTTGGCAAATATATTCCCGTCTTACAGAGATCGCCTTGACGTTTGGCAGAGGGGCCCAAATAATTTTGTACAAAATGTATTTGCCAAGAATAGCATTAGCATCAGAATGTTGCTGTTGCATTGTATTTTTTTCTAAGTGAAAAAGAAAAATATATTTGCCGATCAGTGGTGCAGTCAAATATTCTAAATATATATTCTATATATGTTGTGTATAAGTGGAAAAAAGAAGAATATATTTGCCGTTCAGCGGTGCAGTTATACATTTTAAAGCCTTTTGTGTCGTGTTTAAGTGGAAAAAAGAAAAATATATTTGCCGATCAGCAGTGCAGTTACAGTATATATTCTAAAGCCTTTTGTGTCGTGTATAAGTGGACAAAATTAAGGGCCCATTTGCTGTTCAGCGATGCAATTATATGTTCTAAAGCCCTTTTTGGCATATATTAGTAGCAAAAATATATATATATATATATAATTGCCCTTCAGCGGATATGTTCTAAGGTCCTTTTTGGCATGTATTAGTGGGGAAAAAGAAAAAGGGCTTATTAGCCGTTGTGTGTTGAAGTGAGAAAATTACAGCCCTTTTTGGTGTGTATTAGTGTATTAGCAACTAGCAGAGTTTGACCTGGAAAAGCTGTCCTGCCCGGCCAGTAGTGTGGCATCAGAGCGGGTGTTTAGTGCAGCAGGGGCCATAGTTACCCCAAGGAGAACTTGCCTGTCCACCCAAAATATGGAGAGACTGACCTTTGTCAAGATGAATCAGGCGTGAATCAGCCAGGATTTCCACCCACCAATGCCTGCTGCATCGGACTAGATCATCCATGGTACCACACCAACACATTGACAAAAGAGACTGTTTTCTTCTGGCTACCTGCCTCAGCTACTGTTCTGATGCTGCCACCCACCTTATGCCACACATCTGATGCCAAATGATCCATCTTTCACCCACCATCTTCAGCTGGTACTGGTATTGCCACCCACCTCCCCACTCTGTCACCGGGTCACTCTGTGGTCTCCTGATGCTGCTGCCACTTCCACACTGTCACCTTGCCACTCTGTGGTCTCCTGATGCTGCTGCTGCCACCTCCACACTGCCATTGTTCGACCCTGTGGCCTCCTCCTGATGCTGCTGCAGCCACCTCCACACTCTGTCATTGTGCCACTCTGTGGCCTCCTGATGCTGCCGCCTGGGTGGATAAAAATTTTCATCGGATTTTTTTTTTATATAAAATGCTTTTTGAGGAAAATATATTACCATCCAAAGGTTATTCCATCATGAAATAAAGATTAATTTTTTAATTATGTAGAATCAGGCTGTATATGTTTAATTTTTTTGGTAAATAAATTCCATTAATCCATTCACAATGTCCTGCTCTTTCAGAGGTTTTTGTAAGATTATTGGGCAGTTTCTCTGCCTACAAGATATTATCACAGATGCTTGGTTTACTTTTGCAGTTCTCAAAACTGAATTTGACTCAGCAGATTTTACAGGCCTCTTCTTCATAGCAAAAATGTTATAACATGAACAGGGTTGAGAAAAAGACCCTAATCCTAACTTCTACAAACCTATGAATACAGAATCAACCCCTGCAGTGCTAAGTTTAAAAAAGTTCAGTGAATAGAATAGAAACAATATTTTTCTCAGAAAAGTTGTCCAAATATGAATGATTAACCTATTAAACTGGGGATAAAAATACTAATATAAAAAGTTGTTATTCTAAAAATCTTCATCTACTTGCATATTATAAGTTATACCAGCAAGAATTAGTCTTTATGTAGAAAACTATGATTTAAATCAAGCCTTACTGACTAGTGATTTAAATTAGTTTGATTTGCCACATCCACATTCTGTCATTTTGCCACTCTGCGGCCTCCTGATGCTGCTGCCACCTCCACACTGTCATTGGGCCACTCTGTGGTCTCCTCATTCACGTGTCATCTCTGTTTTGGAGCCACTCCTGTTTTTTTTTTGGCATTAGCAATACTGATGGATTACTGACCAAATGCTGACCGAGTGAAGGTGGATGCTCCACAGACAGGATACGTTTTTTGTGGGTTATTGTTCTGACAGATCAGAGGAAGGGCAAAATAATCAGTGACGTCAACACAAACTTACCGCTGACACCCTCTCCACTCTGTTAGGGGGCTCTACTTGTATAAGCATTTATTAGAACAGGTTCTGTAGACTTCTATGGGAATCAGCTTATGACGGTGTAAAAAGAGTGCATTTCTTTTTGATGCTAACATCGACCTGTAAGGCTGAGTTCATACTTGAGTTATTTTGCCAGTTTTTGCCCCGTGACTGCCCAAATAAGTAAATTGTGCAGTGATTCTAAGAGCGACACCTGTCATCTACATGTCATACTGACTCACACTATTATTACACTATCATAGCAGACTCCTTATGCCTGTTACTGCAAGGCACAGTGTTCTACACCACTATAAGGCTCTCTGAAGCCAGGAAATAGCCATTTTTTAACGTGATTCGCCGCAAGCAAATTCGGATCTAACTAAATTTTTTCCCAAAATTTCTGCGAACCGGCGAATCTAATTTTTTACAAATTCGCTCATCTCTATATATGGGCATAGACAAACAGCTTTGAACCTCCCTGATCATTTGTTGAGGTAAGAGCTGCCAGTGGTGTCTGAAATGAATGGCCCGCTGGATTTTCAATGAATTTAATTAAAACTTTTGATAGACAAGTGATCACTTTAGGCCAGTTTAGGTTAAAAGGAATCATGTGATTCTGAGACCAACAGATATTATAATCAAGGTTTAAAAATAGGTGATTTAAATGTCATTATTAGTCAGATAGGGAGAATTTTATTTTTAAAAGAACCAGAATGAGTTAAAAACATCCATTTTATAATTAATTACCGGTAATTAATTAATAATAATTTTCTCATCGATCCCCCTTCACTGCCATTCCGACACTGCTCAAGTCCCTGCTTCTCTACATTTCTTGCTCCCAGTCCTAACAAATGAGTTACTTGCTCAGTCAATTTCTGGCTGTGCTGGACCACCCCAATCATTCAATTTTATTTTATTTATTTTTATCATTCCTGATCATTCTTTAAAAAACAAATCATTTCCTTGGAAAACGCTACAATATAGGCAAAGGCAAATCCAATTGTGCTTGGGTCTTAGAGCAATATGATGGCGTTCCAGAAGGCCCTCATGTGCAACTTTGACTCCAGTTGGTTAGGCTTTCTTTTCTGCAACTGGCATAGTACCATTGACCATTGAAAGATCAGTCTTGGTGTCATGTGTAATAGTTTCATGTGTAGAAACCATGTACGTGACTCCTGAGACTATAGATGTCTAGGGATGAGCAAACCTGAACTGCAAAGTTCAAGTTTGTACCAAACTTTTCGAGTTCAGGTACCCGGACCCGAACCTGGACTTTTTCACTGAAGTCTGGGTTTGGGTTTTGTGTTCGGGTAATTTTACTATTTTCCGTTATAACATGGTTATATCGGAAAATAATAGCAATGCAATAGCATTAAGACAGAATACAAAACAATATGGCCATTTAGGGGTTAAAAAACTCATCTCATCCACTTGATTGCACTGCAGCAGCTTCTTCTATCTTCACTGAACAGGACCTGCCAAAGGACCTGCGATGTGTGCGATGACGTCATCGTGGTCTCCCACTGCAGAACTTGATGTCCCCTGTAGCAGTCTGAATCAATGGCTCTTGATGCTGAGACACCCTCAGAACTACAACGTAGAATTACGAAACAACCGGACCGTTGCAAGGAAATATATACAAAGCACCTATCAGTCAACAAATATGGATTAGTAAATAAGACGACAGAAAACTGAATGAGGATGGCAATGGATGATGGAAACAGCATGGAACAGATGGCAGACAGCAATGGCATACAGGTGGAGAGCGAGAAATGTAAGCAGAGAAATAAACCTAACAGAGACTGGCCCTGAACTGCTAAGTCCAAGTAGATGGCAAGAAAATCACAAATTAAGGCTCAGGCTAATGGAAAGCTGAATGCGCAACAAACACAACTATATACAATACAGAAAACAATAAGGGTCCATTCACACGTCTGCAAGTGTTTTGCGGTCCGCAAATTGCGGATCCGCATAACACTGACACCAGCCATGTGCGTTCCGCATTTTGCGGACTGCACTTAGCCGGCACTATAATAGAAATTCCTTTTCTTGTCCATGTCTGCGGACAAGAATAGTACATGTTCTATTTTTTTGCGGAACAGAAATGCGGATGCGGAACGAAAGTACGGATGCGTACAGCACACTGTGTGCTGTCCTCATCTTTTGTGGCTCTATTGAAAATGAATGGGTCCGCACCCATTCCGCAAAATTGCAGAAAGGATCCGGATCCTTTTTGCAGACGTGTGAATGGACCCTAAGACTATGAAACCACAAATCTCAGGATATGCTCAAACAAAGCCAATGGACAAGGATCCAATACTCGGAAAATAACTGCACAGAGCATTCTTTATGCCCGACAAAGAGGCACAGAAACTTAAGGTATTTATGGCCTTGAGGACTGGGATGATTTTCGTTTTTGATTTTCAAGGCCCAATGATGTTTGAATGCAATAAGGCCTAATTCACACGTCCGTAGTGTGTTTTGCTGAGACACGTAAACACGGATCCGCAAAACACGGACGGTTGCAATGTGCTGGCACTATATAGAGAATGCCTTTTCTTGTTCGCAATTGCGGACAAGAATAGGACATGTTCTATTTTTTTACAGAAACGCGGATGCGGAAACACGGATGCGGAAATGCGGATGTGGACATCACATAGTGTGCTGTCCACATCCATTCCTGCCCCTTTGAAATGAATGGGTCTGCAACCCTTTCGCAAAATTGCGGATGGGATGTGAATCCATTTTGCGGATGTGTGAATTAGGCCTAAATGTTACTTTTCCGTTCGGCCTTATGAGGGTTTATTTTTTTGCAGTACAAGTTATATTTTTTTAATAGCAACATTTAATTCAATATATCTTATAATGAAAAATGGTAAAAAAAATCTAAAAAAAATGTCCGCCATGGTTTTTGAGTTTCGTTTTTATGGCTCTCAGTCTGTGGTAAATATGACATAAGAAGCTAATTCTGCAGGTGAGTGTAATTACAGTGTTACCAAATTTATATAGTTTTTATTTTGTTTTACTTCTTTAAAAAACTTTGAAAAAATAAAAATGTAATTTAAATCGCCATATTCTGACACTAATAACGTTTTTATGTTTTTGTCTAGAGAGCGAATTGCTCATTTGTTTTATTTTTTTCTGTTATGGCATTCACCCCACAGGTAAAACATTTTTTTATTTTAATAGTTGCACATTTTGATTTGCGGTAATACATATTATGTTTATTTTTTATTCTTTATTTTTATGTAAAATTGGGAAGGGGGATGGTTTAAATTTTTAATACTTTTATGGGGTTTTTTTTTACTTAAAAAAAAATTAAAATCATTGCAATTTTTTGTCATCTTTGGTGATGTGATCTTCTGATTGGTTGTACAACAGACTGCAATAGAATACTATGGGATTTTTACAGGCTATTCACAAGGCCCCAGACTGTCATAGGGACCTTTAAATGCCCCATGATTTCGTAGTGGGGGCTCTGATGAGAGGGCAAAGTTTTGAAACCAGTGCAACCAGTAACAGTATATGCACATAGCATGGAACCCTGCACGCTAGCAAGACTCTGTATTACCAACTGATTAATACTACATGTGCCGATTCATCTTGCCTTTGTAAGACACTTTATTCTCCCCTAGAAGTAAGAACAGCACAGAATTCTTGAGAAAAATAAATGAATAAAGGATACAGTTTGGGCCAAAATAATTCTAGGAGTGCCATATTATGGATCTGCACCTTGTGAATGTGAGCCTTAAGGTTCTTCCACACAGGGAAATAATGGGCCAATTAAAAACTGCATCACTATGGTTTTTGGTGTGATATTAGGGCTATTATTTAGTTTAGACAAAATAGAAAAAGCAACATAAAAACATAAAAAAATAATCACATAGACGCGCTGTAATAAAACAAAAATGCAGTATGAATTGTCTTTGCATGATAGGGCTTTGCATTATATGGTTTAGTTTGCTTTTTTGTGCATTGTTTTATTCTCTGATACTTAACCAAGTTAGCATTGACTTCTAGAAACTAAAAACACCAAAAACCCTCAACGCTGTATCCTAATCCAATTTTACCATTAGAAATGAAGGCCAGGCATGGAAGAAATTCGGTTCACCTTTAAGCAATTTACTCCCTTTTGTGTCTTTTTCTTAATAGAAATTTCCTGGACCTTAACTTCAGTCCTACAACTTAGTAGAAATAACACACAATAATTGCACATAATTTACCAGTAGTCAGCCTAACGAGGCTCATATATTTCCAGGCTTTTACAAATGGACAAATAATTATGCTATTCCGATAAATTTTTAGCAGTAGAGAAAAAGCTTGTCACGGAGCACGCAAAGTTTCATAGACTTTTCCAGAGCTGTGGTCGCATCAGTTGCTTTTGTTTCCTTTATTCTGTTTGATAGATGTTAAGTACACAGTCCAGTTATTCAATTTTAGTGTTTTTTTTTTTCTGTTTTGCACAATGTGCATTATTAGTGTGTAAAAATAAGAGATGAGCGAGTTTCTTTAAAATTCGATTTGGCTGCTTCGCTGAATTTTACAAAATTGTTCGCTTCGGTGCAATGACATAGAGCTGCAATAGCGCCGCTCCCCATCATTGTGCTCCTCAGATGCCGCGTTCATACATGATCGCGGCATCTGAGAATAAAAGCAGTGTAAAATTAATGAAAAAAAAATTAAATCATACTTACCGCCTCTATTTGTTCACGATGGGCCAGCCGCCATCTTGCTTGAAAATCTGACACGAAACCTACCTGAGATAACTTTGTCACGCCGGCCTGCGTGGTTACATTATATGTCACCACGCACAGGATTTCGACCGAGAACTTCAATCAAGATGGCGGCGGGCCAGTTGCGAGCAAGTGGAGGAGGTTAGTATGATTTTTTTGGTTTTTTACACTATTTCAGGTTAAATCGATTTGCTACCACAAAACACAAGGAAATTCGGCTTTGTGGCGAATCTAAATTGTTCCTAAATTCGGATCGAATTCCACTTCATTGGATTTGATTCACTCAACTCCAGTAATAAACCTATTCCATTTTGATTAAACTCTCATGGACAATGGCCGTTTGTTCCTTTGTTTTTGCTTAGTCTCTGTTCACATTTCCACTGAGACCTTCCACCAGGGTATTCCGATGGACATCTGCCTCAGAACCAGACGGACCACGTTGTGATTCTGTGGGGTCTTTTAAGCACCACTGGTGACTGTCATATAAAAAAAAAAAAATTATTAAAAATTAAGTGACTCTTACTTGTCACTTGTTTGCTAATGTAAAGTGTTGTGTTGCTGTAGTAATATGGATAATTGTTATTTTTGAAATTAAACCATTTTAAGAGCTATAATCGCACTTGTGCTTATTTGAGTGGTTCCGCCATGGACAAAAACCATGCACAAAAAATAAAAATAAAAATTCTAAGCACCCCCACCCT
The DNA here is from genome assembly GCA_033119425.1 of Bufotes viridis. Taxonomy (NCBI): domain Eukaryota; kingdom Metazoa; phylum Chordata; class Amphibia; order Anura; family Bufonidae; genus Bufotes; species Bufotes viridis. The sequence goes on from CM065594.1 coordinate 263,972,401, forward strand.
TCATCTCTTTCATCCCTTTGATCCTATTTTGTTTCATATTACAATTAAATCTGAGAAATATATAAAGAAATGCTCTCTGTGTGTCCTAGGAGATAAACCATGATGGTCCTCCTCCTTCACGCTGTTCTATCCCTCTCCTATGCCCTAAAACATGTTGCTGGAGAAAAAGTTTCCCTGCTGCTCTCCCTGCAATGGCTAGGTTTAACCTCCACCCTCTCACTGGCCAAGAGCTAAAGATGGAAGAGATCATCAGGAGATTAACCACTATGGTTTCTGCAGGATTTCTACAAGACTATGTCAGGATCATGCAGAAGGTCCAGTGTGCAACCCCAGACACGGTTCTACTGATCCAAACTTAGATCCCTAGATTTAGATTTACATTGAAATGAGGAGAACCCGAAGAGAAGGTAAATTGCAGCTCTTTCCATCTGGTACAGACTATTTAACTTACAATGTCCCTCTGAAGCTGTAAAAGTTCTTTAAAATTTTTAAATGATGTAGCATAGGTGCGAGGCAGCAGTGAACTCCTTAAAACAAACACCCTGCGATATCTATAACAATGAGAAATAATGTAAATTATATGAATCTCTGAAATACCAGTCTGTGCTGGTGTGTGGGATTCGGGAGAAAAATGTTCCAGTTGCTATGTGAATCTGTAAAAACAAATATAGAGGTCTGTGGTCGTAACTCCCAGACTACCTTCACTGATAACCCTGGAAGATATCGATAGAATCTGCTTCTTCTCTCGGTGTCTTATAACATTATACACCAGGGATGTACCATAAATAAATCTTATACCATAGACCACATGTCTGGGTTGAGTTTTAGGTTTTGGATGAAGGGCATCAGGGAAAATTTATAAAATCTATTGAAAAATGAATAAAAGAGAACTAGAGATGAGCGAACTTTTGGAGAATTTAATTCGGCTGTATTGACGAATTTTACAAAACAATTTGCTTAGTGACGAATTACTTCATCACAAAGGGCATTTTTATTGTAAGTAGCGGGTGGAATGACAGGGAGATTCGATAGCGCCGCTCTGGCATCTGAGAGTAAAAATGCAGTGTAAAATTAACAGAAAAAAATCATACTTACCTCCTCCATTTGCTCCCGACGATCCGGCCGCCGCCATCTTGCTTGAAGATCTTGCAGGAAATCTCTGGTGGCCCGAGATGACATTGTCACGCAGGCCATCATACATCACCACGCACAGGATTTCGGCCGAGATTTTCAATCAAGATGGTGGTGCGAGAAAATGAAGGAGGTAAGTAAGATTTTATTTTTGTTTTTTACACTATTTCAGGTAAAGTCGATTTGTTACTATGAAGCACGAGGAAATTTGGCTTTACGACAAATCAATTCAGATAGAATCCTACTTTGTTGAATTCGATTTGCTCATCCCTAAAGAGAACCTTTGAGACATATAAAAAATACCTGTATCAGTACTGCCAAGACCCCACCAAACCTAGAAGTTAATAACTCATTGATGAGCTGCCATGTTCTTGTCCATGCCAGATAGGACCTCAATTGCTGTAGGTTTGCATGAATACCAATTGTTTCTCTTGTGGCTATGACAGTGTCAAAACTCCATAAGAGCAAAGATTTTGTAGTGTCACCCACTGGCTGTGTCCCAAGATATGTGCTCAATATGGCTACGTTTTCCTAAAGGCACATGTACACATTAGCATAAAACTTTTTTAAGACCAATGACTTAGAATGTCTAGCAATTTTCCTAAAATTAGTTTTGGTCTGCTAAGAAATTCGAATCGGGGATGAATTTATTCTACCTGAATCTAAAGGGCTTTAAGTGTCTGGGAAAATCAACTTATCAAAATTCGCCTTAATTTTTCCCAAAGATATTCAGATTCAAGCAAATCCAAATGTTTTTTTAAAAATTCTGGCGAATTTTCATTTTAACAAATTGATCCGCTTTAGAGCTGAAATCTAAGTTGTTTCCCATCAGACAAATCATGTGACCTCTCCTTAAAGAACTGAACTAATTAATTTCATGGTTTGCCATTAATAGTGGATTGATAGAGAATTAAGGGGGTGCTTTATGATGAGGTATTGGACAGCAAAGAGCCCATATACTGTTCTTGCATGGGCACCCTCTGCATTCTGTCCTCTGACAAGGATATGTTGATCTGTAGGCCTCTCCACCAATAATACTTGTAATAAGGGCTCAAAATTGCTTCTCAATTGACAATTTTCAAGCAGCCTTGTCAAAGCTAAATAGCTTCCATATGAGCGAGGAATCCCGTCCCCTTCATTTTAACCTGTCATGATGGTTGTGATTGAGTGACTTCAGCTGGAGAAGCATAAGCACCCAAGAAGACATCTGTACAGATATTAATAAAATTAAAGATCTACAGATTTTCTTAGCACCTAAATACCGATAGTTGCTTTTGATCTTTGCTGGTGAGTTTTTCAAAAAACATTTAGTACATTTTTTTACCGATAATTGTCTAAAAATTTATCAAAACCTCCAAAATGGAATTAGAAGGAAACTTGGCCTTTATGGTCCTTTAAATAAACAATGACATTAAAGTTGAGCAAATCAAAGTATCTGAAGTGGACTTCGATACGAATTTCAGTCATTTTTTCCTAAAATGGCTAAAAATAAAAAATATATACTCAACTCATCCACTTGGTCGCGGAGAGGCTGCCCGGCCCTGTCTTGATTGAAGAAAACCAGCCAAAGGACCCCACCACATGATCACACTGGACGCGCACAGTGATGTCATCCGTGGTGGATTTTCTTCAATCAAGACGTGAGTGGAACAGCATCTCTGCGAGCAACTGGATGAGGTGAGTATATATATATATATATATATATCATATATATATATATTTTTTTTTTAACCATTGATTAACCTCTTAATGTGAGTCACAGATGCTGCGATCATCGTTGAACATGGCATCTGAGGGGTTAAATGACAGGGGTCGGAGTGATTGCCGTCTCCTGTCATTGCGCCCACTCCATACAATGGAAAGCAATTTGTGATGAAGTAATTCTTAACAAATCGAATTTCTTGTTGAAGTTGAATCTAATTAAAACTTCACTTTAATGGCATGCCCCCTGTAGACCAGGCTTCTAAATCACTGACTCCTCTTGTATGAACACTAGGATACGGGTGCCAAGATTTATTTTCTATCAAAGTAAATCCATGTATTGGCCATGAGGATCTCCATTTCCAAGTAAGTAACCAACTTCATCAATATCCAAAACAAGGTTATTAAGCAGCTGGAGAATAGAAATATATGGGGTCATTTATCAAACTGGTGTAACGCAGAACTGGCTTAGTTGCCCATAGCAACCAATCAGATTTCACCTTTCATTTCTGACAGCACCTTTCCTTTCATTCGCGAAAATTCTAGATTTTTTTTCCTCCGAACCCATCATCCCTCCCTGCTTCTTGCTTGTGGGCCAATGAGAAGGCTGCAATGTCTTTGTCTGAGCTTAGCAACCTCCCTAGCAACCAATAGGAAAGTTGCCGACCACTTACTATAGAAGAACCTCCCCAGCAAACATTTTGTCCATTTTTTTGCAGTTCTGAGAGAGACAGCAGTGTCATTGCTGTGCTCTCTGCTTTCCTGTGTCACATTAAATTAGATAGTTAGCTCATATATATATAATACAGATAGTTAGTGGGAGACAGTCAGTGTAGGTTAGATAGTAATATAGTGTAGTTCTGCTGTCCATACATAAATACAGACATAGTGCTGTGATGTCACAAGTTCACAACAACATTTAGTGCACCAATCACTAATATGTAGTCAGACCTGCTAAAATGTAAAGTTGCACGTATTGCGGCAAAATATTTGCATAATTAGTGCCGATTTGCGCAATCGCGAATATATTGGAGCCCTCTATCTGCTTATAAAGCTATTGTAATGTTCTGCTCTGCCAACCATTTTCTCCAGTCTCAGGAAACTTTTAGCAGCTTGAAAAAAGTAGCAATAGTGACCCACGCCTGTATTGCGCGCGCAATACGCGCATATTACTTTGCTGATTTTCGCAATCAAGAACATATTTCGCGAATATTTGGAAGAATATTCTCTAATTCGAGAATTCGCAAATATATGGAGAATATTCTACCAAATATTCGCAAAATATTATGACTTCGAATATTGCCTCTGTCGATCATCATTACCTTTTAGTAGAGATGAGTAGGATCAGATGTAGAGATGAGCGAATTTTTCTAAAACTCGATGCGACCGGTTCGCCGAATTTTTTGAAAAAATGTGGTTCCATCCGATTTTATTTGCAGCGAATCGCGTTAAAAGACGGCTATTTCCGGGCTGCAGAGAGCCTTTATAGTGGCGTAGAACACTGTGCCTTGCAGTAACACGCATAGGCAGTCTGCTGGTAGTGAAATAATACTGTGAGTCAGTGTGACACGCAAATGACAAGCGCTCTTAGAATCACTTCACACTTCACTTATTTGGGCAGTCATGGGGCCAAAACTGACCAAATAACTTAAGTGTGAACTCAGCCTTACAGGTCAGTGTTAGCATCAACAAGAAGCGCACTCCTTTTACACTCTCGTCAGCTGATTCCACATAGATGACTACAAAACCTGCGCTATTAAATGCTTATACAAGTAGAGACCCCCTGGAGAGGGTGTCAGCAGTGTTTGTGTTGACGTTACTGATTATTTTGCCCTTCCTCTGATCCGTCAGAACAATAACCCCCCAAAAAAATGGATCCTGTCTGTTGAGCCTCCGTCTTCACTCGGTCAGCATTTGGTCTGTAATCCATCAGTATTGCTAATGCCAAAAAAAAACAGGAGTGGATCCAAAACAGAGATTACCGAGTCAACCATTCAAGAACTGCTGGTTTTCTTGTCAAGACACGACCGCTAGATGACACCGGGAGCTCAGGCCTCTCGCTGCGACTCCTGCTGCCACGCCCCCTTACTCTGCTGCGACTTGTGCCTGCACCAGAAACATTTAGGCCTCTGCCACTCCCCTGTGCAGGGCCTGGCACTTCTCTGTCTGATATACTGTTAGATCAGATAAATAAATAAAAATTAAATTAAAACACCCCAAAAAAGTCTGTAATTTTCTCACTGCACCACACAACGGGTAATAGCCTTTTTTTCCCACTAATACACACAAAAAAGGGCTTTAGAACATATAAATGCACTGCTGGACGGCAAATATATTTTTCTTTTGCCACTTATACGCGCCACAAAAGTCTTTAGAACATATAACTGCACTGCTGAACGGCAAGTATATTTTACTTGTGCCACTAATATAAGCGACAAAAAGGGCTTTAGAACATATAACTGCATTGCTGAAAGCAAATATATTTTTCTTTTGCCACTAATACACAACAAAAAGGGCTGTAATTTTTGCACTTAACCACACAATATGCCCTTTTTTCCCACTAATAAAAGCCCAAAAAAATATATTGGTCCCTGATGAAGCTTTCTTGGCGAAACCTGGGTTGGGCCGTCTAGTGAATATGGATGGATACTGACGATTGTTCAATGTCTGTTGATTTTATACCTTTGTTAGTATAATAAAAAAGTATTATTTTATGGAAAATTGGTGGGTCTTCACTATGTGCTGCAAACTACCCAGGCTGTAACCTCCCATACTGAACCCTGTTCTACATAAATGCTGTGGAATGATTCCTCCCTATCCTTTCCCTACACCTTGATTAATCTTTCCTTGCACTTGTAAATAATTTTTTTAGCACAATTAAGTCTTTCCAAGCACTGTCCCTACCACCTGCTGACGTTTCTCCCTGCACTAAGTACCCTGGAAAATGGCAGAATCCAAGATGGCTGAGGCTATTTATAAGGCTGTGACATCACAGGGCTGACTGCTGATTGGCTGCATGCATGGCATTGTGGGTGATCCCTTGTTCCCAGAGTTCCTTGCTCCATGTCCTCACACGTGCAGCAGCCATTTTAGAAAAAAATGTGATTCGTTACCACGAAGCGTGAGGAAATTCGAATTTGATGCAAATCGAATTTTTCCTGAAATTCCGATCGAATTCCACTTCTTCCATTTCAATTCGCTCATCTCTAATCATATGGAGAAGAATGAAGACAGGTGGAGAGATCTCATCATATTACATCATATGTGCCCTTTATCAAACCATGATCATCATTATTAATGGTCTCACATGATATTTTTGCTCCTCAGCCAGTCATCATGCAGCTGTCTGGTAGCAGTCACCATCAGATCTCACCCATTTTTCAGATCAGTAAACAAGGACCATGTAAAGTCTGGCAACACTTGCCCACCAGTCCAGGTGGACTTTGTAAGCACAAAACAGATGGAGTAGTTCTAAACTTAAGAGTGATATCACATCATAAAAGACAGCGAATAAGTCAATGAATGGTATCTTGCCTGTATATGTTTACTTAAAGAGGACCTTTCACCACTCCTGACATGCCTCTGTTAATAGCTACATGCATTCCCTATCTAATAACAATTCTGGAGCATCTATTCTTATGACTATATGTTGTGCCGTTCCTTTATTATTTCTACTAGAAGTTATGAATGGATTGCTAGCAGTCTGCAGTAAGGGTACATAGGGGTGGTAACCAGTTGGGAGATGGTGTGCCTGTACAGACTGACTCTGTCCAATCCTTTTCAGACTGTGCAGGTACAACCCCTCCCCCTCAACTTGTTACCACCCCTCTGTACCCTTACTGCAGAATGACAGCAATTAATCCATAACTTCTAGTAGAAATAATAAAGGAATAGCCCAACATACAGACATAGAATAGATGCTCAAATTGTTCATGAATTCATGAAGCTATTAAAACAGGCATGTCATAAGTGGTGACCGGTCCTCTTTAACTGTTTAAGATAAGGATTGCTACATCTGTACAGAGGAACATGCAAAGTGCTATTATTCCCACATATTTACACATTATTATAGTTATTATGGCCTCTGATCTAGCTTCACGGCTATAAATTCACACTTGACGGATTTGTAAGTATATATATGTGAGATACTGCAACTTCCTGATGGTCCAAAACTAGTAAAGAGAAGGCTATCTTCAGCATCATGATCTTCTTTACTGTCATCATCTTAAGACACCTAGACACAATATCTAGACATCGCATAATTAATATAGTGATATCGATGAGCCAAGTCCAGAAGGGTTGGAATCTTCATCGTCATTCAACATTCCCAACCCCAGACTTAAACTAAAAGCCATTTTCATCATCATTCATATTCCTCTTCTTCCACCGCAGGGAGGGTAGCGGTGAGGGATAATCTTCAACATGCTCCGTTCCCACCAGAAAAACTTATCTCCACCAATTCCAAATAAACAAAAAAATACCATTTGTGTGATATTAATATCTTTCATGCACCAAATAATGAATAATCTTAACCACTTGAAGACCACAGGTTTATACCCCCCTAGTGACCAGGCCCTTTTTTACAATTCCGCACTACACTACTTTCACCGTTTATTGCTCCGTCATGCAACTTACCACCCAAATGAATTTTACCTCCTTTTCTTCTCACTAATAGAGCTTTCATTTGGTGGTATTTCATTGTTGCTGACATTTTTACTTTTTTTGCTATTAATAAAAATTTAACGACATTTTTGCAAAAAAATGACATTTTTCACTTTCTGTTGTAAAATTTTTTAAAAAAAACTAAATTTCTATATAAATTTTTCTCTAAATGTATTGTTCTACATGTCTTTGATAAAAAAAAGTCCAATAAGTGTATATTTATTGGTTTGGGTAAAAGTTATAGCGTTTACAAACTATGGTGCAAAAAAGTGAATTTCGGCATTTTGAAGCAGCTCTGACTTTCTGAGCGCCTGTCGTGTTTCTTCAGGTGCTAGAATGCCAGGAAAGTATAAATACCCCCAAATCACACCATTTTAGAAAGAAGACACCCCAAAGTATTCGCGGAGGGGCTTGGTGAGTTCATGTATCATTTCATTTTTTTCACAAGTTAGCGGAAAATGACACTTTCTGAGGAAAAAAAATAATAATAAAGTTTCCATTTCTGCTAACTTCTGGCAAAAAAAAAAAAATCTCATACGGGCTCATTATGCCCCTCAGTGAATACCTTGGGGTGTCTACTTTCCGAAATGGGGTCATTTGTGGGGTGTTTGTACTGTTCTGGCATTTTGGGCGGGGCTAAATTGTGAGCCGCCATGTAAAAGCTAAAGGTACTCATTGGTTTTAGGGCCCTTTGCGCACCCAGGCTGCAAAAAGTGTCACTCATGTGGTATCGCCGTACTCAGGAGAAGTAGGGCAATGTGTTTTAGGGTGTATTTTTACATATACCTATGTTGGGTGAGAGAAATATCTCTGTAAACTGACAACTTTGTATAAAAAAATGTAAAAATTGTCATTTACAGAGATATTTCTCACACCCAGCAGGGGTATATATAAAATACACCCCAAAACACATTGCCCCACTTCTCCTGAGTACGGCGATACCACATATGTGACACTTTTTGCAGCCTGGATGCGCAAAGGCCTAATTCAATGAGTACCTTTAGAATTTCACAGGGCATTTTTACGCATTTGGATTCAGACTTCTTCTCACGCTTTAGGGGCCCCTAAAATGCCAGGACAGTATAAATACCTCACATGTGACCCCATTTTAGAAAGAAGACACCCCAAGGTATTCCGTGAGGGGTATGGTGAGTTCATGTAAAATTTTATTTTTGTCACAAGTTAGTGGAATATGAGACTTTGTAAAAAACAAAATAAAAAAATAAAAATATATCAATTTCCGCTAACTTGTGCCAAAAAAAAATTCTGTGAACTCGCCATGCCCCTCACGGAATACCTTGGGGTGTCTTCTTTCCAAAATGGGGTCACATGTGGGGTATTTATACTCACCTGGCATTTTAGGGAACCTAAAGCGTGAGAATCCAAATGCGTAAAAATGCCCTGTGAAATCCTAAAGGTACTCATTGGTTTTAGGGCCCCTTTGCGCATCTTGGCTGCAAAGAAGTGTCACTCATGTGGTATCGCCGTACTCAGGAGAAGTAGGGCAATGTGTTTTGGGGTGTATTTTTACATATACCCATGCTGGGTGTGAGAAATATCGCTGTAGCGACAACTTTTTAAATTTTTTATACAAAGTTGTCAGTTTACAGAGATATTTCTCTCACCAGCATAGGTATATGTAAATACACCCTAAACGCATTGCCCTACTTCTCCTGAATGCAGCGATACCACATGGTGACACTTTGCAGCCAAGATGCTAAAGGCCAAATTCCATGAGTACCTTTTAGGAGGGCATTTTTACGCATTTTTCTTCTCATGCTTTAGGGCCCCTAAAATGCCAGGGCAGTATAAATACCCACATGTGACCCCATTTTGGAAAGAAGACACCCCAAGATATTCCATGAGGGGCATGGCGAGTTCATAGAAAAAAATTTTTGGCACAAGTTAGTGGAAATTGATTTTTATTGTTTTTCTCACAAAGTCTCCCTTTCCGCTAACTTTTGACAAAAGTTTAATTTTCATGGACTCACTATGCCCCTCAGCGAATACCTTGGGGTGTCTTCTTTCCAAAATGGGGTCACATGTGGGGTATTTATACTGCCCTGGCATTTTAGGGGCCCTAAGCGTGAGAAGAAAATGCGTAAAAATGCCCTCCTAAAAGGTACTCATGGGAATTTGGGCCCTTTGCGCATCTTGGCTGCAAAAAGTGTCACTCATGTGGTATCGCCGTACTCAGGAGAAGTAGGGCAATGTGTTTTGGGGTGTATTTTTACATATACCCATGCTGGGTGAGAGAAATATCTCTGTAAACTGACAACTTTGTATAAAAAATTTAAAAAGTTGTCGTTTACAGCGATATTTCTCACACCCAGCATGAGTATATGTAAAAATACACCCCAAAACACATTGCCCTACTTCTCCTGAATGCGGCGATACCACATGGTGACACTTTGCAGCCAAGATGCACAAAGAGCCCTAAAACCAATGAGTACCTTTAGGATTTCACAGGCCATTTTTACGCATTTGGATTCTCACGCTTTAGCACCCCTAAAATGCCAGGGCAGTATAAATACCCCACATGTGACCCCATTGTGGAAAGAAGACACCCCAAGGTATTCTGTGAGGGGTATGGCGAGTTCACAGAAAAAAAAATTTTGACACAAGTTAGCGGAAATTGATATATATATATATTTTTTACAAAGTCTCATATTCCACTAACTTGTGACAAAAATAAAATTTTACATGAACTCACCATACCCCTCACGGAATACCTTGGGGTGTCTTCTTTCTAAAATGGGGTCACATGTGGGGTTTTTGTACTGCCCTGGCATTTGAGGGTCTCCATAATCATTACACGTATGGCCAGCATTAGGAGTTTCTGCGATTCTCCTTATATTGAGCATACGGGTAATGAGATTTTTTCCGTTCAGCCGCTGCGCTGAAAAAAAAAAAAATGAAGCGGCACAGATTTTTTCATTCGCATCGGTCAATGTGGATGAAAAAATCTCTGCCAAATCAGTGATTGCGGTGCGGTGGGCGCTAGCTAACTAACAAGTAGCTAACTAACTGGCGGTGATAACGGGACCCTTATGCCCCATTCACACGTCCGAAATTCTGTTTGCGGAGCGGAATTGCGGACCCATTCATTCTATGGGGACAGACTTTGTCCCGCTCGGATCCGGAATTACGGATCCGCGCTCCGAGTCTGCACTTCCGTTCCGCAAAAATATAGAACATGTCCTATTCTTGTCCGCAATTGCGGACAAGAAAAGCATTTTCTATATAGTTCTGTCTCGGATCTGCAAAATGCGGAAGCGCATTGCCGGTGTCCGTATTTTGCGGATCCGCAGATCCATGGATCCGCAGATCCATGGATCCGCAGATCCATGGATCCGCAAAACACATACGGACGTCTGAATGAGCCTGTAGGGGGTGATTAGTGACAGGGGGTGACAGGGGGTGATCAGGGGGTGACATGGGTGATCAGGGGTTAATCAGTGATGGGGGTGGGGGGGTGTGTGTAGTGATTGGTGCACTTTTCCTATGTTTCCTCTGGTGGTCCCAAACAAAGGGACCACCAGACGAGCAGACAGCAGGCATATCAGACGCTGTTTAAAAAACAGCGTCTGATATGCGATTTAAATGCGGTTTTCCGCATCTACAGCCTGCCAGCGCATGATCAGCGCTGGCAGGCTGTAGTTTCAGTTGTCCGGCTCCGATCACATGAGCGCGCACGCACGGCGCGCGCGTTCATGTGAAATCTCGGGTCTCACGAGATGACGCCGATAGGCGGCAGTGAGACCTGAGAGAGCCGCCGCGCTGACGCCCATCGGCGTTAGCGTGGCGGCAAGTGGTTAAAGGAGTTTTCCAGATCATTCCATCCCCAGTGATCAGCTCTTCGAGTGTAGCTCTGACACCCACCATCAGTGTTAGAACTACACAGCTTTGTCAACAGAGCTCGTTTTTGCAGCACTTCTCTTATTGACTTCAATGGGAACCGCGTTGCAGTAATGAGCTTCCTCCACTGTACATTTGACTTGGGTTGGCGTTTGGGGTATTAGACTACCTCCGATCAGCTAGTGATGCTGGGAGGAGGCGTATTTATCCGATGATTACTGGAAAAATTAAAATCAGACATCATATAGTACATAACAATCTATTTCTACTAAAGCTATAACCAGCCCTGTACCTCACATGGATCCAGAGATCTCCACATTCATTTCACCAACTGTTTTGCTAAATTTATTTCAAGCTGGCACCTGAATGGTGTGCCCTGGCTCAGGGGGAGTGTTCTGTAAATGTCACAGTTTCTACCAGAAAATGTAATTGGTGGCGGTTATGGATGAAACTGAGCACGTGTGCTCCCGACAGAAAAAGGGCAGAGAAATAAGGAATCCAACAAACAGCAGGTGGTTCTAACCAGAAGCATTTCAGGCAATAACTCATTGGATATACAAAATCTGTAATTACAATAATTTTTTGCACCATAAGACTCACTTTTTAGCTGGCAAAATCTTGTTTAAAACTGCCTGCATCTTATAGTCTACAGTCAAGATGCTCCAGTTTTAATTAGTAGAAATTTAGTTTTTTTGTACTTTCCTGTTGTCTAAAGTTGGGAGGGCGTCTTATGGTGAGGTGCATCACGTCTTATAGTCTAAAAAATAAGGTACATGCAATTATAAAAGTATTCCAAGTATTTCCAGGAGGACCAGGAAGTAGAAACCATCTGTGGGGTATTGCTGCTTATTGTTTGTTTTATTATTTAGCCCATGCAGCCAATATTATCTACTGAGCAACCCCTTTAACTGTAGGTGAACATGGCGTAGGAGCAGAGTACACTTGTACCAGCTGTCGAAGTGGTTCATACCTAAGTTTGGGACGTTGAACCTGAGAGTGAGGGCACCTGACAGTTATATTACCCAAAATGTCAGGTTATTGCTGTTGCCTCAATGGGTCATGGCAGGAGCTAACGACTATTACGAAGAATTCCAAAGGGTAAAGTCTTTACACCCCTGGCCATTGGATGCAACACAAGATTACAACAGCAACTGTTACTAGCTGCTACCCTTTGCAAAAACTTTTCCTGCCCTTGAGAAGCAGCCATTTTACCAAAGGGGTTGTGTCCTCTCAGATATTGGTGGCATATCACTTGGACATGCCACCGATGTCACGCAGGTGCGGGTCCAACTTAAGGCCCCTGAAGTGAAGGAGCATGTGACCAAGCAAGTGTAAAAAATAAAGAAAATTCTATATTAAAAATGACATAACGTCCCACGTATCACTGAAATAAGATGTAAAAATGATTTGAATAAAAAAATGGAAAAAAATGTGATTTTTAACCCACATGTACTATAAAAAAAATGGTGTCTGGTCATGAACGGGGGGAAATGGTGCGATTGTGAACTGGTTAAAGGAATTCCTAAATTAAACATACCCCCATACACTTGAGTTTTTGAAAATGGTAGCACCTCATAAGTTGTGTAGCATGATACATAAATTTCATATTTCCCCCATAGAGCCAAATGTGTCATATGATCCAAGATCCATATTTTATGGAATGCTCATGTCTTGGTTTTTTTAACCCCAATAATCACTAGCAGGTTCTTCTCCTTAAGGTGGAAACAAGCCTTCACTACATTTTGAGAGTGTCAATTTCCATCATCAGCTCTTTCGGAAAGACTGTAACCAATTCACGTTGGTCAAATATACAGAAGGACAGCGATAATTAACCGATACGAGAAGCACAGTCTGCAGACAGAAGAGGTCAGTTCGCTGCCCATAGTCCCAGTAGGAGTGTGTGCCTATATGACAAGGTGGGGAAATGGGCTTTCACACGTTCTCTCCGTGATATAAAGAAAGACAGACCTTCCAGTGCATGTTAAATTAACAAAATAAATCTCACGCTAGGTAAAGAAAAAAAAAGGTTAACCAGTGTTTTCCGAGGGTTATTTATTTTTGTTTTTAATTGGACAAAATGGTTCCCAGCTGTTCATAGGTATCATTATGTTCATTATTTTTAATTCACCTTAAAATTAGATGATTAATTCCTTGGAAAGTTTTCTGATTAGGCTCCTTAATCTGGTAAAAGTTTGTTTTCACTGCGACCGGACAATGGGCTTGCTGAATTTTATGTGAATCGGGGAATATTATTGGGTGTTGTTTTAGACTGAGCCCCCTTTAATAAATTCCATGGTGGTTTTCATTGGAAAACTCTTTGGAAAATATGGAGAGTAGGGATGGTCATTAGCGGTTCTGTTACCTAACGTCTAATGGTGGCCATTAGAACCCCAATTTGTCAAATAACTCCAACTTATGGGTCCAAACATAAGGGTTTGTGGATTGGGAGAGGGGCATCAGAAGCACTTAGTATTGCATGTACAGCTGGCCTTAGACATTATATGGCTGCTGGTCAAATATTCGTTCAGCCTAAAGCTATGTCTTCTGACTTCTCCAAACACACTCACCTTGGCCAGAGGAGTCTCCCTGAGAATGAAAAGAATCCAACTGCTCTGTCGTCATCTAGGAGAGCAAAGAGTCTGTCGAAGTCTGCAGGATAGTCCCACATTTAGCTCATGAGCATGGCCAACTAAGATATTCTTCCACTTTTTGGAACATCCAAGTACAGTATGGTATATCTGATCTTTTCTTCTACACCTCCAGTTGCAAGAAAAAGTAAGTGAACCCATTTAGATTACCTCAATATCTACATTGATAACTAATAAATTATAGTCTGATTGTTATCAAAATCACAATTATATTCCCACACTATGTAACTACATTGATAACACATAAACAGTTGTATCTTTCAGATCTTTTATTGAACATCTTGAGGGAAAATCCATCCACGGTGCAGGAAGAAAAAGTAAGTTAACTGTTATAGAATAACCAGGAGATTGCCATTTATCAGCAATCACCTCCACCAATTTTTTCTGTAGCTGCAAATAAGATTTACACAATATTTAGGAGAAATTTTGGACCTTTCCTCCCTACAAATATGGTTCAGTTTATCACCATTTCTTTAAGACCTTAGGCACACATCACTTTTCTGTTCATTTCCCAGCATCTCCATAGGGTTAAGGTCAGAACTGTGACTTGGCCTTTCTAAAAACACAAATCTTGATTTCCAACCATTCACTAGATGATTTTACTTGTGTACTTTACCCAATGTATCTTCAGCTTAAGGTCATGGATGGCCACACTTACGTTTTCTTGTGGAATTCAGTGTTCCTTCAATGACTTCAAGGAGCAGCCCAAAGCAGGACATCCTCTCCACCAGGCACAAACCATGATGCTTCCTCCACCAGCCTGTAACAATAATTTCTCCTCCACTAGCTAGAAATTATGAGGCTGCTTCCACTAGCCCAAAATCATGACACCCTTCCACCAACCCTAAACCATAATATTCCCGTCACCAGCCCCAAACCATGATGTCCACACCACCAGGCCTAAACCATTAGAATCTTCTACCAGCACCAAACCATGATGCCCCATGCACTAGTAACATAGTATCATAGTATATAAGACCGAAAAAAGACATTTGTCCATCCAGTTCGGCCTGTTTCCTACAAGTTGATCCAGAGGAAGGCAAAAAACCCTGTGAGGCAGAAGCCAATTTTCCCCACTTAAGGGGAAAAAAATTCCTTCCCGACTCCAATCAGGCATCAGAAGAACTCCCTGGATCAACGACCTCTCTCTAGTAGCTGTAGCCTATAATATTATTACACTCCAGAAATAAATCCAGTCCCCTCACTAGCCTTAAACCATGATGTCCCCTCCACCAACCTTAAACCATGACACCCTTCCACCAACCTTAAACCATGACACCCTTCCACCAGCCTTAAGACATGATGCTCCCTCCACCAGCCCCAAACCATGATGCCTGCACCACCAGGCCTAAACGGGCCTATGACCATTCTACCAGCCTCTAACCATAATTCCACCCTCACCAGCCCCAAACCATGATAGCCTCTCCACCAGCCCAAAACCATGGTGCTCCCTCCACCAAGCTTCACAATAGGAATGAACGTTTGGTGTTGGTGTGCAGTGTTCTTTTTCATCATAAATAGCATTTTGCATATGTGCTAAAAAGTTCCACTTTTATCTCATCTGTTCATGGAACATTCTGAGAAGTATTGTAGAACATTCAGGTGATCAAGCAAACTTCATATGGGCCACAATATTTCTTTTGGGCAGCCATTCCATCCTTCGATAACACCATATTTGGACATAAATGAACACTGCACAAAAAAATGTTCAGATAAAATATCATCATTTAGCAGTTCTGTATCTGTGACTACAACCTATGCTTCCCCCTAGGACAGTTGACTCGCCATGCAGAGAAAGAAACCTGAATTTCCCATCATTCCCCTAGTTATTGCAGTGCCAACAAGAACACCCAGAATGTGTGTGCACAAACATGGCGTACTTTGAAGAAATCAGCGACGCTTTTTATATTTGTCCAGATAGAAAACAAATAGAGGACAGGAAAAGACCCTCTTCAAACAAGAAGGGGCTGATGTTTGGTGAACCAAGCTGTTTAGTCCTTGGCTTTACTTAAAGCTGCGGGCGGTACATGGAACATTCCCACATTTTCTAGGCACATCCATTATTCATGGCATAGGTGCCAATGTTCCTGGAGATGAGGGCCAGTTACTCCTCCGTGTTGACTGTTTAGTCTATAAAGGTAGAGTTCAGTAGAAAGCTCACTCTGCTCCTTTTACATTTCTGGCAACCAGCTCGGCTTGTAATCTTATTCCTCCAGGTTTTCGGTAGCGCCTGCCCTCTGTACACAGACTCCCATCCTTTAATTGGCAGATTACAAGAGCCAGTGCTTCGGGGCTAATTAAATAAACAAACCCCTCAGAGTCTATGGCACGTTCCGTCATCTGCCACCAGTCACGTAGAGTGAGTCTAGCCATCGCTAGGAAATGGATGGGCTTTAGAGTCTCAGTTTCATCTGAAAAATAGATGGTGACTGAAAAGAGCACACAACATGTACTGGTGGCATCTGTAGTGTTCATACAACGACGTGTACCACGGAATATGGACGCATCAGAGTTGTTTCATTATCTGTCTATCTATATTATATCTATCTATCTATCTATCTATCAATTATCTATCTCATATCTATCTATCTATCTATCTATCTATCTATCTCATATCTATCTATCTATCTATCTCATATCTATCAATCTATTATCTATCTATCTACTGTATCTATCTATTATCTATCTATCTGCTTGTCAGTATCCGTTCATATCTATCTATCTATCTATCTATCTATCTATGTATCTATCCTATTTATCTATCTATCTATCCTATTTATTTATTTATCTATCTATCTATTATTTCATGTTGAGCTCATATCCATCAGTCTCCTTTGCGATTTATTTATTTCTTTCATTCTCTCTTCCTTTTCCTCTTTTTTCTCTCTTCCTATTTCTCTCTCACACCTTTCCTTTTTCTCTTTCTTTCTCTTTCTCTTTCTCTTTTTCTTTCTCTGTTCCTTTTTCTCTTTTTCTTTCTCGCTTCCTTTTTCTCTATTTTCTTTCTCTCGTCCTCAGTCTCTCTCTCTTTCTCTCTATGTTTTTCTCTTTCTTTCTTTCTTTTTCTCTTTTTTCTTTCTCTTTCTCTTTTCCTTTTTCTCTTTTTCTTTCTCGATTCCTTTTTCTCTATTTTCTTTCTCTCTTCCTCACTCTTTCTCTCTCTTTCTCTCTCTCTATCTATCTTTTCTCTTTCTTTCTTTTTCTCTTTTTCTCTCTCTCACCTTTTTCTCTTTTCCTTTTTCTCTCTCTCACCTTTTTCTCTTTCTTTCTTTCTTTCTTTCTTTCTTTCTTTCTTTCTTTCTTTCTTTCTTTCTTTCTCTTTCTTTCTTTCTTTCTTTCTTTCTTTCTTTCTTTCTCTTTCTTTCTTTCTTTCTTTCTCTTTCTTTCTTTCTTTCTTTCTTTCTTTCTTTCTTTCTTTCTTCCTCTCTCTCTCTCTCTTTCTTCCTCTCTACCTTTCTTTCTTTCTTTCTTTCTTCTATAGACATTATGATCATCAATATATCACAGCACAGAGAAGTGAGGATTAGAGAGGGAAATGCACGGCACTTTTGCTTGGTGCCATGGAGTGTTCCCAAAATCCTCTCTACTTTCAGTATGGGCATAATCTCAATGACTCTACTATCAGTCTGACATATTCAGGTCTATACTGCGGTATTATATATGAACTGTAGGACCTATAAAGGTGCTTTATTTTGATGCCGCTTATCATTTGGGTACTACGTGACAGTATTACTGTATGTGGTCTTACTGTAAATGAGTCTAAAAAGTCAAATAGGAGGCTGCATTGTCTGCTAAAGCCAAAAAGTCAGCAAAAGGTGCTGAGACCAAAGTACCAGTGACTTTTGCGACCCAGGCGCTATAATGGGAATGGGACTCCAAAAGGGGCCAAGCCATATCACATAAGACGAGGGATTGTTCAGGAAGCTGGAGAGACAAAGAGTGCTCCGCAGCTAGGTAAATGGAGCCTCTAATAACACTCCTACTTCCTATGTTAATTCCTAAAAATGTCATTGTCCTTCCCGGCATTTGTTTTCCTAAGGAAATTATTTGAAGTTTGATTGCATGCTGTGAAATATGGTGTTGACTTTGAAATCTCTATCCACATCACATCTTTCATTGTGAAAACCTCCAGCAGCACTCCTTCCTGACCTATGATTCCTGGTCCGTCCTCCATGTGATGCAACGTTTTCTACGCCGGCGAGATAAATAAAGGCACACGTGCAGTGCAGGCCGATTCACTGCCACATTGTAGGATTTTCTGGATCCAGATGTGGTCTCCTCGTCCATGAACCAAATTTTCCCAGGAAGACCGTTTGTCCTCAGTCCGGTTTATTGAACGTGTTTGGTCATTCTGAATTATGGTACTTTACCAGGGTTTTCCGAGATTTGAATACTGATGAACTCTCCTTTGGATAGATCATCAGTATCTGATTGCTAGCGGTCCGAGACCCGGGATCCCCACCGATCAGCTGTTTGAGAAGGTACTGACGCTTATAGCAACTAGTGAAGAGCGGCAGGGGCAATATTCGAATTTGTGATATTTCGTGAATATTTGGGTGTATATTCGCCATATATTTGCGATGTCAAAAACTCGTTATCTCCAGTCATTATTTTCTTGATTGCGGGAATCGGCAATTTAAATATTTGGATTACGAAAATTCACATTCAACACTACTCCTAAAATCAAATACATTGCAGCCTTCTCATTGGTCCACAAGCTAGAAGCAGAGAGCGATCATGTGTACTGTTTAAAAAAAATCTCGAATATTCCAAATTACGAATATATATCACTATACTCTAAATATTCACGAATTCTCGAAGGGCCAATATTCGTGCTCAAAACTAATAGTAATGCCACAGGCTTCTCCCTGCTCAACAAGCACAGCGCCATACACTATATAGTGGCTGTGTTTGGTATTGCAGCTCATCTCCATTCACTTCTATGGGGCTGAGCTGTCCCTAGGCCATGTGACCGATGAATGTGACGTCACTGGCCTAGGGAAAGCTGAGGGAAGACCACAGTGCTACTGCGATCGCTCTCACAGCGATCAGCTGGGCTCCCAGGTGTCAGACCCCCACCGATCAGATACTGGTGACTTATCCAGAGGAAAGGTCATCAGTATTAAAGTCTCGGAAAACCCCTTTAAGGGCCCATATGGACTGCAATGTGTATGATCACATCTGTAAGACAATTCTGCAATGGTTTTTCAACCATTAATTTACTTCTATCTAATGTGTGCGGCCACTTTAAAGGGGTTGTGCCACCATAAAATGCTCTTTTAATTGCATTTAGCATAAAAAACTGGTCATTTTTATAATTTACTTTCTGTGTAAAAAATGCTCCAGTTGTGACATAATCTCTTCATTTCATTACAACAGCACCCACTGGTGTTTAATCTGTATATTGATGTGTATGTCCACATACTGAGCTGGTTGTACACGCTCAGTTTCATCCTGACAATAGCTGTATCTGCTGTTAGAAGCAGTGACATTTACAGAGAGAGAATAGCAGCAGAAAGGGCACACCCATGTGAAAGGGCACATCCCCTAAGCTGCAGCAGAAAGTACGCCACTCCTGAGAAAAGCAGAAGAAAGCAGTATATACTTATGCCTAAGTATATGCCTCCTGAGAAAGAGCACACCTCCTGAGCTGCGGCAGAAAGCACATGCCTCCTTAGAAGGGGCACACAACCCGAGCTGCAGCAGAAAGTACACCCCTTCTGAGAAAGTGCACACTCCCTAGGCTGCAGCAGAAAGGACATGCCCCTAAGGAATCAGCTTGAAAAGAATTTAACAGAACAACTGGAGAAATAAATGGGAGATCTCTGGACCCATGTTGGTACAGGGCTGGTTCTAGCTTTGTTATAAAGCAGGGGTGCACAACCTGCGGCCCTCGATACCATTCTGTGCGGCCCCTAAACATCTGGTAAAAGACATGTAGGTCTATGTCTTATGGCTTCTTACATGTATCTCATGTATTCTCCTATTAGATGGGAGTCCTAGAACTGTAACTAGACCTTTATAGTATATACTGTATGTTCAATATGGCAAAAATACAGTATTTCAGTTGGTAATACCCCTTTAAGTTTTATTTTCGGCCCTTGGAATTGGTTTATGCGGACAATTTGGACCCCAACTAGAAAAGGTTGTGCACCCCTGTTATAAAGGAATTGTCATGTACTATATGATATCTGATCTTCATTTTTTTACATCACTTTTGGTGGATAAGCCCTTTAAAGGTTAAAATGATACCAGTCTTGTGGAAATCAGTTGCGATGTTCCTGACAAAAAAGACTTTTATTCATTATGCAAAGGCGGGACGGAGTGCAGCTATAGTGCCCTGGAGCAGCGGTTACTTTGAAGTCTGGACATTTGTGGACATCTGCCTATTTTCCCCTATGCAAAGTTATCAACTGCTTACTTAATTTCACTTTAAAAACTTAGCTTTCATCGACTTATACTGTTTAATAATATGTAACTGCATTTTGTATGTATGTTGTGATATATTTCCTGTTGATTTGCACTGTGTTTGCATGGCACTGTGGAAAGGGTTAATGAATACTAAGAGACTTTTGGGACTTTCTAGCTAATGATGAGAAGCTAGTAATTTTCCACAGTTACCATAAGGTTTAAAGAAGAGCATGTTTTGGAGGGAAAAAGCCAGACCTGTTTACCACCAAAATCAGACAGGCTGACCTTTTCTATGTCTGGTTAAGCTATGTGGTTATGTCTGGAAAAACTGCTGTGTCATTGCCATTGAGTATTACTGAAACTCTAAGGCTACCTTCACACTAGCGTTAATGTTTTCCGGTAATGAGATCCGTCATAGGGTCTCAATACCAGAAAAAAAAATGCTTCTATTTTGTCCCTATTCATTGTCAATGGGGACAAAATGTAACTAAACAGAACAGAACACTCCAAAATGCATTCCGTTCCATTCTCAAACAGGAGAGCAAACCGCAGCGGTTTGCTTTCCGTCCTGGGATGCGGAGCAAGACGGATCCGTCCCCATTGACTTGCATTGTGGGTCTGACACAATAGAAAACGGATGCGTCCCCCATTGACTTTCAATGGAGTTTATGACGGATCCGTCTTGGCCATGTTAAAGATAATACAACCGGATCTGTTCATAACGGATGCAGACGGTTGTATTATCAGTAACGGAAGCGTTGTTGCTGAGCCCTGCCAAATCCAGCAAAAACGCTACTGTGAAAGTAGCCTAAGCAAGTCTATAAGAGACAGGAGTTGTAACATTGTATCTGTTTGGGCTGAGTTTCTCCACTCCTCCCACTAGAAGGTTCTAGTTTAGCTAGAAACGGTATATAAGGAGAGCAGTCAGAGCCCCTAGTGTTCTGCAGTTAGGGAACAGTGCCAAGAAGAGGAGACTCTGTCAGACTATTGAGTGACCAGAAGAAGACGCTGAGACAGGGATACTCTGCCACAGACCCTGGATCACCATCCTTGGACCAGGGTACCAGCCTTCTGAAGAGAAAGAGGGACAGCTAGCTCAGGCCTTTCCTCAGCATCAAACCATTCTTCTGCCCCGGAGGAGACTGGAGAAGCCAGCCCTATGCCTCGCCTGTATTGTTTTGCACCTGGATTCCTCCAGTAAAGAAGCACCCTGGTTTACTGCAGACCCTGACTCTCTGGACTTATTTCTAATTTTGGTGCACAATGTGAGCAGCAACATGTGGTGACATCTCAACGGTGTCCGTGGGACCCAGTGTAGCGTTAAGGCCACTGCGCAGCAAGGAGCACGGCCTCAGTGCACCACAGCTTTCTAGTCCTAACCACTGAATCTCACAGTTGTATGAAGAATCAAAGTCTGTTTTCTCTGGAACACCTCAAGGAATTTTCACAAGCCAGGTATCCTTTGAATCAGCAGGATCAACCCTACCAGGCAGAATACCTGGTTTTGCAGGGTTCAGCCTGATGAAAGGTGCCCTTTAACTCAGTTCGCACAGTAACATGTGATAATCCATGCTTGTATTTTTACATTTCCCCAAAAGAGGAAATCATTTTAATTCCTTTCTCCGCACCAAGACAAAACATTAGGCTAGACATGGGAAGGATTGCCTTACAGCCCAGCGGAGGACACATATTACAGAAGCATTTTGGCAAGGATGTGTATTGTACTGACGGGAGCAGGCTGCGCACGAACTCAGAGGTCGCAACCAACTCTGTCAAAACATATATAGATTAGTCTTGATCTATAGCCACCATGTGAAATAACAGTTTTCAACAGCAAATCCGACCCTATGTCTTCACAAGGCTTCGAGATTTACATTTTCACACACCCGGGAGCATTTCTGCCAAGCATCAAATCATATTTCTCCAATCAGAACCACTGTGTAAAATGTCATTGACTCCAATGACTTTTCCTGCTGCCGGCGAGCCCTGGTGTATGTATTGGCCATGGTCTCCGGTTCTAGGAGTGTTAAATGAAGCGTGACTTTATTGTCCGGCTAATTTATTGTTAAAATTATTCAGAAAAGAAAAACTATCCTTAAGAATTACGGGGAAAACGTCCTGAAAGCAGAGCATTGGACGCGTTCGGAGATTTATTTCAGGGTTTTGTTCAATTTGGTTGTTTCCTGTTCCAGAGCAGTTTTGAAGATACCTTTATCTAGAGGCAATGCAGGCCTGTGTCTATGGGCACCTGAAGGGAGGGTTTACATGTTAATATACCGAGCAGAGTGTGATGGATTTATAGGAGGTGGAGTGAGGTGGGGATGAGAGGAGGACATCTAGGAAAGAGCAAGGGGAAGGCTGCAGAAGGTCCTAGGAGTCATTGCTGCAAACATTTTAGCCATTTATGACCTAAGGTGTGGCCTGTGTAAAGGACCGGACATCTATGCTCCTGAGTGGTGATCTGCACCGTTACACAGGCGACCAGATCAAGCTCTGTGCAGAGACTGAATAAGTAGGAAATGCTTGGAGATTTGAGCTCAGAAGACTACGGAAATGTCTACAATAATACAGGCCCAAGATAAATAATATGTACACAGTGACTCCATCGGTAGAATAATGAGTGCAGCTCTGGAGTATAATGAAGGATGTAACTCAGGATCAGAACATGAATAGTAATGTAATCTATGTACACAGTGACTCCACCAGCAGAATACTGAGTGCAGCTCTGGAGTATAATACAGGTCGGAACTCAGGATCAGTGCAGGATAAGTAATGTAATGTATGTACACAGTGACTCCACCAGCAGAATAGGGAGTGCAGCTCTGGAGTATAATACAGGCCGGAACTCAGGATCAGTAGAGGATAAGTAATGTAATGTATGTACAAAGTGACTCCATCAACAGAATAATGAGTGCAGCTCTGGAGTATAATACACAGGGGCGGATTAAGTGCATGATAGGCCCGGGGCTGTCTACCCAACTTGGGCCCCCCCCCCCCCCCTCCATTTTAGGTTTCAGGTTTTTTTTCTGTGTGAAGAGGCTGCGGTGCTTTGTGAGCGTCACAGTCTCTTCCTAGGCCATATGATGTCACATTCATCGTTCACGTGGCCGAGGTGCAGCGCTGTCCCATCTGAGTGATTGGGGCTGAGCTGCAATACCAAGCGCAGTGCTATCACATGGACAGCGCCGTGCTTGGTAAGGAGCAAAGAGGCTGCGGCGCTTACTGGAACATCACGGTCTCCTCAAACAGGAGTCTGACCCCCACCATCTCATAACTCTCTGTGTACAGATGTCATAGATGTTACCTGCAGTCCTATGTAACACCCCACATAACACAGTGATTTATTCTGTTATGTGGGGTGTTACATAGGACTGCATGGAACATGTACAACATTATCTGCACACAGAGAGTTATCACTGGTATCTGGGCTGTTACATAGGGCTGCAGGTGAAAAATTAAAGTTTAAGTTGCCAAATTTAAAATACATATGATTATGATAAAGACTTGGAGGAGAAGATGAGACGCAGGTCACAGCAGTGAGGATACAGCACCACATACCTCTTACATCCAGGGACTTCTCCTGTCATGTAGATCTTCTCTTTCCTCTTCTCCTCCGTCTGACCCAGACCGCCATGACTAATTCCTCCCGCCGCATCTCGTCCCTACAGAGTTTGTTACACAGACACGTTAGATTTCTCATAATTGGGGTCATTTATCAAACTGGTGTAAATTAGAACTGGCTTAGTTGCCCATAGCAACCAATCAGATTCCACCTTTCATTTTCCAGAGGAGCTGTTAAAAATGAAAGGTGAAATCTGTAGCTATGGACAACTAAGCCAGGTCTACTTACACCAGCTTTATAAATGATCCCAAAGGTCCCTATAGTGTCTACAGCAGTTATAATGTCCCCTAGAGGGCCCCCAATAATAATAACAACACCTATATTGTGCTCCAGGTAATAATACCTGTATAGTGTCCCCAAAAATAATGTCCCCCAATACCCCACACTACCCCCATATAGTAATTTCCCCACACTGCCCTCATATAGTAATTTTCCCCACACTGCCGCATATAGTTTTTCCCCACTCTACCCCCATATAGTAATCTCCCCACACTGCCCCCATATAATAATTTCCCCACACTGCCCCCATATAATAATTTCCCCAAACTGTCCCCATATAATAATCTCCCCACACTGTCCCCATATAATAATCTCCCCACACTGCCCCATATAGTAATTTCCCCACACTGCCCCCATATAATAATTTCCCCACACTGCCCCCATATAATAATTTCCCCACACTGCCCCCATATAATAATTTCCCCACACTGTCCCCATATAATAATCTCCCCCACACTGCCCCATATAATAATCTCCCCACACTGCCCCATATAATAATCTCCCCACACTGCCCCCATATAGTAATTTCCCCACACACACACAAACTGTCCCCATATAGTAATCTCCCCACACTGCTCCATATAGTAATTTCCCTATACTGCTCCATATAGTAATTTCCCCACACTGCCCCCATATAGTAATTTCCCCCACACTGTCCCATATAGTAATTTCCCCACACTGCCCCCATATAGTAATTTCTCCCACACTGCCCCCATATAGTAATTTCCCTCACACTCCTCCATATAGTAATTTCCCTCACACTGGCCCATATAGTAATTCCCCCACACTGCCCCCATATAGTAATTTCCCACACTGCCCCCATATAGTAATTTCCCCACACTGTCCCATATAGTAATTTCCCTCACACTGGCCCATATAGTAATTTCCCTCACACTCCTCCATATAGTAATTTTCCCCACACTGTCCCCATACAGTAATTTCCCCCACACTGCCCCCATATAGTAATTTCCCCACACTGTCCCATATAGTAATCCCCCACACTGTCCCATATAATAATCCCCCCACACACACACAAACTGTCCCCATATAGTAATTTCCCCACACTGTCCCATATAGTAATTTCCCCACACTGCCCCCATATAGTAATTTCCCCACACTGCCATCCATTAATTAATTTGCCCCCACACTGCCATCTATTAATTTGCCCCCACAACTGCCATCCATTAATTAGTTTGCCCCCACACTGCCATCCATTAATTAATTTGCCCCATACTGCCATCCTATAATTTGCCCCCACACTGCCATCCATTAATTTATTTGCCCCCACACTGCCATCCATTAATTTATTTGCCCCCACACTGCCATCCATTAATTTATTTGCCCCCACACTGCCATCCATTAATTTATTTGCCCCCATACTGCCATCCATTAACTAATTTGCCCCACTGTCCCTTAATATCTCTCCCCCAAGTTAGCACATACACATAAAAAAAAAAAGGTAATACTTACCTGTATGCTGAATGGTGTGGCAGGCGCGCACGTACATCAGAGCGTGCGCGAGCTCCACCATACAGGTGCGCGATGACGTCATCACGCGTGCCGCACGATGATGTCATCGCGCACGCCGGGCTTCTACCACCACACAGGCCTCAGGCCTACTAGGCCTGAAGCCTATGGCGGTGATAGGCGGCAGGGCAGGGAACTATACGCTCCCATGCCCCGCCGCAGTACGTGGGTGTTCGGGTCGGCGCTGGGCCCCCCAGCGATGCCGGGCCCGGGGCGACCGACCCGAACGCCCCAATTATAATCCGCCACTGATAATACAGGCCGGAACTCAGGAGCCATAGAGGATAAGTAATGCAATGTATGTATAAAGTGACTCCATCAACAGAATAATGAGTGCAGCTCTGGAGTATAACACAGGATGTAACTCAGGGTCAGTTCAGGGTAAGTAATGTAATGTATGTACAAAGTGACTCCATCAACAGAATAATGAGTGCAGCTCTCCAGTATAACACAGGATGTAATTCAGGATCAGTACAGGCTAAGTGATGTATGTACACAGTGACTGCACCAGCAAAATTGTGAGTGCAGCTCTTGAAGATAATACCTGATGTAGGTCTGGGTCAGTACAGGATAAGTAATGTAATGTATGTACATATTGACTCCGCCAGCACAATAGTGAGTGCAGCTCTGGAGTAGGATGTAACTCAGGATCAGTCCAAGTAAGTAATGTAATGTATATACACAGTGACTCCACCAGCAGAATAGTGAGTGCAGCTCTGGAGTATAATACCGCATGTAACTCAGGATCAGTACAGGATAAGTAATGTAATGTATGTACACAGCGACTCTCCAGCAGAACAGTGAGTGCAGCTCTGGAGTAGGATGTTACTCAGTATCAGTACAGGATAAGTAATGTAATGTATGTACACAGTGACTCTCCAACAGAATAGTGAGTGCAGCTCTGGAGTATAAGACAGGATGTAACTCAGGATCAGTACATGATAAGTAATGTAGTATATATACATAAGGACTCCACCAGTAGAATACTGAATACAGCTGTGAAGTCAAATACAGGATGTCTAATAAAGGCATTGCTGTGCTGAGTCCATCGGAGCAGGAGTTACCTAGTAGGTCTCCGCTCTTATACAAGGTTTTCCAATCAGGACACACTGTATGGTTGGGGCTTCCATTTGTATTTGGTGTTTTATACTTAGTGTCCTGAACTATAATTAACCATTCGGTGGCTTCCTCACATGCTGCTTCTACATACCCTATAATTTTATTCTACGTGGGAGCAGCCACTAGATGTTCATAACCTTTTTATTATCAACCACAAGTCAAACACCTCTGAATATATGTACAATGTACTTCTGCTCTGACTAAAACCATACTGACAGCGACGTACTGGCCAAATCTACAATTTTGGGACTGTTTAACACGAAACAAGTAAAATGTCGCTCATAAATACTCTCTTTAATGCTTGATTTTTTTGTTCTTCTCAGCTTGTGCATTGCAAAATCCAAAATAAATGGTTATTTGCTGGGTGAAAAAACAACATAAATATAAAACCTAATCTCCCACCCTGGGTGTAAGGGGGGAGGGGAATGGGATTGAGACATATACAAGTTTATTTTCAATGCTCGTAAACTGTAGGAACATATATAGGTCCCAGTAGGAAAATATATGCTGTCAGAATGGTAACCCGGTCTGGACAAAACGGAGATATATGACTGAAGTGCCTGGTGTGGCAAATACAATTGTTCCAAACTTGGTTTCTGAGACTAATTAATTTCCTGGAAATCCAGTTCACTCCTTCTCAGGCCATTAAAAGAGGCACAGCTCGATGGAGTTAAGAGCACAGTGGCCCGGCAGAAACGTGTTAATGGCAATAGGCCGGTCTGCTGTGAGTTAGAGGCGTTGGTTTTCCAGCGATGCACCCCGCGGGCCGGTAATCCTGTAAGCGTGATTGATAGGCAGAGGTCTTGAAGGAGCTGGGTTTATGGAGGAGGACTGTTGTGTGGCTTATGGGAGAAAACAGAGACATGTCTTCTGTGTGATGGCAGATACTGTGTAGGGGCAGACCAGTATATACTGATGGTGCTGAGACCCGAAGACCAGTTCAGTGTAGTAATGTATAATAGAAATTATTATAGTCATGTTGGAGGTTGTAGTGTTCTATGTATAGAGTGTAATAGAACTGTATTATGGTTGTGGTGTGGGTTGTAGTGTTCTATGTATAGAGAAGAATTGTTTTATGTCCCGTCCGGTGATTGGTCATGTTGGGGTTGTAGTGTTCTATGTATAGAGTATAATAGAACTGAATTATGGTCGTGTTGTGGGTTGTAGTGTTCTACGTATAGAGTATAACAGAATCGCATTATGTCATGTCCAGTAATTGGTCATGTTGGAGGTTGTAGTTCTCTATGTATAGAGTATAATAGAATTGTTTTATGTCATCTCCAGTGATTGGTCAGTTTGGAGGTTGTAGTGATCTATGTATAGAGTGTAAAAGAATTGTATTATGTCATATCCAGTGATTTGTCATGTTGGGGGTTGTAGTGCTCTAGATATAGAATATAACAGAATTGTATAATGATAATTTCCAGTGGTCAGTCACATTGGAGGTTTTAGTGTTCTATGTATAGAGTATAATAGAGTTGCATTATGGTCATGTTCAGTGGTCAGGTTATGTTGGCGGTTGTAGTGTTCTATGTATAGAGTATTATAGAATTGTATTATGATGTTGGGGGTTGTAATGCTCAATGTTTGGAGGATAATAGAATTGTATTATGTCATATCCATTAGTTGGTCGCATTAGTGGTTGTAGTGTTCTATGCATAGAGTATAATAGAATTGGAATTGTATTATGGACATGTTGAGGGTTGTAGTGTTCTAAGTATAGCGCATAATATAATTTTTTTATAGCGATGTCCAGTGGATGAGCTATGTTGGGGGTTGTAGTCTTCTATTTTTAGAGTATAATAGAATTGTATTATGCCATGTCCAGTGGCTGGTCATATTGAGGGTTGTAGTGTTCTATGTATGGAGAATAATAGAATTGTATCATGTCCAGTGGTCAATCATGTTGGGAGGTAAATAATATTTCTGGTCTGAATTGTTTTATGAGCAATTTCAATGGTGAGTTTATGTTTCCAAACTGTTGGTCAAGTTTCCATGTTTGCAGTGCCAGAAGTTTACAGGAGGATTACGATCAGCTAGTGTCCCAGCCAGCACTCCATGGAAACCCAAACTAACCCCAGAGATGGCCAAATGTAATAGAACTAAGTATTCTATAAGCCATGGTGAAGTCAAGGAAGCAATCAGCAAAGTATTATTGACAATGTATCATATGGCACCACAACAGTGTCATATAGGACCCTAATAAAAACACCAACCAGTGCTGAAATATTAGTAAGTTCAGCCCTAAGGCTTCATTCCCATCACAGTTCAGTCTTTCCGTTCTCCTGCTCCGTTAAGGAGCAGGAGAACGGAAAGGACGGATTCGGCACATAATTGAGCCCTAACTGAGCCGAACAGAGCCTAAAGACCCCATAGACTATAATGGGATCTGATAGGTGTCCGCTAAGAAGATCATTTTGGAGTGGAGACAAAAGTCCTGCATGCACTACTTTTGTCTTTGCTCCAAAATCATCTTCTAAGCGGACTCCTAACGGACTCCATTATAGTCTATGGGGTCTTTAGGCTACGTTCGGCTCCTCAACGGAGTAGGAGAACAGAAAGGCTGAACGGTGATGTGAACGAGCCGTAATATTGCTTTATATAATAATGCCACCTAGTGCAAAAACAACAGAACTATAAAGTTTCTAAATAATCCTGCTATAAAGTACGAAAACCTACATAGCGCTTGATACGTTGATATGACTGAGGACTGTAGTGGGAGCAAAGATGTTAGATGCTCCTCAGCTCAGGAACAGCCCCAAATAATCTAATCCAGGGATGCTCAACCTGCCGCCCTCCAGCTGTTGCAAAACTACAACTCCCAGCATGCCCTGATAGCTGTAGGCTGTCCAGGCATGCTGGGAGTGGTAGTTTTGCAACAGTTGGAGGACCACAGGTTGAGCATCCCTGGATTAGATTATTTGGGGCTGTTCCTGAGCTGATAGCAGGGTACAGACAGAAACCGGAATGAAGTAGAAACATTTATGGGATAGAGATGAGCGAATTTCCTAAAATTATTTTGGGGTACAATTCGTCCGAATCGTCCCTTGCTATTTGATTCCGATATAAATCTATTCTACCCAAATCAAAAGTACATGCAATGCTGGGGGGAAAAAAACTCTCTCTTTTTTTCTTTCTCTCCCTCCTTCTTTAGAATCAATATTTGCCAGAATTTTCTCTCGAGAATTCTGATTCTGAAAATTCCACATTTTTGGAAACATTCTGGTCGATCTTTGATTCTCTAAAGACTCGATTCGCTCCTCTCTATTTCTGCAGTGCAATGAAGCTACAGTAATTTTCACTTCGGCAACCAACCCTTTAAAGGGATGCTCTGGTTTTCATGAAGTTTTTCATATTAACGTTTGATGCCATTCCTCTTCTACCTGTCATCCACAGTAAGTCGGCATAGCTTCAGGATTAGCTAAATACCCAACGTTATCACCACTGTTAACACTTGCACCTCTGGCAGACCAGGGTTAAACTCTTAGCTGCTGACTAGTCTTCCCTAAGGACCAAAACGTTACTGGAAATGAGAGGGAAAGGCAATGTGACTGGAAATATTTTCCAGCTGCAGGGATAATGCTGACTCTGTAGTTAGTGGGAGAGTTTATTTCTCTGTCGTTATTTACAAGGCTGCGGTCTGCTATCTGGATGCACAATGATGTATATGGATAAAAATGGTGACAGCAGCTGCTAATGTGTACTAGCCGAATGAGCGTGCCATAGAGATAAGAAGCGTAATTATTATATTTATTTATTTATTGTAAAAGTAACATAAAGAAAACAAAATGTAACAAACGGAAAGTAATAAAAGCTGTAATAAAGACATTTAGATGGGACTTTGTGACATGCTCTTGTGACATGGATCCTGAATATAGTGATTTGTTTTCGCTCCGAGCAATAAGAAGATAAGGTGTCGGGAAAAAAGTGCTACGCAGATGTATCCAACTGTCTTGTCTGAATTTGGTTTCATGTTAAAGGGAGTCTGTCACCACTAGAAGAACTTAAAGGGGTATTCCGGTTGTTAGAAGTTATCCCCTATCCATACTATTAGATTGGTGTGGGACCCCCATCAATCACAACAGCAGGGGCCCCATACCCTCTGAAGCCACCCGAAACAAGTGGAGCAGCCAGTCGCACATGAGTGTGGCCGCTTCATTTATTTCTATGGGAGTTCTGCAGATAGCTACCTATTTCCAGAATTCCCATGGAAATGAATAGAGCGACCACACACATGCCGACCAGCCGCTCTATTCATTTCTAGGGGGTTGCAGGGGGTACGGCCCCCATTCTCATGATTGGTGGAAGTCCCAGTGGTAGGAACCCCACAGATTTTATAGTTAACCCCTATACTGTGGATAGGGGATGACTTCTAACAACCGGAATACACCTTTAAGTATCTGATTAAAGGGAGGTCTGACCCCTGGGCGGTTGTTGAGAGGAAGCCCAGAACAACCCTTCAATGCCCTAGAATTGAATGGAGGGCCGGCATACATGCTTGACCACTGCTCTATTTGCTGCAACCCGGGAGGAGGGGGGGGGGAGATGTGAGGAGTCGTCGTAGTGGCTATGATGGTGGTAGTAATACTCACAGTTCACTGCCCTTTGACGCTCCCTCTGGCTGTGCAATGAATACAGGGCTTATCCTTGCTTCGCTTGGGGCATGCCCAGTTGGCAAGGTGCATGGCAAGAGGGCAGAAGCCGAGGGGGTGCAGGAAACAAACGGGGTCATTAACTATCCAAAAATATGCTTATATTAGGCGCATTTCTGGCACAGATTGCAGTGCAAAGGTTATTTCCCTGCTCATGCCAGGTCTAAAATAGTGGGCATGGGGTAGGTGGGTAAGGGGACTGTCTCATTCATTGTTTTGTACTTCTGTTTGAGGCTTAGAAAATGGTCTAAATGTAAGCCAGTAAGGAAGCCGTCTTGCATTTAGACTGGTGCACGATACGCCGAAGTTATTCAAAGGTCGGCTCAGGGGCTTATTAAGACCAGCATCTAAAACGCCGGTCTTAATAAATTACCACCAAAGTCTTTCTTTCTTTACTCCAATGAAGAAGTAGCACTATATACAGCAGTAAAAGGCACAGTTCCAAAGTATATATATATCACAGTGTAATCCTCTCTCAATTACAGCATTTCCACATCAGCAAAGTATCTTATACCATAAACGAGTGGACACCTTGCTGTCTGAGGCTTCTACGCCCTGATAAATTAGAAGGTCCAGTTTCCTTCTAAGATGTCTGATCTCTAAGGCTCTGGACCTTCTAAGATGTCTGACCTCCTTCTCTCAGGGGTGCTCTGGTAGTTAGAGTTGCTTCTTTGGCAGTTGAACTCCCAGAGACAGAGGTTCTCTGTGCCTGGGGACTAGACTCCTCACTAACTAACCAGGGGTGGACCCTGGTCCATCACCTTGGTAGCCTAAACAGTTTAGGCTTCTTTGGCAGTTGAAGTCCCAGAGAGAGGTTCTCTGTGCCTGGGGACTAGACTCCTCACTAGCTAACCAGGGGCCTGACCCTGGTCCATCACCTTAGTAGCCTAAACAGTTTGGGCTTCTTTGGCAGTTAAAGTCCCAGAGACAGAGGTTCTCTGTGCCTGGGGACTAGACTCCTCACTAGCTAACCAGGGGGCGGACCCTGGTCCATCACCTTGGTAGCCTATTCATTGCTATTAAGTACATATAAAACACAATATATCACAACATATAGCGTAATACCATTGAATGAACCCTTTTAACTTTATTTAACCCTACTGGGGGTTCACTCCAGGGACTTTTGCATCTCATTTTTGTGGTTGTTGGAGTCCCAGCAGTCGGACTCCCCCCAGTGAAAGGTTGTTATGGTTGGGAGTCACGTCCCTCACGTTCAATGCAACAAAAATCTCAGAAAATCTGCTCTGCTGGAACTAACACTAACATTTGAGCTCCGTCCACCCTAGAAAATGTAGATTGGTCACGCTTCCTAATCTCAATGAAGCATGTCCCCTTATCCTTCGGATATTATCTCCCAAAATAGGAGTGCCATAGGGAAACTCGTGCAGGCTAATAACCCTCCAGACTGCAGGGAAGGCAGAGGTGACTAGTGGTTGCAGTGAGCTATTTGCTTGCATATATCCACTGATGTCTAAAGTGCTCAAGCTGAGGCAGCGGTAACGCAATCAATCATGCAAATTTTTAATGTGGCTGCAAAAATGCATCATGTCGAAATCTGCCGCATTCTTCAGCGTGAATTATTTCCTGACAACTTTCTTTCCCATGCCAAAAATATTAAACCAGGTATATATAGGTATCTGCTATTAAATAAATGCTGTTGACAGGCGTAATTCATGGCCGTGCCTTTTTATTAATAGGCCAGGGGCTACCCTCTGCAATTAGCGAGGTGATGAGAACGCCTTTTTATTAAGCAGTGTCAAGCCTGACGCGCTGGCTTTGTCAAATTTCTTAATGCGGGTAATGATGTGATGGTTAACCCCTTATGGACAACGATGCGAAGCCCAAAATTGAAGCAAACAGAAATCAAAGTCTCCCAAAAACTGTACAGCACTCATTTGGTGCGGCAGTAATTTATCAAATATTAAAAATAAAATCACCAGCAATTGCAAATTCTTACAAGGAACGGATAGTCTCAAATGGTATTTTGTTTCACCATCTAGAGAAGTTCCAAATTCTCCGCTGATGTAACACTGCATCTCGTCGCTGATATATTGTTAGAGAGATTTAAACCTGCAGCCGCCACTAGAGGGAGCGTAGGAGCTACACTGAACTCAATAAGACAGTAGGCGGTAAGCTCCCTCTAGTGGTGGTTGCAGGTAACCAGCATGTTATATTTTAACCTGTTAGTGACTGCCAATACACCTCTTTATGACAGGTACTAATGGGCCTTAGACCAGGCCGCTACCTCTTCACAGCAGGCTAGTCTACGCTCTGTACAGGTCTACTGTACAATTGAGTGCGATTGAGATCCGGGCTCCTGATCTAATGGCCCGGTCTAGCAGAGACGTCGATCTGGGCCAGTTAACCTATTTGATGCTACAGTCAATAGTGACTGCAGCATCTTAGTGGTTTAGAGGAAGGGAGATCCATCTTCACCCTGAGAATGAGCTCGTGGGGCACCGATGACTTTGCATGGCAGCCTGGGGCCTATTAAAGGTCGGCGCAGGGACTTATTAAGTGTATGCCTAGGAGGCTGCATTAGAGATCTTTGGCGCAGCCTGCTGGTGTCTGTCAGTATAGCACTGACAGTATAATAACCTGTATAAAAGATCGCCTGTTAAAGTCCCCTTGTGGGACTAGTAAATAATTAAATAAAAAGTTTAAATAAAAAAGTTTTATTAAATGAAAAAAAAATTGAAGCAAAAAAAATAAATAATACAATGCAAAAATAAAATCCCCTTCACATATTGGGTATCATTGCTTCCATAATGATCTACACTACACATTTATCATGTAATTTATCCCGTACGGTAAGTGCTATAAAACAAAAGCACACAAAAAGACGTCCACAAAAAAAATAAAAAGGTGATCAAAAAGTGTTATGTACCCCAAAATGATACCAAAAATCAACCTCTTACACAGCTCTATAGAAAGAGAAGTATAAATGTAATGGGTCTTGGGATGCGACAATGCAAAAACTGTATTTTTTCAATCTTTTGGGGGAAAAAGGGTTTTTTTGTGCTAAAGTAGTAAAACAGTAAAAACGACCGAGTTAGGCCTCTTTCACACTAGCGTTTTAGCTTTCCGTCCTAGAGATCCGTCCTCGGGTCTCTAGGACGGAAAGCTACTGATCAGGATTATCCCCATGCATCCTGAATGGAGAGAAATCCGTTCAGGATGCATCAGGATGTCTTCCGTTCAGTATGTGAACGTTTTTTGGACGTTGACAAAAGCGCAGCATGCTGCGGATTTGTCTCCGTCCAAAAATCCGGAAGACATGCCGCAACGCCGGATCCGGAATCCGGCCTTTAGCTAAACGTCGTTTCGGCGCATCGCCGGATCCGACGTTTAGCTTTTTGTCAATGGTTACTATGGCAGCCAGGACGCTAAAGTCCTGGTTGCCATAGTAAAGAGTAGGGGGAGCGGCATACTTACATTCCATGCGGCTCCCGGGACGCTCCAGGATGACCTCAGGGCGCCCCAGTGCATAGATCACGTGATCGCATGGATCACGTGATCCATGCGCACGGGGCGCTCTGACGTCATTCAGGAGTGCCCCGGGAGCCGCACGGAATGTAAGTATGCCGTTCCCCCGCTCCCCACTGCTACTATGGCAACCAGGACGCTAGTAGCGTCCTGGCTGCCATAGTAACACTGAAAGCAATTTGAAGACTGATCAGTCTTCAAATGCTTTCAGTTCACTTGCGTTGTGCCGGATCCGGCGTGCATTCCGGCGACGGAAGTGCACGCCGGATCTTCACAACGCAAGTGTGAAAGAGGCCTTAAACCACACTTGCGCTTGGAAGATCCAGCATAGAGTTCCGTCGTCGGGCCTCTATGTCGGAAGAATACTGATCAGGATTATCCCTATGCATTCTGAATAGAGAGAAATCCGTTCAGGATGCATCAGGATGTCTTTAGTTCAGTCACTGAACGTTTTTTGGACGGAGAAAATACTGCAGCATGCTGCGGTATTCTGTCCTTCCTGGCATGCGGAGCAAAATGGACCCCCAATGCAAGTCAATAGGGACGGATCAGTTTTCTCTGGCACAATCTGCCACAATAGAAAACGGATCCGTCCTCCATTGACTTGCTCTTCGCTATCAAATGGATAAGGTAAGTATCATTTTATTTATTTACTTTTTTATTTTACACTTTAACGTTAATGTCAGATGCCACGATCAGCTATGACTGCGGCATCTGAGGGGTATAATGACGGAGAGCGGCGCAATCGCCGCTCCCTGTCATTGCACCCACTACTTACAAAAAAATGAGGTTCATAAATTACTTTATACAAACTAATTCGTCACAAAGCGACTTTTTTTGTAAAATTCGGTGAAGCATCTGAAGCGAATTTTTCAATACTTTGCTCATCTCTATATATAATAAATGTACTTTATTGAAAGGGGTGGGCCCCTTTTTGGTTACTGTTAATTAATAGTGATGAGCGGCAGGGGCAATATTCAAATTCGCGATATTTCGCGTATATTTGGGCGAATATTTGCCATATATTCGCGAATTCATGATCTTCAGGCATTATTTTCTTGATTGCGAAAATTCACATTAAAAAATTTGCATAAAATTCACATAAAAATTCGTATAGACTGGTATTATAAAAAAACTAATATTGGCGATTACGAGTATATTTTGAGATATTCTAAATATTCACAAATTCTTAAAGTGCCGATATTCGCGATTAAAATTCGCAATTCGTATATTTGTGATCAACACTATTAATCAATGTGTATGTAAAATGCCTTTGTTGATATTCTGCTCCATTTTCTGCATTTCTTAAATTATGCCCACATGTTGCTGTCCATAACATGGTTGCTGATGGAGCGTCATGTGACCAGACACATCACTCAGCCTCCTCCATTCAAATACACTATCTCATGTAATGTGTCTGGTCACATGACCCTCCATCAGCAGCCATCATATGGACAGGACCTCTGTGCCGACATCACAGAAGATTTGTCCAACTAGGAGGCATGGCCAATGAAATATAGCAAACAGCTCAGAATATCAACGAAGACTCTATTAGTAATATAGAGTCTTACCAAAACCAGAAAGTAGCCAACCCCTTTAATGCTATAAAACTGCTGTAAATACTTGAATTAATCTCACCTAGTAAGCTCTATGTCTCATTGTAAATGTTAAAGCTATGCCTTCTTAGCACCCAGGAATCTATACAGCTAAGAGAGAACTCAGTAGACACTGTATACATCTGTGTGTGTAGAGCTCCCCCTAGTGGCAGCTTCAGAAAATCTAATATTCAAGGCAGCTCA
The DNA here is from genome assembly GCA_033119425.1 of Bufotes viridis. Lineage (NCBI taxonomy): Eukaryota > Metazoa > Chordata > Amphibia > Anura > Bufonidae > Bufotes > Bufotes viridis. The sequence goes on from CM065594.1 coordinate 264,009,296, forward strand.
CTGCTGGGCTAGTAATAAGAAGGTCTTCCTCCATGGAAGGTATGCCACTGGTCACGTGCTATTACTATCCCATGTATATGTGCCAGAATGGCACCAGGACTGTGACTACAACTTCATTAACCATATATTCAGCACTGGGAACACTCCTGCATGTATTTTAGGAGCTATAGGAAATCATTACCTTAGAGCAGAAATGATACACAGAGTAAGATATCCATGGGAGGCTTATCCCAAACAAGATGGGGATGGAGAGAGAGACTATTATGCTACTCTGGGTTTCTGGGCAATATATATACATGTCTGGGGGGGTACCCTTTCCCATTACAGAGAGTACCTACTAGGAGTAGTCCTTGTGCAGTGTATTGTAGGGCAGGCAATGCTCCTCTGTGTTGCTGGAAAATATATTGGATTTAGCTTTCCAAAGTGTATCTGATGCCAGCAGCTAATTTTCATATATTTTTCCCAGAAACCCAGAGGAGCATTGCCTGGCCTACAATACTCTGCAAACATACTAGTCCAGTCAATGTACTTTGTAATGTAAGGGCACTTGTCACATTGTTTTATACCTACTGTGTCTAAGGGGGTGGTTTATGACTCAAGAGGTCCAATATTGCCCCTGTAAGAATACCTGTATCTTACATTGACCCTCAGACCCTACACTTGACACAAATCTGAAGTTCTCATTTAAAAGGAATACATCCTACGTTTTTGAATCATTAATACCAGATACTAATCTATATTGCATTTTCTGATTGTAGCTTCTTTATTCTTCGTTATGCTGTTAACAGCATTTAGAAATATGCTTTACAAGCAGCCACATGGACCAAAGGAACACAGATAGGACCTGACCTCATTGACTTCTATAGGAGACTGTTGTGTTGTGGGCATGCTCCGTGACTTGTGCAGACATCATTGTGCAGGAAGGGGGAGTAGATAAGCTGTGACATCACCTATTGTGATTGGTGGATACATTACTATCTATATAGATGTGTTATCTGTCATTGTAATCTGCCTGTAATGGTAATGGGATGACTGCTGAGAATTGATCTTTACAGAACAGGAACTGTCAGATTATTGTGAGGCTTAGTGGTTTGCAGGAATGCTTGTTCACGCGCAAAGGTGTTGCCTCGGTCATCGATTGATTCGGTCTTTCGGTCAACACCAAAAATCATCATTTCTGGGCAGCAGATTGTCCTGTAGAAGGAGAAATCTGATGCCTAGAAAAAAATGATTTTCTATGGGTCATTCTCCTACAATGGAAATGATTGCTGTATGTGAATGTAGTTCTCATCTCCCTAATGGTCAGGCAGTTATCGGGAATGTATGGTTCGTTCCCGACAATTGCCCGAAACAGCAGTCCATGTCAAAGGAAGGACCATAACACATTGACCTAGGCTGAACATGCATGTCACTGCTCATGAAGGAGATAAGGGGCACGGGCAGCTCATTCATTCCCCAAATAAATGCTCAAGGGGAACTTGCAACACCAGTGTTGGACTAAGGTTCCTGGAGGAACTTATTTTTTGGGTATATCATCAATAATGTCTAATAGGCTTTAAAACCTATTGGAAATAGACCCTCTTGGCAAGTGATTAGCTCCAAAGACAGCTCCAAATGGATGTTTTCTCCAGTACTTCTGGTGCCCACTATTGTATCAGAGCTTACTGGAAGATGCCCTGGTATACTAGTGGGCACGTCCCACCGTGGTCATGACCCACAAAGATCCTTGGTAGGTCCTTCCTAAAGCAATGGGACTGGATAATATTAACCTAATCTATATGGAGAACTTTACAGCATGCAAGACTTGTACCCACCTGCACAGGACTTGGTGGGGGTGGCTCATGAGTAATATTTTGGTTTTGCAGGGGCATATTTTCGTTATAATAAAAGTTAATGAAATTCTTTCAAAGTCTTAAAAAATAATTTGGCAGAACCCATTAATTGCAATGTGAATTGAATGAAGGCTTAATGGCTGTAAATTACATCCAGGCATCTAAAAATATTTGCCTTCCTCTTCAGATTTGTCCCAAAAATGAAAAAAATAAATAAATAAGAGGCAGCTTTTGGTTTATTTCAGTAAGTAAATACATCTCTTACAAGTTGACCCCACACCATTTATACTGCAGCCCCACCAAATATTTTTAGCACATGACTGAACCACTAATTTTTAGGAAAATATATAAATATGCATGAGTACATAGGAAAGCTATAAAAGGTGGATGGCATTTTTTTAAAGCCTCCTGTAAGCCAGACTGCCATACTAGAAAAAGCATTCTCTTAGTCTTCAGATGCCTGTGGTGGCTTTTTTTATTTCTTTTTTAGAGCTAATGCCTGGCGTTAAAAATAAACATTATAATTTTTGTTACCTTGTAGGTAATCTCCCAGGCTTTGGCACGCCACATCATAAAAAGTGGCGCAAAATACACAGGAATGTGGCCGCCGCTCCACAGTTAAGGAGTTTATTGCAAAATGTGCAAGGAGAAATTTAGCAAAGTTCATTTATTTATTGATTTATTTTTATTTTGTTTCCAGGACAAAAATACATTGATGTAAATATGTGATAAAAGGTGATGGGGGCGGAAGGAGTATCTTATCTATCCTAGAAAGATGTCCATTATTAGGCCTAATTCACACGTCCGTATTTTTTTTCCGCATTATTCCCGCAAAAATGCGGAAATAATGCGGACCCATTCATTTTAATGGGTCCGCAAAAGATGCAGAGAGCATTCCGTATGCCTTCCGCATCCGCAAATCCTTTCATTTCCGCAATGCGGAACCGTAAAAAAAGTAGAGCATGTCCTACTTTTGTCCGCAAATTGCGGACCGTAGCCCCATTGAAGTGAATGGATCCGCATAAATCCGGATGACATTAGGAAAGGTTACAAAAGTCATCCGCATGTCTTCTGTATTTGCGGATCCGTAATTACGGATCCACAGGAAATGAAAAGTTTTACCCTGGAAACATCTTTTCTTTTCTTGTTCTTCCAGATTTTTGCAGAAATACAGAAATACAGAAAAACGGAAGGTATACGGAGACACTAAAAAACAAAAATGGAAGAATTTTGCGGAAACGCGGATCCGCAATAAAATGGACCGTGATTCTGGAAAGAAAAATTACTGACGTGTGAATAAGGCCTTACAGCTAAACGTGAAGCCTGTAGCCACATGTCTCAGCCTTGAGGGACCACAGGCAAATATAAATCATAAGGACAACCATTCTCATATCTATCTCCTATCTATCTATCTATCTATCTATCTATCTATTATCTATCTCATATCTATCTGTCTCATATCTATCTATCTATCTATCTATCTATCTATCTATCTATCTATCTATCTATTATCTATCTCATATCTATCTATCTCATATCTATCTATCTATCTATCTATCTATCTATCTATCTATCTCCTATCTATCTATCCATCTGTCCTCTATCTATCTATCTAGGCGTAAAAGAAAGAGGTAGCAGCACACTAAGGCTACATTCACACGACCGTATTTTTTTCATCCGTATTTTACGGACGCAAAAAACGGAAGCCGTATGTCCGCATTTTGCAGAAGAAGGCTTCCGTATGTCTTCCGTTTTTTGCAGATCCGCAAAATACTGAACTGGAGGGAGGGAAAAAAAAAACCCATAGGGGCATGTTCTTCAACAAAATATTCTAATAATAATACGGAAACGGATCCGCAAAATACGGATAACATACGGAAACCTTTCCGTATGTTATCTGTTTTTTGCGGACCCATTGACTTCTATGGGGCTGCGGACCGATTTTTGCGGACAATTATAGGACATGCTTCATATTTTTGCAGATGAAATATGCGGACACACGGATGCGGACAACTTACGGAAAGTTGTCCGCAAATTTTAAAAGGCCATAGAGATGAATGGGACCGTATCTATTCCGCAAAAATCGGAAACGGATGCGGATCGGATGCGGAATGAAAAATACGGTCGTGTGAGTGTAGCCTTATAGGCAGCGGGTGCAAATCAAGGCCTAAGGACTGGCATCAAAGTCCACAATATACAAATTGAAAGAAGGGCCAGCAGCACTCCAGATGAATTCCAGTGAACAACGTTTATTCACCCAGTCGAAGCAGTCGAAACGTCGCTGTTTGACCCGGACACTGGGTGAATAAACGTTGTTCACTGGAATTCATCTGGAGTGCTGCTGGCTCTTCTTTTATTTTATCTATCTATCTATCTATCTATCTATCTATCTATCCAATATCTATCTCCTGTCTATCTATCTATCTATCTATCTATCTATCTATATCTATCATTTATCTATCTATCTATCTATCTATCTATCTATCTATATATCTATCCAATATCTATCTCCTGTCTATCTATCTATCTATCTATCTATCTATCTATCTATCTATCTAGCTATCTATCTATATCTATCTATCTATCTATCCATCTGTCCTCTATCTATCCAAGATCTATCTATCTACAAGTTTATCTATCTATCCAAAATTTATCTATCTCATATCTATCTATGTAAAATCTATTTATCTATAAGTCTATCTATCTATCTATCTATCTATCTATCTATCTATCATCATAAACTTACTTGGCCGCTCTCCTGCAAAGAGTCCGGCCGCATTGTTACTGCGCAGCTCTATCACTGTGGGAACCAGCCCTGCTAACAGTGAAGCTGGTCAGCCTATCAGGGACTAAAGACACAAGGCCAATCAGGTTTGGCGCTGCCATCATGTGCTTCTTGAAGGTGGGGTATTTAAACAGGCCAAAGTTGCCTGATTTGGTCTTCTTGCCTCAAACACCTAGCTTGTGCTCCATGTGAACTCTTGGACTTCTGACCTTCACCTGTTAGTGACTTCTCCTCTGACTGATTATACTGGTTCTGACGTTACCGCCTTGTTTTGACCCTGTTTGATATATTACTACTCTGCATTTGTTTTTTCCTTACTTCTAATGGTGTTCTCTGGTTTTGATTCAGACTGTTTGACTTCTCGTTTTGTCTCCCCTATGTAGGTCCTGCACACTTAGTCAGATAAGGGACCATCGCCCAGTTGATGGTCGCTATTTAGGTCAGATCGTCCAAGTATAGACAGTGGTGCAGGTGGAGGTCAGGTCTGTACTGTTCCCTACCTAACTTGACATTGTTTCATCTCTCTAGGGTTTATTTATAAGTTTTTGTTATGGGGCCCGATGATTGCTGGTTACACCCCTGGCTTTCATGTTTCCAACATTATGGTGGATTAAGTGCACTGTACTATAAGCCTTGGAATTCTCATAAAACCTTAAGAAGCCCTGAGTCATCTTTGTGATGGCGCACTGTGGTTAGCATGGCCTGTATCTACCATGGTGAGGTACGAGTAGCCATGGGTCACCCAGGAGCCCAAGATTATAATCTACCACTGACTATGAGTGTCTCTAAATTTTACCTGCACTAGTTTTTATACATTTCCAAAAGACTGGAATAATTGGCCATTGTAAGCATTATACCAAGAGACCAGCATGCTGGTATGTTATCTAAATGCCTCACCGTCAGTGACATCAGCAGGAGCCTTCCTGCACCGCCACGCCTTACAATACATGCTCCTTCATTTATTTACTTAAGTATCTGCCAGAAGCCATCTGGTCCTTCTCTCCGGGAGCTGCTCTTATGTCACATATGGAGAAGCACTCACAGAACTTTATTTAAGAAACGCTTATGAAACATAAATAAGAAATGCGACTCACTCAAGACGGACGCACTTCTGCACAATATAAGCCGCGCCGTCCATGCAGCTGGCGTATACCTATGGTTTGTGTTTCTCTTACATATAAACGACACGTCCTTTGGGCAATCAGATACTGTACATGATGCTTAAAACCTTGTAGCCCGGCTCGTGATCCACTTATCTAATGCCAAATATAAGCTTTTGTATTGTAAAGTACATACACGACTGGCACTCTGAATTGTGACTGGCACTGCAGCTCACTACAGCTATGTATGGGACTGAGCTGCAGTACCAGGAACAGCCACAGCCAGATACATGGCGCCGTGACTGTATATCGAGAGAAGAGTCTTGGCACTCATTGGAGCATGATGATCTGTAGAGATACCAGTGTAAGATACCCATCAATGTTAAAGTGCACCCATCAGCAGTGTCAACCCTACTAAACCAGGCAAGCTGCGTGATAGAGGTGACCCTGCCGTTTAAAATTACACCTGTCTTGTGAAAATCGATTGCTGCATTCCTGAGAAAATGACTTTTACTCTTAAGACAAATTAGGGCTTCAGTCCAGCGAGGGGCAGGGCCACGACTAAAAAGCTGGGGAGCTGAGGATAGGCCCCTCCCCTCCATGTTGTGAAGCCATCATTTGCATCAAGAATAAAAAGTATTTTTTCTTGGGAATGGAGCAACCAATTTTCACAAAACTTGTACAATTTTAATCAGCAGGATCTACCCCACCGGGTGATGTCACTGGCTTACAGGCCTGCTTTAGCCATGACGTGGCAGTAATGTCATTGTGACCCTTTGCCCTGGGAGCCACAACTCAGGCTACAGGCAGGAAGTGACCCGTGGCCTACCTTGCAGACAGCAGTGGAGTATGTGACACAGGTATTTTTTTTTTATATATATGTATGGCACTATGGGGCAAAGCAACATACATGGGGGCATTATACTAGAGGGGAGGAGCAATATATATGGGGGGATTATACTACAGGTAGGGGGCAGTATATATATTACATAAATGGGAGCACTATACTATGGGGGAGAGCATTATATATATATGGGGGCATTATAGAAACAAAGGCATTATGCTAGCGGGGCATGATGTAAACTGAGGCATTGTACTACAGTGGGGGAGAGCAATACATATATGGGGTATTATATAAACTTAGAAATTACACTATGGGGGCATTATATACACAGAGACATTATGCTACTGGGTGGAGAGCATAATATATGGGGGCATTATGTAAACTGAGACATTATACTACGGGAGGAGATCATTTTATAGACTTTTGCGGCAGGGGGACATTATACTACAGAGGGGAGAGCATTAAATATATGGGAGCATTATATAAATGGAGGCAATATACTACAGGGGGAGATCATTATATATGCTATTGCTGCAGGAGGCATTATACTATGGAGGGAGAGCATTATATGTACTGGGACATTATACTACAAGGGAGAGTATTATATGTACTACCACTGCAGGGGGCATCATACTTCGGGGGGGTGGAGAGAACATTATATAGCACTACAGGGGGCATTACTGGGGTCATTATACATACTGGAACTACAAACAGGCAATATACTGTAGGGTCATTATAATACAGGATGTATATGGGAGGCATTACAGAAGGGCATTATAATATAGGACCGAGGAGTACAGGGGAAATATTTTAATATGGACTAGAGCACTACAGGAGCATTATAATACAGAAGGCACTACAGGGAGCACATTATAACACAGGCCGGAGCACTACAAGAGACATTATGCAAATACAGGAGAGAGCATTATATGTACCGGCATTATAATACAGTCATTATAGCCATAGGGGGCACTGCATTGAGGCTTTATAAATACTGGGGATACTACAGTAGACATTATAACTACTGGGGACACTATGGGGGTTTTATTACTGCTGGAGGCTCTAAAAGGGTGCCTTATAGAGGGACTTTACTTACTGCTGGGGGCACTATAGTAAGCCTGAATGCCCTATGGGGGCTTTATTATTATTGGGGGTACTGTGTCCATAAAAGTGTTGCCCATGGTAGGATTAAACCCAGGCTCCCTTACTATCACATAGTTTGTAGAGGAAGGTTTTGGGGTGACAGATAATACGTTGGACATAATTAGGGTTGAGCAAATCAAAGTATCCGAAGTGGACTTCGATCTGAATTTCAGGAAAAATTAAATTTGCCGCAAATTATCGCTGAAATGTTGTAAAAATAAAAATAAAACATACTCACCTCATCCGTTTGAGCATGAAGAGGCTGTCACCACCATCTTGATTAAAGATCTTGCGCAAAATTTCATAGATCACCACGCCAGCCAGATTTCGTGCGGGATCTTCAATCAAGATGGAGGTGGCAGCCTCTTCGCACTCAAAGGGATGCGGTTAATATTCGTTTTTGGGGGGGTTTTTTTAACCCTGAAAGGCCTGCATTTTTTCATCAGATGCAGCAATCAGCGATGAACGCGGCATCTGAGGGGCTTCAATGACGGAGGGTCAGCGCCGTTCCCCGTCATTGCCCGCTACTTACACAGAAATGCATTTTGTGACAAAGTTATTCGTCACGAAGCAAACCTCTTTGTAAAATCCGGCAAAGCAGCCGAATCGAAGTTTTCATAACTTCGCTCAACACTAGACATAATAGCAAGGTGGAGGTTTGCAGGTCGCTGCCTTGGGCATGAAGCCGGGCCGGAGAGGGGCATTTTCTTCCAAAGTGTACAGCCCTGCTAGCACATATCATTGGCACCATTGGCTATTAGCCGTCGTGTGCACATTCGGAAGCAACACACGGTTTTGCAGATAATCCCTCCAGCTGCGTCTGTCAGACAGCACATGTTCTGAGCGGTCGGTACAAGCCAACGATGTTTCATTCATAAACGTGCCAGATTGTGACTGTAAGTCTTCTGCTCCTGTATCTCTGGCCTCCCTCACTATTATGTTCTGCATGTAATTTTCAGCTGGATAGGCTTGAAACCATTTAAGTTGTGGAAGTAAATTGCTTGAAGCGCTATAAAAATATCATTGAGGCCATGTGGTTTTTAAACTCTGTCCTTTCTTGAGTGTGTGTGCTTTTTTAGAGGTCTGCGTGTGTGAATTACTCCCAGATGCTCCCCTCCGCCGGTCGCACCTCCAATTTTACTGCTATTCCTTCTCTGACAGTAGCTGTTACGTCTGAAAGTCATATAAATGACTGATATTCACTATAATTTGGCTTTACTTAACCTTTTCTTAGCCAATAGCTGCAAGACACCACCGTGGCGTGGTGTTTAGCATTCAGTATCAGGGGTGTAGTAATGGGGGGGCAGAGGGTGTCTTGGCACCAAGACTTTACTGTCTAATTGTGTCCAATGTCCCATCTGCCACAAAAAAATGACACATGCTAGTTGAGTATCATGGTACAGATTTTGTAAGAGTGTCAAATGACCCCCCCCCTTCCATTCTCGCTTTTGGGGAATGCTACAGTTGACCTATTTGTGGGGTTATTCACTCTGGCATCTCAGTGTGGAATGGGGCAAAGAATCCTTTTAATTCTCATTTGGGATGCACAAGAATGTCTCAGTTGTGACCAAGTGGAGATATCGTCGGTGTGCCGTCACCGTCATCATACCTGATGTGCTCTAATGTTCTGAAAACTCCTTGGAAGGAGTCCTCTATATGGCTTACACCATTATATGTGAAGGCTGATGCGGCCATAATTAATAGTGTTGAGCGAAGCAAAGCATCCAAAGTGGAATTTGGCCCGAATTTTTGGAAAAATTAGATTCTAAACAAAGCCAAATTTCCTCATGCTTCGTGGTAACGAATCATTTCTCCTAAAATATCCGCTGGAGTTGACACCTCATCCACAGGTAGTCCACTCCTCTCTTGACTGAAAAAGACCTGCCGAAGGACCTGGGCTGAGCGGGATGACGTCACCACGTGATCATGTTGGGAGTGCACGGTGACGGCCTCCTGCTCATCGCAGGTCCTTTGGCTGGTCTTTTTAAATCAAGAGAGGAGCGGATTGCCCTAGCATGAGCAAATGGATGAGGTAAGTGATTTATTTTTAACCCAAAAGCCAGGCCATATTGCACTAGCATATTACTGGTTTTCACGGCCATTAGACGGGTGCACTTCTGTCTAAGCGGATGTTAAAAATGGTCCCATTGATTGATAGGCTGAATGGGGTTTTAACAAAGCGATTAATATTTCTTGTCAAACTTCGGCAAAGCTGGCGAATCAAGTTTTTTAAATCTTTGCACATCTGAACTCTAATAATAAATACCAAAGCACTTTTCAAGCTGCCTTCATCACTGAACACTAGTGTTGGTCATTGATGGCCACATTAGAGTTCACAGGAGGGCTGGAGAACATCTACTGCCATCATGCATAGTGTGGAGACACACAGGACTAGCACCAGGTGTCATGGTGGGGGGCGCCATTAGCTGCCATGGCCGTTCCCATTAAGTATTCATGGAGGGAACATTGGCCAGTCCTACTGCCATTTTTGATTAAGGAGATGTTGAGTTCCAACAAGATAACATCCCCCACACACACTGCCATGCCACACAACATGCTCTTCAGGTTATCCAGAAACTCCCTTGAACAGCTCATTTGCCAGATCTCTCTTCTATCAAGAATGTCTGGACTGGATGGGGTGACAGATCTCCAATGAACAGCAGCCAACATTTACCTTGTCTAAACTATGGCTCCAAGAAGAAAGAGCTTGGAATGACTACAGGTGTCACGGATGTTCCCACGACAGGTGGCAGGAGATCGGTGAGACTGGCAACACGTGGTTTGATCTTTCCCTTTGGATTAAATGACGTCTGTGTTGTTTCTGGTGCTTGCCGCACCTTCTATCCCTAGGTGTGGCTATTAGGGTCATTTAACTTTCTCTATTTATTGTTGTTTATCCCACTATGCTATGCGGTTTATAGCTTCTGTTGGAGTTGTGGATAGCTCGTGTGATAGCTGTTCCTGGTGCTGCCATAGCTACTTGAAGTTAAGTGTTTTCTTTCCCTTTTGTATTTTGTTTGGGTTATTATTTTGTGTGTTGCATTTCCCTGTCATTTGTATTAAGGCCTGAGGGAGACTCTTGTTCGTCCTTCCTTTTGGAGGAACAGGTTGTCTCAGTCCTGACATTAGTACCAGGGTCCTATAGGGTGAGTTAGGACACTAGGTATTCCGGTGTATGAACTCACCTACCTCTGGCGTTTGTTCATACTGGTAGTTAGTCAGGACTTTGATTAGGGTTTTACTAGGAGGTGTCCATCTCCTTTCCCTAGTTTCCAGGCCTTATTCACTCACTCCTTTCCCTCCTATGTTTGGTGTGGTGTTTCCCTCCCATACCCGAACGGGACAACAGGAGGACATCCAGCATCTGTATGACCTTCACCTGTATCACTGCCACCCAGTATTAATGTCACCCTGCCTCATCATATACCCTACTGCAAAACCCAAAATAAACATACCTATAGAAAGCTGTTTCTGGGTTCTTGCCCCTCATCAGTACCGGGTAAGCTACTAGTTGAATGGATGAGATGCTGCCCATTTTTCAGAGCAAGACTTGTCCAAGTTAACTACAAATTCTCCCCATGACACAGAATGCTTTAAAGTAAAAGAATCATTAAAGGAGTTATCCAACCCCTATAATGACCCCCCTAATGCCTGGGCCCTTCACATAGGTTAAACTTACCCCGCTCCCTGGCACCTGTGTCGCACCTGATCCCTGCACAGCCGCCACTGCATCTCCCTGTCGCGCGGATCAAAACATCCAGGAAGGGAGGGAGTAGCCAATTGCAGGCTGTGATGGGGACAAGCCTCACTAGTGACGCGGCGGTGGCCGTGCGGGTATCAGGAGCGATGCGGGTGCCAGGGAGCTAGGGTAAGTATAGCCTATATGAGAGGCCCGTGCATTAGAGGCACATTATAGGGTTGGGATAACCCCTTTAAGTACTCACTTGTTCCTCCTGAGCTTTTTTCAGCACTGCCTAGGTCTAGTCCTCCTCCTGTACTCTGCAGCATGTGGGGAAAATTTCTAATTACCTTGGACAACCCCTTTCATTGACAAGTAGCGCAATGATCAGGCCAGCAAGAGACCCAGTGGTCTCTTTAGAACTGCTTTCTAAATGAATGAAATCTTACGTCCAGGGCCGTCTTCCTTATCACCTTGACCCTGGAAAGCACTGTTGGACCTCTGCCATTCCTTACCAATTACCTGCACAAATGTAAAAAGCCGTAACTAATTTACTAGTGGCTAATTTATTGCCCTCTGTTATCACAGCCATCCTCCCTATCAATTCCAGGGATAGACTCACATAGCACTGACTGATTCAATCTGGACGCCTGGCCCCTGGGTTGTAAATTGTAATCAATGCCAATGACAGCCCTCCCTGATTTAGAGCCCCTCTTAATGCCGCATGCAGTCAGGCTGTGACTTCATTAAATTAGGTATCACCAAATACAAATCAAATACAACGTACATGAAATAATAATAATAATAATATAGATTTGCCCTTTTCTGCAAATTCCTATCAGATCCAAAGAAAGAACGGCGAGGAAGTCAAAGAGCAAGCAAGCTGCATTCGGCCGCAAGCTATCTCCTCTGACGCTATACACATGCACATTTAGCTCAGCCGAAGCTGTATGTGTATTCTATGGAGAGAGAAGAAAGAATATTCATTTCGGCAAATCCTTCTCTCCCCCGTCATCATCAGCAGTATCGGCTGAGTCGGGAGCTCCCCATATGCATTTACTGTCAGCTGAAGCAGCCTGAGAACAGCAGGTTCAGCCGACATTAGTGTAAAGTCTATGGGGGTCTCAAATGGGTTGTGTCATCTCAAGCATTGATTTGGGGGGGGGGGGGGGTACTATATTTCCTTGGGGATAGTTCCTTAAATCGGCATGAGGAGGCTGATAGGCCATACATGTTCCTCTGAAATTTTGAGCTCGTTAAGAGCTCATTTGCATCCCTTTCTTCTCAAAACTTGCAGGCCTACCGCTAGGATATGTGTAGTGTACGGGAGTTTTGATGCCCGTCACTACAGAAGGGTCACTTAAGTGCTGTCGTTCCCCTCATTTATGGGGAGGTTGGTATAAGTCACCTTCATAAAATGTAATGTAATGTAATGCTATGTACTTCCCTGTTACTGTGAATGTATTGCTATGTACAGGCCTGCTAGGGATGTCATTCCAGCTCTAGGTCAGTAGAGGGAGCTAGGGAGCCCTAGTATATATAGTCAGGCCCAGTCAGGGAAAGTCAGTCCAGCCCAGGCCTTGAGCCTGTTCAGTCTAAGTCCAGGCCTTGAGCCTGTGGGAGTTAAGTCCAGGCCATGAGCCTGTGAAGACAGAGCAGGCTTGGAGCCTGCAGACTAGGAGAGGGCATTGCAGTCCCTGTAACCGGGTTCCAGATCCAAGGAGAAGGTTCCCCTCCTGAGTCCGCACCTATAAAAGGGATAATTCAAGCAGGAACATCACGTTTAAACAGCCTAAGAAAGCTGAGGAAAGGCAGAGCCAAGTCCAGGAAAGCAAGAGGTACTAAAGAGACCAGAGGAGGTACTTGATAATTACAGTTCCAAGGATATACGCCAGATTTAGGGTATTGGGGCCTTGGAGGATAGTTTCCATGTTCCAGGATCAGTCAGGAATAGAGTGCAAGCCGCCTGTACTGCGAATCCTACTTTTAACCCTCTGTGATCACCTTGCTACATATTGCCTGCCATTAAATGTACTGTAACCTAAAGCTTGCTGAAACCAACCGTCTTCTAAGGAACTGCGCTTCCATCTATGTCCATGTATGACTACTACCAATGCTTCAGTAAAGTTCAAGTTCTGTTTTATTACAACGTGGTTCCTCAATTATTCCTACTATCAACAAACGGTGTGCCACCGTTAATTGGCACTGGCGTCACGAACTCTACCTATAACTACCTGTCCTTGCAGAAGTATCAGAGAGTCGGTCTGTCCCAGGTTAGTGGTCATAATTGCACTACAACTCCCAGGAACACTACTGAACCCTAACTTGAGTACGCTGCATATGCCCCCAATATCTGATAGCTGCGGGTCCCACCTCTGATATCAGCAGCTATCTCTAAAACAGAGTCTGAAAAGTGAAGGAGAGCAGACCGCTCATGTGTGGCAGCAGTCCATTTCTATGGGACTGCCCACAACAGCCGAGCACTAGTTCATTCCCTGCGACGGGCCGGCAGCCATCTTGATTGAAGATCTGGCGCAAAATCTCGCGTGGCCCAAGAGGATGTCATCACTCTGGCCGGCGTGGTGATGTTATACGTCGCCACACACGGGATTTCGTGTGAGATCTTCAATCAAGATGGCGGCCGCCGGCCCGTTGTGAGCGAATGGAGAAGGTAAGTATGTAAGTAATAATTTACCCTATTAATAACAATACCACTTGTAAAAACATAAGTCTCCTGTGTAATTTTACCACTTACCTGGAGCTCTTCTTTCTTCCCTTTCTGTGGGTGGGCAGCAGCTCATCAAGCGCCTGCATCTTCCAAAAGCATATCTCTTGTTAACCACTTCCTTCCCTGCATAGAAAATAATCCCTAACATATAGCCCCAGAGATGCATATATAATGCGAAGCCCCCACGATTTCCTTCTCCACTGTCTAGACGGAGATATAGCTATTTATTTCTATGAATTCAGAAGTAGGGATGAATGAATTAATTAAAGGGGTTGTCCGGACTTTTTAAAATGAATGACTTATTAGGCTACTGTCACACTAGCGTTTTTACTGGATCTTGCAGGGCTCAGCAAAAACTCTTCCGTTACTGATAATACAACCGTCTGCATTCATTATGAACGTATCCGGTTGTATTATCTTTAAAGGGGTTGTCTCATCATGGACAATGGGGGCATATCACAAGTAATGGGGGTCTCGCAAGTGAAGGAGGGTGCACTGCGCAAGCGCAGACGCCCTCTATTCATTTTCTATGGGGCCAGCGAAAATAGCCGAGCGCTGGCGCAGCTATTTCCGTCAGCCCGAAAGAAATGAATGGGAGCGAGGGCCGGAGGCCTTCCGCCACCACCTTGCGGGGCTCCGCATCTATAAGACAATGGGGGTATATCCTAGCTATATGCCCCCATTGTCTATGATGAGACAACCCCTTTAACATATCCAATACAGATCCGTCATGAACTCTGTTAAAAGTCAATGGGGGACGGATCCGTTTTCTATTGTGTCAGATAGAACGGATCTGTCTTGCTCCGCATCCGCATGCTGCGGTTTGCTTTCCCATATGAGAACACAACCAAACGGAACACAACGAACGCAACTCCAAAATGCATTCCGTTCTGTTCAGTTATGTTTTGTTCCCATTGACAATGAATGGAAACAAAATGGAAGCGTTTTTTCCGGTATTGAGACCCTATGAAGGATCTCAATACCGGAAAATATTAACGCTAGTGTGAAAGTAGCCTAATCCTCAGGATAGTACGGGGAGACAGCGCGCGCAGTGCGCACGTGCCGTCACCCTTTTCTCTTCCTGCCCACTTCTGCTGTCCCATAGCTGTCCCATAAAAAGCCCGGACAACTTCTTTAAAGTTCTCTGGACTCCTTCACTATGAGACTGCGATGCAAGCACTGAGGGAAGGAAAGGAGCAGAGAAGATACTGAACATGCTAGTCCGCCAATCAATGTAGGAGAAGGTGGACCAGAATTACAGGGACAGGAAAAACAGCAGGGGGCGCTGCCAGAGAGGAAAATGTAATATGCATATAACGGAATAGACTAATCATTGGGCCACAGTCAAATTAAAAAGGAATGTATTGATAAGTCAACTCCATTATAGAGGATGTCATCTCCCCGGACTTGTCTTTTTTAGAGGATACTTGTCTTCACCATGAAATAAATCAGGTACATCTTTTGTTTTATAACTATAAATTGTAGGGAATATAAAATGTATGGTCCTCGGGGGTGGGGCTAGTACTAGCATTCTTTTTTATGCTGCTTAGTATTTTGTTTTATTTTATACATTGTGTCACCTAGTTAAAGAGCACCAGACAGTGGTGTCAATCCTTTTAAAACAGCCAAACTGCCTGGTAGGGTTGATTCTGCTGTTTAAAATGATACCTGTATTGTGAAAATCAGTTTTGGCGTTCCAGAAAATAAAAAAATTATTCTTTGTGAAAGTAAGTGCTTGAATGCACAGAGGGGCTGGGCGTAGCCTGCTGGCCCATCTCAGTTCTGGTCATGCCCCTCAGTGCACTTAAGATTTCATTTGCATAAAAAATAGTTTTAATTCACAGGAATTCCACAACTGATTTTCACAGCACAGGTATCTTTTTAGTCATCAGGATTGACCCTGTTTAAGTTGCCATAATTTGTATTGGAAAATGGGAAAAAATTATTTGTAGGGTAAAACTGGAAAAAAATATTTGCCAATGTTTTTTTTCGGTTTTGATATTAAAATGTTCACTATGTGCCAACAATGATAGGATATCCTTATTCTGCATGGCGGTATGATTATGCAGATACCAAATTTGCATTGCATTTTTATTTTGATTTACTACTTTAAAAAAAATTAAAACCTTTGAAAGAATAAAAATGCTCTTTGCATCGCCATTTTCTGACGGCCATAACATTTTTATATTTCTGTCTACAGAACTGTATGTGGGCGTGTTTTTTGTGGGTTGAATTGTAGTTTTTAGGTACCAAAGACTTTTTGATCACTTTTATTCAATTCTTTTGGAGGGGTGGGGATAAAGTGACCAAAAAATTGCAAATTGCACATTTTTATTTAATTTTTTTTCCACTGCTGCGTGCACCTTTTAATAGTTCGGACATGGAATGCAGCATATTATGTTTATTTTTTATTATTTATTTTTATATGTGAACTAGGGTAAGTAGGGTGATTTAAATTGCTCTATTCTCTGAAACTTTTTTACACTTTTTTTAAGTTCCCCCCCTAGGATTCAACCGTTGATCCTCTAATCACTTCTCCCATAGACTGCAGTGGTTTACCATTGCAGTCTATCGGAGATTCGCTATGTTCTTATGGAGCCCTATTGCTGTGGTAGCCTTGAGCCTTTCTAATTCTTGAGACTACCACAGTCGACTAAGGCCTAATTCACACATCCATAGTGTGTTGCAGATCCGCAACACACCTTGCCACCAGCCCTATAGAGATGCCTATACTTGTCTGCAATTGCGGGCAAGAATAGGACATGCTCTATATTATTGCGGAGCCGCCGGTCGGAAGATCGGCGGCGCACTCCGCAAATGCGGATGCGTAGAGCACAGTGTGTGCTCTCCGCATCCATTACGTCCCCATTCAAAATTAATGGGTCTGCACCCGTTCCGCAGATTTGCGAAACGGGTACGGACGAACATTGCGGACGTGTGAATAGGGCCTAACAGCTTCCCCGATCTTGGTACAGGAGAGCCGTTCAGACCCAAAGTCACCTCAGATGCGTGGTCCCAGTCGACCATTGTATCTGAGGGGGTAAATGACTGGGATTGGCACAGTCATTGAGTCCAGGTGACAGCTGTATTACACAACCAGCCCCGCCGCCTATGTAGCGGGCTAAGCGCTCCATACGCCCTACACTGCACCATGACATAAGGGTTAAATTGCAATGGTATTAGATTCCTCTCGGCCAAGTTCATGAATATGAGAAAACCATTTTTGTTTTTTAGAGAAATAGGACAGGAACAGAGGGTTGTGAGCAGCAGCAGAAAGGGAAATCTGAGGAAGCACAATTGCTGGGATGACCGCTTACATTTTACATAACTGAATAAATTACGAGTTTTCTTTCCACACACACCGACAGTCGATCAATAGGGTCATGACTTGTAGAGTCTTTTCTTTCACCGTCGTAGGCCCGGCGCTGCCCTGAGAGGGGTTAAAGCAGAGGCACACGAAACGGGAGACAGGAAGGACTCTGCTGTCAAGTAACCGCTACATACTGTTTCCAATTACAAGATGTTTGTTGTAAGTATTTGAAGACTGATGGATTGTTTATGGAAAGATAGCTCTCCAGACAGGTCCCTGAGACAGTGCGGGGAAGAGAAATTCCTGGACTGTGAACTGAGGAAAAATAGGAAGCTGGAGGTGATAGACAGGTTATTCCCGAATCTTCCAGCCGTGATGTCATGCCATTCTCTCCTATCCTGGTGCAAAGGCACAAACCCCAAAAGAAAGTTCATTCCGGCTCCAGGAGCGCCTTATGGATCCACCAGCCAGAGGCAGCTGCACTCATCACATAGGATTGTTTAGTGGTCGCACGCCACATTACCAGGGGCCCCGGCTGCTGAAGAACTTACCACGGAGGAAGACTATGCAGCCTGCTAAACTCTTTCTCTTGCTCCCTGACATGAAATCACAGCAATTTTCTGTCTCCACCACTAGGGGGAGCTCAGTGCATAGAAATGTTTGGAAATTCCATTGAGTTCCATGGTAACTGTATCAATTCCTAAGGACTGAGCTCCACCTAGTGGTGGTGGCAGGCAGACAGGTTTATCAAATGAGGGGAAGCAAGCAGTAGATTTAGTTTACCAAGCACAGTGCCGTCCATTAGATGGTGGCTGGGCTTGGTATTGCAGCTCAACTCCATTCCATGGGACTGAGCTGCGCCTAGGCCAGGCGTGTCTAATGAACATGACATCACTTGCCTAGGAATAGGCCAATGATGTCAGCGGGGTACTGGGAATTGGATGCCTGCCAATCTCATATTGATGGTCCATTTCAAGAAGACCCCTTTAACTGACCATAGGCTTCTTCATCTGTTATACATTTTTACTGAGAACATAGCTGTTGAATATTTGGAGCAAGTGGCGTAACTAGAATGTTATGGGCCCTAGTGCAAACTTTGGATTGGGCCCCCCCAATTCATACAAAGAGGCAGCAATTTTTTTTACACTAAGCCCAATGCATGGCTACACTCACCCAGTCCTAATTATTAAAATCTGGTCCTACAGTACCTCATCGAGAGTGTCGCTGGCGTGATGTCCACTGGATCCGGAATAAGGTCCCTGTAGTGACAGAGCAAAAAAGAATAATCACATAAGGAAGGGATTGGTGACTGCCCCTGTGAAATCACCAGCAGGGGGCGCTGTGCTGGCCTGTAAGACTGAGCCATGCCAATGTATAGCAGGGTAATCTAGGACATTTCTCCTAAGTGCTACTACATAGTACTAATGCCCACATTGTGGCCCTTCACAGTAATTAAGCCCACCTTGTGGCCCCTTTACAAAAGTTATGTCCTCCTTGTGGCCCCTCACAGCAGCTATACCCACCTTTGTTCCTGTCACAGTAGTTATGGCCAGATATGTGCCCCCTTACATTAGGAATGCCCAGATATGTGCCCCCTTACAGTAGTAATGCCCAGATATGTGCCCCCTCACAGTTGTAATGCCCAGATATGTGCCCCCTCACAGTAGTTTTGGCCAGATATGTGCCCCCTCACAGTAGTTATAGCCAGATATGTGCCCCCTCACAGTAGTTATGCCAGATTATGTGCCCCCTCACAGTAGTAATGCCCAGATATGTGCCCCCTCACAGTAGTTTTGGCCAGATAGGTGCCCCCTCACAGTAGTTTTGGCCAGATATGTGTCCCCCCACAGTAGTTATGGCCAGTTATGTGCCCCTCACAGTAATTATGCTTAGTTATGTGCCCCCTCACAGTAGTTATGCCAGATTATGTGCCCCCACACAGTAGTTATGCCAGATTATGTGCCCCCTCACAGTAGTTATGCCTTTATATGTGCCCCCTCACAGTATTTATGCCAGATATGTGCCCCCTCACAGTAGTCATACCCAGTTATGTGCCCCCTCACAGTAGTTATGCCAGATTATGTGCTCTCTCACAGTAGTCATACCCAGATATGTGCTCCCACACAGTAGTTGTCAGATTATGTACCCCCTCACAGTAGTTATGCCTTCATATAGTAGTTATGCCCACATATATGCCCCCTCACAGTAGTTATGCCAGATTAAGTGCCCCCTTAGGGACATACACAGTCCCCAAATAGTATAATGACCCTTGTAGCACCAGTATAAATAATGTGTTCCATCCCTGTAGCTTCACTCCTTTATGTAATGCATCCATGTAGTGGTTGTATAAAAGATACTCTCCATCCTTTTAGTCGCCCCCCCTTTTGCCCCCAGTCTGCAGCTTTATGGGGGGGGGGGGGGAACAAAAAAAAAACACATACTTACCTTCTTCCCTGATGACGCGCTCCCACACTCATATCGCGCTGCTGGCTGTGCTGGAGGCCGAGTGTCGGGCTTTCAGCGATCCTCCCACAGCCAGCATCGCCATGTGCCGTCTGCAGGGGGAGTGCCAGAGCTCAGAATAAAAGTGAAGCAGGGAGTGGAGAGGGCTCCTTGCTTCACTCTGGAGACAAACAGCCCGGCAGTGACAAGAACTGCACGCCATGTTTAAAAAGCGCCTTTTCCAGATTTGTTGACAGAAGTTGGCTAAGGGGAGCACAATTTTTTTTTTAATTTAAAGGGTTCAAGAGGGGACTGGATGTATTTCTGGAGTGTAATAATATTACAGGCTATAGCTACTAGAGAGGGGTCGTTGATCCAGGGAGTTATTCTGATTGCTGATTGGAGTCGGGAAGGAATTTTTTCCTCTTATGTGGGGAAAATTGGCTTCTACCTCACAGTTTTTTTTTTGCCTTCCTCTGGATTAACTTGCAGGATAACAGGCCGAACTGGATGGACAAATGTCTTTTTTCGGCCTTATATTATATACTATGTTTAAAAAACAACTCAACTTTAAAAAATTTGATGATATTTTTCACTCTGAGAATTCTGCCCCCTTGTGGTGGCTGCATGCAGCCAGAATTATAGCATTTATCAAGTCAGGTGAAACAGATTCTCTGTGTTGGCTTTATAGAAGCAGGTCCGGGCAAATCCCCCTGGTTGCTAAGACTGCCCTTGTAACTGGGTCCTAATGCACTGCAATATAAAATGCACAATTAGGTAACATTCAGGTCACTATGGGGGCATATATCCTACAAATTGCACCATAATGCTAGTGCGCACTGTTTTACTGTAGAAGCCGCCTGCAGCACCAGGTTAAATGTGCCCACTGGTTGTACCTGGTTATCTATTGACAGGTAGAAAGCATTGGATAGGGCATAGCGAAATTAAAGGTTTTTTTTTCGAATTAGAAAAGTATGGCTGCTTTCTTCCAGAAACAGCCTCACACCTGTCCATGGGTTGTGTGTGGTATAGCAGCTCAGTCTCACCCACTTAAAGGGAATCTGTCACCTGCCTATCACCATTCCCCCCCCCCCCCCCTTTAGCCACGTGTAATAAAGTACCTTATATCCGGACCTGCTCTTCTTTTTGCTTTGTCTCTTGTCATTTTCCTTTAAAAACGATTTTTCCATTATGCAAATTAGGATCCAAGGAGCCCAGAGGGGCATTTCTCTGCCAAGGAACCCAGGAAACGCCCCCCCCCTGATGTGCCCAGCCCGCCTAAATTTGAATCCACAAGAACGCCTCCAGCAGCAGAAATCGCCTCCGCCCCCCGGCTACCTCCGCTTTCAGGTAGGAATAAAGCCCCGATTTTCATCTCCCCGGGCCGCTGGAATTCTCGCGCAGGCGCAGTGCAGGCGATTGCCTGCACGATGCTACGCCAACTGAGGGCAACAGCCTCAATAGTGTCACTGGGCATGCACCATGGGGGTAGCCGGGAGGCGGAGGTGATTTCTGCTGCTGAAGGCGTTCTTGTGGATTCAGATTTAGGCGGGCTGGGTACATCAGGGGGCGTTCCTGGGCTCCTTGGCAGAGAAAAAACGCCCCTCAATTGCATAATGGGAATATTGTTTTTTTAAGAAAAATGACAAGAGACAAAGCAAAAAGAAGAACCGATCCGGATATAAGGTACTTTATTACACATGGCTAGTAAATGGTGATAGGCAGGTGACAGATTCCCTTTCAGTGGGTGAGACTGAGCTGCAATACCATGCACAACCCATGGACAGTTGTGGTGTGGTTTATTAAAGAAAGCACTTTTTTTGGTTTTTTTTTAATAATGGACAACCCCTTTAAGAAAGCAGATGCATAATGGTCTCAATGTCCAGGTGAAATCCCTATACTAATATTAAAGAGACAGTACATTATAAATGTGGTCCTAGCATTAAAGGCATTTCCTGGATGTTTAATATTGATGGCCTATTCTCAGGTGGCCTGTATCAGATCGGTGGAGGTCCAACTCCCGTCATACCCATTGATCAGGTATTTGAGGAGGCTGTGGTGATCTGGTGAACGCCGGGGCCTCCTTGTAGCTTGGCTGGGCTTGGTATTGCGGCTCAACTCCACTCACCCGAGTGAGACCGAGCTACACCTAGGCCTGTGATGGCTAACCTCCAGCACTCCAGCTGTGGGAAAAATACCACCCCCAAGATGCCCCCTTGCTTGGCTGTTTTCAGAACTCCATAGAAATGAATAGAGCATACTGGGAGTCGTAGTTTCTCCACAGTTGGAGTGCCGGAGGTTAGCCATCACAGGCCTAGGCCATGTGTGTAATGAACATGACATCACTTACCTAGGAAGAGGCCAATGATGTCAGCGGGAGTATTTGGAGTTGGATGCCTAATGATCTCATATTGATGGTCCATTTCAGGAAAACCCAGTGACCACAGTCTCCTTTATCCGTTATACATTTTTACGGAGGAAATACCTATAAAATATTTGGAGCCATACAGCAATGTCTACATTTTATAGTGTCCATAAGATGTAAATAGTGTGATGTCATCACATTATTATGTGATGTCACTGCTGCTGCGACTACATAAACAGTTGGTCTAAGTCTGACTCCTTTCATCAACCCGAATGTTTTTTTTTTTTTTTACTTTTTGCCAGTAACTTTAGTAAATCTAGGGTTAATCAGAGCGAGTACAATATTCGGAATATCAGCCCGGCTCTAGATTACGCTTTAAAATACCTCTGAGCCCCTGATCCTTCCTGTATATATTCACCAGAGCCTGGATGGGGAGAGAAAATTGCTTTTGCTTGAGGGCAGACACAAGCCCCCTCCAAACACTTCAAGGATCTCTCTACACATGGAACCTCATTTCGTAGGGGCTCTGTTTATTTTTACGGCCTCTTATCTCAGTGAGCAGCTCAATTAATGACCTCACTTTTCCCTGGAGGGGGGCGATGACATCATGCGCTGGCTGTGGTGTTGCCTGATAACGTCTAGCTTTGTCACAGACAGTTAGTACAAGCCACACATGTGTTATTTTCATCTCTCCTACTAATAGCGTAGGCGACAGCTGTGCCACCTACATCTCCGCTAGATCTAGGTCCTGGAAGATGGAGAGACATATTCCCTGTATCCCTCATGTCCCGTTTTTGGAGAGACAGTCAACCAGATCCATCTGTCCTACCTTTCTTCCAAATGTTCCTCACTTTTCCACTGTCAAATGTCCTCCTTCTGTCATCGACAGGCAAATTCCTACTTCAGCAGGCCCGGCCTTGACCTTGACCGTAAATAGGTTATTTTAAAGGGAGTCTGTCAGCAGTTTTGAGCCATAAAAACTGCTGATAGCACCCTATAGGTGATGAGGGGAAGAGTGTATTATACCGAGAGTGATGGTCATGCATGACTGAGAAGTTAAGGCTTTCATCCCCCAGTTCCCTAATCACAAGTGTCCAGGAGGTGGTCCCTTAATGTTCAGTGTCCTGACCCTTCTGCACTGAATGCTTTCTAGCCTCTCCTCTCTTTTCTGAGTCTTCTGATTGGATGCTAGAGTCGCCAATCAAGGTGGAAGGGCTGAAAAATGTTCAGTGCAGAGAGCCCAGGCCACTGAACATGAAGGGACCGCCACCTGGACACTTGTGGTCGCAGCATCGGGGGGGAGATTTGATTAATCAGTATTATTCTATTCTATGCTTGCATTGTTCTCTCTATTAGCTACACAGTATTGTCAGCAGTTTTAAGAGAACTGCTGACACATCCCCTTTAAGAAGGCACCCTCTGTCCATATACCCTATTACAGATAGTCTTCTTTTTAAAGGGCCCCATTGTCAAATTGTATCAGTGTACGGTGCAGAATGAAAACTGGGGCTGCTACTAACACCTGATCGTAGGGGTTCTAGGTATCGGACCCTCATTGATCTGATATTAATGGCCTATTCTATGGAAAGGTCATCAATATGTTGGTCCTGGAAAAAATTCCATTCACACGTCCGCAAAACGGGTCCGCATCCGTTCCGCAATTTTGAAGGGTGCGGACCCTTTGATTTTCAATGGGGACTCGATTTTTTGGAAGCTGTTCTTTATTTGGACATTCATCCAACGCCCAGGCTCCCGGCATTGTCCGTGCTTCCTCTTATCTTAGCCAGGTGAGCGCACCGTCTTAGTTTTTTTACTGTCCGCATCCGCACTTCCGTTCCGCTGCCCCGCAAAAAATAGAACATGTCCTATTCTTGTCCGCAAACAAGAAAAGGTATTTCTATTATAGTGTCGGCCATGTGTGGTCCGCCAAATGTGGAACGCACTCGACTGGTGTCCGTGTTTTGCGGGTCCTCAATTTGCAGGCAGCAAAACAGTTGCGGACGTGTGAAAGGACCCTAAGGCTGGGTTCTGAATTGCGCGTATTTGATACGCGCATAAAACGCGCGTTTCTGTCTCGTGTATTACAGCGCGTTTTTGCAAATAGGAAACGTGCGTCGTACGCGTGTTTGTGTGATTAACTACTGTGGCGTCAATCACAATACGCGCGACAAATCGCCCCAAAGAAGCTCAAGAACTTTTTTGAGCGTAGGGCGTTTTTCAGCGCGTTCAAACGCGCTGTAAAACGCTCAAGTGAGAACCAGGGCCATAGGGAAGCATTGGTTTTCATGTGTTGAGCGTTTTACAGCGCGTTTGAACGCGCAAGTCTGAACCCAGCCTCACCCTGGGTTCACACCTGAGCGTTTTACAGCGCGTTCGTACGCGCTGTAAAACGCTCAACAGGCGAAAACCCATGTTTCCCTATGGGCATGGTTCTCACCTGAGCGTTTTACAGCGCGTACGAACGCGCTGTAAAACGCCATACGCCCAAAGAAGTACAGGAGCTTCTTTGGGGCGTTTTGTCACGCGTATTGTGATTGACGCCAGAGTGGTCAATCACACGAACGCGTGTACAACGCTCGTTTCCTATTTCCAAAAACGCGCTGTAATACGTGCGACAAAAACGCACGTAAAACGCGCGTATCAAATACGCTCAAGTGTGAACCCAGCGTCAGTCTAAAAACGCAAGTCATCTCAGTCTGACAGAAAATAAAACAATTTGGTACCGCCATAATTGTAACAACTTGTGGAATAAAGTTAACATAATATTCATACTATGAAATAATAGGCTAAAAAAATAACACACATAATGAGAAAAATGTGGGACTTTGTCACCCACAAAAATAAGGCAAAAAAATAAAAAAAAGACCAAACACTACTATACATTCCCTTTCATTAGTACCAACATATAACTCACCATGCAAAGAACCAAAATACAGCTAATCGAAATATACATAATATTACATCGATGGAAAGCTAAAAAAAAAAGTTATGGCCATTGGAAAGTAATGAAGGTGAAAAAAAAACATGGCTCCTAACAGGTTAAAGTAAAACAGCTCATGCTGTAGCGTAATATTGTATAATGTCTCGACAGTGCTTTGCATAATAAAGAACCAGGAGGTAGGGTTGATGAAAAAAAAACATGATTGAAAGTATTCCAATCCAGACCCGAGCAGAGCCGTAAAGTTATGAAACCCAGCATTGGGCTGTAAATTAGTCAGACCAGACTAAGCTCAGGTTTATTGTAGGCAGAGGTGTAAGTGGGATTTTTATTGTGTATTTTATTTTTTTACAACCCTATTATGCCCCGCTGCAGCACAATATTGTCTGTGCCCTGAGCTCCAGTGCCTGTTTCAGGGTTTTACCAGATTCTCTGGGTTAACAGTAAAATTCAGGTGCAGATGCTGTATGTCCGCGTAAACAGAAAAAAATTGTAATACAGCTTTCTGATTGATTTGGTTACAATTACTCTATAATTCCGATCAATTTTAACTAAATTAAAGGGGTCGGCCACCTTTTGGTTGGGGGAGGGGAGTCTGGCAAAGCCCCCTCTTGGCTAGACCTGAAAAAGTGAAGCATTCTTACAGTACCTGCTCCTTCGCTCTCCGTCCTCAGTTGCCTCACTCGGACCCCCCACTGTCAACATCCTTTTGTAAACCTCTGCAGTCAATCACTGGATGCAGCAGTGACCTGCCCCCTTGAGTGACTAATTTACTTGGCGTAAGGGGAGTAGGTCATCGTTGTGGCCAGTAATTGGCTGCAGCAGTGTCAAACGGAGGACTCAAGTAAGGAAACCGAGGACGGGGAACAAAGGAGCTGAACCCAGTGGTGGGGAACAGGTAAGTATGTTTCCCTTTTGAAGGTCTGGTCAGGATCTTGTACACCCCCCACCCCACCCCAAAAAAAAGTGACCAACCCCAAGCGTTTAAACTTACATCACAGAGCTTAACATTTTTTTATGTTCTTTTCACTGCCACAAATCTGTTTCTTCCCCCTGCAATCCTACGCTACCTTCAAATCCCTTACATGCACTCTATTATATGTATTTCACTCTCCCCTGCTTCATATCACAAGGAGTTAGGCCCCTAGGCCCCTCATTTCTATGGGGCTATGCACATGAGCGGTCATTTTCACGCATCACTTCTGCGTTGCGTGAAAATCGCAGCATGCTCTATATTGTGCGTTTTTCACGCAACGCAGGCCCCATAGAAGTGAATGGGACTATGGTAAAATCGCAAGCAAGTGCGGATGCAGTGCGATTTTCCCGCAAGGTTGCTTAGCAACGGGACCAGATCTTTATTATTTTCCCTTATAACATGGTTATAAGGGAAAATAATAGCATTCTCAATACAGAATGCTTAGTAAAATGTGGATTAAGGGGTTAAGAATAAAAAAATTAACTCACCTTATCCACTTGCCGATCTCTTCTGTCTTCTTCAAGCATTAGCTGCCATCTAAAGGACCTGTGGTGACGTCACATCACATGGTCCAATCACATGGTCCATCACCATGGTGATGGACCATGTGATTGGACCATGTGATGAGCTCAGTGACGTCATCAGAGGTCCTTTAGCCGGCAGCTAATGCTTGAAGAGAGAAGAGATCGACAAGTGGATAAGATGAGTTCATTTTTTTATTTTTAACCCCTCCATCCACATTTTACTAAGCATTCTGTAGTGAGAATGCTTTTTTTTTCCCATTATAACCATGTTATATGGAAAAATAATAAAATCTACACAGCACTCAACCCGAAACCGGACTTCAGTGATGAAGTCCGGGTTCGGGTCTGAGTACCAAACATGCCAATTTTTCGCATGAGCGTGCAAAACGCATTAAAACGCTTTGCACTCGCGTGGAAAAATTGCGCATTTTCCCGCAACGCACCCGCCTCTTATCCGGACGTCCGTGTGAAAGAGGCCTTAGTCTACTTCCCCCTCTGGTAGCTATACATATTGCCCACAGTAAGACTCCTTGTCAGTCTCCTTCTTCCTCTGGCATCTGTAAATTTAGTCCACAGTAAGTTCCCAGTCAGTCCCCTCTGATAGCTGTACATATTTTCCCCAGTCTGTCTCTTTCCCTCTCAGACAGTTGTATATATATCGCCCTCAGTCAGTCTCCATCCCTTCTAGCGCCTGTAAATATAGTCCCCAGTCAGTCTCCTTCCCTCTCAGACAGCTGTCATTTTAGTCTCCAGTCAGTCTTCTTCCCTCACTGGGAGCTGTAAACATAGTCCCTAATAAGTACACCTGCAGAGGCATAGTAATTGTACCATGGTGTCTGTAAAAGGGAGAAATAGTACTTGTTTGCTCATGAGTCAGTCTTCTTCCCTCACTGGCAGCTGTAAATATAGTCCCTAGTAAGTCCACCTGCAGATAGATAGTAATTTCATCATGGAGTCTGTAAAAGTGAAAAGAAGTCAGTTCTCAGAGCCTTCTCAGCCTTGCTGTATAATGTGGTGCTACTGCACAGGCCCCGTGCCTCCCCTGACAAGCAGGGTAAAGGCAATTTTGTATAGGTTAATGTGAGCAGAGGATCACTCCGTGGAGAATAGAAATGAGGATGCTGCAGTGGGGAAAGTAACAGCGCGTGCTGTGGGCCAGATCTGCACTTTGGACAGCAGGTGGCGCCATAATATACAGGTAAATTTAATAATACTTCAACAGATTATTTTTAAATGCATTTTTTTCCTGATCTATACAATAAATCTAATAGTTTTGGTGGGACAACCCCTTTAAAATCAAAAAAGAAAACTCTGACTGTCTGCACCTCCAGGGCGCTTAGGGAATAGGAATTTTTTAGCCAGTTCACTTTCAGCACTATAAATCTGTCTCCAATGAGCTCCCCCTAGTGGTGGCTCGGGGGAGGCAGAATTTTATCATTTAATTTTATGCCTCTAAGAAGGTAAGCAGAGGATTTGGAGCTCCGTAAGGCTGGGTTCAGACTTGCCCATTTTACAGCGCGTTCAAACGCGCTGTAAAACGCTCAACACATGAAAACCAATGCTTCCCTATGGCCCTGGTTCTCATTTGAATGTTTCACAGTGCGTAAGAACGCCCTAAGCTCAAAAAAGTTCTTGAGCTTCTTTGGGGCGTTTTGTCGCGCGTATTGTGATTGACGCCACAGTAGTCAATCACACGACGCGCGTTTCCTATCTGCAAAAACGCGATGTAATACGCGCGACAGAAACGCGCGCTTTACGCGCATATCAAATACGCGCAAGTCTGAACCCAGGCTGAGGAAAAATTTGAGCTTTGACTTCTGTTTCCATGTATAATTTTTTTTATCTTTTGTGAACTTACATTCAGGTATTATACAGCAGCTCCTTTCGTGAATCTCTCTTGTGCCCCTGACTGGATAGAGGGTTCATTATAACGGAGCTGTCATGATAACGGACATTCGCACTGTGTATGTTCTATGTATACTGCTCTCAGGTACAGAAGCAGCTGCCAAGGGGTGGAAAAGTTATAAACTAAGCAGATTTGCTAATCAGAAGTCTGGGAAAGCTGGGTCCCTGCACTGGCCGTCATATTTGTTGCCTCCCAGTTTTACCATTATATTAAAATGGTTAAAATCAGCATTAACCCATCACTTCCCTCTTCAGTCTGGTCTTACTATTCACGTTCCTCGTTGGTTATATGGTCTGAGATTGAGGGATACATTAATGGAGGGGGGTCCCTGATTGTGGCTAGAAGTAGACCTGTGCAAGACTGCAGTCTTTCGATCATTAATAATACGATGGAGTCAGGGCTGGAGCACATATGGTGTCAATACACTTTAATTAAGTGTAGTAATTCCCTTTTTCCTGAGTCAGACTGGCAAGGGCACGCTCTTTTTTTTTATTTCTGGGTAAGATTTATATGCTGTGTGCATGCTGAGAAAATTCTCTTTATGGACTGTGACTGCCCTCTATTGACAAAAATAGGCATTGCAACTATTTGGCAAAAATTCTGCTTAATTTGAATCCTTGGAGGGGAAATAATAACTTCAATATTTGCCTCAGTGTTAGGGCTCATGCACATGACCGTATGACGTCCATGTGCATTCCGTTTTTTGCGGAACGGAACAGCTGGGCCCTGATAGGACAGTACTTTCCTTGTCCATTTTGCGGACAATAATAGGACATGTTCTATCTTTGAATGGAATTAAAAAACGGAAACGGAAGGCATACGGAGTACCTTCCGTCTTTTTTGAAATGAATGGTTCCGTATACGGAATGCAAGAAACGGAGCGTAAACCGGGAGAAAAAACATTCGTGTGCATGAGCCCTTATTCTGATCTCTTTTATACTACTTTTTTTACTACTATTTCACTAGAGATAAGCAGATTTTTTAAAATTTCAGTTTGGGTCTCATTCAGCTGAATCTGCTGTCCATTTTGATTCAGGTCTGAATAAATTTGAAAGTAAACCAATTGCCTGGAAAAGTCTTCAGGCGCCTGGGGCACCGTTGATTCTCCTAAATCACACAAAATTCAGATTTGTTAAAATTTTCAAAAAATTTCAAATTTTAGCATTGATTAGTAGTGTTGAGCGAACAGTTCGAGCATAGTTCGGGTCCGTACCGAATTTTGGGGTGTTCGTGACACGGACCCGAACCCGAACTTTTTCGTAAAAGTTCGGGTTCGGGTTCGTCGTTCGGCATGTATTTTGGCGCATTTTGAAAGGCTGCAAAGCAGCCAATCAACATGCATCATACTACTTGCCCTAAGGTGCCATCGCAGCCATGCCTACTATTGGCAAGGCTGTGATTGGCCAAGTGCAGCATGTGACTCAGCCTCTTTATAAGCTTGTGCGCACGTCGGGACGTGCTCACTCCCGATGTGAATAGAACAGGGATAGACGCAGCTGATGCTAGGGCGAGAATAGGCAGGGATAATTGAATAACTGGAAGCAAATTTCTCTCCTCCACCTGTGATTCATCTGAACAACTGCAGCTGAGCTGCTTTTTTGATAGGGATTGGCTATTTTTAGAGTGGCCAGAGTGATTTTTCCATCCACATGTACCTGGGCTGACCGCCGGCCGCCATTTTGCGACTTGTAGTGCTGCAGCAGAAGCTGCCACAGTGTGCATTCCAAAGCTCCAAACAAGTCAGACATCTACACCTGGGATTCAGACCAATAGCGATTTAGCAGCACAGTCCAAGGCTATTTTTTTAAAGGTTGTGCAGACCATTTTGTGGCACATGTTACTGGGCTGATAGGCGGCGGCCATCTTGGGACTAGTGCTGCAGCACAATCTCTCCCAACGTCCATTAATCACTTGTAATAGTGGTCTGTGCCATAGAAATCCTACATCAGGGACTTGGGTGTGCTTGTGTCACCCCTACTAATACCAGTCCACCTGTAATCCATACAGTCAAAAGACTGAAAGTATTCCAGTGAGGGAATTTTTTTTTATTTAAAAAGGCCAAGTTAGTTTATCTGGCGTTCAATATACTAGATACAGTTAGGCCTGCGTTTCATACATCTGGAATTAGCAAACTAATGTGCTGGGGTTGGGAAAACATATATGTACCCATACTAGAATCTGTCAAAGAAAGCGGTACTCACATATAACAGTCATTCCATCTGTAATCCATACAGTCAAAAGACTGAAAGTATTCCAGTGAGGGAATTTTTTTATTTAAAAAAGGCCAAGTTAGTTTATCTGGCGTTCAATATACTAGATACAGTTAGGCCTGCGTTTCATACATCTGGAATTAGCAAATTAATGTGCTGGGGTTGGGAAAACATATATGTACCCATACTAGAATCTGTCAAAGAAAGCGGTACTCACATATAACAGTCATTCCATCTGTAATCCATACAGTCAAAAGACTGAAAGTATTCCAGTGAGGGAATTTTTTTATTTAAAAAGGCCAAGTTAGTTTATCTGGCGTTACAATATACTAGATACAGTTAGGCCTGCGTTTCATACATCTGGAATTAGCAAACTAATGTGCTGGGGTTGGGAAAACATATATGTACCCATACTAGAATCTGTCAAAGAAAGCGGTACTCACATATAACAGTCATTCCATCTGTAATCCATACAGTCAAAAGACTGAAAGTATTCCAGTGAGGGATTTTTTTATTTAAAAAGGCCAAGTTAGTTTATCTGGCGTTCAATATACTAGATACAGTTAGGCCTGCGTTTCATACATCTGGAATTAGCAAACTAATGTGCTGGGGTTGGGAAAACATATATGTACCCATACTAGAATCTGTCAAAGAAAGCGGTACTCACATATAACAGTCATTCCATCTGTAATCCATACAGTCAAAAGACTGAAAGTATTCCAGTGAGGGAATTTTTTTATTTAAAAAGGCCAAGTTAGTTTATCTGGCGTTCAATATACTAGATACAGTTAGGCCTGCGTTTCATACATCTGGAATTAGCAAACTAATGTGCTGGGGTTGGGAAAACATATATGTACCCATACTAGAATCTGTCAAAGAAAGCGGTACTCACATATAACAGTCATTCCATCTGTAATCCATACAGTCAAAAGACTGAAAGTATTCCAGTGAGGGAATTTTTTTTTATTTAAAAAGGCCAAGTTAGTTTATCTGGCGTTCAATATACTAGATACAGTTAGGCCTGCGTTTCATACATCTGGAATTAGCAAACTAATGTGCTGGGGTTGGGAAAACATATATGTACCCATACTAGAATCTGTCAAAGAAAGCGGTACTCACATATAACAGTCATTCCATCTGTAATCCATACAGTCAAAAGACTGAAAGTATTCCAGTGAGGGAATTTTTTTATTTAAAAAGGCCAAGTTAGTTTATCTGGCGTTCAATATACTAGATACAGTTAGGCCTGCGTTTCATACATCTGGAATTAGCAAACTAATGTGCTGGGGTTGGGAAAACATATATGTACCCATACTAGAATCTGTCAAAGAAAGCGGTACTCACATGTAACAGTCATTCCATCTGTAATCCATACAGTCAAAAGACTGAAAGTATTCCAGTGAGGGGATTTTGCTTATAAAAATAATATATTTCATTGTGGTGCGAGTTGAATCGCAACAATGAAGAAAAATACTATTAAGGGACGAGGACGCGGTCGTGGTGGTGTCCGTGGAGCCTCTGTTGCTGGTAGAGGACGTGGCCGTTCGGCCCCAGGCGCACACAGTAGGGAACGAACTCCCTCAACTAGCCGGCAGAATGTACCGCAATATCTCGTGGGGCCCAATGCCGCTCTTAGGATGGTAAGGCCTGAGCAGGTACAGGCATTAATCGATTGGGTGGCCGACAGTGCTTCCAGCACGTTCACCACATGGTCTTCCACCCAGTCTTCTGCGGAAAGCGCACAGGTGGCACCTGAAAACCAAGCCCATCAGTCTGTCACATCACCCCCAAGCATATCAGGGAAACGGTCTGAGCCACAAGTTATGCAGCAGTCTCTTCTTCTGTTTGAAGACTCTGCTTCCAGGGTTTCCCAGGGGCGTCCACCTAGCCCTTCCCCAGTGGAGGAAGACATACCATGCACTGACGCACAACCACTTATGTCTCCAGATGAAGAGGACATGGGAATACCACCACAGCAGAGTCACCGACTCTCTGATGATGACGAAACACAGGTGCCCACTGCCGCGTCTTTTTGCAGTGTGCAGACTGCACACCCCTCCACATCCTGACGGATGGTTCGGCCCCAACTACTGGGTTTCGAAATTGTCCACGTAGCCAGAGTTAGCATGTTATGCCTTGGAGGTGCTTTCCTGCCCGGCGGCCAGCGTTTTATCTGAACGCGTATTCAGCACGGCAGGGGACGTCATTACTGACAAGCGCAGCCGCCTGTCCACAGCCAACGTGGACAAGCTGACCTTCATAAAGATGAACCAGGCATGGATCCCACAGGACCTGTCCCTCCCTTGTGCAGAGTAGTCCTTATTAACTGCCTAAAACATGTCTTGTTGTGCTACGGGCCACTTCTTTATTTGATACAAATTTTATGAAACCCACAGTTGAATGAAACTCTTCTCTGTCTGGGCGCCGGGGCCTAACCAGATGAAAGTGGCCGGTTAAACTAACGGGTGACATGAAGCCATAACCTCTGCCATGCTACCTCTGTCTTCTGTCTGGGTGCTGAGGCCTAAGTCAAATAAAGCGGTCTTCTGCTGTGCTGGGGATATGAAGCTAATCTCTGACCTCTCTCCTGGGTCCAAAGGCCTAAATCACTGAAAGAGGCCTTCTCCTGTGGTGTGTGATATGATGCCAGAATATGTGCTGTGGGGCCTCTCTCCTCTTCCTGGGTGCAGGGGTCAAATAAACTAAATTGTGGCCTACTCCTGTGGTGGTTGATATGATGCCTGATTCTCTGATGTGGAACCTCTCTCCTCTGTTTGGGTGAAGGGGTCAAAGTAACTCAATGGTGGCTTCTCCTGTGGTGGTTAGTATGATGCCAGAATATGTGCTGTGGGGCCTCTCTCCTCTTCCTAGGTGCAGGGGTCAAAGTAACTCAATGGTGGCTTCTCCTGTGGTGGCTGATATGATGCCAGAATATGTGCTGTGGGGCCTCTCTCCTCTTCCTGGGTGCAGGGGTCAAAGTAACTCAATGGTGGCTTCTCCTGTGGTGGCTGATATGATGCCAGAATATGTGCTGTGGTGCCTCTCTCCTCTTCCTGGGTGCAGGGTCAAAGTAACTCAATGGTGGCTTCTCCTGTGGTGGCTGATATGATGCCAGAATATGTGCTGTGGTGCCTCTCTCCTCTTCCTGGGTGCGGGGTCAAAGTAACTCAATGGTGGCTTCTCCTGTGGTGGCTGATATGATGCCAGAATATGTGCTGTGGTGCCTCTCTCCTCTTCCTGGGTGCAGGGGTCAAAGTAACTAAATGGTGGCTTCTCCTGTGGTGGTTGATATGATGCCTGATTCTCTGCTGTGAAACCTCTCTCCTCCATCTGGGTGTAGGGGTCAAAGTCTTTTAAAGTCACCTTCTCCTGTGCTGATTGATATGAAGCTGATGGTTGTGCCATCTGACATGGTTGCCGGGGTCCCATTAAATTGGGGCCTACTCCTGTGGTGGTTGATATGATGCCTGATTCTCTGATGTGGAACCTCTCTCCTCTGTTTGGGTGAAGGGGTCAAAGTAACTCAATGGTGGCTTCTCCTGTGGTGGCTGATATGATGCCAGAATATGTGCTGTGGGGCCTCTCTCCTCTTCCTGGGTGCAGGGGTCAAAGTAACTCAATGGTGGCTTCTCCTGTGGTGGCTGATATGATGCCAGAATATGTGCTGTGGTGCCTCTCTCCTCTTCCTGGGTGTGGGGGTCAAAGTAACTCAATGGTGGCTTCTCCTGTGGTGGCTGATATGATGCCAGAATATGTGCTGTGGGGCCTCTCTCTTCTTCCTGGGTGCAGGGGTCAAAGTAACTCAATGGTGGCTTCTCCTGTGGTGGTTGATATGATGCCTGATTCTCTGCTGTGAAACCTCTCTCCTCCATCTGGGTGTAGGGGTCAAAGTCTTTCAAAGTCGCCTTCTCCTGTGCTGATTGATATGAAGCTGATGGTTGTGCCATCTGACATGGTTGCCGGGGTCCCATTAAATTGTGGCCTACTCCTGTGGTGGTTGATATGATGCCTGATTCTCTGATGTGGAACCTCTCTCCTCTGTTTGGGTGAAGGGGTCAAAGTAACTAAATGGTGGCTTCTCCTGTGGTGGCTGATATGATGCCAGAATATGTGCTGTGGGGCCTCTCTCCTCTTCCTGGGTGCAGGGGTCAAAGTAACTCAATGGTGGCTTCTCCTGTGGTGGCTGATATGATGCCAGAATATGTGCTGTGGTGCCTCTCTCCTCTTCCTGGAGTGCGGGGTCAAAGTAACTCAATGGTGGCTTCTCCTGTGGTGGCTGATATGATGCCAGAATATGTGCTGTGGTGCCTCTCTCCTCTTCCTGGGTGCGGGGGTCAAAGTAACTCAATGGTGGCTTCTCCTGTGGTGGTTAGTATGATGCCAGAATATGTGCTGTGGGGCCTCTCTCCTCTTCCTGGGTGCAGGGGTCAAAGTAACTCAATGGTGGCTTCTCCTGTGGTGGTTAGTATGATGCCAGAATATGTGCTGTGGGGCCTCTCTCCTCTTCCTGGGTGCAGGGGTCAAAGTAACTCAATGGTGGCTTCTCCTGTGGTGGCTGATATGATGCCAGAATATGTGCTGTGGTGCCTCTCTCCTCTTCCTGGGTGCAGGGGTCAAAGTAACTAAATGGTGGCTTCTCCTGTGGTGGTTGATATGATGCCTGATTCTCTGCTGTGAAACCTCTCTCCTCCATCTGGGTGTAGGGTCAAAGTCTTTCAAAGTCGCCTTCTCCTGTGCTGATTGATATGAAGCTGATGGTTGTGCCATCTGACATGGTTGCCGGGGTCCCATTAAATTGTGGCCTACTCCTGTGGTGGTTGATATGATGCCTGATTCTCTGATGTGGAACCTCTCTCCTCTGTTTGGGTGAAGGGGTCAAAGTAACTAAATGGTGGCTTCTCCTGTGGTGGCTGATATGA
Source organism: Bufotes viridis (assembly GCA_033119425.1). Taxonomy (NCBI): domain Eukaryota; kingdom Metazoa; phylum Chordata; class Amphibia; order Anura; family Bufonidae; genus Bufotes; species Bufotes viridis. The sequence goes on from CM065594.1 coordinate 264,044,997, forward strand.
TGCCAGAATATGTGCTGTGGGGCCTCTCTCCTCTTCCTGGGTGCAGGGGTCAAAGTAACTCAATGGTGGCTTCTCCTGTGGTGGTTAGTATGATGCCAGAATATGTGCTGTGGTGCCTCTCTCCTCTTCCTGGGTGCAGGGGTCAAAGTAACTCAATGGTGGCTTCTCCTGTGGTGGTTAGTATGATGCCAGAATATGTGCTGTGGGGCCTCTCTCCTCTTCCTGGGTGCAGGGGTCAAAGTAACTCAATGGTGGCTTCTCCTGTGGTGGCTGATATGATGCCAGAATATGTGCTGTGGTGCCTCTCTCCTCTTCCTGGGTGCGGGGTCAAAGTAACTAAATGGTGGCTTCTCCTGTGGTGGCTGATATGATGCCAGATTCTCTGATGTGGAACCTCTCTCCTCTGTTTGGGTGAAGGGTCAAAGTAACTAAATGGTGGCTTCTCCTGTGGTGGCTGATATGATGCCAGAATATGTGCTGTGGGGCCTCTCTCCTCTTCCTGGGTGCAGGGTCAAAGTAACTCAATGGTGGCTTCTCCTGTGGTGGTTAGTATGATGCCAGAATATGTGCTGTGGTGCCTCTCTCCTCTTCCTGGAGTGCGGGGTCAAAGTAACTCAATGGTGGCTTCTCCTGTGGTGGTTAGTATGATGCCAGAATATGTGCTGTGGGGCCTCTCTCCTCTTCCTGGGTGCAGGGGTCAAAGTAACTCAATGGTGGCTTCTCCTGTGGTGGCTGATATGATGCCAGAATATGTGCTGTGGTGCCTCTCTCCTCTTCCTGGGTGCGGGGTCAAAGTAACTAAATGGTGGCTTCTCCTGTGGTGGCTGATATGATGCCAGAATATGTGCTGTAGGGCCTCTCTCCTCTTCCTGGGTGCAGGGGTCAAAGTAACTCAATGGTGGCTTCTCCTGTGGTGGCTGATATGATGCCAGAATATGTGCTGTGGTGCCTCTCTCCTCTTCCTGGGTGCGGGGTCAAAGTAACTCAATGGTGGCTTCTCCTGTGGTGGCTGATATGATGCCAGAATATGTGCTGTGGTGCCTCTCTCCTCTTCCTGGGTGCGAGGGTCAAAGTAACTCAATGGTGGCTTCTCCTGTGGTGGTTAGTATGATGCCAGAATATGTGCTGTAGGGCCTCTCTCCTCTTCCTGGGTGCAGGGGTCAAAGTAACTCAATGGTGGCTTCTCCTGTGGTGGCTGATATGATGCCAGAATATGTGCTGTGGTGCCTCTCTCCTCTTCCTGGGTGCGGGGTCAAAGTAACTCAATGGTGGCTTCTCCTGTGGTGGCTGATATGATGCCAGAATATGTGCTGTGGTGCCTCTCTCCTCTTCCTGGGTGCAGGGGTCAAAGTAACTCAATGGTGGCTTCTCCTGTGGTGGTTAGTATGATGCCAGAATATGTGCTGTGGGGCCTCTCTCCTCTTCCTGGGTGCAGGGGTCAAAGTAACTAAATGGTGGCTTCTCCTGTAGTGGTTGATATGATGCCTGATTCTCTGCTGTGAAACCTCTCTCCTCCATCTGGGTGTAGGGGTCAAAGTCTTTCAAAGTCGCCTTCTCCTGTGATGATTGATATAAAGCTGATGGTTGTGCCATCTGACATGGTTGCCAGGGTCTGATTCAATGGGGGCCTACTCCTGTGGTGGGTGATCTAAATGCCTGATTCTCTGCTGTGAAACCTCTCTCCTCCGTCTGGGTGTAGGGGTCAAAGTCTTTCAAAGTCGCCTTCTCCTGTGCTGATTGATATGAAGCTGATGGTTGTGCCATCTGACATGGTTGCCGGGGTCCCATTAAATTGGGGCCTACTCCTGTGGTGGGTGATCTAAATGCCTGATTCTCTGCTTTGAAACCTCTCTCCTCCGTCCGGGTGTAGGGGTCAAAGTCTGTCAAAGTCGCCTTCTCCTGTGCTGATTGATATAAAGCTTATGCTTGTGCCATCTGACATGGTTGCCGGGGTCTGATTCAATGGTGGCCTACTCCTGTGGTGGGTGATCTAAATGCCTGATTCTCTGCTGTGTAACCTCTCTCCTCCGTCTGGGTGTAGGGGTCAAAGTAACTAAATGGTGGCCTACTCCTGTGGTGGGTGATATGATGCCTGGTTCTCTGCTGTGGGACCTCTCTCCTTTGTCTGGGTGCTGTGGTCAAAATAATAGTAAGTGACCTTCTCCATTGGTGGGTGACTTGAAGCCTGATTCTGTGCTATGGGACCTCACTCCAATTAATATTGTTTAATTTTTATTTATTTTATGTTAACTCATCATTTCCCTATCTACATTTGTTTGCAGGGGATTTAACTACATTTTGCTGCCTTTTGCAGCCCTCTAGCCCTTTCCGGGTGTGTTTTACAGCCTTTTTAGTGCCCAAAAGTTCGGGTCCCCATTGACTTCTATGGGGTTCGGGTTCGGGATGAAGTTCGGGTCGAGTTCGGATCACGAACCCGAACATTTTTCGAAAGTTCGGCCGAACTCGTCGAACCCGAACATCCAGGTGTTCGCTCATCTCTATTGATTAGCTCATCTCTAGTTACCATATGTACCATAGAGGCACTCGTGTGGCTTACAGGGGTTTTCTCACTAAATGTATTACTATGTGATATATAGGATATTTCTAGATAAAGTATTATATCAATATACACGTTGCATATTACATTTTCCTCCATGGTAGCGCCCCCTGCTGTTTTTCCTTCTGTCCACCTTATCCTGCAGTCAGAGGTGGTCGCACATGCTCAGTAGATTTCCTGCTCCCTTCCTCCTCTCAATACCGTCCAGACACCTTTCATTCATTCATCTCTACTTCTAAATTCATAGACATATAAAGCTATATCTTTCTCTAGAAAATGGGAAAGGAAGATTGTGGGGACATTACATTCCCTAAGTAGCTCTGCGGCTATACAGTATGTGAGGGACTATATTCTATTCAAAAAAGGAAGGGGTTAACAATAGTTAATTGCAATGGATCCTGGGAGATGCAGGTTCTTGATTGTCTCATATGAGTCGCTGCCCACCCACAGAAAGGGAAGTCCTCCAGAGTTTTAAAAAGAGTTACAAATTTGTGGGATAGCCCCTTTAAAGGGGTACTCCCTTCGCCACATTATTTGCCATAAATGGTTAATATATGCAGGTCCCCCCTGTGAGACACCTGTCACGCAAACAGTGGCCACTAGAGGCTGGAGAGGTGGCAGCACATGCATGTCTCTCTCCATTTACTTCTATGGATGTTCAGAAAATAGCCACCCAAGTGCCTTTGATGTCCGTAATGGGAATACCCCTTTAAGCCAGGAGCCTCCCTTACAGATTGACAGGAAGCAGGCTACGCTATTCTTTCCATCAAAACGACAGATGTCACAACAAAACCAATGGATCTCTCAATGGTTTCCATCGTGCGACAGATCTAGCGCTGCGTCCGCCTGTAATGGTGACCACAATGCAGAGCTGAAAGCTGACCATATACACGAGATAACTATTGGCTTGGCCAAGCATGCATACGTAGGTAATGGGAGAGGGGATAAAGCTACTCCGGCAGGCCTAAACGTATCTTCCTTGACATCCACTTTCGAGGGAGGCCCCATACACATTAGATGATTGTCCGATCCCGCTGAAATCGATGGATTAGGCCGACATGGCTCAAATATGTATATGCAGATTAAGTTATTGTCCATATTTTGCCGGGGGTCAGTTGCATAGCATAATTTTACCATCTCCATCCTGCTGTATCTTTCCTGCTGCCATTGTAAGTAACCTACAACTATGGCCATTCAACAGGGCCGGACTGGGATTACAAAAGAGCTACGGCACACAAACTCCACCTGCCGACATATCATATCGTGTAAAAATAGTGGCGCACAAGGAATGCAGCAGCGAATTTTGGTTTTTACTTGGTCATGCCCTTATGTAAACCTTCAATGCAAAAAAGAAAATAAAAGTGCAGGACAGAACTACCTAATTCGATGGTCATAAGAAATACACCTACCTCCTCAACAGCAACACATACCATGACAAAGCTCAAAATACCTCCCTGCACCATTGCCCTTTGATCACCACTGTCAGCAGCATTGTCCCCATTTAACCCCTTCCTGGTGCTGCGATTTTCCAATATTTAGTTTTTTTTCTCCCTGCCTTCTTGGATCCATATTTTTTTATTTTTCTGTTTACATAGTCATATGAGGGCTAGTTTTTGGTGCGACAAGTTGTACTTTCTAATGGCACAAATTATTATTGCATACAATGTAGTAGAAAGCTTGACAAAAAAAATTGTAAATGGGTGGAACTGGAAAACGAAAAACAATTTCGCAATAGTTTTATTGGTTTCATTTTTATAGCATTTCCTATTTGATAAAAATGAAGTTACCTTCATTCTGCGGATGAGTATGATAACAGCGATACCAATTTTTTTTTAAAGTTTTTCTTGCGTTTTAATGCAAATATAAAAATAAAAAACTTTTATTCCTTGAATGGCCATATTTTTATCTATGGGGCTGTGTGAGGGTTCATTTTTGCAGTGGGATCTGTAGTTTTTATTTATAGCATTTTGGAGTACTGTATGTATGACTTTTTAATTACTTTTTATTCATTTTATTGGGGGGTGAAGTGACCAAAACACAGCGTATCAGCCATTTAGATTTTTTTTTTAAAAAAAGAAGATTTTATTGCTTAAAAAAAAATTAAAAAGTAGTTTTATTATGGCAGTTAAAGGGGATTTCTGGGACGGTGATATTGATGGCCTATCCTCAGAATAAGTCATCTGTATGAGATTGTAGGGGGGTCCGTCAACCGCCACCACCACCAATCAGCTTTTTTGGGAAGCTGCCAGCATCAGAGACCATACAGTAAATGGAGCCGGAAGCACAAGGCTCCATCATCTGTTTAGTGGGTGTGCCGGAAGCTAAGCTATGGTACACTGCACCAGAAACTACATGATGGACAGAGCCTTCTGTCCACTGTATAGTTTCTGATGCTGGTGCAGTGTCCCACTCGTGATCGTGGGCCCAGCAAACTTGTTTTATTATGGTTTATTGCCATGTATTATGTCTAAATGTCATACTTCATCTCATGTCATATTCTCCCATGTCACTATGTGATTCTGAGTAAGATCCTTTCATTTAGGCCAATTAGATTGCACCACACTAGTCTGACCACTAGATGGGGGCAGTGTGACTGTATATATAGCTTAGCTCGGGCCTAGTAGGCGGAGTGTGTGTCTAGAAGTTTAGTCAGTGTGCAGTCATGTAGCTGCCTGCTTGAGGGAGACCTCCTGCCTCTCTGCTCTCTCTCTGATGGCTCCACAGTCCAGGGTTAAATCCTATAAGATTCAGCCTAGAGGTGAGAAGTCTACTTCTATAGCTTGCCCCTTGGGGTGACCAGTGACAAAGCTGCATACAGCAAGTTTCAAGGGGATTAATATGTATTTACAAGTATTCAAGTCAAAGGATAGCATGACGGCCATACTCAAGGGCTTCCCAGGCACCTTTACAATTAGGCGTAGGACACAGCTTCCGGCATCCACAACTCCAGTGTAAATCCTGAGGACAGTCAGTCCGACTGTCAGAAAAGCACTGGGAATAGAGGTTCAAGGATTCTGAAAACCACCTTTTATCAAGGTTAGAATAAGGCGAGAGTTAATACCAGCCTAAGACTTTTTATACTTCAAAAGCCTAGTCCTGAGCAGTAGCTTTCATATATAAAAGACAAAAAGCCTGTTAATCTTGAGGACTTAGGCTACATGCACACGAAAAAAACCTCCGTTAAAAACGGACACACTGTGAGTTTTTCATTGCCATTTTGCATCGGTGTGTGCATCCATTTTCTGTCCATGTGTCCGTTTTTAATGTCTGTTTTGCATCCGTTTTATATGTCCGTTAAAAACGGACGTGAAAAATGTATGAATTTGATTGGCGGTTATTTCTAGACCCACCTTTCTGAGAACACCCACAGGATTGTCGGCCCCCAGCTAAAATAATGTCCCCCATAGTGTAGGATTTATTTATTTTTACTGTCCCCAGCTTTAATAATGCACCTTATTTTGGCCCCAGCTAAAATGTCTCCCATAGTGTAAATAATATTTTTATAGTGCCCCCAGCTTTAATAATGCCCCCAGGTAGGACCCCAGCTTTAATAATGCCCCCCATAGTGTAGGATTTTTTTTTACTGTCCCCATCTGTAATAATGCCCCCAATGTAGGGCCCCATCTCAAATCATTTCCCTCATGGTTTAAATAATGCCCTCATACTGGCCCACCGCTGTATTTGTTTTGTTGATTTTACAAAAAAAAACTCACCTTATCCACTTGATCGAGCTGTAGCAGTCTCTTCTATCTTCACTTAACAGGACCTCCGATGTGCGCGGTGACGTCACTGCGCGCTCCCACGTGGTTACGTCACCACGCACATCACAGGTCCTTCGGCAGGTCCTGCTCAATGAAGAGAGAAGAGACTGCCGCACCGCAAGCAAGTGGATGAGGTGAGTTTTGTTTTTGGCTGCGGGGCACGATGGGAGCAATATTTAAAACCATGGGGGACATTTTCTTTAACCTGTGTACCCGTTTTTAACGGCCGATAGAGGGGTGCACTCCTGTCAATCGGCCGTTAAAAACGGTCCCATCTATTTCAATGGGGTCCGCACGGCCGTGGAAACGGCCAAAAATAGGACATGTGAATAGCCCCATAGACTTTCACTGGTGCTAAAAATGGGCGTGTGACGGCCATCACACGGCCATTTTTCACTGTTGTGTGCATGAGGCCTTACAATATCCCTACCCTCGTATGCATGAGAGACTGTATTTCATATCTGGATGTACTAAAGACTGTTTTATACTTGGATGTAACTGTTACCAGGAGCAACGTTCAGTAGAAGTCATAAGTTAGATTGCACCATCCTTGTCTCAGTTTCCAATTCCTCAATTACTACTACTATAAACGGTTGTACCACCACGAAAGGTATTGGAGTCACGACAATCAGGGACCTTGCCATAGGCGCATTAATACAGACCACCAAGGGCACCTCGAACCACCATCTGGAATGTTTTCCTTATCAGAGTGTGCCCCAGAGAATTGTTGTGCCATTCTCCTCATCACTTATGCAAGCTTGCCCAGGAACGACATACCCGTGAGTAACCAGAACTGTGTTTACCTCGGCCTACCTAATGCTCACACCGTGACCTCACATATAATCCTCTTGTCGGACTGGCACGCTGCACTGGCATCTGGTGGGGGTGCCATGTGTCGGACCACACCAGTCTGATATTGATGACTTATAATGACAATAGGTCATCAATATCTACAGTAAATCCTGAAGAAGCCCTCTAAATTACGCAATGTGGGGTAGCGTGCAATTGTACCGGTCGAGGGTTGGGAATGATAGGTGGTGGCAAGTCCCCGGGACAAGACAAAGTGCAATAAACCCTGAATTCCACCAACTCCCAAAGTAAGCTCACGTGACAGGGCAGTATTTACAACAAGTAGAATTGCCCTTTAATATGGACACTGCAGTGCACCACAATATATTCTGTGCTATAGTGTAAGTGGGGGGGGGGATGTCTTCAATAACTCATTTACCCAGTAGATTACCAGGGATCGGTCTGTTATAGTCATCAGGAGGCCACAGAATCCTAGAGTAAACACAAGAGGACCTGGAGCAGAGAGAAAGGATGGAGATAAGACAGAGGAGATAACAGAAGGTCATTACCCGCCCTCCTCCAATACAACCGAGAAATAAGCTAAAGTAGGAAATACATCTCCACATGCTTTTATTCACACAGTTATAGTGGTTATATCCTTGTACATAGGAGCAGTATTATAGTAGTTATATTCTTGTACATAGAAGAAGTATTATAGTAGTTATATTCTTGTACATAGGAGCAGTATTATAGTAGTTATATTCTTGTACATAGGGAGCAGTATTATAGTAGTTATATTCTTGTACATAGGAGCAGTATTATAGTAGTTATATTCTTGTACATAGGAGCAGTATTAAAGTAGTTATATTCTTGTACATAGGAGCAGTATTACAGTAGTTATATTCTTGTATAAAGGAAGCAGTATTATACTAGTTATATTCTTGTACATAGAAGAAGTATTATAGTAGTTATATTCTTGTACATAGGAGCAGTATTAGAGTAGTTATATTCTTGTACATAGGAGCAGTATTATAGTAGTTATATTCTTGTACATAGGAGCAGGGCCGGACTGGCCTACCGGGATCCCGGGAAATTTCCCGGTAGGCCGCCGACCCTGAGGCGGCTGGGGCCACTTTAACATGTGCCCTGCGCGCTGCGGCCGCCCGGCCACTCAGCTGATCTGTGTGGCACTGTCAGGATTCAGGAAGGCTTTCCACTGCACGTCCTGTGCAGCGCAACCTCTCAGCCTGCTCTCGGCGATCTCCCTTCGTCACTGCTGCAGTGAACAAGGGAGATTGCCAAGCGCAGGCTGAGGCTGCACAGGACGTGCAGTGGAAAGCCTGATGGTGCCGGTGTAGCGTGAGAGCTGGCAGTGTACAGGATCAGCGACACAAATGCAGGGGGGTTTGGACAATAATGGAGGGCTGTCTCTGTCTGGGCCCTGGGGGCAAAATTAACTTGGAGGTGGGGGGACAATAATGGAGGGCTGTCTCTGTCTGGGGGCAAAATTAACTTAGGCGTGGGGGGATAATAATGGAGGGCTGTCTCTGTCTGGGCCCTGGGGGCAAAATTAACTTGGGGGGACAATAATGGAGGGCTGTCTCTGTCTGGGGCAAAATTAACTTGGGGGTGGGGGGTAATAATGGAGGGCTGTCTCTGTCTGGGCCCTGGGGGCAAAATTAACTTGGGGGGACAATAATGGAGGGCTGTCTCTGTCTGGGGGCAAAATTAACTTGGGGGTGGGGGGACAATAATGGAGGGCTGTCTCTGTCTGGGGCAAAATTAACTTGGGGGTGGGGGGACAATAATGGAGGGCTGTCTCTGTCTGGGCCCTGGGGGCAAAATTAACTTGGGGGGGGACAATAATGGAGGGCTGTCTCTGTCTGGGGCAAAATTAACTTGGGAGTGTAGGGGACAATAATGGAGGGCTGTCTCTGTCTGGGGGCAAAATTAACTTGGGGGGTGGGGGACAATAATGGAGGGCTGTCTCTGTCTGGGGGCAAAATTAACTTGGGGGTGGGGAGACAATAATGGCGGGCTGTCTCTGTCTGGGGGCAAAATTAACTTCGGGGGGGCAGCTTGGCGGTCAAACTACATGGAGGGCCGTGTGGTGGTAAAATTACTTAGTGGGGGCAAATTACATAATGGAGGGCTGTCTAGGGGAAAATTAACTTGTGTGGGGGCAAAATTAACTTGTGGGGGGGGCAAATTAGTCAGTGGGGGGCAGTGTGGCGGGCAAAATTACTTAGTGTGGGGGCAAACTACATAATGGAGGGATGTCTGGGGGCAAAATTAACTTGTGTGGGGGCAAAATTAACTTGTGTGGGGGCAAAATTAACTTGTGTGGGGGCAAATTACTTAGTGGGGGGCAGTGTGGTGGGCAAATTATATAATGGAGGGCAGTGTGGGGGGCAAACAACATAATGTGGGGCAGTGTGGGGGCAAATTACATAATGTGGGGCAGTGTGGGGGCAAATTACTTAATGTGAGGCAGTGAGGGGGCAAAATACTTAATGTGGGGCAGTATTACTAATGTGGGCATTCTAGAAGGACATTACTATTGGTGGGACTATGAGGAGCACTATTACTATGGGGGGCACTATTATTTCTTCAGGGTAGTATTTGGGGGTATTGGGGGGGCACAGTGAGCAGCAGGATAACACTGTGGGGGCTCCAGGTTGGGGGATGATGATAGAAATGTGAGGAACCTAAGATGTCCGTGTGTCAAACTGTACAGAGACGAGGAGCGGCTGAAAGAAGTGACTGGACGAAATGGAGAAGATGATGAGAAGATCTACATCGGAGGAGACGTCACCTGGAGGCCCTGGATGTGAGAGGTATGTGCTGCTGTATAGCAAGTACAGGAAAGTGCGTGGGGGCAGGAGGTGACTTAGAGAATTGGGCCATATTCATTGGGACTGTATATATAGTGTATTTATGTATGTGTAACATGTATATGGTGTATGTATGTGTATGTGTGTTGGATATATATGTGTTGTGACGCCGAGCGTCCGCCGTTGAGTAGGGAACCTGTTCTTAAAAACTTTAAATGACGTTGTGCTGGTATAATTACGCAATGCTATGGGGCTGGTATGTAAGTTTTTCCAGGGCTGGTTTTCATACCCAGTCCGGCCCTGCATAGGAGGCAGTATTACAGTAGTTATATTCTTGTATAAAGGAAGCAGTATTATACTAGTTATATTCTTGTACATAGGAGCAGTATTATAGTAGTTATATTCTTGTACATAGGGGCAGTATTATAGTAGTTATATTCTTGTACATAGGAGGCAGTATTATAGTAGTTATATTCTTGTACATAGGAGCAGTATTATAGTAGTTATATTCTTGTATAAAGGAAGCAGTATTATAGTAGTTATATTCTTGTACATAGGAGCAGTATTACAGTAGTTATATTCTTGTACATAGGAGGCAGTATTATAGTAGATATATTCTTGTACATAGGAGCAGTATTACAGTAGTTATATTCTTGTACATAGGAGCAGTATTATAGTAGTTATATTCTTGTACATAGGAGCAGTATTATAGTAGTTATACTCTTGTACATAGGGAGCAGTATTATAGTAGTTATATTCTTGTACATAGAAGAAGTATTATAGTAGTTATACTCTTGTACATAGGGAGCAGTATTATAGTAGTTATATTCTTGAACATAGGAGGCTGTATTATAGTAGTTATATTCTTGTACATAGGAGCAGTATTATAGTAGTTCTATTCTTGTCCATAGGAGCAGTATTATAGTAGTTATATTCTTGTACATAGGAGCAGTATTATAGTAGTTATACTCTTGTACATAGGGAGCAGTATTATAATAGTTATATTCTTGTCCATAGGAGGCAGTATTATAGTAGTTATACTCTTGTACATAGGGAGCAGTATTTTAGTAGTTATATTCTTGTCCATAGGAGAGGATAGACGTGTGCTGCTGAGGTCCCTGCAGGGAGGGGGCATGGCTTCTGACCCAGGTGGAGGGGAGGGGAGGGGAGCTGGGCTGATGATCCTGGGAAAGCCCAGAGCTTGGAGTGTGGCCTGCAGCATGGAGATGGTGGAAGCGATAATCTGGAAATGGTGGCTGGTGAGTCTACTGAAACTTGTAGTGCTTCTGGATTGAGTACAATTGTAACAATGAAGAGTTTATTTAAACTGGAAAGGCGCATTTCTAAGTTAAGAGATGAGATTAAGACAGAGACTGATCCAAAGAAAAAGCTGAAGAAGTATGAATGCCTGGATGACTGCACACGTGAACTTGATATATTGAAAGATAAACCAGATAAAGGTAAAAACACAATACCTAAAGTGGAAAGCTGGGCAATGGAGAAAAAGAGGGAGGCCAGAGCCCAGAATGTGAAGATAAAAGAAATCATAGAAATAAAAAGTAAAGATTATGGTGATGTGTACAGTATGGTGAAGCAAGGAAACCCTCAGAGATGTGTGGGTGCAGCGCCTGGAGGGTCACTGCTTTCAGGGTCTCTATGTATGGGGTCTGAGCAGTCAGTCTCTGAAAATGCTGGGAATACTATGGAGCAAAGTGTGTCATCCAACAAGGGGTTAATTGCAGTGGACTCAGCTTGTAACTCTGGTGAAGCAATCCTGTGTGTGAGCAGGAGAGTGCTTCAAGTACGGACATTGTGAATGAGACCCCGCTCAGTGCTGTGGGTAAGACCCCACTTGCTGCTGTGAGCAGGACCCCACTCAGTGCTGTGGATAAGACCCCACTAAGTGCTATCATTGAGACCTCACTCAGTGCTGTGATTGAGACCTCACTAAGTGCTGTGATTGAGACCTCACTCAGTGCTGTGATTGAGACCCCACTGAGTGTTGTGGGTGAGACCCCGCTCAGTGCTGTGATTGAAAGTCAGCTCTCAGAGGGGACAACTATGCAGACATGGAGGTCAGTATACAAGACCCTCAGCCGTCCACAGTGTCAGGTGCACAGCAGTCTGGAGCAGACATGGACTCTCCGTCGTCCACAGTGTCAGGTGCACAGCAGTCTGGAGCAGACATGGACTCTCCGTCGTCCACAGTGTTAGGTGCACAGCAGTCTGGAGCAGACATGGACCCCCAGCCGTCCGCAGTGTCAGGTGCCAGCAGTCTGGAGCAGACATGGACCCTCAGCCATCCGCAGTGTCAGGTGCACAGCAGTCTGGAGCAGACTTGGACCCTCAGCCGTCCACAGTGTCAGGTGCACAGCAGTCTAGAGCAGACATGGACCCTCAGCCGTCCGTAGTGTCAGGTGCACAGCAGTCTGGAGCAGACATGGACCCTCAGCCATCCGCAGTGTCAGGTGCACAGCAGTCTGGAGCAGACATGGACCCTCAGCCATCCGCAGTGTCAGGTGCACAGCAGTCTGGAGCAGACATGGACCCTCAGCCGTCTGCAGTGTCAGCTGCACAGCAGTCTGGAGCAGGCATGGAGGTCAGTATACAGGACCCCCAGCCGTCCGCGGTGTCAGGTGCACAGCAGTCTGGAGCAGACATGGACCCCCAGCCGTCCACAGTGTCAGGTGCACAGCAGTCTGGAGCAGACATGGACCCTCAGCTGTCCACAGTGTTAGGTGCACAGCAGTCTGGAGCAGACATGGACCCCCAGCCGTCCACAGTGTCAGGTGCACAGCAGTCTGGAGCAGACATGGACCCTCAGCTGTCCACAGTGTTAGGTGCACAGCAGTCTGGAGCAGACACAGGTGGATCTGCAGGACAAACTAGATTCAGTAACCCTGTAGAGTAGAGGCCCAGCACTGATCCTCCTGCAGACCGTCCACAATTCAGGAGACTGTTCTCCAATGTCACAAGGCCGGCTAACCCTGCACCTCCGAGAAAGAACGCTGTTAGGATTAAGTATACGGGTCCAGAAGAAGACCTCCCCTCCAGACTGTACATAGGGAAAGTTCTTCTGAAGGACTTCATGAAGTTTAAGGCATCTGAGGTGTACACCCTGATCCATATCCCCTCCAGCAGGATCTATGACATCAGCTTTAAGCTGAAGTATGATCTGGACTTATTCTGGAATATATATATATTTAATGACACAAAGGAACAGTCAATCTGGGAGCATCTACAGGTGATCCAGCTGTCCAAGCCTCAGGTAGTGAGGGCCACCATCTTGTTCCAGTCTGAGGTGGTGGCGCTGGCGGATCTGGAGCACTGGCTGAGCAGACAGTGTCTGTTGAAGAGTCATCCAGAAAAAAAATCTATGATGAGGAAGACATCTGGAACGGCGGATACACCGTGAGGATACAACTAGAGCAAAACAATGGTGTGACCAGACATCTGCCGCACTCCTTCTACCTGGACTCAGAGAGAGGGATATGCCACTACCCCGGTCAGCCATGTCACAGATGTGGGGGCAGGCACCTCGCCATCAACTGCTCCTGTATTAAGTGCTCATTTTGTGGACAGTTTAGACTGTCAAAGGACGACTGTACGGGTCCGGTCATCTGTAATCTGTGTTTAGGTGCTGGTCATACGTTCCGGGACTGTCCGCATGCGGATCATAATAACGGAAGTAATGAGATCTTCTCAGAGGCCATGGAGGAAGGTCAAGAAGATATCACTGCAAGAGCAGATACAGCCCCAGAAACTGACGGTCCTCATACTGAAGTAATGCAAAGTACTAGTGACCCTGTTATACAGAGTATCGGCCCTCCTGATGCACTACATGTACCAGCAGAGTTAGAGACTGATAGTCCATCTACTCTATTACAAGTACCAACATTTGCTGAACCACAAGTACCAGCCATTGAAAAGGCTTTGAAATCCAGAAATCCTGCTGTGGAAGCTAATCTACCACTTGTAGCACTACAAGTACCAGCCACTGAAGAGAATTCTCATACGCAGAGTAAAGTGACCAGTAAACCAGTTTCCAAACCACCTAAAGAACTGCCCTCTACGTCTACAAAGCCTGATGGTCCGGCTGCAGGGCTCAGGAAGCCCTCTGTGGATGAAGAGGGATTCCAGACTGTAAAAATAAAGAACACTGCAGCAGATCCTTCTAAAAAAGTCACCGCAGCAAAGAAAACCCCGGATCCGCCAGTGCTGGCCATAACCTCCGGGCAGTACGGTGCACTAGGGGAAGGAGAGTCAGAGGAAAAAGTAGATATGGAGTATGCTTCTTCACATAACCCTGAGGGTGACCCCCAGGAAGATGAACCTGACCCCCCAGTGTCCACCAAAAGATGGGGCACTACAGGTCACACCAGCGGAAGGAGGAAAAAGAGGAAGAAAACTAAGTGACCTGGATGAGGCTGAGAATCAGCTCTATAAATGTGAACAGTGTGAAGACTAAGAACAGGCGGCAGGCGATGTACCAGCGTCTGTCTCAGGAGAGAGCGGACATCTTCTTCTTACAGGAGACTTATTAGAAGAACAATGCTCAGGTGTTTGCAGCCAAGAGAGACTGGAGACATGGAGCATCTTTCTGGTCCTTTGGGCTGGAGAGAAATGACGGTGTGGCCCTTCTCTTCAATAAGATGGAGGTTGAGGTGGAGAGAGTCCTCGAGATCTGTCCGGGCCGCTGCTTGATGCTGGACTTTATACTGGACAAAAGCTATTATCATCTATGCTCCTTAGACTAGAAAGGAGAGGAGGGACTTATTTCAGCAGATTAAGCCATATTATTTCAAATCCAGGGTGTTTATAATGTGCGGGGATTTTAATAGTGTTTCTTGTAATGTGGATCAGTCCAGTAGTCATAAGTAGTGTTGAGCGAACTTGCATTTTAAGTTCGGCGTCCAAAGTTCGGGTTGGGGTTATCGAAGCATCCCGTTATGGATTCCGCTACCACGGACCATAATGGAATTTGGAATCCATAAGGGGATTCTTCAATGAACCCGAACCTTGGACAACACTAAGGACCTGGGGTGACGTCACCGTCATGTGATCAGTGCAGGGGGCGTGGCTCAGTACTGGATCAACTCTTATTCAATCCAGTGCTGAGCCACGCCCCCTGCACTGATTACATGACGGTGACATCACCCCAGGTCCTTAGTGTTGTCCATGGTTCAGGTTCATTGAAGAATCCCCTTATGGATTCCAAATGCCACTATGGTTCGTGGTAGCGGAATCCATAAGGGGATGCTTCGATAACCCGAACCCGAACTTTGGACGCCAAACTTAAAATACAAGTTCGCTCAACTCTAGTCATAAGCAACTGAGATATGATGAGAACTTCCTTAACAATATAGTCCAGCAGGCTCATTTAGTGGATCCCTATGTTGTACATAGCTCCGGTAGAGCCTACACTTACCATAAGGCCGGTAACGCCAGTAGAATAGACCGGGTATATATAAAAAGTAAAGTGAGGAGCTCTGACTACAGGACGAGCCCCATAGAGTTCTCTGACCATTGTATGGCGAGTGTCACGCTGGATCTGGCCCGGGCCGTGTTCTGTGGTAGGGGCTACTGGACTGTGAACGGCTCGGTGCTGCAAGATCCAAAATTCAGGGATGTTTTTATCACCTTCTATAATGAGCGGAGGACCACCCAGTGTATGTGTGATGACACAGCTGAGTGGTGGGAGGGTATGAAGGGTGATATTAAGCAGTTTCTCATTCGTGCTGCGAGGAGGCATAGTAATGTGGAGTATATGAGGTATTCAGCGCTGAGGCTGCAGCTGAGCCGGGTATACGGTAAGATTAATAGTGGTGAGAAGGTAGATGGTAAGTACGTTAGCCAGATAAAGCAGAAGATGCGAGAGCTGCAATATGACCGCCTCAAGTCTCTCAAAGCAGAGGAGCAGTTTGATAATTGGTGGGTTCACAACCCAGACCCCTATATTGCCTGTAAGAACAGGGTCAGCAGGAAGCTCATGACCAGCCTGTTAGATGAACATGGGGTGGAGCAATCAGATCAGAGGAAACTCAACACGATTATTGGAGATTATTACAAAAATCTGTTTAAAGGCTGTCAGCAGGCTCGGACTGGCCCACAGGGGTACAGGGGAATCCCCCGGTGGGCCCCTGAGCAAGGTGGGCCCCTAGTCTCCCACCCTCCACACAAGTTGCACATAACACATTAGATTTACTGCACTACATACATATATTCAATGTACTGCACCTCAACCAGTCTATGTTCATATAAAAAACGTGTTAGATTATTTATTATATTTGAATGTAACCATACGGTGGGCCCCCAAAATAAATTTTACTGGTGGGCCCCAGGTACCCCAGTCCGACACTGGCTGTCAGATAAGTGGTGACAGCATCAGAACTTACCTGAAAGGCATCAAACTCCCAAAATTATATCATGCACAAGCAGACGGCTTGGCCGAGCCCATAACTGAGGAGGAGGTGAAGAGGAGCATTGACTCCTTAAAAACCAAGAAGAGCCCGGGCCTGGACGGTCTGACCAGTGAATTCTATAAGGAGTTCAGAGATGTATTAGCCCCAGACCTGGTGCAGGTCTACAATGATTGCCTTTCTGCCAGGAAACTTCTACAGTCACAGTATAAATCTGTTCTGGTTCTCCTGGCAAAGAAAGGAAATCTAAAAGACTTAAAAAACTGGCGTCCATTGTCTTTACTGAACACCGATTATAAAGTCCTGGCCAAGATCTTGTATTATAGGAGTGTGGTGGCGGATGACCTGATCATCTCCAACCAGACGTGTAGTGTGAAAGGCCGGACTATAGAGGACTCATTGCTGCTGGTCAGGAAAGCGGTGACGTACATCAGGCAGCACAGTGTAGGAGCATATGTGGTGGGGTTAGACCAGAGCAAGGCTTTCGATAGAGTCCATCATGACTACCTGTACCAGGTGTTGTTGGAGTACGGACTTCCTGCACGCTTCGTACAATGGCTGCAGGTTCTCTATAAGGAGGCAGTAAGCCAGCCTCTGATTAATGGTCACTTGGCAGAACCCTTCAGGACCATGTCTGGTGTAAGGCAGGGCTGCCCTCTAAGCCCATTATTATACGTCTTCAGTCTGGATCCTTTTTTAACCACATCCGGACCGCCTCACGCAGAATCGCGTGATCTCGGCGGCCCGGCTATTCCTCCTTGACGCGTCATCTCGCGAGAGGCGAGATTTCCTGTGACCGCGCGTGCGCTCACAGGATCGCGTCTGGGAGAAGTTTAACTACAACCTGCTAGCGCTGATCGTGCGCTGGCAGGCAGCGTCTGATATGCCTGCTGCCTGCTCCTCTGGTGGTCTCTTTTGCTTGGGACCACCAGAGGAAACATATGTAAGTGCACCAATCACCACACAGACCCCCCTCCCCCCCCCCCCGTCACTGATTAACCCCTGATCACCCCATGTCACCCTCCTGTCACTAATCACCCCCTGTAAGGCTTATTCAGACGTCCGTATGTGTTTTGCGGATCCACGGATCTGCGGATCCGCAAAGCACGGACACCGGCAATGTGCTTTCCGCATTTTGCGGATCCGCACATTGCCAGAACTATATAGAAAATGCCTTTTCTTGTCCCCAATTGCGGACAAGAATAGGACATGCTCTATCTTTTGCGGAGCTGCGGCCGGATGTTTTGGGGCCGAAACCTGGAATTTCGCGGCCGCAGCTACGCAAATGCTGATGCGGAGAGCACAAAGTGTGCTCTCCGCATCACCGCCGACCCCATTCACACTGAATGGGTCCGCATCTATTCCGCAGAACTTTGCGGACGTGTGAATGGGGCCTTACTTCGCAAGCACTCCTATGTCCTTTCCCCTCTTTTTTTTTTGCACATTTTTGGGCAGAGATTTTTTTCATCCACATTGATCGATGTGAATGAAGAAATCTGGGCCGTTCATTTTTTCTTTCAGCCCAGAGGCTGAACGGAAAAAAAAATAATCTCATTACCCGTATGCTTAATATAAGGAGAATAGCAGAAACTCCTAATGCTGGCCATACATGTAATTGCGGAGACCCTCAAATGCCAGGGCAGTACAAACACCTCACATGTGACCCCATTTTAGAAAGTAGACACCCCAAGGTATTCCGTCAGGGGCATGGCCAGTTCATAGAAGATTTCAAGTTAGCGGAAATAGTTTTTTGTTTTTTTTTTCTTACAAAGTCTCCCTTTCCGCTAACTTGTGACAAAAAATAAAATTTCACATGAACTCACCATACCCCTCACGGAATACCTTGGGGTGTCTTCTTTCTAAAATTGGGTCACTTGTGGGGTATTTATACTGCCCTGGCATTTTAGGGGCCCCTAATGCATGACAAGTCTTTTGGAATCCAAATATGTACAAATGCCCTGTGAAATCCTAAAGGTACTCATTGGAATTAGGGCCCCTTTGCGCATCTTGGCTGCAAAAAAGTGTCCCTCATGTGGTATCGCAGTACTTAGGAGAAGTAGGGCAATGTGTTTTGGGGTGTATTTTTACATATACCCATATTCGGTGAGAGAAATATCTCTGTAACTGACAACCTTTTAATTTTTTTTTATACAAAGTTGTCAATTTACAGAGATATTTCTCTCACCCAGCATGGGTATATGTAAAAATACACCCCAAAACACATTGCCCTACTTCTTCTGAGTACAGCGATACCACATGTGTGACACTTTTTTGCAGCCTAGGTGCGTAAAGGGGCTGAAAGTCCAACGAGTACCTTTAGGTTTTACAGGGTTGCTCACAATTTAGCTCTGCCCAAAATGCCAGAACAGTAAACACACCCCACATGTGACCCCATTTTGGAAAGAAGACACCCCAAGGTATTCACATAGGGGCATATTGAGTCCATGAAAGATTGAACTTTTTGTCACAAGTTAGCGGAAAGGGAGACTTTGTGAGAGAAAAAAAAAGTCAATTTCCGCTAACTTGTGCAAAAAAAAAATATTCTATGAACTCACCATACCCCTCACGGAATACCTTACCTTGGGGTGTCTTCTTTCCAAAATGGGGTCACATGTGGGGTAAAGCGTGAGAAGAAGTCTGGAATCCAAATGCGTAAAAATGCCCTCCTAAAAGGTACTCATTGGAATTTGGGCCCCTTTGCGCACCTAGGCTGTTGTCATTTACAGCGATATTTCTCACACCCAGCATGGATATATGTAAAAATATACCCCAAAACACATTGCCCTACTTCTCCTGAGTACGGCGATACCACATGAGGGACACTTTTTTGCAGCCAAGATGCGCAAAGGGGCCCAAATTCCAATGAGTGAGTACCTTTTAGAAGGGCATTTTTACTCATTTGGATTCCAAACGACTTCTCACGCATTAGGGGTCCCTAAAATGCCAGGGCAGTATAAATACCCCACAAGTGATCCTATTTTAGAAAGAAGACACCCCAGGGTATTCCGTCAGGGGCATGGCGAGTTCGTAGATTTTTTTTTTTTGGCACAAGTTAGCGATAATTATTATTTTTTTTTTTCTTACAAAGTCTCATATTCCACTAACTTGTGACAGAAAATAAAATTTTACATGAACTCACCATACCCCTCACGGAATACCTTGGGGTGTCTACTTTCTAAAATGGGGTCACATGTGGGGTATTTATGCTGCCCTGACATTTTAAGGGCCCCTAAAGCGTGAGAAGAAGTCTGGAATCCAAATGCGTAAAAATAGCCTGTGAAATCCTAAAGGTACTCATTGGTTTTAGGGCCCCTTTGCGCATCTTGGCTGCAAAAAAGTGTCACTCATGTGGTATCGCCGTACTCAGGAGAAGTAGGGCAATGTGTTTTGGGGTGTATTTTTACATATACCCATGCTGGGTATGAGAAATATCTCTGTAAATGACAACTTTTTAATTTTTTTTATACAAAGTTGTCAGTTTACAGAGATATTTCTCTCACCCAGCATGGGTATATGTAAAAATACACCCCAAAACACATTGTCCTACTAGTACGGTGATACCACATGCGTGCCACTTTTTTGCAGCCTAGGTGCGTAAAGTTCAACAAGTACCTTTAGGCTTTACAGGGCTGCTCACAATTTAGCCCCGCCCAAAATGCCACAACAGTAAACACACCCCACAAATGACCCCATTTTGGAAAATAGACACCCCAAGGTATTCACTGAGGGGCATAGTGAGTCCGTGGGAGATTTTTTTTTTTTTCCGCCAGAATTTAGCAGAAATGGAAACTTTATTATTATTATTTTTTTTTCCTCAGAAAGTGTCATTTTCCGCTAACTTGTGAAAAAAATGAAATGTTACATGAACTCACCATGCCCCTCCGCGAATACTTTGGGGTGTCTTCTTTCTAAAATGGTGTGATTTGGGGGGTATTTATACTTTCCTGACATTCTAGCACCTGAAGAAACATGACAGGTGCTCAGAAAGTCAGAGCCGCTTCAAAATGCGGAAATTCACTTTTTTGCACCATAGTTTGAAAACGCTATAACTTTTACCCAAACCAATTACACTTATTGCATTTTTTTTTTATCAAAGACATGTAAAACAATAAATTTAGAGAAAAATTTATATAGAAATGTATTTTTTTTTAAATTTACAACAGAAAGCTAAAAATTTCCTTTTTTTTGCAAAAATGTTGTGAAATTTTTATTAATAGCAAAAAAAGTTAAAATGTCAGCAACAATGAAATACCACCAAATGAAAGCTCTATTGGTAAGAAGAAAATGAGGTAAAATTCATTTGGGTGGTAAGTTGCATGACGGAGCAATAAACGGTGAAAGTAGTGTAGTGCGGAATTGTAAAAAGTGGCCTGGTCATTAAGGGGGTTTAATCTAGGGGGGCTGAAGTGGTTAAGAAAGTTGCAGGATAATAGAAATCTCCTGGGGTTGAAATGTCACCTACAGAGTAAAATAGTGGACGTAAATTTTTGTGCTTATGCGGATGATGTGACGGTTCTGGTGTCGTCTAGTGATGATTGTGTGGCCCTACAACAGAAGATAGCAGCTTTCTCTCGAGTGTCGAATTCTGCTGTGAATATGGATAAGAGCGAGGCGTTGTGGCTGGGGGTTGACCGCGGTGACTTAGTGCTCTCCAAAACAGTGCAAGACAAGATAAAGATTTTGGGAATTCAGTTTGGAACTGTATATGATGGGAAGGTGAACTGGGAGGAGAAGCTGGCGGTGTGTGAGCAGAAGGTGCAGGGCTGGCGGCACTGGAAGCTGACTTATCAGGAGAAGATCCGCCTGCTGAAAAGCTTCCTGCTCCCGCTATTCCTCTATGTCAGTGTGGTGTTCCCAGTGCCAGATAAGTTGCTTACCAGACTGACCAATATCTTCTTCCACTTCTTGTGGGGTAATAGGGTGAATATAGTCAGGAGGAACATTGTCTATCTCTCCAGAAGGAGGGCGGCCTGTCCATGCCCTGCCCAGAGCTCTTCTTTAACCTTATGTTTCTTATGAAGAATTTCTCATTTTGTAAGAGTTCAGAGTTAAAGCTGTGGAGTACTCTGTTTAAGAACCAGATCCAGCAGTTTGTCTCTGTGTGGTCGCTAGGTGACCCCATTAAGAGGATCTCGGGGTGCATTTAGAATACCGTTTCCTGGTACGCGGTACATGTAATTAGTTAGATCATTAAATGGAAAATCTTATATGGTGATGTAAAGCAGCTCAGTAGGAAAGAGATGTATAAGAACCTGCTGATATCTCAGTTTAGTGTCCAAATCCAGCTGAAGAACGCCCCAAACCTGGATGTAAAACAGGCTGTGAGAATCCTGGAGGACCCCAGAGTCCCCGCTCACATGAAGGATGTGTCATGGCTGGCATTTCACGGTAAAATGTATGTCGGGGACAATCTAAAGTGTAGAAATGTGCCAGACAGATCCTGCCCTAGAGAGCAATGCCGTCAGGTACTGGAGACCATGGAGCATCTTCTGCTGGACTGTCCGTTCAGTATCCAGGTATGGGAGGCCGCGTCACTGTCCCTTCAGTTACCACATCTAGTCGGGCAGCCGTACCCTCAGCTCTTGTATGGAGACTTTCCCCCAGATCTCAGACAATATAGGCGAGTATTAGGTCCCGAGCTACTTGAGAAACCTTGGCCACGGTGCTCGGGCTCAGACATGTCCTCCACAGTAGGATATATTGGCTAATCTCTTAATTTTAACATCAGTATGAGGGTTTAGTAAGACCGCAGTGTGCACCTGTCTTTTCAATTGTTATTGTTATATTGTTATATTGATGATCACATCCACACAATTGCCATCTTGTGTAGGATGTCTATTGTGGTACTTGTTGTCTGCTGCGGGTGTCCTCCACCGTATGCACTTTTGCTGGGGATCGCCATTAGCAACGGGCCACAAGTGCAGGATCTGCTCCCCTGTATATATGCACAACTGCATTTGGGTTTGAGCACTTCCTGCCTGTTTAACACCACGCCATTTTTTTTCAGTTTCATCTTCTCTTTAGCCAAAAACTGAAATAAGTCAGCATAGTAAGATCTCGCCACACCCAGGATACCCTCCCGACATTCCTGCAAAAAACCCTGGGAGTCCTTGAGACCTGTGACCACTTTGTTAAAGTTCTCCGGTATTGAGTTCCGTCCTAGGGGCTCAATACCAGAAAGAAATGCTTCAGTTTTGTCCTAATGCATTCTGAATGGAAAGCATTCAGTTCAGTATGCATCACGATGTCTTCAGTTCAGTGACTTTTACGGTATTTGGCCGGATAAAAATACCGCAGCATGCTACGGTATTTTCACCGGCCAAAATTCTGGAACACTTGCCAGAATGCCCGATCTGGCATTATTTTCCATTAAAAGGTATTAATGCCAGATCCGGTATCAAGTAATCCGGAAAAACTGATCCGGTTTTCCGATCTGTGCATGGGCAGACCTTTAAAAATTAGAAAAAGATAGATACCGGAACCGTTTTTCTGGATAACACCAGAGAGATGGATCCGGTATATCAATGCATTTGTCAAACGGATCTGCATCCATTTGCACATGGATTTCCGGATCCGGCTGGATTCCTCTAATGCTAGTGTGACAGTACCCTTATCTTAGATTTCAGTTGGTTTATCTCTTGTTGGTTCCCCCCCAAATCTGCCGAATACAGTGACTCCAATTCTTTCCCCAGCTTGAGATACTGGCAGTACTTACTCTTCGATTTCTTATCTCCTCCTTGACATCGACCCACCAGTCAGCCATGTTTTCATAAAAATCCACTCTCTCTAGTTGTTGCTGAAAAAGAGAGTGGACACAATCCTGGACATAAGGAGCCTCCAGGAGACTGAAGTTAAGTCTCCAAAGCCCCCTACCAACATCTGGACGCTCAGTGGATCCTAAGCAGAAAGACAAGGCCAAGGTGATCAGAGAAAGGGACGATTTTCTCACTCATCCCACTAACCACTTCTGTAGGGTTCACATCACAAACGCCATATCAATGCCACTACTTCTGTTATCACAGGAATATGAAACTTTTGGCTTCCTACCACCCTGTGTGAACACATCACTGAGGCCTGCCTGCTGTATCATGCTATTAAGGACCTTTGAGTCCCTGGTCACTGCTCAGAGGATCTGTCACCAGATGTCCTAGTGACATTGAAATCTCCAGTTAACACCACTGGGACAGAGATAAAAAGATACTGCTTAACCTCATTAAATAGCTGGATCCTTTCCGTCACTGACTGTGGGCCATATATATTAATGAGCCGGAGTCTTCTACCATGGATTGTGACCTCCAGGACCAGACACCGACCCATAATAACTTCTGTCTGTCTGTGTACAGTCACATCATTGGTGGTGAACAATATAGCAACCCCGGCATAAGGCTCCACACGCAATTTAGAAGAGAAAAGAAAAATACGGATTAAGTAGTGGGGTTCAATGGACTATTCCAATTTCACACCCACCCAGAGGCGCCAACAGGGAGGGAACAAGGAATGGATGAATAAGTAAACGTATATTTGTATAGTATAGAGGGGCAGCTGTAGCGTTAGTAACCACTAGACGCTTCTGATATCAATGGTCACAGGGAAAGAAGAAAAAAAGAAAATGTAATAGAGACAGATATATGTGGTCCTGGCTAGAGTGTCCAGGTATCCCTGTAAGGATTTATTAACAAGCGCCAACCTCTTCTTATATTAAAATGTAGATTATAGATGTTCCTATACCATAGAAACATACAAATCTATAAACAAATAGATAATAAATGGTATTAAAAACAGTTGTGACTTAGAGTCTACTCACTTCACTGGGGGGCTGTCTAACAGGTTAAGCTCAAGACGCCTGAGACAGTACCCCCCCGGCCAGGATCGCATAAAGAATCTTAAAAGTTGAAGTCAGCACACAAGTAGTGCTTCTGTTCAAATTCTTTAATAAGGTGATACAGGCTCAACGCGTTTCGGGGTAAAGTAGACCCCTTCGTCAGGAGCAGAAAATATTTCCTACATATACCATACATCCTTTTATACATACAGGTTACAATCAAGAATTCCCGCCGAAACGGGTCAAAAAATGTGGGGGAGTGTCCTGGTGACATCACTTCCTCTCCCAGTGAAACGTGATCAACATAAAATAAAATAAAACATAGAAATAGAATAAGGCTCTTCCCAATTGCCCTGCAGTACTTATAGGCGCTTTGCGCCTGAGATTAATGTTTAGTTAGTATTCACATGCGGCCGGTGTCCTTCATGGAACGCACGCGAGGAAGTGATGTCACTTCCGGTTTCCATGCGTCCCAGTGTGGGACGCAACGGCCGCTAAAATCACAAAATGGCGATTGTTAAAGATTTTTCACCCCCATAGTAAAATCGGGTTGTGACTTCTAATACTCATTGGCGCGTTTGCGTCTGAAAATACATGGTGCAGACGCGGCCAGGTATCGCGCTCCACTGTGGAACACACGCGGGAAGTGAGATCACTTCCGGTTTTGCATGCGTCCCAGCGTGGAACGCAACGGCCGCTAAGAAGCGCACCGATCTGTTTCAGGTAAAGAGGGGCGGGATTTGAATTGTGCCCGCATAGGAGAGGGTGGGGTTTCATACAGGAACCACATTTGTCTGTCCCATGGTTAAAAAATAGATAGAAGGTTGGTGGGTAAGGGGAAAAAATATATATATATACATATAACTGTTACCTTCAAAATAAATACATAAAAAAATATATATATATATAAAAATGGGAAAAAATGAAAAGAGAGATAAATATATATATATAGTTAAAATGATAATAGAAAATGTTAATGATAATAAATAACAGTTGTATGGGTACATAAAGAACTATTATAAAATGATGGTGAATAAATATAAATATAAAAAAGATATATATATAGAAGATATCAATAAAATGGATAAATACATAAACATATACATCAAAAAGGTTGATAAAATTAATATTTAAATGGTTGTCAGGCACCTAGACGACAGTATTCTAGGATAGGTATCTACAGGCTTTTCCAAACAGAGCTAGATGGAATATAAGGCTTCCTATGGGAGAATTTTGTATGGATCTTGGGTTGACCTCTATGTTGGTAATCCAAAGAACAGATATGAGAGATATATACAATGTCAGTATAAGACCAGTATAAGTGTAAGATCAAAACTTTTTTTAAAGTAAGTCAGCTGTACTGCGTTCAGACAACCCTGAGATGACAAATATGGTACTACATAGCCAGATGGTTACTGATCAGTGTTTAGTAGTTTGCATACTCTAATGCTTCGTTTAAGCCAAAAGGTGTAAGCGTATTTAGCTTAAAAATCCAAAACATTTCTTTGCGTGATAATGTTTGGTAAGAATCAGGCACCCATTCTAAAGGGGTAACTTTCAAGCCTTTTGGGTCTCCATCATGATGCATAAAGAAATGTTTGGACACACTATGGGTCAGAATTTTCCTATTTATATTAGAACGATGCTCGTTCATACGTTCTCTCAGGGTCTGAGTTGTCCGACCTACATAGAGTGAGCTGCATGGGCATTCTAACAAATACACCACATTTGAGGTGCCACAATTCATCATGTGTTTCAAGGGAACAGGGTTTCTAGGTGGAGGGAGACGTGCTGATGTTCCGCATTGCATCATTATACAGCACTTGCATTTTTTAGAATTGCATTTAGATGCACCCGGTTTGGTATTGCTTTTTTTAGGAAGAAGGGGATTGGTCCCAGATATGATTTTGGGACATGATGGTGCTAGCAGATTTTTTAGAGTTTTAGCTCTACGAAAAACCAATTTAGGGTTTTTTGGGATGTTTTTTTCAAGTATGGGATCTTTTAAAAGAATGTTCCAGTGCTTGTTCACTATTTGTCTAATTCTATTGTGATGAATATTAAAATTTGTGATTAAATTAAGGTTTTGTTGTATTGGTTCTGACTTCTTATTTTTCTCTCTGAGGCATTCTAGTTGGTTCTCTTTCAAAACTCTCTTTTCTGATTCAGTTATTAATTTATTCGGATACCATATTTGTATCCATATTTGTCATCTCAGGGTTGTCTGAACGCAGTACAGCTGACTTACTTTAAAAAAAGTTTTGATCTTACACTTATACTGGTCTTATACTGACATTGTATATATCTCTCATATCTGTTCTTTGGATTACCAACATAGAGGTCAACCCAAGATCCATACAAAATTCTCCCATAGGAAGCCTTATATTCCATCTAGCTCTGTTTGGAAAAGCCTGTAGATACCTATCCTAGAATACTGTCGTCTAGGTGCCTAACAACCATTTAAATATTAATTTTATCAACCTTTTTGATCTATATGTTTATGTATTTATCCATTTTATTGATATCTTCTATATATATATATATATATATATATATATATATCTTTTTTATATTTATATTTATTCACCATCATTTTATAATAGTTCTTTATGTACCCATACAACTGTTATTTATTATCATTAACATTTTCTATTATCATTTTAACTATATATATATATTTATCTCTCTTTTCATTTTTTCCCATTTTTATATATATATATTTTTTTTATGTATTTATTTTGAAGGTAACAGTTATATGTATATATATATATTTTTTCCCCTTACCCACCAACCTTCTATCTATTTTTTAACCATGGGACAGACAAATGTGGTTCCTGTATGAAACCCCACCCTCTCCTATGCGGGCACAATTCAAATCCCGCCCCTCTTTACCTGAAACGGATCGGTGCGCTTCTTAGCGGCCGTTGCGTTCCATGCTGGGACGCATGCAAAACCGGAAGTGATCTCACTTCCCCCCGCATGCGTTCCACAGTGGAACGCGATACCTGGCCGCGTCTGCACCATGTATTTTCAGACGCAAACGCGCCAATGAGTATTAGAAGTCACAACCCCGATTTTACTATGAGGGGTGAAAAAATCTTTAACAATCGCCATTTTGTGATTTTAGCGGCCGTTGCGTTCCACACTGGGACGCATGGGAAACCGGAAGTGACATCACTTCCTCCGCGTGCGTTCCATGAAGGGACACCGGCCGCATGTGAATACTAACTAAACATTAATCTCAGGCGCAAAAGCGCCTATAAGTACTGCAGGGCAATTGGGAAGAGCCTTATTCTATTTCTATGTTTTATTTTATTTTATGTTGATCACGTTTCACTGGGAGAGGAAGTGATGTCACCAGGACACTCCCCACATTTTTGACCCGTTTCAGCGGGAATTCTTGATTGTAACCTGTATGTATAAAAGGATGTATGGTATATGTAGGAAATATTTTCTGCTCCTGAGGAAGGGGTCTACTTTACCTCGAACGCGTTGAGCCTGTATCACCTTATTAAAGAATTTGAACAGAAGCCCTACTTGTGTGCTGACTTCAACTTCTAAGATTCTTTATGCGATCCTGGCCGGGGGGGTACTGTCTCAGGCGTCTTGAGCTTAACCTGTTAGACAGCCCCCCAGTGAAGTGAGTAGACTCTAAGTCACAACTGTTTTTAATACCATTTATTATCTATTTGTTTATAGATTTGTATGTTTCTATGGTATAGGAACATCTATAATCTACATTTTAATATAAGAAGAGGTTGGCGCTTGTTAATAAATCCTTACAGGGATACCTGGACACTCTAGCCAGGACCACATATATCTGTCTCTATTACATTTTCTTTTTTTCTTCTTTCCCTGTGACCATTGATAAGGCTCCACAGCCAGCGACCAAAAAGAAGGACCTGACCTCCATTCCCTCTCAGTCTCACGTAAAAGTCCTGATGTGGTCAGACGCGTCTCCTGTAAGAAGATGACATCCGCATCAAGAGATCTCAGGTGGTCATACACTATGTGCCTTGTCTTTCTTACTTTAATGCTATTTACATTGCTGGAAAGCACTTTTAAAGAGAACCCGGCCATCATCACACAACACAAAAGGAAGAGCAGCGAGGTACCCATCATCATAAGTCGGAGTCGCCCTGCTTACCACCTGTCTCCATGTCTGATTCTACCTGGGCCTCTACAGCATAGGGTTTCCTTTTGGTGGGGAGGGGGGGGGGGTCCTCAGTGTCACATTCACATTTCACATTCATCATCTATTTTCTTCAGTTTTCGCTCATAATCGCCCTCAGGCTCTGACAGGCCCTTGTACCTGTAGGAAATGACCATTACCTCTGACCATTTCTTCCTGACACTTTCGGTCGTGCTGTACTCTCTTTCAGGCTCACGGGAGGACTTGTCTTTTTTCCTCCTCCTGTTATTTTTACTTTCCTTAAAAACCGCTGGTGATGGAGAAGAAGCTACCTCTGACTGTTGCTGGCCCTCAGGGACAACCTCCATACTCCCCTGTGCAGTATCTGGGCCCTCATGTCCTGAAGCTGCAGTACTTGATTCCTGCTGGACTTCTTGTCTGGTCGGAATGGACCCTGACATTAAGGCCTCCTCCTCTACAGCATCTGCCTCCAACAGTTACTCATCAGGAAGCTCCTTACATAAATTGTGCCATGCGTCCGGACAATCCCTGTGAGGGTGACCCATCGTGCCACATAGATTACATCTAATGTTCTGACAGTTTGCACTTATGTGGCCGACCTCACCGCACAGGAATTCCTGGGCTGACCTGGGTAGAAGCAGACGCCTTTCTCTCTCCCGATGAAGAAGAAGTTTGGTAGATGCCACGTGACAATATTATGCTGGTGCAGCTTCACCAAAACCTTCCACCCTCCAGTCCAGATACCATCATCATCTCTGTTCTTGGTGAGATCAGACACCATGTCACAGTACCTCCTGAGCCACACCACAATATCCTGGGGAGGGACGTCTTCATTCCAGAAGATGATATTAACCGTGACGGTATCTGGCTTGGATATTGGAATAAAAATAAATTTACTCCGATCATCAGTGTCTCTGAACCTGGGGAAATTAGCCCAAAATCTATCCAGATTAGACATGAGCTTGAAGCTGACGTCATAGCCCTATCTGGTAGATTAATGACTGCCAAGATGTCAGCTGGCACAAACCCCATCTGGTGACACAGCAGTTCCTGGACCACAAGCCTCCGATCTGGGAGGTCTTCTTTGGTGCCTCGATGTTTGAATCTCACTCCATTTTTCCTTTTAAAGGCCTGACCTGTATAGTGAGCGGCGGAGGAAAAAGATGGAGCACCGCGTCTTCAGGCATTACTGGGGGGAACCTGGTGGGGTTCAGGGCCCTGACTTGTAAATGGGGGTGTCTGCACTAGAGGGGCCATGCACACCTTCTGTGCTTGAGGGTAAAGGTGGAAAATCACCCTCATTATTCTGCGGAGATTCCTCCAGCCCATCCACGTCTATGCCATCCTCAGATATCTCCCATACAGACTTTACATTCCCCCCAGACACTGACCCCTCAGGTACATGTCCACCATCACCCTCAGTCTCTGCCCTAGCAGTAGAGATCTGCAACGCCACCCCATTACCTGGATGTACGGATACATGTCCATTGTCCTGCTGCTGCTGCTGCTGCACTGTACCTCCCGGGACTTGAAGTGCTGGTGTCTGGGGTCTATCCTTCTTCTCAGGGACAGCTGCAGATTCTTGCGGCCGCTGTTGCACACTGGCCTGCTTGTGTATTTTACCTTCTTGAATGAAAACTTTGGAGCTTGCACCACAGGTCTTGTCGCCCGCTCAGCCTCCTCAGGGATAACACTAGAGTCCAGTTGAGCATTAGAAAAACCAGTTCCAAAGTTCGAACTATGGCCGGCAAAACGCTCCTGGTTCCTATAGGACTCGATCTCCATTTGCAGCATCTATTTGTGTCCCTTCAGCTGCTCAATTTTACTCACCAGGACAGGGATCTCCTCTGCTAGCTGCAGCTCAGGTGCACGGGTCTCTCTCGTTTGGTGTCCAGTCTTGGGCAGCTTCTCAGGCTGTTTGAACTCAGCAGACCTGGAGACTCCATGAGATTTCTCTACAGATCTCTCTTGCACCACAGCCACAGATATTTTAGCATTTTTGCTTCTGCCACTTCCAGACTGAGACCTGGTGTGGCCTAAGCGTGCCATGCTCACCACCTCACACTGCTACAGGTTCTGCTGTAACGTCAGCCTCTCCAGAGATTCCCATCGCAGCCTGTGTGCTGGAGGGGTGAGCGGCACACCTGATGCATATGCTGCGCCCTGTCTCTGTAGCGGTATGGTGAGGGAGAGACCGCAAGGCAGGATTCAAGTACAGGACAGCAGACAAGGAGG
This sequence comes from Bufotes viridis, assembly GCA_033119425.1. NCBI lineage: Eukaryota > Metazoa > Chordata > Amphibia > Anura > Bufonidae > Bufotes > Bufotes viridis. The sequence continues at coordinate 264,075,567 of CM065594.1, forward strand.
ATAAAGCAGTTACCGGCTTTATTAACCAACAAACTATAACTGCCGGAAAATGGGATTAACAGTATAGTACCACGGCACCAGAGGGGCAATGGAGAAATAGCAACAACAGTATGAACAGGTTTACACAGAATACTTGAACAAGAGTTAGGATAAATGCGTTCTACCAGCAAACACATCAGAGTCCAGGCTATACTCAGCTAATATACTCCTAACGTTAACCCCTCCTAACCAGGGTACGCTTCTACAGCGCACTAAAGTCCCCTGCTCTATGCCCTACCGCCGATTAGCACCGGTGCACACTCACAGTTCTGGAGTTATCTGAACAAAGGTCTGTGATAGCATCTTCTCCCATGAGGTGGATGCTTGTCTTGTCCGATGCGTGGTGGCCTGTGTCCTCTGGCTCCTAAATCGATCACTTGCTTTTCTCAGCGCGTGGCTTGCTTCTCTCTCTCTCTAGGTTACAGCTGCAGCACTTCAGTTAAGAGTCTATCTTGATCTGTCTCTAACACAGCCAGCTTCTTAGGACTCCATCAGTCAGGCCCCATGTTCCACCACTAGCCTTTACTTGGCTCCTAACATGGCAGCCATTCTCACAGCTCCCAGGGCACACACCCAGCCTTTCAACCTGGGAACTCCTGGCTCCTTCTCCTCCTGTGTCTCTCAAAATCCTCAGCTTCCTCTTACTCAGAGCTACAGCAACCTCTAGTGGTGGGAATAAATCATCACAGTCTATGGAACCCTAAAATTCCAGGGGATGGGCCTTACATCTCAACTCCTGTGCACCCTGCAGGATTTGGATTTCCACTTTTTGCATTTCCAACAGAGGATACTTTTTGGGAGTCACTGTTCTGCACTGGATGCTGCATGCTTGGGCTGGAGGACTACTTCACCTCAACTTTCTTAGCTGTACTCACTGCTGCCGTATCATTCTTTGCTTTTGGAGCAACAAACTTTACTCCATCTTTCTTACTTGCAATGGTGTTACTTGCATTCTGTTCATGTCTATCCACAGGATTCACTCTTAGACTTGTATCCATTCTGGAAAGAGCCTGGGAGTTTCCTCCCAGTGGAGGCCTGTACAGCTAGGAGGCAGCATTAGGGCTCTTTCACATGAGCAGATGCCGTGTGGGTAATCCGCTGCGTGAAAGAGTGCCAAACCCTGTTCCGGACAGCAGAGACCCGGAGCATTAACATGATTGATAATGCTCCATTCCTCTCTGTAAACTTTTTACTACAAAATCACAGTGAGATAAAGTTGTCATCGTGATTTTGTAGTAAAAAGATCACAGAGAGGCACGGAGCATTATTAATCATGTTAATGCTCCGTGTCTCTGCTTTCCGGAACAGAGCTTGGCACTCTTTCACGCAGCGGATTCCACGCACGGAATCCGCTCATGTGAAAGAGCCTTTATAGTAGTTATTTTCTTGTACATAGGAGGCAGTATTATAGTAGTTATATTCTTGTACATAGAATTATTATAGTAGTTATATTCTTAACCAAATCTCTTTTTATTGAGGTCAGAAATAACAATGTCCAAAGAGATATACATTCAGCATGTAACAAGTAATAGCATGTAAATAAGCAGAGGCATCTTCAATGCGAGAAAATATCAGCATGTATACTATCTCACCGGACAAAGGTGCAAAAAGAACTTGAGCATCACAGAGATACATATAGGCAGTGCAAATAATAATATCAAATCAAACAAATCAGTAGAAAGGATAGAAAGAAAGAAGGATGGTAGGGAAATCGGGAGGGAAGGGGGGAGGGGGGGGAAGGGAAGTTCTGCAGGCAACTGCTTTAATGAACCATTAATCGAAAGGATCTCCATGGGAGCCATGTCTTAAGGAATTTGGAGTGAGTATAAGATTCCCAATGGGCCAGTTCTTCAAAACGCGAGATCTGATCAACTTTTTCAATCCAATGCTGAAGAGAAGGCGGGGATGTATTTTTCCATAGGAAAGGCACTAATAAGCGAGCTGCTGTTATGAGGATGGTGGGGAGGTTATGCCTAGACGGTGTCAGAGTGGGATTAGGGCACCATAAAAGGATTAATTCCGGGTCCAGAGACACAGAGGTGGAGCAGACTGAGTTAATTTTGGATTCAACCTGATCCCAAAACGGGCGTATCTTCAGGCAAAACCACCATATGTGTGAGAGTGAGCCCACCTCCGTGCCGCACCTCCAGCAGACCTCTGGAATCTCTGGATTGATACTGTGTAGGAATTTTGGTGTTTTGTACCAGCGAGAAAGAAGCTTGTAGGTATTCTCTTGAATCCTAACATATCTGCTAAAGCCATGTGAGTGGGTCAAGATGAAAGCTTTTTCCGGGTCACTGAGATGTAGAGATAATTCCTTTTCCCATGAGCTAAGGTAGTGTAGCTCTACCTGAGATGAGGATAAGAGCTCTTTATATAGAATAGAGAGAGGTCTGCTGGGGGGGCGGTCAGATTGTAACTTCTGTTCTAGCCAAGTCAAGGAGGGGCAGAGAGGTATATTTAATTTCAGGTGGCGTATATCTTTCTTAAATCCAAAAGGTGCGTAAAGGGGGCAGAGACCACCTGAGGCAACTTCAGTACACAATCCCAGTCAAACGTCCCTCCAGGCAAGAGCACGTCCTTCAAAGTGTGATGAGCTAAGAGTGCCCAGACGCCAGAAAGAGTGCCGACTGCAGGGTGGATGAAAGGGTGTAAAAGTGACAACGGTAGCTCGGGGCTAGGAAAGTGCAACAGTCCCGCCCGGTATAGCGATGACCACACAAGGAGGAGCCCTTCCACAGCACTGAGATCTTAGTGGATGATGAGGGACATGCGCGCACCCCCAAAGGACCAGTTTTTCCCGGACAGTGAGTAAGTCTCTTTCCAGGTGTGAACAGATACTAGTCGGGTGTCCTACAAGGAGGCCAATGCCTCTGCCAATGAGGTTAGCTTTATAATACAGGTGAATATCTGGCATACCAATACCACCGAACCTCCTCTCCCTCGTAAGGATGTTATACGCTATTCTAGGGAGCGACCCTTCCAAAGAAAGAATGACAGCACCCGGCGAGTCTCCACAAAAAATGAATGGGGAACCCATATGGGCAGGGTTTGTATAAGGTACAAGAATTTGGGAACAATATAAGTTTTTAGATAGTTTTTCCTCCCAACCCAAGACACAAAGGGCAATTTTAGAGATTGTAGATGGGACCGAACTGATTGCAGGAGCGGGGCATAGTTTGAGGTAAAGAGGTTCTTGGGGTCGGCTGTAACCTGAATACCCAAAAGGGAATATCCGTTTGGGCCCATTTAAAAGGTGTTGAGCGCCGCAGGGTATCAATCACCGCGGAGGGGCAAGAAACATTCATAGCCATAGATTTAGTGTAATTTATTTTGAAGTTGGAGATACGTCCAAAGCTTTCAAAAAGGGAGAGCAATTTCGGGAAAGATATTATAGGGTTTGAGGTCATAATTAAGAGGTCATCTGCAAATGCAGCCGTCAAATGGTTTTGGGAACCCACAGTGATGCCTTCTATCTCGGGGACTGGCGGATTTTGCATAACAACGTCTCCATAACCAGGACAAAGAGGGTCGGTGAGTGGGCATCCCTGCCTGGTGCCATTAGATATAGCAAAGGTCGGGAGAGGGTACCGTTTACTTTGACCCTGGCAGACGGGGTCTTATAAAGCGTGAAAATGGCATCTATGAATTGAGCAGGTATGCCAAACCTCGACAGGGTCAGAGACATAAACTGCCAACCGACCCTGTCGAAGGCCTTTTCAGGGTCGGTGCTCAGAAGAACAAGAGGTTTGTTATTGGAATGCGCCCAGGACATCAGATGCAATAGACGAACCGTATTTTCACAGCCCCGTCTGCCAGGGACAAACCCCACCTGCTCGCCCTGAATAATATCTGGTAGCAAGAGTTGGAGCCGTTGGGCAAGAATCTTCGCCCACCACTTGACGCCTACATTAAGCAGGGAAATAGGGCCGTAACTGCCACATTCCAAGGGGTCCTTATTTTCTTTCGGGAGAATAGTGACATGGGCCATGAGGGACTGCGGTGGTAAAGAGCCTCCCGCTAGGAGGTGGTTACAGAGGATATTAAAGTGGGGAACGAGGATATCCTTAAAAGTTTTATAATAAGAAATATTAAACCCGTCGGGCCCGGGGCTTTTTCCTGAAGGGAATGGAGTCCTGTGATTGGGGTGAGAAGTTGAGCTGACTGTGAGGGGGTCAAGGATGGAAGGCTAAGCGAGCTGAGAAAATCATTTGCTTCCGAAGCAATAGTCTGAGTGGTGGCATGAGCAGGTAGAGGCAAATTATATAGCTTGGAGTAAAACTCACAGAACGCAGACGCTATGTCTGGTGTGGTTTTTTTCAGTGCGTTCGTAGAGTCCTTTATCGCGGGTATGAACGAGTCCATCCGCTGTTTTTTACACAGAGCAGTCATTAGCTTATTGACTCTATCTCCATGGGCATATGTCTTAAATCTAGAGCGGATAAGCAATTGAGCCGACGTAGCGTTCAAAAGGTTTTTTAGCTCATTTCTTGCGTCATATAGCTCTCGTGCTACTGCCTCTGCTTGGGAACGTTTGTGAGAAAGTTCAAGTGCCGTGATGCGCGAGATCAAATCACCCTGGGCGCGCATGCAAGCCTTCTTCAAATGGGCCCCCATACCGATGAGCTCACCCCGCACCACGGCCTTATGCGATTCCCAAATAATGGCAGGGGAAGGGGGAGGTGAGCCCACCACGTTACGTGCGAAAAAGTCAGACAGGGTAAAAGTCAGCCTGGCCACATTGGAGGGGGATTGGATCAGGGTGTCGTTCAGACGCCATAGCCATTCTTTCTTTGGGAGCTCGGTGAGGGAAATAGCTAAAGAGATCGGTGCGTGGTCAGAGAGCAATATATTACCAATCTTGGCATTGATCACCAAGTGTGCTTTGGCGGAGGAGAGGAAGAGGTAGTCTATCCGGTGGTAGGAATTTTTAGCTGGGGAGTAGAAGGTATACTCCCTGCCTGCAGGGTTAAGGGTGCGCCACATGTCCCTCACATCCAGCTTCCTCAGGGCAACTTTTAACTGGAGTCTGTGTGTGATATTAGAACTGTTGGAGGAAGAGTCCAAGGAGGGCTCCAAAGCCACATTGAAGTCTCCACACAAGACGAGCATACCATCCCTGAACGCTTCCAATTGCTTGAGGATTTGAAGGAGCCATTGGACCTGCCCTCTATTGGGGGCATAGACATTTGCAAGGGTTACTGGGGTGTCCGCGATGAGACCTTTAAGAAACAGGTATCTCCCCTCAGGATCAGAGGAGGACGCCAGAAGCTTAAAGGGGAGACCCTTATGCACAGCAATACTGACTCCTCGGCTACTGGAGGAATAGGTACTGTGGTACCATTGACTAAGTCTAGATGTGGGTAAATTAGGAATCTTGGTAGTTTTAAAATGAGTTTCCTGTAAGTAAAGGATGGAGGACTTACATTTCAGTAGCTGAGAGATGATTTGCGACCTCTTACATGGCTCATTCAAACCTCTGGCGTTGAGGGAGGAGACGATAATGCTAGACATGGTCATAAAACATACAGGTGAGCAATATCAGAGCCTTCCCAGAAGATCCAACTGTATCAGCATAACTATTAGATAGCGAGCAGAACAAGGAGGGGAGGGGGGGGAACACAAGAGGTAAGAAAATGAGAAGGAGAATAGTAAAAAACATATCCCAATTAAACGAGAACTGTCCCACACAGCACCTGAAATACAGAGGATCCTTTTTCATCACGGCAGTTTGCCGGGATCCATCAGGGGGGGGGGCCCTGTGGGACTTCTAAGAGCCCTGAGAGAGCAAACAGGGGGTAGGAGAACATCATATACACAAAGGCATAAGAGTCGGTGTGGCCCCAGCAGAATATGAACAATGGGGAGAGCATAAAGTAAACATATATGAACATGTATGAGAACATGACCCTGGGGCAATAGGCCCTGGGTGTCGCATAGATCTACTCTCCTTATAAAGTGCAAAGGCCCTGAAAACAATAAAACATAACTAGCATGGTGCAGAGATTAAGCAAAAGGAGCAAGTAGAAAACCAGTGACATGGAGATAGTCCACAGCAAGGACAATATACTTTACTCCATAGTCGCCATAGGGATGAGACCCATAGATGAAACCATCAGACGTAGGTAGTAAGTCCCTTCAGGTACGGACCCGCTCATTCTTGGGTCTCATTGGTTTCCCCGGAGAGACATCGGTCCAAGTGTCAAACTTAGGAGGAGTAGGTGGAGGATCCCCCTGGTCCGCGGGGAGCCAAGATGGCACATCAATAGGCGGGATGCCGAGAGTATCCCAGAGTAAGGCTAAATCCGACGGAGTACGAACAGTAAGTTGCTTGCCGTTCTTCATGATGGCCAATCCGAACGGGTACAGCCAGCGGAAAGGTATAGAAGAGGCCCTTAAGGCATCCAACAGGGGCTTCAGGAGTCGCCTCTTGGCCAGGGTGGTGGGCGCCAGGTCCTGGAAGAATAATATGGCGGAGTCTGCGTATCGCAGATCATCAGTCTCCCTGCTGGCGCGCAGCAGGTCTGCAGTATCAATGAAACTTAGAAGGCCGCAAACAACATCACGCGGCGGGTCAGTTGGTTTAGGCCTGGGTCGCAGTGCTCGATGGATCCGTTCAACGACCACCTCTCGGGGCCCAGCAGTTGAGCGAAGATTTCGTCAGCAACCTTGCGCAGAGCTTCCGCGGCAATGGTTTCGGGTTGGCCCCGTATTCGAATATTGCGGCGCCGGCTCCTGTTTTCTTGATCTTCGATGCGAAGAAGAGCGTCATTGAGTAGGTCACGATGCGATTGCAGCGTAGAGCAAACTTTGCTTTCATGCTGGAGGATGGCGTCTTGCGATGATTCTAGCGCCAGGACACGATGGCCTAGGCCACGTAAGTCGTCCTTAATGTCCTCCAAGTCTTTCTTTTGAGGAGCCAGAGCTGTCGCCAACAGTTCTCTGAGGACAGTTTTAGAAATATTAGGTCTCCTAGCGCTGCGGCATTCGGACGCCTCAGATAAACTACCTGCATCAGTGGGGTCTTCAGCGTCTAAAGGTGGAGGCACGCTCGGCGCCATCTTTAAGGCCTCAGCAGGGCGCGGTTTTGTATGTTTTTTGAGGAATTGCTCCATGTCGGGTTGATGGGAGCGTGGTGGAGCCTGCTCAGAATGTTCCTTGGGTCTTTCTCTGCCGATTTTCCCCATTGGTAGGCAAAGCAGAAGCATCTAATAAGGGGCAAAACACCGGGCTAGGAGAGGAGCTTAGCACACAGCAGCCATTCAGCTTCACAGCCAAGCTCCGCCCCCTATAGTAGTTATATTCTTGTACATAGGAGCAGTATTATATTAGTTATAGTTATACCTCCAAGGGTTACAACCACCATCCAATCCCGCAACATTGGTCGTGCTTGCACACTATAGGAAAAGCACTGGAATATGGGCGCTGCTGCAGTCCCGGCCACCAGAAAAGTAAGTGCCTTTTCCTATGGTGTGCAAGCACGGCCACCACTGCTGAACTGCAGGGTGGTCATAATCCCTGGAAACTAGCAGTGTATAATGTGATGCAGGGATGTAGCTAAAGGCTCATGGGCCCTGGTGCAAGAGTTCACCACCACCACCACCTTCCCTCAGTGCTTTTTTGGCAAGGGGCAGGGGTGCACCTAGCCTTTCTGCTGCCTGAGGCAAAATTGAAACGTCCCCGTCCCCCCCATGCCAAATTCCCATTCCCTCCAGACCTACTGTAAAAGGGGTTGTCCTCTTTTTACTACTGATGATGAGCTATCCTCAAGATAGGTCATCAATATCAGACCGTCGGAGGTCCTCCGGCACGACTGCCGATCAGCTTTTTTAAGAGAGGGCAGCGCTCATATGAGAAATTTCTCAGCTCTGTAACCTGCTCGCCGCTGCAATTGCAGTGGTGAGCAGGTAAACAGAGCAGGGAAGGGAGTGCTCATACAGAAAAACAAGCGGACAACCCCTTTATAAACATACTTGGAAAACATTACATACAGCACTACAGAACATACAGGGTCATACAGCGCCACATATGTACCTCTTACATCCAGTGATGTCATCTTCTTCTTTCCGACTAGACCGCCATGATTATTTCTTTTAGCCGCTTCTTGTCTCTGCAAAGTTTAACAGACAGACATCTTACTTTCCTACTTTTCCATCACCCTCACCTACTCAACACCCCATTCTGCCCCCCCCCCCATACTGTACTGCAGAAGCAGTCCCCCCAAAAAATACCGGTACCACACAAATAGTGTGCCAGTACAAAAAAAATACCCCCTTACATTTCAGATCAGACCCCCATATCAAACCCCAGATGAGACCCCCCCCCGCCCCCACATCTCAGACCAGACCCCCTTTAGACCTCTGTCAGACCCCATATCAGACCTCTCAGACCTCCATGTCAGACCCTGCCCCAATATCAGACCTCAGATAAGACCCCATTAGACCTGCTTATAAGACCCCCATTAGACCTCCAGACCCCCAATCAGACCCCTATTTGACCTCCAGACACCAAATCAGAGCCCAATTAGACCTTTAGACCCCCATTAGACCTCCAAACCCCCATATCTGACCCACAATCAGACCCATCAGACCCCAATTTAGACCCTTCAGGCCCCAAATACAACCCTTTAGACCCCCCAATCTGATCCAGAATCAGACCATTCAGACGCACAATCAGACCTCAGATTAGACTATAAAATAAATAAACAAACTTACCTCTCCTGTTCTGCCGCTCCTCTCCGGTCAGGCTGTCTTCCCTGCTCACGTCTCTTCTCATGGCCCGCGCTGCTGTCACCTGACCTCCTGCAGCGTCAGGTCAGAATGCGCTCTGTACGTCCTCACAGCGCTTTTCTCCCCCTCCTCCTGCAGACTAGTGAGTGCTTCCATAATGGAAGCGCTCACTAATATTCCCTTTATAAGATGCATTGCCTCTGGGCCCCCCTGGCTTAGGGGCCTGGTCACAACTGCAACTGCTGCGACCCCTATAGTTACGCCAGTGATGTGGAAAAATGAATCAAGCCAGCAAAGAATCATAAACGGTGAAGTGAGACAACCCCTTTAATGCCTAATTCACACGTCAGTGTTCTGACTGTCAGTGATTTCCATAAGTGAGTGTGAACCAAAACCAGGTGCGGATCTAAACACAGAACAGGTGCGGATCTTTCTCTTATACCTGATGTCTATGGAGGCTCCACTCCTGATTTTGGCTCACAATTACCGATGGAAATCACTGACCAAAACAATGACATTTGAGTGAGGCAAAAAACTGACATTTCTAAATAAAGATGTTACTGCGGTTTCCGTACGCCACCCCTCTACTGGAGTGAGATAACCTCTTTTTTTAGACTGTTGATGAATCTGGAGTTACACTAATTAACATAGCTAACCAACCAATTTTCCCACCCATTTTTCTAAAGGCAAGAGCAATACAAAAATGAAAAAACTAGCACACTCTTTCTCAAAAATGGCATGTGCCAAAGTTTGCAACATTTTTTACCACAAACGTCTAGTTCAAATGGCATTATAAGATGCCGTGAAGGAACACTATAGAGTTGCAGAAGTTTTATTATACACTTAGGCCTCTTTCACACAGGCGTCATGTTTGACGCCCGGATAAGAGGCGGGTGCGTTGTGGGAATATGCGCAATTTTTCTGCGCGGGTGCAAACGTTTGTAATGAGCTTTGCACGCGCGTGTGAAAAATCGCCATGTTTGGTGACCCCGACCCGAAGCCGGACTTTATCACTGAAGTCCGGTTTCGGGTAGAGTATTCTGGAGAATTTATTATTTTCCCTTATAACACGGTTATAAGGTAAAAAATTAGCATTCTTAGTAAAGAATGCTTAGTAAAATGAAGATGAAGGGGTTAAAAATAATAAAACTTAACTTACCTTAGCCACTTGATCGCGTAGTTGCGATCTGTCTTCTCTTTCCCTGCAGCATCTAAGATCTAAAGGACCTGTGATGACGTCACATCACATGGTCCAATCACATGGTCCATCTTACCATGGTGATGGACCATGTGATTGGATCATGTGACGTCATCACAGGTCCTTTAGATCTTAGATGCTGCAGGGAAAGAGAGGAGAGATCGCAACTACGCGATCAAGTGGCTAAGGTACGTTAAGTTTTATTATTTTTAACCCCTTCATCTTCATTTTACTAAGCATTCTTTATTAAGAATGCTAATATTTTCCCTTATAACCATGTTATAAGAGAAAATAATAAAGATCTGGTCCCGTTGCTAAGCAACCATGCGGGAAAATCGCACTGCATCCACACTTGCTTGCGGATGCTTGCGATTTTCCCACAGCCCCAATCACTTCTATGGGGCCTGCGTTGCGATTTTCACGCAACGCAGAAGTGATGCGTGAAAATCACCGCTCATGTGCACAGCCCCATAGAAATGAATGGGTCCGGATTCAGTGCGGGCGCAATGTGTCCTCCTCACGCATTGCACCCGCACGGAAAACTCGCCCGTGTGAAAGGGGCCTTATTGTTTTTTACATAAAATCCCCATTTAGGCTCCATCCACACGTCCGCAATTCTGCTCCGCATTTTGTGGAACAAAATTGCGGACCCATTCTTTTCTATGGGGACACACTATGTCCTGGCCGGATACGTAATTGCGGATCTGCACTTTTGGGTCTGCACTTCCGTTCCGCAAAAAAATAGAACATGTCCTATTCTTGTCCGCAATTGCAGACAAGAAAAGGCATTTTCTATGAGAGTGGCGGCGATGTGCGGTCCGCAAAATGCGGAACGCACACTCCCGGGGTCCGTGTTTCACAGATCCGTGGATCCACAAAACACACACGGATGTGTAAATGGACCCTAAAACTGAGTTATACATACATAAAAAGCTACTGTATTTAGCCTCATGCACACGACCGTATGTGTTTTTTTGCTCTATTTTTTTGCGGAACGGAAAAACGGACATACGGAAACGGAATGTACACTGAGTACTTTCTGTTTTTTTTTGCGGACCCATTGAAATGAATAGTTTCCGCATATGGTCCGCAAAAAAAACTGAACGGACACGGAAAAAAAATATTTTCGTGTGCATGAGGCCTTTGTTTGCCACATTAGTGAAAATTAATAAAGCTTACTAATGTATAGGGATGAGCGAACCCAGACCTTACTGTTCGGGTTCGTACCGAACATTACGGTGCCCGGGTTACACGGACATTGACGCGAAACTCAGTGTTCGTGTTCACTTTTTGAAGTTAAAATAAAGCTTGTTGAAAGACTGAAGTGCAGCCAATCAACAAGCGATTAAGTTGTGAGCACTTAGAAGCCATTACAGTCATGCCTAGTATTGGCACATGACCTTGCATACATAAGTCTGAGGGTGACCTGTAGGCATTTTTGGTCAGTGCAATACAACTCCTTTGCATAGGTGACAAAGAAATACAGTACTTAATCGGGCGTTTTTTTCTATTGTTGACCTAAAGTCATTATTGGGGTTTAAAACTCTGCATTTTAATCCGGCTAACTGTTATAAGACAGCTAATCAGTCTGTTAATTGTGTCAGTGACATAAAGCAATTTTTGGGGGTTTATAACTCCTCCTTTGCATCCATCTTACTGTAATAGTAGAGTTAATCAGTCTGTTAATTGTGTTGGTAACATAAAGTGATTTTTTTGGGGTTCATCACACTGCCTTTGCATATGTCTTACTATAATAGGAGAGTAAATCAGTCTGTTAATTGTGTCAGTGACATAAAGCAATTTATTAGGGCTCCAAACTCCGCCGTTGCATCCATCTTACTGTAATAGGAGAGCGAATCACTCTGTTAATTGCGTCAGTGACATAAAGCCATTTTTTGGGGTCCGTAACACTGCCTTTGCATCTGTCTTCCTACTGTTATAAGACAGTTAATCAGTCTGTTAATTGTGTCAGTGACCTATAGCCATTTTTTAGGGTGCAAAACACTTTATTTGCACCTTTGACACAGAAATACAATTGTTCATCTGTCAGCCAATTTGGTAGATGACTGTAAAAAATGAGAGGAGCATCAACTAGGGGATGTGCTCGTGGTCGTAGTGTTGCTGGTGTTTGTGGAGCTCCTGCTGTAGGGAGAGGACGTTGTTGATTTGTGCCAGCTATGCGTCCAAATGAAACACCTTCCTCTGGTGCACGCAGGCGACAGGAGGTTCTGCATCATTTTGTGAGCACGAATACCGCTCTAAGAATGGTGAGGCCAGAACAAGTAGAGGTGGTAGTAGATTGGATGGCTGACAGTGCCTTCAGTTCCTTCACATTGTCTCCCACCCGATCCCCTGCTGAATGGGCAGAGTTTGCACCAGTGGCACATGGGAATCTGTCTTCCACCTCTATCCCCTGCTGAGCCCCAGGTCATGCAGCAGTCACTTTTTGATGACTCTGCTGGCGGGGTTTTCGTGAGCCATCCACCTAGCCCAGCCCCAGAAGTGGAAGAGATTGAGTGCACTGGTGCCCAACCACTTATTTTTGAGGATGATTACGTGGGCAGACCGCCGCAGCACGTTTCTGATGATGATGACGAAACACAGATGTCAACTGCTGGGGCTTTCTGCACTGTACAGACCAGCCAGAAGGGCAGGGGTGAGGAGTGGGTTGAAGATGATGTGGAGGATGATGAGGTCCTAGACCCCACATGGCATCCAGGTCACCAGAGTGACATGTGCAGTTTGGAGGAAGAGGCGGGGATCATGCAGCGCCAGCTGCACAGCAAAAGAGGTAGCAGGGTGCAAAAGCAGAGTGGCCGGCCCACAGCCAGTACACCTGCCACTGCCCAAAGCAAAAGGGACAGAGCACACCAAAGCCTGCTCAAAGGAGTTCCCTGGCATTGCAGTTCTTCAGGCAATGTGCTCCTGACAAGACACGGGTGGTTTGCACGCTGTGCAGTCAGAGCCTGAAGCGAGGCATAAATGCTCTAAACCTTAGCACCCCCTGCATGATCAGACATCTAACTGCAAAGCACGAGCTGCAGTGGAGTACACACCTGAAAAACCACAAAAGATCTCAGGCTCCTCCTTCTGCTCCAGTCTCGGCCTCTTCCTCCCCCTCTGGAGCGACAGGCCCACCTGGCACCCCTCAAAGTGAGGATGTGACAGTAATACCATCACCACTGTCATCAAGCATCTCCACACTGTCCCATGGAAGTGTTCATCTATCCTCCAAACACTGGAGAGAAAGAGGAAGTACCCCCCTATCCACCCACCCGCGAGCCCTGGCCCTGAATGCCAGCATTTTAAAATTCCTGGCCTTTGAAATGCTGCCATTCTGTCTGGTGGAGACGGAGGGTTTAAAAAAAGTTATATCTCCCTAATTGCAGCTGGGCCCGAGGCAGGTCCTACCGCCACCAAGGATTGCTGGATGTTTCTCAGTGCCTCCTGTTGCCTCCTCCTCCTGTTCCTCCTCTACCTCCTCCTCATCATGTCAGCGCAACACCTGCATTACCAACTTCAGCACAGTCGGGGGAAAACGACAGCAGGCTGTTCTGAAACCAATATGTTTGGGGGAAAAAACCCACACCATGCAGGAGCTGTGGGCGGGCATGGAAGAACAGACCGATGAGTGGTTGGTGCCGTTGAGCCTCAAGCCCGGCCTGGTGGTGTGCAACAATGGGCGAAATCTCGTAGCAGCTCTGGGCCTAGCTGGTTTGACGCCTGGCGCATGTGCTGAATTTGGTAGTGCAGAGGTTCCTGAAAAATTGTCAATTGCCAATATGTCAGAACTGCTGCAGAAAGTGAGGACAGTCTGTACACATTTTTGGCGTTCTCACCCTGTTGCTGCTCGCCTGTCTGCGCTGCAGCGTAACTTCAGCCTTCCAGCCCACCACCTTATATGCGACATACCCACAAGGTGGAACTCCACCTTGCACATGCTGGAGAGACTGTGTGAGCAGCAGCAGCAGGCGATAGTGGAGTTTCAGCTGCAGCACGCACGGGTGAGTCGCTCTACGGAACAACACCTCCATGCGGGATGTGTGTGCCATGTTGCGCTGTTTCGAGTACTCCACCAACATGGCCAGCGCTGTCTTCAGTGTTACTATCCCACTTCTATGTCCAAGATGGATCCGGCACTAAAACCATTGTAAGTCAATGGGCACCGCTTTCTTTTGTGTCCGAGAAAACGGATAAAGCACCATTGACTTACATTGTTTTTCATGCCGGATCCGTCTTGCTCTGCTTCAATGCCGGACAGAAAAACTCTGCTTGCTGCATTCTGGTGAATTCCGTTCAGTTCTTTCCAAATTGACAATGAATGTGGACAAAACCGAAGTGTTTTCCTCCGGTATTGAGATCCTATGACGGAAAGGAAAAATAGTGATGTGAAAGTAGCCCTAGCTGCAATCCTTCCTATTGGTGCAAAGCACCATCCTGAAATAAGCCCCATCCTGGTGTCAATGCATCATTTCTGCTACCTGTCTTCTCTGCCCCTGTCCATTCCCAGTTTGTTTCATGTCACAGGCACAAAATTAGTCTTGAGTACAAATCTTGCACTGTTGGCGGGTTTATAAGCCGGACTGGGCCTGGGCGTCCTGGGTCATTTATACATGTATTAAGTGTACACCGCTCATCTGTACAGTGTGATCCATAGGAATGCGTCCGTGTGGTAGATGATCCCTTTCTCTCACAGTACAGTACATACCATCACTGTATTTTCTACGGGAAATTGCTATTCAGTATTTATGGCGTGACAAGTGTTCGCTCTGCCAAGCTGCGCGGTGACTTATTCAGTGAGAGAAGGAGGTCTGTCCTCCTGGGTTTGCATGGAAGGGGCAATGCACTATTAATATAAAGATTCTTGGATTTGCTAAGTGTATTTTTCAGCAATACGGCGTTCTACGTATCATACGGTGCCCGCTTCTTGATATTTCATATAAAAAGGGCTAAAATAACAGAGAAAATGCAGTGGGCTAAAAAGCTACTCAAATTCCTTGATATACTGTGTATCAGTCCCCAAGCATTGATCTACATCAGTGTACCCATCTAGACACAGATCACATCCGTATGAACGAGCAAAGCTGAATTCCAGGGTTATTAAAGCATGCCTACAGTGGTACACCTTAAATGTGTTATTGCAGTTCAGTCCTATTCACTTCAGTGGTTGCAATACATAACACAACCCATGATAGGTATGCAACTGGTAGAAATTTGATTCTCTAACCATGTAAAAACCTTTTGGCCACTTTCGAACCGCATGTTGACTATAAACGCCTGGGCAGTCGACACATATCTCTGCACGGACGTTTGAAAATGATACTCTCTGGGGGTCGGTGCAGTGGGAAGGTGGTCTTAGGTGGAAATAAAATGGTTTGCAGGCACGTGATGGGATAGTGATACAGGCTTGGGTTAGCCCTTCCTAAGATGTGTTCACGACAAGAAACAACACCGGAGTGCCGACTTACTATTCTGTACAGGCTTGGGGTTCGACTGGCCTGGAAGAGATGTGAGTTATGGGTGTCTGAGCCGTGTTCCCTCACATGCAGCAGGGTCTGTAAAGCTATAGTTTTACTGATCACTCTGCTGACTAAGCACACTGAAGCTTTTTGGAAAACAGTGTTCTTGATTCTGGAAATTTCCTTCGAGTAATGGTCTCACAGGAGAATTGGTTAAAGTCCCTTGGAGTAGGAGCTCTGGTATGTGTGTTCTATCTCCTCTCTGTCTGGACTCAAACTCTCCCAGATGGCAGGAAGTAGAACCAGCCCACTTTGACCGAAAAGGGAAGAACAGGATGGTTAACCCTGTCCCTGCCAAACGTTGACAACCATACCTCCTTTCTTGGAGAACATGGCAGCACATAATATTGCATATAACATAATACAATTGCAGATACCCTCCAGCAGTGGCGTACCTCCAATAGAGGCAGACCACACAGCTGCTATGGGGCCTGTGGGGAAGTGGTGGCCTGCAGTGACCCAAAGGCACAGCCTTCTAATAACATTCAATACAGGCTCCCGCCCAGCTCTAGTCTAGAATCCCTATCACCAGTGGAGAAAGCCAAAAGACCTGTGATGATGTCATCATTACAATCACAATCACAGGTCCACTCCTGTACCATCTAGTAAAGGAACTGCACAGAGAATGGTGTAGTTCCCAGGATAGATAGTTGCATCTGCATTTGCCCCTTATTCCCTGTTTTTACTAATTTTTCACTCTTATATACTGCCGACAGTTAAAACCACCACTACGTCATGTACCTCACACAATAACCATAATGTATAACTGACCACATATATCTGTACACACTGCATTTATTATATCTTGCACCCCTCACATCAGTACACTGCTATATACCGTATATACTCGAGTATAAGCCGACCCGAGTATAAGCCGACCCCCCTAATTTTACCCTAAAAAACTGGGAAAAGTAGTGACTTGAGTATAAGCCGAGGTGGAAATGGATGTCACTGTTATGGGGAAGGGGGGGGGGGGATCTGTGAATGACACTGTTATGGGGGATCTGTGGATGACACACTGTTATGGGGGATCTGTGGATGACACACTGTTATGGGGGATCTGTGGATGACACACTGTTATGGGGGATCTGTGGATGGCCCTGTTATGGGGGATGAGCCCCCCCATCCCATAACAGTGCCATTCACAGCCCCCCCATGTCATAACAGTGCCATCCACAGTGCCCCCATCCCATAACAGTGCCATTCACAGCCCCCCCATGCCATAACAGTGCTATCCACAGACCCCCCTCCCACCCCTCCCCCCATTACCGCTCCTGTAAAGTTTTAAAATTCAATTACTGTATAGTGTAATTCATACTGTAACTCTTGCCCCCTCTGTTCTAAATACCTCCTCACATGCCGCACTGAATACTCCAGGCAGGCCGGGCGGGCGAGCGCAGCGTGCTTCATTCATAAAGCAGGCTGGGCAGGCACGTGACATCAGTCGGTCTGCAGTGAGCGCACCGGCCCCGTCTCAAATGCCCGCCCCCAGCTCCTCCTCCCGCTCCTCCTCCCACTCCGCTCTCCTTTTTACGTGTATGACTCAAGTATAAGCCGAGTTCGTGTTTTTTGTCACAAATTTTGTGCTGAAAAACTCAGGTTTATACTCAAGTATATACGGTATATATATATATATATATATATATATATATACACAAAAGATTAATTTCTACGGCACATCCAAAAATTAGTGTAAATTTATTTACCAGAAAACCGGTTTCTGGTAAATAAATTGACACAAATTTTTGGATGTGCCGTGGAAATTTATCTTTTTTATTCATATGGTTGAGGAGGACGGTTCCTAAATCCACTGGCCCTCCGTATACTACGAGACTTTGTGTCAGCTGTGCGACCCATTCAAACTCATTTACATATATATATATATATATATATATATATATATATATATATAGCAGTATACTGATGTGAGGGGTACAAGATATAATAGATGCAGTGTGTACAGATATATGTGGTCAGTTATACATTATGGTTATTGAGGTACATGACATAGTGGTGGTTTTAACTGTCTGCTTGATAGAGGCAACCTTGTCGCGGTAAGTGGGCCTATGCGCTTTGATCAAACTGTGTACCAATGCCTCATGTTTATGCATAGCATACTTTGACATGAATTATGAATTGTGCTGAGAAGCCCGTTTAAATATGTTGAGAAACAGTTGTTATATCAAAAGCATGGTGTTTGAGGATGTGCGACCCAGATTCACTCTCCTACATGTTATTTATATATATATATATATATATATATATACTGAACAAAAATATAAATACAACACTTTCAGTTTTGCTCTCATTTTGCATGAGGTGAACTCAAAGATCTGAAACATTTTCTACATACACAAAAGACCCATTACTCTCAAATATTGTTCCTAAATCTGTCTAAATCTGTGTTAGTGAGCACTTCTCCTTTGCGGAGATAATCCATCCCACCTCCCAGGTG